>CM033631.1:9142358-9800475 GCA_019453435.1 Rhinogobius similis | reverse complement strand
AATGAAAAGACACTAATCAATATCAAAACTAGTATCGAAACTAGATACTCATTTAAACATATCAATACTGAATGAAATGCATACATAGGACAGTAAGACCACATAGTAATAAAGGAAAATATAATTATTTTATGTTGGAAATTACATTCAGTTGTATTCGTCGATGTAATCCCTCATTCGTCCAGGCATGATTCATCGTAGAAAAGGTTTCAGGGGTCCAGGTTTTCAAACAGCGTCCGGATGACTACCCCGGAAACTTTTCTACGATTAAATTGTATTAAAAAAATGTGTTAATTATATATTTTTGAATTTTAATGCACCTTTCCAATAGTCACTGATGGTAGTACAGCGGTGTGATTAAAATTGCTTGTGACATGATGACAAATCAGTTATTTAGTAGTGACAGTGCATATTAATGAACATCTGCAAACGCGAGGCAGCAGTTGAAGTCTAATTATAACAAAATGGTTTATGAGAATGCACTTAATGAAGACCTTTTTCCACCTGAATGTTTGAATGGCTAAAATAAGGACCTATTCAGGTTACTTTACTGGTTCTGCTGTCATGTTTCTGTCAAAGAGCGAGTGGGTGCTGCTAAATTGACACGCCGAAATTGAACTATGTGACATGGAGGTGCAGTGGATGAACGAAAGTATTAGACTTCTAGACTTACAAATTATTCCTGCTTAAATTATGAAAGGTACTTATGTCTTTTTATGTTGTTGTTTTGAAGGTTTGTCTTTGCACTTTGAGCTTTTTGCACATGTTTTTCAATGTGGTTTTCAAACTACAAATAACAAATAAACTGAACTAAAGCAGAGGGAAAATAAACTAAAGCTAGCTTGCCCCAGAATCGTAGAAAGGATTTCAGGGGTTGTCATCCGGACGTTGTTTGAAGATCGAGACGTTTCGACTTTTATCCAAAAGTCATTGTCAATCATAGAGCTGGTATGGGAACTCGGGCTTATATACTCCTCTAAGTCGTGAGAGTCCTGCCCCCAGGGAGGAGTCACTGACCTCCTGTCTTGTTTGAAAATTGTTTGTTTGTCACCTGAGACTTGATTAGGTGCCCCAGAATGCTAATGTAAATATGCAACTGAGCGCAATTTAAAGGCAGAAATAATTATAGCGAGTCTGGCGAGGATTTATGGACTTAAAAACAGCTCGGGATACCTCCAAATCTCTACCTTTTGATGTAAAAAATCTCGGAAATTTGAAACTCAGTGTTTTTGTGAGGCTCAGAGAAGACAACATTGTAGACAGGTTTCATGAAACTAGTGTGAATGAAGCTAAATACAACTCCAAATATGTTTTTAATGAGGTAACAATGTTATAACATGTTAGTCAATTTTGCATAATAGGTTTTCTGTAAAATGAACATTGTCCGCATTATGTTCTTGCTCCAGAATTGACATTTACATCGGGATTTTGTAGGGCTCCATTTTTTAAGTTTATACGAGCAAAAGCCCCTTTTCCCCCATTACATTGTGTGCTTCATGAATTGTCATAACTTTACACTCCAATATCCCAGATCTTCACAGAATGCAGATAGAACCATGTATTTCTAAAAAAGACACAAAGTAAAATAAGATCAGCAGTAGCCGTAGTTTTTGCTCACATATTCTTGTTGTGTCCTTGGGCAAGACACATAATCCACCCCATACACTACTTCATTTGTTTGTTTCCCTTGCAGTTAAGAGTTAAAGAGTATATGACCGCTTCTCAAGTTCATTACTTATTTTTAAATTGTTATTATTACTTTGTTTGGTGAGATAGTCCCTGTGGTTAATATTTATGAGGAAAAGTAAAATTTGAAAATTGCAGGAAATCAATAAATGACACTACTCAAAAATGCAGCAACTGTCACAATTGTATGACTTGTTAAACAACAATTTAACCAAATAAAGGTGTGATCAGGCATTATTATTTGTCAAATCATAACGTTTGTGTAATTTATGTGGATTTTATGTGGAGTCTGGTAGCCAGCCAGTTGCTATTCTGGCGTCCTACGCTAGATTTTTTTTATTGATATATTCCTTTTGATCCACATCTGATATAAGGAAACTATCAGCTGCTGGACATCAATATGAAAAGAAAGCTGTAACCCATTTATTTTCAGTCAAATCAAACATTCTGGGATGAATTAGTATGTTTTTACCCCAAAAGCACAAATTTAAAAATTACACAATTTAATAGGACTTTTATATGGATTCGCCTGGACTTTTAAAAAAAAACTTTATTACTAGTCCCTAAAATTATTTTTTGTTGTTGTTGTTAAATTAGCTTCAGCTTTGAAAGAGAAATAGACAAAACCAACAAAAGCCAAAAGTGGTGTCAATCAGGCAAAATCTACAGACACCAGCTTCACAAATTTCACAAAGAAAATGAAGGCGGACTTCTGATATTCCTCTTTGCAGAGCTTGTTTCCAAGTGGAATCAGAGTAAATCAGACTCCAGAGGCCAAAACTACAGCTCACAAAGAGTCCAGACAATAGTTTGTGTCTAAAGGATCAGAAACAGCTTCAGTTTGAAATGAGGCTCGTTTTAGTCACACGTTTGAGAAAAAACAAGTCCGAGCGGCGCGTGGATAGGTAACAGTTGTGGAACAATTGTCACATGTATAACTGGAGAAAAAAACGAGTAAATCTTTTGTAAAATCTTAAATATAATCATGTTCATTACGTTTTAGTGAAATGTGTAGTTTATGCGCTTAAAGTTCTTTTGTACAATTGTTGTTAAATATGTTTTCTCAGTGAAGCCAAAGGTCTTTCGGCTGCTTTACTTTGTTGCTATAACCAAGAATAGACTAGAGTCTGTATGCAAAAGGGTTGATTCCGTTCTTTGTTTGTTTTTTGGTTTCGCTGAGAAGTAGAATGTTTAAATCACTACAATAATTGAATCAACCTTTACATAACCTCCCTAAACATTCAACAAAAGGTAGGACAAGACAAAGATAATGAAGTTCCCCTTTAAGAACTACTACTCAAACTCTACCTCACTCTTTACTCTTTGCTTATTACTTTTATGAGCACATTTTCCGAGCCATTTCAGGCGTCACACTGTTGATTTAACGCAGCATAAACACGATAAATCAGACCGGCTCACTGCGCACGATTGTTCAGCGACGACATACGCTTCACTTCTGCTATTTTTACCCAAACTTCTGTGGCATTACTCTACTCCCGCTCGCTCACCTCGCTCCAAACTGCACTGGGAAAACTTACATCATAATTTCACTAAACGCTGGCCTGGTTTCTGCTCCGTTTGCCCCCGTGACGATCCAGTGATGTAACTCTCTGATTGAATTAGATGAGTGCTTAATTGCAATTGATGTAGTTTGTCATACACTGTTACATTTGTTCAAGCACATTTTATCATTAACGTTATAATGTTATGAGTTGTCAAAGCCCATACTTTTATTCCTACTTGAACAATATATTCTACAATCTAACAGTACTCTTTTAGTTTGTGACCAGTTATGTTAAAGTCCATATGGCAGGTTGTCAAAATGTTCTAATTATGACTTAGTTTGGTGGGAGGGCACCTGTGGTAAATATTATAGTTTTACATCTTTGAAGTTGCAGTTTGTGAAGAAATTTAGAAAAATAAAAGTTTAAAATTACAGGAAGGAATCCCTGTGTGATGTCATCAAAAAGAGACCTGCTATGAAAAATACAAATTTAATTTACACACATCTGACACAATATTTTGACAGTTTAACCCAGCATTCAACAAAGTAAAGATGTTATCAGGTATTATTATTTGTCAAATCATAACTATTGTGTCATTTATATGGATTTTGGCCCTTGTTTTCAAAATGGTTGCTAGGTAACAGTTGTGGTAACATTAAGTAACATTACAAAAACTGTCAAACTGGGGACAAATAGGCAAAATGTTTAGGAAAATCTTAAATATAATAATGTTCACTATGTTTTAGTGAAATGCATAGTCTGATTTTAACCAGTGTGCCGGGGAACACTAGTGTGCCTTGAGGTTTTGCCAGGTGTGCCTTGGAAAACTGTCCAATTTGAGTCAACAGATTAAAAAATGTGGATGTGACTGATTTTGAAGTGTCCTGAGCAACTTCTGCATCAAAGAATGCAAAACTGTCACTACTGCCAAATTTAAAGAACCTGACAGTGGCACAGACATTATTTGGCTCATTATGCACTAGAATGATTATTATTTTTTTGTAGTTTGTGTGCCGTGGTATCTTTTGAACCCAAAAAGTGTGCCATAACTCAAAAAAGGTTGAAAACACTGGTCTAACCTGTTAGATAGACTTTAACTCCAAAACAGTACAACAGTGAGTAAGTTGTGTTGTACTTTCCCCAAAAGCTTTTTTAGTGTCAATAATGTATCTGGAAATATCGTCGTTTTAGATCGATATAGTGATTTAAGATGTCAAAAGTACTAAAATAATACTGGGAAGCAGACAAAAGCACAATAGATCTCACATCTTTATTATATTTGTTTTTTTAATTATTGTGTTTTTTTGTTTTTTTTTATTATTAATCTTTATTTAAAAGTTTTGACCTGTAAAAGCATTGAGAAACGTTTATCATAAATATAACACTTACCAGTCACAACTTTCAGAGACCAGAGCGAGTATTGCCATCATAAAGCTAACAAACAGCATGCTAACGGCGCACTTCCTGCTTCGCAAGAAAAACATACTCTTTAATTAGCATTACATTAAACAATACATGAAAAAAATTAGTACAGTCCTGTTAAAGTGCTTATGATTTCAAATTTTTACTTCATTTGGTGGAATAATACGTGTTGTAAATATAAATAATAGTTTTACACCAGTCAAGTGTCAATTATTTGAAGAAAAGTTGAAAAATGTGTTGAAAATGACAGCTGGGAAGTAGAGCAAAGTGAAAAAAAAAATCACACTGGGGAGACTCCATAAGTTTGGTACAATTTACCAACAAGAAACACTTTTTTTTTTATCCTTAAAACATTAATTCAAATAAACACATTCTCAAATATTTTTATTTGTCGAATAATAATTTCTGTGACATTGGAGAAGAGTACAATCTGGTTGGTAGGAAACAGTTATAGAATTTCCTAGTGTGATGTCATGATTTACAACCAGGAAGTAAAAATTTAAACCTAAAAAGTTGCCAAACAGAGATAAAAAGTGTACGTTTTTTCGCAAAAAAAAAAAAACAAAAAAAAACGAAAAACAAACCTCTTAACTCTGTTTTAGTACACTTTAGGCACTTTAATAAGTCATAGAGGTTTTTTTTATTTGACCATCTACAGCTCAAATTGCATCGTCCTACATAAAAAAATGACAAAAATGTCCGTACATTATTGCAAAGAAAGCTTGAACCTCAAAAATATCGTTCCATCTCTCATTTCCTGCACGACTTGTCGATAGATTTTGCAAATATCGCGACCAGCCTAAACCTCACAACCGCAACGTCGCCGTCTTGTGTGACCATATTGTTCTGCACGAGGCAGGAGAGCGAGCGCGAGCAGAAAGAGACTGGAGGAGAGGGCCAGTGGCTGTTCTAGTTTAGAGCAGGAATCTGGGGCGATTTGTTCTGGAAGTTTCCCAGTGAAATTTCCAGGGGACCGAGACTCTGAAAGCATCTATCTATACCTCCGAATGGCCTACATGCAAAGAGACGGCGCCGATCTGAAACGTAACGGACGGGAGGCAGAAGTGAAATGTCACGGCGCTGGTGGGAGACGCCTGGTGGAGCATCAGACACAAAGATGATAAATAGATAAAAGCTCCGTGAGAAGAAGAAAAAACAGGTCAAGGCTGCAGCGAAAACAAACCAAAGTCACCCAGTTTACGGCTCGTTCGGTGACACACAAAGACGTGAACTCTGGCTTCTGCGTTTTGAGGAACTATAACCTATTTTCTCTCAGTAATGTTGGGCCCAGGGGCGTAGCACCAAATTCTAGGCCCCAGGTACAAGCCTTCTCAGTGGGCCCCTATATAATTTTGTATATTATTTAATTATACCAGCAAATTTGGTTATTATTGTTATATTTTCAATCACTTTTGCTAGAATATACACCTGGTTTCTACATACACTGAACAATAACTTGCTAATTTGTTGACATTCTGTAGCTACCGTCTTACATTATGATATAGTACAGTTTGTTTTTGTAATAACTGCCAGACCAGTTTCACAAGCAAAATAAATTACTTTAACTGTTTATTTAATTTTTATTTATTTATGTATTCGAACTCATAAAAGATCAATATTTGGTAACAAACAATTAACAAGTTCCTTTGTAAAATGTACAATATTGAACAAATCGATTTAAGCCAATTCGAAAGGGAGTGAGAGGAAGTAAAATGTATACTCCCACCAACTCAATCTCTTAATCCATGAGGTTGCATTTACACGTAGCACATTTACACATATAATCTGCATTTCAGTATTTTGATTAACCTAACTAAGGTTTACTTATAGGCATACATTTATATGAAAATACATATATACAGCTTATCTACAAGATGTATGATCATAAAGATAATATAAATAAAAAAATTTACAGTAACATTTGTGACACAATACACAATGTATAACTCAATCATCTGTAAACACAAGTTGTTACAGCGACCAGATAACTTCCTCAGCTGTAAATTAAAATCACTAGTCTTATTTGTTAACAACCAAAATGTGAACAATGATTTGTGGGAAGTGGACCACTGTTTCTGTCACTTTAAAAGTACTTTTAGTATTCCACCATTCAGTGATTTTTAAACAAGGGAAAAGTCTCGCCAACGTTACATAAAGCTGATTTTTGTAAAATGTTTAATGAACATGAGCAACAACAAGTCACAACACACCGATTTCCTGAGGCCTGAAAACGTCTTTTTAGTCCATGTAGAACTTATTTTCTGTTGAGCTCGTCTGCTCCGTGTAAACTACAACGGAAACAAGACGGCGGCGCCCACGACAATTTACGGAATAAGGTGAATAGTTATACCTGTCACGATAACACCTTTTTTAAGTGTAATATATTGTTACGGAAAATATCACGATAATCTGAGTTAATCTAATTTAAACCATATGGCAGGATAATCATGTACATTTTATATATAATAATATATATATATAATGTTAAAAACATGAGCTGCAAAGGAAATATAGCAGAATGAAACACTTAGTGTCTAGGATGAGTCATAGATATTAGTCATTTATTCAAGCCTCTACAGCTCAAATATGATCTTTCTACCACAAAAACAGCACATTTCTCTATCAGAGCAAAGAAAATGTACTCTCGATAATTTCAATTCATTGAATTATTAATTTGTTAAGTCGATATAGTAATAATCGTGACAGGACAATGTATGGTCCATAAAAAGATAATTAATTTGACAACGATCATTGTCAACTATTGTCACATTGCAGCCCAAACATTTATTGTTTCTTTTCAATGTCCCCAAATGTTTCTGTGGCAGTGGCTCGGTTTAAAGTGAGCTCCAGCCCAGCTCTGATCACTGCATGCTGTAGTGTTCCTTTGAGCAAGACACTTCACTCATATATTGTCTGTGGTAGTGAGTGATTAATTGTAGCACAGACTGATAGCCGCATGTGTAATCGCCTCGTGCGGAGAAATAATAATACTTGACATTGTAAAACGACTTTAAGCATCTGTAAAGGCTCTGTGTGGCTGCGTTCACTTCACTCCACATTAGTGTTGAGACTAAACCTGGAACTAAACCTGGACTAGACTCAGGATTAAGGCCTCGTTCACACATGTTGTTATTTGGTCTTAATTTGAGCCCATTTTAGTCCTACAATGTGGACCTGGTGGTTTGGTCCTGTTCTAATCCTGATCTAGTCCAGGTTTAGTTTTCATGTTTAGTTTTGATGTTGTTAACGCACCCAAACCAGTGCTGGAACAGAACAAAACCAAGTGATCAGGACTAAACCGGAATTTAAAAAGGGCCAACTGTGAAAGCCTGCCTATCGACCCTTTAAAAGTTTATCAGAAACATTCTAAATTCGGAATGGAGGCAAAACTGAAGTGCAACATAATGTGATTTCACTGGAGAAACTTGGATTAACCTCAGAATATCACAAAATATGAAAAATGGAGTTGATTTTGGAAAAGTAAAAGCCTCAGACACATGTGAGTGACATCAGAGCTGCTTCAAACACATGTTTTATTGTATTTTACATTATGTTTTAGGAAATTATGATAAACTCATAAACGCATTTTTGATGAAGGAACAATCCAGATTTATGGGTTTTACTGGAAAAATACTCACAGAAATGTTGAGCCCACAATCATTTTTCATTTTATCTAGAGATATATTAGATACTATACCATAAATTACATTATTTTGAAGCTAAAATACAATTTAAAGGCCAGAAAATTGTATTTTGTCCACCAACCTTTGTACCCTGGAAATTCAAATGTGTTGCTTTTTTCCAACACAAACACAAAACCAGTAGAATTTAAATCTAATCTGAGCAAATCATTGAAACATTTACAGTCAGCTTCATTTTGCCTCCAGTCGCCTACATTCTATTAGATAAATATATTTTATTGATCCCATTGGAAATTCAGTTTGAGCTGCAGAAGCATTTTCACTGCACTTCTGAGTCACATTTGTGTCTCAGTCGAAGGTCTCAGTGTAGCTTTAGCAGGTGGATTTGTCAGACAGAGTCAGCAGATCGTGTGTCAGGGCAGTTTGAGGAGAGTAACAGCCCTCATGAGAAAAGACTCCTCTGTGTCCAGCAGCTCGCTCTGTTGTTTCAGTCGATTATGAAACGGTACTTTCCTCTTGAGGGTTTTCTGCTGCATTTGGTGTAAAAAGTCTAGAATTTCAGAGGTCCACAGCACGGTTTCCACGGTGACAAGACAAAGCAAACAGCTCATTTCACACAATCTAACAGCGCATAATGTCCTTTGAGCTGCACAAGCCACTCTTCTTAGTTGGTTAAAATCCCAAGATGTCATTTAAAAACTGAGCTCAAAGATAAAAAATATTTCAGAAACTGCTCCGTGTGCTCGTCAGGTGGCCACAAGAGCAGTCAACCGATATCAATACTAATATGAAAAAAATGTGCCTCTGAAATATTGGTTCAGCTGATCTCCAGTTTGTCCCTATAAATTGATGTAATAAAACTGCATTTACTGACCGTTGTTGGCTCAGAATGTCTCATAATGTTTGGGATTTTCTTTATACAAAGCTGTTCTGCAGTTAGTTGAAGGATGAGCAACAGTTATACATCAGGTTTGTCAATAATTTTATAAAATGCTATCGAGTATTGGCACAGACTTAAAGTATCAGTAGGTAATCTGAAAAAAACTGGCTTGGTGCAGCTGCCTAACTATGATCTAATTAAATAACAATTAGAGCCAGTTTACATCATTAGATTATGACAAATATTGAATTTTTCTCGTAGACTTCTTTCAATAATCAATTAGATATGATTCATTTGATTAGTCGTTGCAGCCAGGCGTAACAGAGCAGCAACTTTTACAGCTGAATATCTGGTGATACTGGATTTAGATTAAATGTGTTTAAATCCACTCACGATTGTGGTATCAGGGGCGTCGGACTGAAGGGGGTAAAGGGCACTGGTTTCCCCGGGGCCCAGGGCAGGGAAGGGCCCTCAAAAGCATGTGATGTTTATTTTCTCTGTTGTATTTTTCTACTCATTAATCTATTTTTATTGTAATGAAATATATTGTGGTTGAGTAAAGTCCATGAGAATCTAAATACAACTATGCATGAGAACCGAGGGCCCCATTACCCCCTTTAAAAAGAGGAAAATCACTGTTTACATAGCCAAATTGTTGTATAAAAAATGTGTGATTTTAATTTGCAGTTATTGCATTTTGTTGTTGTAGTAATGCATTTCCAGATGTTTGTGGAAATGGTCTGGTAGTTATTGCAAAACAAGTACAATGCGTAAAATAAAACATCATAATATAAGCGTTATCGTTAGGTGTATGTAGAAACGTATATGTATATTCTAGCAATAGCAAGTGAAAAAAATAATAACTAATATGTGGGGATAAATAAAACAGAAACTTATGTATTTGGGGCCCACCGAAAGGGGACGTACCAGGGGCCCAGAATTTGGTGCTACGGCCCTGTGTGATATAGCCTTTTTCTTAAAGTCAGCTCACAATACTGTATTAAACTCCAAACATTTTTGCCGACAGTTGTTGAAGCTTGAGCAACACCCAAAATATATTTCACTGTCCCCCAAGGCCAAATGTTATGACTTTTTAGACCTTTTGCCCGTGGGTTTTATCAGACAGGACATAAACAGACTGGAGGCAGAGTGGAGACTGAGGAGAGACTTCGAAAGTGAAAGTGCAGGGGTTTTGGGAGTGTTTTGTAACCCATCCATCCATCCATCCATCCATCCATTTTCTTCCGCTTATCCGGGGCCGGGTCGCGGGGGCAGCAGTCTAAGCAGGGAAGCCCAGACTTCCCTGTCCACGCACACTTCCTCCAGCTCTTCCGGTGGGATCCCAAGGCGTTCCCAGGCCAGCCGAGAGACATAGTCCCTCCAGCGTGTCCTGGGTCTACCCTGGGCCGCCCGGTGGGACATGCCCAGACCACCTCCCGAGGGAGGCGTCCAGGAGGCATCCTGAACAGATGCCCGAGCCACCTCAGCTGGCTCCTCTCGACGTGGAGGAGCAGCGGCTCTACTCCGAGCTCCTCCCGTGTGACTGAGCTCCTCACCCTATCTCTAAGGGAGCGCCCAGCCACCCGGCGGAGGAAGCTCATTTCGACCGCTTGTATCCGCGATCTCGTCCTTTCGGTCATTACCCAAAGCTCATGACCATAGGTGAGGGTAGGAACGATTGACGCAAATCGAGAGCTTTGTCTTTCGACTCAGCTCTCTTCACCACAACGGGTCGATACAACGCCCGCATCACTGCAGACGCTGCACCGATCCGCCTGTCAATCTCACGCTCCATCCTTCCCTCACTCGTGAACAAGACCCCGAGATACTTAAACTCCTCCACTTGAGGCAAGGACTCTCCACCCACCCGGAGAGGGCAAACCACCTTTTTCCGGTCGAGAACCAAGGCCTCGGATTTGGAGGTGCTGATCTTCATCCCAGCCGCTTCACACTCGGCTGCAAACCGTCCCAGTGCATGCTGTAGGTCCTGGCTTGAGGAAGCCATCAGGACGACATCGACAGTTTTGTAACCATAGACATGAAATTGCACTCTACAGTTGTTACGATACAGACAGCGCGCCACCCTGTTGGTCCGGCGAATGTGATGATGCAAACCAAATGAACATAATGGCGAATTTTGCAATTTTATGGATAAAATACACTTTAAAAAGCAATCCACGCATAATCATGAGCAAAAAGGGCCAATTTGTGCATTTTCAAACATTTTTTGACATTAGCAGCATTGAAGTTAGATATTATATTGAACTTTCTGCATTTGGAGCCTGTTTGTTGCTGCCCAAAGTTATGTTGAACCCTTATGAACGGTGAGGCAAAAGCTCCACATTAAATGTTTCTTTCATGGTATTTATGTCATTTATTTGGTCTCCACCTGTAACAGTAAAAGAGGATGTTTTGGGTCATTATTAATATGTATTCTTATCAGAAGCGCATCCGTTCAGAAATCTCAATTTAAAGTTAGTTAGCCCAGATGACAGTTTTAAATTAAAACACAAGATTAAGACACAAAATGGTTTATACACTCAAAAATTACTTTTAACGAGGCTCTGACTTCACCTAAATGTGGTCGATGGGTTGGTACCAGCTGACACTCTCTGGATTATTCATAATTTGCGTTTTTTGCCGGCTAATGCTAACCGCTATAGGGAAAATACATGAGACTTCCGCCGGAGTCCTTCAAATCATACAGGACTAGCCGTGTTGTTAAGTGGTTGATAGGAATGAACATTGAATGCCACGTCTACTTATTTCTATATCTATGTATGTAATCACCAAAAAGACGTGTTAAACAAGCTCACAGTTTCATTGATTCTCGTGGTGACTTCACACTTTGTTTATTTACTCCTGCAGTGACACATCCTCTGCTTTAGTCAGAACCTGATGTGTGACAGTGACAGACGCTCGGCTGATGGAAATGACACGTATTATGAGTTTGAGTTATTAGACCCCGTGAATTTGCATAAAACTGACAGGGAAAATGACGAGGACAAGCTGGACGAAAGCATTTCTCCTCTGCATCAGATCGTCTAAAATGAATCTATCATGACTGAACTTACGTGTCTATAACCTGTAACTATTAATAGGATTCCATCATTTTTTGAGAGCTTTTGACCTTTTAAAAGATGGCACATTTGATTTTTATGTTTAATTTATGAGACAGTTAAAAGTGTACTGCTTGTCTCCATAGAAATATCCCTGACACGTACCACAGTAAGACGTTAAATGTTTCTATCTCCATGGAAACAAGCCATCAGGCCATGTTACGTGTCGGATCTGTGGACAGGTGAACCCACTCACAGTCAGAATGCATGATTTCAATAATTCTAGTTGAGGGTCCGTCGTTTTATTTTCTCATAAATAGATTTTGTTTTGCCTGGAAGGTTCCACCGTATGATGTCAACTCATCTATCTTTCATTCAGGAGTTTTTATTGCCAAAAAAGTACTTGTTTTGCTGCTTGTCTCTAGGAGATTGCTTGGATTTATTCCATCTGCTGAAGAATAGAATGTTTCATACGCATCTATCTATCTATCTATCCATCTATCCATCTATCCATCCCATCCATCCATCCATCCCATCTATCTATCTATCTATCTATCTATCTATCTATCTATCTATCTATCTATCTATCTATCTATCTATCTATCTATCTATCTATCTATCTCTCTATCTCTCTATCTCTCTATCTCTCTATCTCTCTATCTCTCTATCTCTCTATCTCTCTATCTCTCTCTATCTCTATCTCTCCATCCTTCTATCTAAACAAAGCAATGAATAATCTCCATGGAGGTGTTTGTGTGTCAATGCTAAAGCTAATGCTAATTTGAAGCACAATAAAGATAAATTAAAATGGAAAAAAAAAACTGAATCTATATAAACATAACCAGGTAGTGTTTACTTTACAGTTTAATTCAGTTGTTTAGCATTAGCTGTGAGAAATGGTTAGCTTAGCTAACTGCTGCTGTACACAGAGCACATACGAAGTTTGGGTATTAATTAAGCTATTATTTAGCCTGAATCATCATAAAATCATAAAATATTTGTTCATTATGGATTTAGTCTTTGTTCATGCTTTATTACGTCTTTTAAAAGTGCATTTATCTTAAAATGTTTGCATGATTTGTATTATATTTGATCTGCCAGTGAATTGCAGCTTCTTCAGTTTTTCAGTTTCTCATTTGAAGCACGTTTTCCAGGAAACATTAAAACTAGCTTGTTGTTTTAAATCCTCACGTAGATATTACTTTTCTCTGCAGCGTCACCGCATTAGACGTCCTTTCAGTCTGAGTCACTTCTCCTCTTGAGATTATCACTTTTTCTCATTGTTTTCTCAGGGTCTCGGCCTGTTTTTTGTTGAACAGACGACGCGTGATTCTGCGCAAACTTCAGCCTGTTTAACTGTATCATGAAATTAGCCACGAACGACCTTTAGAAATGATATTAGCGGTAAATAAATGCCAGGCAGCTTTGTCACGACTCCCACTTCGATTTCATTTCTCTCACAGCGTGCAGTGGGAGGAAAGCGCTGCTGAGGGTCAAAGCTGCTACTGTTCCACAAAATACACAAGACATTTTGCAAAAAGAAATAAACATACTGCACTTACTGAGTTTTTCATCTTTTTTTTATTTAAGGAAATGTAAGTTAAAGGTGCACTAGCAGAGTTTATTCATGGGTTTTAATGTCCTGTGTTATGTGCAACGTTTTGACGACTTTTTACCATTCAAAATCTGACATCTAAATAAAAGAAAACCAGTAAACTGTTGTAGAAAACAGATAAACAACAGGAACACAGCAGCTACGCTCACATTTATCACTGGTACAGACTTTACGATCACACACAGTTGAACTCATGACCTTTCTGTCCTTAAATAACATGTTTTTGAGTCCAAATGTTGAGGAAAAGATTGTTTATGTTGAAGAGTCCTAAAATCTCCAAGGTTAATTTGGTTAATGTCTGGTCTGGAGTGTCAGTCTGCTGTGCTTAAGTCAGTCAGTGTTCTGTCAGGCTTGGAAAAGGGGTAGTCGTAGACATTCAATTAAATTCAGTTTATTCATAGACCCAAAATTAATGGCTCTCTACAGTTGCTATGACAGACAGCGTACCGCCACACTGGTCTGGTGAATGTGGTGATCAATTGAACACAATGGCAAATGTTGCATTAAAAAAACAAACACTATAATAAGCAATCCCTGCATAATCATAGTAAGAGTAATAATCATGTTTTTTTTTCCAAACATTTTTAGCATATTGGCTGCATTAAAGTTATACTATGTTGAACTTTTTGCATTTGGGTACCTGTTTTTATTGGTTTAGGTTAGAAAACTGGTTAACATGTAAGCAGCAATGACCTAAAAGAAAACACAAAACACACAAAAAAACAAATGTATCACCTTCCAGCTCTAGCTCATCTTATTCCGCCCGCCCACTTTTGCCTCCTTTTGCCACAGATACTCCTGTAGTGAAGGCGCTTCTGGTTTGATAAGAACCCTTTTCATGAAAATGGCGAACGAGGGAAAAGTCTCGACGCTAAAACATTCTAGAATGTAAATTGATTTTGTGTAAAATGTTTAATGTATTTGTGCAAAAACAAGTTAGCAATGCACCGAATTCCTGTGCAGCCTGAAAACAGCTTTTAGTCTTTTTAAAACTTATTTTCTGTTACGCCTTTTGGGGAAAAAAAGATGGCGACGCCCAACAACTTCCAGAATAAGGTGAATACTATCAAATAAAACATAAACCAGTCAAAAATGTAACAGTTTAGCAACAAAAGTTAACATTCATTACCGTGGCAGTTAACTCATTACCATGGCTCCAACGGCTGTTAGCAAACAAGCTAGCTAAGCTCTGAGTAGTCAGTACAACAACTGAGAAACTACTTTTTGTTTCCATTTCACTTTATTAACTTAATTTGTGTGTAACAAAAGCTCCACGGACAAAAAATAACACGCAAAGTAACACATTTTCTCAGTTCTGTGGATAATTTCGTAATGTGGAGGAGCATTTGTCGATGAATGTCAGAGCATAACCTCTATTACAATCGCTGAAATTGTGTTTTCGAACAGCAAATCTTACTGGTTAGCTTTATTTTACACTGCTCAAGTCTAATTACTCAACTTAATTCTCATCTCAGAAATACAAACGCCGGAGAAGCGCATAAATACACCGGTAAACGATATGGCTTCATTTTTTACAACCTCACAGTACAAGAGTCACCTTTCTGTTCGCATTCTTTCTTTCCCTTTCCCCTTATTTTCACTCACAATCTCCTTCTCCCATTCTCCTTTTCCTCCTCGTCCTCTTCCTGGATTTGTGATTACTCAGCGCTATGCAAAACGCTCCTCTTTCAATTACTATCGGCTCAGCTTTTCTGACTAGACCTTGCATTTTCCCGCTCTATCTTTTTGTCCTTGTCTCTTTTCGTACGTCTCACTCCACAGTGCGCTCGGCTGGAATTTCACAAAGCTCTTTCCAACGGCTGGCATTGACCTCGTATAAGTAGCGTCATTATTTTCCATTTGCGCTGAAGGAGATGGTTTTCTGCTCGAGTTAAACGGGAATTAAAGCGGTTGAGTGGTTTTGCGTTGAGTGACACGGTTCCCTTCAGCGGAGCATGTTCAAGAGTGAGCTGGGGTTAAATTTATGGTAAAACTGGCACTGAAACTGTGTCTTTGTCGACTGTTTAATGCAGGGTTTGTACGGGTGCTTGAAAACCTTGAAAATGTGGTTGGAAAGTGCTTGAATTTTGGAAAAGGTGCTTGAAAATGCTTGAAATTTAAACTTAAAAAGCCAATCTGTATCCTTTGCATTTTGACAGTAAAGAGCGCTAATAGTCAGTGTGTTGTTTTGAAGAAATAAAAACAAAATGTACTTATATTTTACCCCAACTTAATAGACACTTTCTAAAACACCCTAAAAAACAGGAAAGTACTTCTGGTTTGTCCAACGTTTCCTACAAATTTCCAACAGAGCACACTTTATCAAGACAATTTCTTGTGATACCTTTTGTCATTGGCTCAAAGTACATATTAGGAGAGAGAACCTATTTTGTAAATATTGAAATGTATATCTGCAAGTTTGTTATGGTCTTGAATGCAAAAAAACAGCAGCGTGATGGGGCCTAGGAAGTATAAAGGTGCTTGAAAAAACGCAAAAGTCTACTTGAAGGTGTTTGAAAACTGCTTGAATTGTTGCTTTGAAAATGTGTACGAACCCTGTTAATGCTATGGTTTGTGTTTCATTCTCAAATTTCAACTGGAGATCAACCAATGTGGATTTTTCAGCGGCTGATACAGATTTTCTTTTAATCCGGAGCATCAATTGTGGATATTTTGAGGCTGATTGTTTGCCAATATGAATCATTTTCCTCAAGCTCTTCTTCACAACAAACCAATATGATTATAGTCTCATTTTGAGCAAGTGTGAAAATAAAGCTTCATTTACTCTAAAGACCGTTTAAAATCCTATGTCATCAAAATTCCAGAATGGAGGCAGAATGAAGCAGAGTAATGTATTTTCTATAATTAACTCACATCAGATCAAAATACTAAAGGTTTTGTGTCGTTGTGTGATAAAAAGGATTTTTCAGGGTACAAATGCCAGATAGTATGCTTTTCTATTACCGAGGAAGGACAATATACTAATTTCTAGCTTTAAAATAGTATTAGAGCTTCACAAAAAAGTATAATTTATCTTAAAGTAAGTACTATATCTGTAGATATAATGAAAAATTATTGTGGGCTCAACATTTCTGTCAGTATTTGTCCAGTAAAACCTACATATCTGGATTTGTTTCCTTTATCAAAAATGCCAATGTATCATTATCTCCTATAACACACACAAATAATGTAAAATATAATAGTAAATGTATTTAAAGTAGCTCTGATGTCAGTCACATGTCTGAGTGGTTTTCATTTTCCAAAAGCATAAACATTTTGCATATTTTGTGATATTCTGAAATTAATTTCAGTTTCCCCATTGAAATCGCATTATGTTGCATATCACTTTTGCCTCCATTCCGGACTTTAGTATGTTTTTGTTATATTCTGAAAGCCATAACAAAATATCTTTCAACAGCATTTATAGTATTTTGGTGATGTCATACTAATTTTTGTTGAAATAAAATGCATCGTCGTTGAGTAAAATCCTTGTCCAACTAAATACAATTATGCGTGTGATCTGAGGGCCCCGTTACCCTTTTACAAAATGAGAAAAAAAAAGTGATTTATTGATAGCAACGATAGCTACATTTGCTGGGGTAAATAAATCATATTCATAATTTTGTATTAGGAGCCCACAAGAAAGTTTGTACCTGGGGCCCAGAATTTGGTTTTACGCCCCTGTATCAGATCATTGAAATGTCATGTAAACAGTTACATCTGATGTGAGTGATCTTTCTGATTGTGCAGGTTTTGATGAGGAAATGTATGCAAAGAATGGAAAACGAATGGAACAAAGACAAAAATGAAAAAGAAAATGTTAAAGATCGAAAGAGTTCCTTTAAAAATGTTCATACTTTCACTTTCAAATGCAACAATCTCCCTTGAGTGGTGTAAAACTATCATTTATATTTACAAAAGATATTCCACCAAATAAACTAAAAAGTTGAAAATCATAAAAACCTGCCATATGCACTGAAATTCAAGCTTCTTACACTATATTTGTACCAAAGGCTTGTCAAGGAATTTTAAAAGGAAAAAAAAAGTATAATTTCTACAATTCTGTCAGCTCTTTCAAAATATCACAAGAAATGTCATTCTGTAAATGGCAACTAATAACGATTTTTCTCAGATTTTCTCAGGTAGAACTTGGTTAAATCATAATTCTGTGTCGTTTGGGTGTTTATGCTGAAAGGAACACGGGACTCAAAGTTACTAAATGCATAAATATTTGACAAGGATAAAAACATGTAAATACATTAAATATGCAGTGTGAAAACGCTGTTAAAACATGTCAGAAACGTAGCAGTCAGCAGTTTGTAAAAGGCTTGAGCTGCACGGAAAGTTCCCCCATTCATGAATTATACATTACTTTATTTCTGTGAATAACACAATTTGTTCTAATTATTTTCAAGTCGTCTATTTTTGTGACTGTTTACATCTCAAAGTGCCTATGACGGGTTGGATTACTCATTTAACTTAAAGCAGTTAAGATAAATATATTTCAAATTCTGCTAAAATCTTTACAAATTTGACCCAGTTTTTATTTTACTTCCTGGTAGTAAATGATGACATCACAATAGGAAATTACCAAGAAACCATCCTGTACAGTGCACCAAAACTCATCTAAAATCGCTGCTTTCTCTATTTGACAAAGAAAAATGCATGTGAACACCTTTATTTTCTTCGAATTAATGTTAAAAGGGTCAAAAAAGTAGTCCCTTTGTTGAAATTGTGCATTTGTCTCCCTAGTGTGATGTCATCAGTGTTTACTTCCTGCAATTTTCAACCGATTTTTCAACTTTTCTCCACAAACAGCGACCCGATTGGTGTAAAACTATCATTTATATTTACAAATGGTATTGATACACTAAAAGTCAAAATTAGGAAATCATAAAACCATATCATATACATACTTATTATATTTTGAGGGGTCAAGTTTTTGTTTGAGGAAAATAAGTGTACCTTACACTTAAATTTGCTTAATACAGAATAATATGTTTGAGCAGTTTAACTTTTTTTTTTTCTTTAACATTTCAGACCAAGGGGATTTTTGACTTTTGACTTTTTATTTTATTATTATTATTTTTAACTTTATTTGTTTTTATTTTGCCTGTGGAATAACAAACTCTCTGAAATTCAAGTCTCCGAAAGATACAAGAGAAATCACACTTTTCGAGTAATTTATGTTGTCATGTTATGTAACTGTAACTTTTCTGGTTATGATCAGAATCAGAACTATTGCTTTGTCTGGAATGTTCCACAATATGCTGTTCAAATGATCTATCTCCTTGGAGACAAACTGTTGGTGGACGTCCTTGAAAAGTTACCAAATTAGTATATCTGCCATAATGACATTCATTTATGTGCACTGTTCCTATCAAATAAAACTACAGTGCATCATTAAATAGCTATAGACATACTGTAGCCTGAAAGTCAAACAATATGGAAAAATGTGCAAAAAAGTAGCCTCAAAATCCTTAAAGTCTATATGACGGGGTTCTCATGATTTTGTAATTATGACTTAATTTGGTGGGATAGAACCTTTGGTAAATATTTGTTATAGTTTTACATTTGTGACATTGCAGTTTGTGAAGAAATTTTGAAAAATAACCGTTTAAAATGACAGGAAGTAGTGCTGAGTTCTAAAATGGAATCCCTCTGTGATGTCATCAAAAAGGGACATGCCATTGAAAATACCGGGACAATTTACAGAAAAATTACATGATGTTTTTGACAGTTTAAACGGTCGTTCAACAAAATAAATGTGTTATCAGGTATTATTATTTGTCAAATCTTAACTATTGTGTAATTTATATGGATTTTTGCCCATATTTTTTAAATGGTTGCAAGGTAACAGTTGTGGAATTACCTCTAACTATGTCATATTTGCTGCTCATGTTCAACCAGGAAGTAACATTATAAACATTAGAAAACTGTCAAACTGGAGACAAATAAGCAAAATGTTTATTTAAATCTTAAATATAATCATGTTCACTACGTTTTAGTGAAATGTGTGGTCGGACCCGTCATATTGACTTTAAAATCGCACCAATTTCTACCATAAAAAGACAATTTTTCCACTTTATCTCCAGTTAGCGCCTCTAGACAGTTTTGCCGAAGTGAAAATGTCTCCGTCTGCAGCCCCTGAATGATTTAAGTCGTGGTTAGAGCTTAATGAATAAAATACAGAGAGGCAGAAAGCCCGGTTTATTCTTCTTGCGCTCTTCTTTTTTTCCATTTGTGTCACGTTTTTCTCGTCCCACTGAATAAATTGCTGTTCAGTGTCCCATGACATTGCATTTATAGCAGTTGTGTTTCTCACGAAAGCTCAGCAGAACAGTCCAGATATTTTACGCTCACTACATTGTTTTGACATTGGGAAAGCTTTCTGAAATATTAAATTGGCTGTACAAGACTGAATTTGGTCAAAATGACAAATTAAAGGCGTTAAAGGAGTCATTAAAAGATCAATTTCTCTTTGACATTTCATAATAATTTAATGTTTTGGAATAATGTAATAATTTTCTTGTGAAGATGTATATTTAATAAAACACAAAGAAATATAGTTAAATGTTTTATATTTGTATATAATCTCGTAACTTGTTTTTTTCTGACAGTTTTCTTGTTTTAAAACGTGATAGCGCTAAGATGTTTAGTAAACGGTTTAATATTATATTTTTAAATGTGCTTGGTGATGATGTACCTTAAATGTTACATAGTATGGCAGTGTTTTTCAACCTTTTTTGAGTCGCGGTGTGCTTTTTTGGTCGAAAACATGAACCACTTATGTATGATCAAATTTCCATTTAAGGAAAAAGCTGTATTTAATGTAGCAAGTATTGTCCGTGCCATTGCCACTGTGTATAATTCTCTAAATTTGCCATCCATCCATCCATCCATCTTCTTCCGCTTATCCGGGGCCGGGTCGCGGGGGCAGCAGTCTAAGCAGGGAAGCCCAGACTTCCTTCACCCCAGACACTTCCTCCAGCTCCTCCGGGGGGATCCCGAGGCGTTCCCAGGCCAGCCGAGAGACATAGTCCCTCCAGCGTGTCCTGGGTCTACCCTGGGCCGCCCCGGTGGGACATGCCCAGAACACCTCCCGAGGGAGGCGCCCAGGAGGCATCCGAACAGATGCCCGAGCCACCTCAGCTGGCTCCTCTCGACGTGGAGGAGCAGCGGCTCTACTCCGAAGCTCCTCCCGCGGTGACTGAGCTCCTCACCCTATCTCTAAGGGAGCGCCCAGCCACCCGCGGGGGAAGCTCATTTCGACCGCTTGTATCCGCGATCTTGTCCTTTCGGTCATTACCCAGAGCTCATGACCATAGGTGAGGGTCGGAACGTAGATTGACCGGTAAATCAAGAGCTTCGTCTTTCGACTCAGCTCTCTCTTTACCACAACGGTTCGATACAACGCCCGCATCACTGCAGACGCTGCACTGATCCGCCTGTCAATCTCACGCTCCATCCTTCCCTCACTCGTGAACAAGACCCCGAGATACTTAAACTCCTCCACTTGAGGCAAGGACTCTCCACCCACCCGGAGAGGGCAAGCCACCTTTGTCCGGTCGAGAACCATGGCCTCGGATTTGGAGGTGCTGATCCTCATCCCAGCCGCTTCACACTCGGCTGCAAACCGTCCCAGTGCATGTTGCAGGTCCTGATTTGAGGAAGCCATCAGGACGACATCATCTGCAAAGCAGAGATGAGATCCTGTGGTTCCCAAACCGGACACCCTCCACGCCTGACTGCGCTAGAAATTCTGTCCATAAAAATTATGAACAGAACCGTGACAAAGGGCAGCCCTGGCGGAGTCCAACATGCACTGGGAACAGGTCTGACTTACTGCCGGCAATGCGAACGCAAAGAGTTTCCTGCTCCGTCGCATAAGCTGACCGGACAGCCCTTAGCAAAGGGCCCCGACCCCATACTCCCGGAGCACTCCCACAAGGCGCCTGGGGCACACGGTCGAATGCCTTCTCCAGATCCACAAAGCACATGTGGACTGGTTGGGCAAACTCCCATGAACCCTCGAGCACCCGATGGAGAGTATAGAGCTGGTCCAGTGTTCCACGACCAGGACGAAAACCACACTGCTCCTCCTGAATCCGAGGTTCGACTATCGGTCGGATTCTCCTCTCCAGTACCCTGGAATAGACCTTACCGGGGAGGCTGAGGAGTGTGATCCCCTGTGGTTGGAACACACCCTCCGGTCCCCTTCTTATACAGAGGACCACCACCCCGGTCTGCCAGTCCAGAGGTACCGTCCCTCGACCGCCACGCGATGTTGCAGAGACGTGTCAACCAAGACAGTCCCACAACATCCAGAGACTTAAGATACTCAGGGCGGATCTCATCCACTCCCGGAGCCTTGCCACCAAGGAGCTTGCCAACCACCTCAGTGACTTCAGCCAGGGTGATGGACGAGTCCGCCTCCAAGATCTCAGCCTCTGCTTCCTCCTCGGAAGACGTGACAGTGGGATTGAGGAGATCCTCAAAGTATTCCTTCCACCTTCCGACAACATCCCCAGTCGAGGTCAACAGCTTCCACCCGCACCGTAGAACGGTGTTGGTGAAGCACTGCTTCCCCTCCTGAGGCGCCGGATGGTTTGCCAGAATTTCTTTGAGGCCGACCGATAGTCCTCCTCCATGGCCTCCCGAACTCCTCCCAATCCCGAGTTTTGCCTCTGCGACAGCCCGGCTGCAGTACGCTTGGCCTGCCGGGTACCTGTCAGCTGCTTCAGGAGTCCCACGAGCCAGCAAGGCCCGATAGGACTCCTTCTTCAGCCTGACGGCATCCCTTACTTCCGGTGTCCACCACCGGTTCGGGATTGCCGCCGCGACAGGCACCAGAGACCTTGCGACCACAGCTACGAGCCGCGATCGACAATGGAGGTGGAGAACATGGTCCACTCGACTCAATGTCTCCAACCTCCCCGGGATCTGGGAGAAGTTCTCCCGGAGGTGTGAGTTGAAGACCCTGCCGACAGAGGGCTCTGCCAGCCGCTCCCAGCAGACCCTCACGATACGCTTGGGCCTGCCGAGTCTGTCCGCTTCCTCCCCGCCAGCGGATCCAACTCACCACCAGGTGGTGATCGGTTGACAGCTCCGCCTCTCTCTTTACCCGAGTGTCCAAGACACGCCGCCGAAGGTCAGATGACATGACAACAAAGTCGATCATCGAGCCTCCGGCCTAGGGTGTGTCCTGGTGCCACGTGCACTGATGGACACCCTTGTGCTTGAACATGGTGTTCGTTATGGACAAGCTGTGACTAGCACAGAAGTCCAATAACTGGAACACCACTGGGTTCAGATCGGGGTCCGTTCCTCCCGACACCCTCTCCTGGTGTCACTGTCGCTGTGCCCACGTGGGCGTTGAAGTCCCCAGTAGAACAACGGAGTCCCCGGCGGTGCACTGTCCAGTACCCTCCTAGGCACTCCAAGAAGGTCTGGTACTCTGCACCGTTGTTCGGCCCGTAGGCCGACACAATGGTGAGAGACCTGTCCCCCACCCGGCGCGGAGGGACGCGACCCTCTCGTTCACCGGGTAAACTCCAACACGTGGCGGCTGAGCTGTGGGGCTATGAGCAAGCCCACACCAGCCCGCCGCCTCTCCCCGCGGGCAACGCCAGAGAAATGGAGCGTCCAGCCCCTCTCGAGGAGACGGGTTCCAGAGCCCAGGCTGTGCGTGGAGGTGAGGCCGACTATATCTAGTCGGAAACGCTCGACCTCCCGCACAAGCTCAGGCTCCTTCCCCCCCAGCGAGGTGACATTCCATGTCCCCAGAGCTAGTTTCTGTGTCCGGAGATCTGGTCGTCGAGGTCCCCGCCTTCGACTGCCTCCCAGATCTCTCCGCACCGCCCCTTATGGAACCTGCTGCGGGTGGTGGGTGCACGGGCGGACGGCCCCTCGTCGCGCGTTCGGGCTGGGCCCGGCCGGGCCCCGTGGGGAAAGGCCCGGCCACCAGGCGCTCGCCGTCGAGCACCCACCCCAGGCCTGGCTCCAGGGTGGGGCCCCGGTGACGCCGATCCGGGCGACGTAAACAACATTGTTATTAAACTTGTCATAAGGGCTTCTGAACCGCTCTTCGTCTGACCCGTCACCCACGACCTGTTTGCCATGGGTGACCCTACCAGGGGCATGAAGCCCCCGACAACATAGCTACCAGGATCATTCGGGTACTCAAACCCCTCCACCACGTTAAGGTGGCGGTTCAAGGAGGGGCTAAATTTGCCAATGATTATATTTTGCTTTCACTTTTGGAAGCACGGTTGCTCAGGACACTTCAAAATGGTGAATTCAATCCATGAATCTGACATTTGTTGAGGCACACCGTTTGAAAATCAAGGCAGTATGGCACTAAACGTGTCTTATTTATTCAGCTACTTGTGTTTTCACTGCAAAAATATATGTAAATGTCTTGTCTCCATGAAGAAAAACTACTTTTAAGCAGCTGAATCAAACAGAAAATGACTGAATCACGGTTTTACCAACATAGCATCGTTAAAAACACCAAACAGAATCCTGGAAGATATTAAAGGGGCACTATGGAGGGTCCGCTCTTTGTCCAGGAGGAGCAAATGGGTGCTAAAGTCTTCCATAACATAACTTTCAACAAATTTTGATTTAGTTAGCTCTCTGCAGTGATTTATAAACCCAAAATTGAAATGACTTGTTTTATTTTAGTCTCATTTTGAATAACATGTGGTTACCTTTTGAACATTTTTAATGATCCAGTGTAGAAAAGGTTTCACAAATAGTCATCTGGACAACGTTTCCTGCCACCCAGAGGTCATTTTCAATCTGAAGGTCCTGGCCTGAGAAGCTAGAAATTGTACAGCGCTGAGGTAGATCAATTTTAACCTGAAACTGTTCTGTCTTTGTGTCAGAACGACCCATAACACTAAAGCAAAGGCAGGACAGTTTCAGATAAAACTCCTCTTTACTGCATGTGCAGATTGAAAATGACTTAACCTCTGGATTTAATAAAAATGTTGGACTCCAGACTGCTTTTAAAACCTTTTCTGACTTATTATTCCTCAAAATGGCATGAAACTTAGCAATCTCCATGAAAACAAATATTTTTGTGGTAGTAAAAATGGCTGGAGTTGAAAAGAAAAGAATGGGAAAAGAAAAGGTGGATAGAAGTTTATACCATACTTTGGAACATTTTAAGCAAAGTGATAATATTTTCATGGGTCGAGCAGGTGACGGACCGCGCCGCCGTCTTGTTTCCATTGTATTAGTTTACATGGAGCAGACGAGCTCAACAGAAAATAAGTTCTACATGGACTAAAAAGTCGTTTTCAGGCCGCCCAGGAAATCTGTGCGTTGTGACTTGTTGTTGCTCGTGTTCATTAAACATTTTACACAAATCAATCTACTTTATGTAACATTTTAGCGGCGAGACTTTTCCCTCGTTCGTCATTAGCTTTAACGGAGTTCTCGTCAAACGGAAGTGCGTTTACAACAAAAGTGCAAAAAACTGCAAAAGTGGGCGGGGCAGAATAAGGTCAATATTGTACCTGAATTATACTTTTCAAAGACTTTAGTGGCGCCGAAGACGTTGATAAAGCTGAGTAAACAAGACACAACTTCCAGTTTTTTGCCAGCTTTTCCTATATTTATTTAATTCTCTGCTCCACTACGCCATGTTTTAGCATCTCTATAAGAAATATGTTGGGTTTGAATAGAGTTGGCTGCATTATGCACTGGAAATATAATATTTACAGTCTTGAAGTGAGCAAACAGGAAGCAGCTGATGCTAACCTGTGCTAGCTTTGTTTTGCTAGCTCTGTTGGCTCAACAAATGAAGTTATCAACTGTTGAAATATGCTGTTTTTTCACAACATCAAGTCAGCGTTGGTGAAGAATGATTATTTTGTCTTTATATCTGCTTTTTGCCATTTCATTCTCACCTGAGTCTGCGTTCTCTCTTGTTTCCTGTTGTTCTCTCTCGTCCAATAATCTCGCGCTAAACTGATCCGAGGTCTAAAGTGACCGGTCTTACAGAAACGCAACTACAGTGCACCTTTAATGCTCTGCTTGTTGGACGATGCATGAAATCCTCCATCTTTAATCAAAGAATTCACAGAGAGAGATGCACTGACTCACTTTGTCATCTGTTGGAGAGGCTGTTATTTGGAACCGCTGACTGTATATGAACCAAAGGAACAAAACAAGAACACATTGGAACGGACAGAAAACAGCAGGTCACAGCTCGTGCCATTGTTGTTTGACCATGTGGAAAGAGAGTGGAGACAGATTCAAGATGAGAGAGAAAGTCGTTTTAGGAGTCTGGGTTTCGACCGCTGTTATTGAAGACAGAAGGCTTTCACTAATTGGCTTTCTGTCGGATTTTGTATTCAGTTTTCAAAGCAACCAACGGGTCTAAGATTCAAAGTGAAGATTAAACTTTATTGTTAAAATGTGAAACGTGCGCGATCAAACTAAAATCTGCTTGTTTACTCTTTCACTGCCAGCCCTGTTTGCACAATCTACTAGTTTGCAAGGATTTTTTTCGCTAAACTTCAACAATCTTCAAGTTTAACCACGTTACACACCAAAAGAAATGTTCATGTCTGTACTTTTGTCATGTACATTGATTCATTCCTTTTTTTCATAACCATTTGAAAACCCGTGGTATTCTTCAGAAACTTTTGCTCATCTTTGTTTTGCTGTTTGCTGTACGAGATCTACAGAGTAAAATGAGCAGAGAATAGGTACCGATTATCTTTTTTTTCGTCTTCAAACCAACAAAAGCAGCATTACAGAGGTGTCGAGGTGCAGCGTAAATTGCCTCTTTTATAACGCACACATGCATGAATAGTAAATTAGTTTTATTTACTATTCTCTGGGCCACAGGAGCATACCTGTGTCCACTTTTCATTCAAGTTTACATCTCATAAATATCAAATATCTGATATGAAGCTTGCTAAACAGTAACATTTTAATTTTGCCTGAGATCCATACGGAAATACAGTTTCAAATCTTTTACAAACCTGTTGCCATTTAGCCGTTCCACCAGTGGGACGTCTGAGTTTTCATCCCTTTTTATTCCCCCTCTGATAAAAGGAAACTATCAGCTGCAGATGTTAAATATTAAAACTAAATTTTCAGTCAAATCAACCATTCTTGGATGATTCAGCATCAGTTTGTTCTCCAAACCCATTTTTTTTTACATTCTTACAAATCTCTAAATCTCATTTTGAGCTTCAGCTTTTAAAGAGGAAATGTCAAAACCCAAAAATGCCTATTTTGTTAATCAGACCATCCTCCTGACGCCAGCTTTACTCCTCCTTTTATTTAACAAAGACAATCTAGGTGAGATTTAAAATCAAATATTCCTCTGAGCAGAGCTTGTTCACACCAGAGTAAATCAGACACCAGAGGCCAAAACCACAGAGTCTCAGCTTCACAAAGAGGTCAGGCAGTTGTTTGTGCTCCGAAGGGTTCAGGAACAGCTTCAGTTTGAACTCAGGCTCATTTTAGGCGTTTTGGGAATAACAGGCCCTCATGAGGGGTTAAAGTGCCTATGACAGGATGGACTGCTATTGTAACTAAAATGCGGTTAAGGTTAAGCATTTCAAATGCTGCTAAAATTGTTAAAAATGTTAACCCGGTTTAGCTTTTTTTTATGTTTTCAATTTTACTTCCTGGTTGTAAATGATGACATCACACTGGGAAATTACAAAGAAACCATCAAGTACAGTGCACCAAAACTCATCTAATGTCACAGATATATATATATTTTTTGTTAAATCAATGGAGACTTTAAGATGCTAAATACTAAACTAAAGTATTCTAACACTTTATATTGATAAATGTATTTACCACCAAGTGACACAGCAGTTTATCAGGTTCCTCCATGGATCTTTTGCTCACTACATTGTTTTGGCTAATGCTTTTCTATGTAAGTTTAATCAATTTCCATGGTAACGGCTGTTTTTTGACGTTCTATCCCGAGCTCCATTGCTTGTTTATAATGCGTGTCTTGGATTGGCTCTTATTGGAGTTGCTGTAGAATGGCAGGCGTGTCTCTTTGGCTCTTATTTCATTTTTCTAATTTATTATTATTCGTTTGTTTGTTATGTATATGTTCTGCTCTGTTCTGTTTTGTCTCTTGTCCGCAAAGAAAACTAAACTATAAATTAAAAAATAATTAAAAAAAAGAAGTGTATCGATCTCAACGGAGAGAAGCCGACGATCAGATATTTTTCCTGTGAGAAAATTTATGAAAGATAAATATGTTTAAAGCGATATTGTGGAACTTTAACTAATAAATAAATGTAACTAATAACTAAATGATGCCACCACAGCTTTTTCTTTCTGTTTTCTGACCGCTCTTGTCTCTCCTCCTCAGCGCGTATGTGATCATGGCGGTGCTAAAGGTGGCGCCGTCCTCCCTGTGGCCATGACGCCCTTCAGCCCCGTGTCCAGCGACGAGCAGCAGCGAAGGATGCTGGGAAACAGCCGACACCTGTACCCCGGGGCGGAGGAGGAAGAAGAGGAGGAGGAGGAGGAAGAGGAGGAGCTGGAGGACGAGACGGAGGGGGCGTCTGGTGAGATGGAGGACGACATGGACATGCGTCGCGGCGGAGTGTCCCGGGGCAGGTCCACTAAAGCGCCGCCCAGAGGACAGATGAGGGCAGGAAACGCCTCGCACGCGGCCAATCCCTACTCCTCGAATTCAGGTCCCGCCCACCAGCAGCAGCCGGCCAATCAGATGCAGCAGAGGAGGCTGAAGGAACGCAGCTCGGTGACGTCGGACGATGCCACGATCGCCATGATGGTTTTTCGAATCGGGATCCCGGACATAAAACAGACGGTAAGAGCACTAACTTTAACTGTTTTTGTGCTTTGTTACACATTAAAGGAGACATGTTTTGATTATTTTATGTATTTAATATTCAACTATAACATAAGTGGATCATCATTTTACATTTTGTTCATTGTAAAACACAATATTGATCTAAAATGGCTTTGTAATAGAAACAGAAACGTTGACTTCCTGTTCTAAATTGCAGAACTGATAAGCCCCGCCTCTTTATAGTGACATTAACAAGCAGCAGATTGTCAATTACATGTTTTTATTTTTGAAAAGTGTCTTCATGACATTTTAGTACTCCACAAGTGTCACTCAGAGTCTTAATTTTTGAAACATTCACGATGAAATACTGAGATGTGGGTGGGGGTAGGTGAAAACAGGAATTTTATGAGTACTAGAACCTCGGTTACAGGACAAAACAGGATTATTCAAACACGCAGGAATCAATCAAAATACAAATGTGATTAAGCTAATGATGAGGAAACGCTGTTGTAACAAGGTCTAATGCAGCTCATTAAAGTTGATTTTGATATGTCCCCTTTAAAAAGTCAGGCTTTTGGTATTTTCAATTTGAATTTACGGAATCACAAAATAATGTAAAGTGATCATTTAGAGTGCCCTGCGCCAATTTCTAAACCTGAATGAACCTAATTGCAAAATCCCTTGTGCCATTCAAAGAGAATTGGACATTATGTACACTTATTTTGGAGTAATTCCATAATGTCTCAGTGGATGGATCTTTTCAACAATAAAAGTGTTCACAACTCACTGAACTGAACTGAAAAACTCTGGTTTAGTAAATTCATCAGTTGGTGTTGTCATAGTCGAGCAAAGTATTTAATTGTGAATTAATCTGATTCTGATTCTGAATGTTCTCTGTGACCGGCAGCAGTTGGCTAGGCTAACCGTTTCTCACAGCTAATGCAAACTTTTGTCAAATCGTGAAATATAAAGAAACAACCTATTAAAACGGAAACCCTACTAGATTGTTTTTTGTATAGAACACCTATGTTTTATTTATGTTATATTTTAATTTGTATTATTTTATCTTTTGTATTATTTTATCTTTATTATGCTTCAAAATTAGTATTAGCATTAGCATTGACCCACAAACACCTCCGTTTATCAACACAGAAGTGTCACGGGGAAGTGTTCATCTCATTTGTGAAGTCTTTAACAAGTAGTGAGTGACATCCAGCTGCAGCTCACTGTTCACTGCTGATCTTTAAGAATTTATTAATTTTAGCTATTTTGAAAATACATAGCCGACTGAGATCCCGTGCACAGGGCTCATTATATTACAAGAGAACTCAGGAGAGACTACAGTGCTTAACTGTATTACTGTAATTTAGACTCATGTATTTTGGCGGTGTTATATAATATTTATGATTTACTATGATGGATGTAATACCATCTGAAATCATTGAAGAATCAGTACAGTATTTTGAGAATTCTGTATTATAGAACATTACATTATTATATATTATATTATACATTATTATTACTGTGTCATCAGAATGTTCAAAATTCAGTAATGGAGGCAAAATTATGTCAACCGTAAAACATTTTCACTGATAAATTGACATCAGATCTAAATGCAATTGGTTTTAAGCCTTTATTAAAAAAAAATAAAAATAAAAAAAAATACAATTGCATTTCCAGAGCAGAAATATCAGTTAATCCTCTTCTCAATTAAAAAGTAAGGGAAAAAAATACAGTTTTCTTCTCTTAAAACTTTATAAAACTATAATTTGTGGTAAAGTATGTCAAATATTTGTAGATATTTGTTGTGGGGTCAACATTTGTGTAAGTAATTGACCTAAAACTCAAAAACCCATCATAATCTCATTTTTAATAAACAAATAATATAAAATACAACAGTAAAAGTATTTAAAGGTCCCATAACATGCAAAATCGACTTTTCAGAGGTTTTAACTTTCCTACAGTGCTATTTGGGCCTCGTATGTGTGCCCAAAGTGGTTTTTTGATTGATTCCCGCATGCTTTCGCTAGAGAACTGTCTTTTCCATCCCCCTCGGCTGAGCAGGCAGACGGGGGCTCCTCACTAAGATGACGCGGCTTCCCATGGATGACGCGGTGTTTAAGCCACGCCTCCGGGAAGCGCGCAGCCGCAGAATAAAAACAGCTAATGCTAATGCTACACAGTAATTACACGATGGATACGACAGATCGAAGAGTTAGCTTGTTATTTACCAAACGGCAACGTCCGTCGTCGAGGTACTGCGTCCAAACTCCAGGTCAGATCCAGGACGTAGGACTCAGCACGACGCAGGACGGATAAAATGTTTATTCCCGTGTTTGTGTATCGCTGTTTACCGGAGCACACGGCGCATGCGCACTATCTCCGCTCTAGGCTTCGGCACGCGTTGGGCGGGGGAGGCGCGCGAGTTGGGCGGGGGGGCAGCCTGCTCTCTGTTCGGGGGGGTCAGATCTCAGAGTGAGCCGTTTGCTTTTGCAAGGAGGGCGGCCAGTCCAAGAAATGGGTGTTTTTTGGAAACTGTTTCTTCATCAAAACCACATTATCTTCCACTTAAATTATCCTCCATTTTATACAATTACAAACTTTTAAAGGGCCTACATCATCTCTCAAGCAAAACGCCAGGCCAGTACATCTCAGTAAAACTACATCCTGCCTCAAAAGTTCAAATCCATTTATACTTTTTAGGACAAACCTGGCAAACATCTCGTGTGCGGTTTAATGCCCTCCTCTGGGACATCAGCGGTAAAGAGCTCTGTCAGGCTTTCCCCCGTCGGCACAGCAGCACATTAAGTTCGAAGAAGTCACCGCGACTCGACCAAAAGCCGCCCGCGGGGATTTTTAGTCCAATTCTGCTCCGTCCCGTCAACTGAGCCTAAAATGTGACTTTGGGTGAAAAGTGTTGTGCTTTTGCTCCAGGCTTGCTCCGTCGTGTCATAATCAGCGCATTTCATATGACTTAATTCAGTCTAAATGCCACAGTCTTAAAGGATTAGTTGTGAGGCTGTTTAACATATTGGCAATTTATTTTCTCTGCCAGTCAGCAATTACAAAATCCAGCAGGCGACTGGGCTCACTGTTTTTTATTGTCAGTAGAAAATAGGTAATCAGGAGTTTAATTTGTATGTTTTAATTTGATATTTATTCACTTGATTGATTAAATGATGAGCTCATTCAGTGCGTTGTTTTCCTGGTTTAGACTTGGTTTAGACCTGGTTAAGACTTGGTTTAGACATAGTTCAGATGTGGTTAAGTCCTGGTTTAGACCTGGTTTAGACTTGGTTTAGACTTGGTTTAGACATAGTTCAGATGTGGTTAAGTCCTGGTTTAGACCTGGTTTAGGCCTGGTTGAGATGTGGTCAAGTCTTGGTTTAGGCCTGGTAAGATGTGGTTAAGTTCTGGTTTAGACCTGGTTTAGAACTGGTTTTGTTTAAACTTGGTTTAGATCTGGTTTAGACTTGGTTTAGACCTGGAAAGATGTGGTTAAGTCCTGGTTTAGACCTGGTTAAGACTCGGTTTAGACACGGTCAAGATGTGGTTAAGTCCTGGTTTAGACCTGGTTAAGACTCGGTTTAGACACGGTCAAGATGTGGTTAAGTCCTGGTTTAGACCTGGTTAAGACTCGGTTTAGACATGGGTAAGATGTGGTTAAGTCCTGGTTTAGACCTGGTTAAGACTCGGTTTAGACATGGGTAAGATGTGGTTAAGTCCTGGTTTCAAATGTGTATTGACCTAATTTGGACCTGTCCTGGTTTCGAACTGTTTTAGATCTGGTTTCTAACTGGTTGAGAATGGGTTTAGACCTGGTTTAGATGTGGTTACATCTAGTTAAGACCAGGTTTGGATCTGGTTTAGTCTGGGTGTAAAGCTGACCTATTTCAGACCTGGTTCAGTCGTGCTTAAGACCTGGTTTACGCCTGGTTTTGAAATGTTATTTACCTGATTGAGACCTTGTTTACAGCGTGGTTAGGGCTGGGTTAAAACTCGGATCCTTTGTTGAGACATGGTTTAGATCTGGTTCAGAGAAGACCTATTTTTGTCCTGGTTTAGACTTGGTTTAGAACTAGTTCAGAACAGGTTTCAGACCTGGTTTAGATCTGGTTTAGTCCTGGTTTTGAACTAACGTTGACCTGATTACTGACTAAAATGTGACACTAATTTTGATCCAGTTAATCCATTCCGGGTTAGGACCTGGTTAAGTCCAGGTTTATCTGGTATACAAGTTTAAATCTGGGTTAGATCTGCTTTAGTCTTGACTTTGAATTTGATTTGGACATGGTTTTGTCTTACTTAGTCTGTAAAAACATTCATTGAGATATAATTGTGAGATATAGGTAATTTGAAGGACAAAAAGACCAGGTTTCGCCCCTTAATTGTATAATCTTTTTTAAATTATTCACTCTGCCGACTAATCCTTTACTATTGCTGGTTTATTGTTTGTTTCTATAGCAACTTATTACTTGTCAGAATAGATAAGTTCATACAAGGACAAGATCAGGACAAACCCTCCCACAGCAGCAGTAACAACGCTTTAACATCCAACATACAAGTATTCGTTTTACAAAACTGGGTCAACACATAACACAAATCATCTACTCTCTCCAAAATATCTCCTTGTTCGGCCATCTTTTGCCCAATTAATCTTTGATGCGGTTTTGTGTGAATAAATATGGATTGGTGAATTATGTATGGGGGAGTATAAAAAAGCAGAATCTAGTTGAAAACACCCATACACAGATCAATAATACATCACACAAGAGAGGAGCGAGGAAAGAGGCGTGGAGAGAGAAAGGAGAGAAGAAAAGGAGAGGCACGGAGCGGAACATTTGTGATAATAGAAGAATGTTTCGCTGCGATCATAAATCTTGGCACTTACAGTGGTTCCGGTCGTCCTCGGAGGTCGGAACTCGGACCTCGGAGGGACGATTTCTCGGAGTTTCTGCGTTCCGGCGGTCAAGTCGGGAAAAACTATGAGCGATATGTCACAGTGTATGGATTGTAACGACTCAAATCAAACCATAAAACTCAAGAAGGTGCTCAAATCAACCAAAAATATGGATCCAATTATGTTACTTCATTTACCCGGACAGTGTTATGACATCTGTGAGTTATAAATCAGCATTTGAACATGAATTTCTGCTTTTGTTGTCATTAGCTCCATCTAGATGTTTGTAGACCTCTCACAGTAACAAATATTGAAGTGTGATATATTGTTAGAGAAAAATATCATGATAAATGGTGGCACAGTAACCCTAAAGCTGTAAAATCCCTAACACATTCTAGTTCTAAATGTGAAATATAGTTAAAAAGATGAGCCACGTTAAATAATTAGCAAATGAAAGACTATTTCGGTAAGTTGGTGCTGATTAGTCATAAAAGTTAGTTATTTCACTCTCTGGAATTCAAATCTTCTCAAAAAGATAGAAAAAGTCCTCCAAAGTGTATACAAAAGGTGCACAGGATAAATACTGAGCCCTTAAAATATTGTTCGGCCTATCACATCTTGAACAATAAGTCAGAATAGTATTTATCATGATAGGCCTAGACGTTAGCAACATTAGCATAACTCTGCATTAATAACTGCAGAAGCTCAACGGCAGCACAGGAGCAGCTTCACAGACAGCAGGGGGCAGCAGAGAGCAACCAAAGAGAAAATAACACCAGTGCTAACGATATTTTAAAGCTGTAGTACCTGACTTTTTTGGGTGTAAATTAGTAAATTCTGTGTTTTCCATCCAAGAATATCTTGGATAAATAAAACAGCACTTTGTGACAAAAATAAGACCTCTGTGCGCTGTCTGCCTCTAATAATAGAGTATTTGGTCTCAAAGTAAGAGCTAAAAGCAGTGCTCTGATTGGCTGTGCTTGGGTGATCCTCCCCAGTTTCACTTCCGTCTGAAAAAAGCAGTTTTAAAGCAGTGCATGGGACAGGAAATGAATGCATGTGAATTTTAATGATGTGCCAAAGGGTTTGTGAGAGCGAGGGACAAGTTAAAGAGAGTTAAAAACAATTTCTGGTTCAGCAGTGTGAAAATCAAGTACTCCAGCTTTAACTGTTGGATGTAAAACCTTATCCAGCCATGTTGGATGGACTAACTTGGATAAGTTTCCAAGTAGGAAAACTGAGAAATGAGAGAGAACGCAGAACACAGCATAAACTAAAAATTAGTTCCATTGGTTAAGAATCCTTTCATTTAATGTTAAGCTGGCAATCATAATACATTTGTCGACACTTCTATTTCTTGCACAGCGAAAAATTAAAATCTAGTCTGCCTTAAAAGGAGTGGAATTTATCATTTTTATCTGGATCGGAGTCATTTTGACACAATGAGATTTAGTTGCTATGAGATGCAAAGTATTTATCTGATTTCTAGATATTTCTGACTGATCATGCAATATTTTAGTATCTATGTAGAATAAATTTGCCAATTCAGTAAGTCTTGGGTAAGGTCTTGGCCAAGACTCCATTGAAAAATGGGACTTTCCTGGTTAAATAAAGGTTAAAAAAAGTAATGTTGTCTTCACTTACTGGCAGATAATTTGGTTTGAAGTAACAAGTAATGTATTGCAACAAGTCAAATCTACAGTTCTATCAAATAAATAGCCTTAACTAATCTTAACTGGTCAAAACGTCTGAAATTAATATTAATATCCTGAAATCAAGACATTTTAATTCATCTAGAAACAAATTTTTTGCACTGTGCACATTTTTTGTTTATCATCTCTTTTGTCTTTTTTGAGGCGAAAAACAACTGGTGCCATGACAAACCCCGCCCACCCGTTCAACCACGACCGGAGATATACTCAGTGTGGGCCGGGTCTATAAGTGGGTAGTTGCAGAGAATTTTTGTTTTTAGCTTTTTATGTGATCTTCCCGTGGATATTCTTAACTAAAACTAAACAGCGATGTGCTTTGCTGCTGAAGCGATGGTTAAAGTCTATACGACAGGTTCTCTTGTTTTTCTCAATGTGGCTTAGTTTGGTGGGAGGGCACCTGTGGTAAATAATTGTCATGGTTTTAGTTTGTGAAGAAATTTGGAAAAATAAAAGGAAGTAAATTGCAGGAAGTAGTTCTGAGTTCTAAAGCGGAAACCCTCTGTGACCGCTGAAAATAAAGAGACACTCAACTGATACATTCGTCTGACTGTTTAAACATTCATTCAACAAAATAAAGGCGTTATCAGGTTTATTATTTTTCAAATCATAACTATTGTGTCATTTACATGGATTTGGCCCTTGTTTTCAAAATGGTTGCTAGGTAACAGTTGTAGAATTACCTCTAATTGTGTCAAATTTGCTGCTCATGTCCAACCAGGAAGTAAAATTATAAACATTATGAAAACTGTCAAACTGGGGACAAAACATTTAGTAAAATCTTAATCATGTTTACTACGTTTTAGTGAAATGTGTCGTTGAACCTGTCATTTAGACTTTAAGTATTATGTGGTTACTGCCCACTAAAGACGCCCCTCTGTCTTCCCCTTACACACGACAACCGTCCTGCCAAATAAAACCTTTGAGCCAGAAAAAAAAAAAGAAAGAAAAGCGCCGCATGGTGGAAGGAGATTACAGCTTTGTTGTTTGTAAAACACCTTGAAAGAAATGTTCACCGTCTTCAGGCTTTGTTTGTGTTGGGATTGATCAGTTGCGCTCTCTGATTGGTTCTCATTCAAAATCTAAGGCGTACTTTTGGTTCATTGCCGTGACATTTGTCTAAAAAGTGGACGAGATAAAAGTGTGAAAACCTGCAAGAATCTGAAGTGCTGATCACACAGAGAAAAAACATCCTTAAATGTTGAATTGTGTGTCCTCGCTCGATAGAGAGCTTTCTTTTCAATAATGAAAGCAGCGCCTAAATGTTGTTCCTTCATCAAAAACAGACCTGGAGTTGTGTTTTGCTTCATTCACGCTTGTTTCTTTAACCCATGTGCCTCAGAAAACACTGTTTCAATTTTCCCCACTGAAAGGTTTAGCTTGTGGAGGTCTGCAGCGCTGTTTTTAAGTCCATAAATGATGATGACCAGACTCGTTTGGAGCTTTTCTGTCGTCAAATCGCGTTCACTGCAACTGTTTGCTTCCATTAGCATGCAAGGCTACGTTGCTCAATGGCTAGCTTTCTTTCCTGCAACGCTAATTCCCACTGTAGAGTAAAGTAGAGTAGACTAAAGTCATGATTTATTCCCATCTAACTAATTCCATGCCTCCTCTCTGCTGTGGTCTATATCAGTGTTTTTCAACCTTTTTTTGAGTTGTGGCACACGTTTTGGGTTTAAAAGCTACCACGGCACGCCACCTACCACTAAAACATTACCAAATCAGACCATTTAGATAAAAATATTGTATATAATGAGGCAAATATTGTCTGTGGCACTGTCTAGTTCTTTAAATTTGGTAATAGTGATGGTTTTGCGTTCTGTTTTGGTGCAAATGTTGCTCAGGACACTCCAAAAAGGTAAATTAGTTCATTAAATCCGCATTTGTGAATCTTTTAACTCAAACTACTGTTCCATAGCACACTGGTTGAAAATCAAGGGTCTATATAAATCACTCTTGACCATAAATCATTACATATAATATACTGCTCTCTGATTTGACCATATCTAAGCTATTGCGCTGAGATATGGGGAAACCATTATAAAAGTTCAATTTCGCAAGTTGCACGGTTGCAAAAGAAGGCCATAAGAATCGTGTTATCTTGACCACACTAACATATTGTTCTTGAAATCAAAAATATTAAAGCTCAAGTATTTAATAGAATATCAGACTTCTCAAATTATGTGCAGAGTTCATAAAAATTCTTTACGTATAAATATACAAAGCAGCACAATATCTACAACCTCAGGGGAAATGCCCACAAATATATTTTACCCACATTTTGGACAACAATGAAAAGCTGCTGTATCTCTGTCTCTGGTGTCAAATGATGGAATGATTTGAGTCTAGAATTGATTCAATGTTCCATACTCTTAATCCCAGTAAAATATTTAAGACACCATCGACCAAACCTTATTCTCGGTTTTCCGTTTCCTGTTCAGCTGCCTTTTGAGAGTAATTTCCCCCCCTCATCACTCTGAAACTCAAGGAGAAGAGAAATATAGTGCGTGTGTGGACGTAAATTCTACCAAGCACAGGGTGAGGTTCAGCTTTTGTGGCAGTGTCTTGTCTTCTGCGCACTTTCATTGCCACTCGCCCTCCATCAGATCTTTTTTTTTTTTACATGATCGTATTCTCGAATGTGATCGTAAACTCTGTGGCCGACTGAAGAGCGTTTTATTAGGATTTTTGAAAGGACAGACTGTGCAATTCAAGGTCGTCTGGTTGAGCTCAAATTGGTTCAAAAGAATAAATGTGTTTGGAACAGAGCGAGGCTAGTCTTTTTAAAGCCTTTTCAACAGCACCAAACGCTCTGAAATTAATTTAATTTGTCCTAGTTTTTCACAAATTGGTACCCATGATTTTAATGAAGTGTGTTGTTGAGTTTGTTCTTTTAGCAGCTTTCTAGTTTTTTGAATAATTACGGTGTTTTTGAGGTTTCTCGAGTGTTACGTGTTTGTAATCAGGGAGGATAATTTATGGGGTAAAGCAGCAGTTTGTTTTATTAGATATTTAATCAACACTGAAGGTTGAAGAAGGATTAAAGTCTATAGGAAGGTTTTCCCGTTTTTCTAATTAAGACTTAGTTTGATGGAATTGCACCTATGGTTAATATTTATCATAGTTTTACATCCGTTTAGTCGCAGTTTGTAAAGACATTTTGAGATGTAAAAGTTCAAAATGACAGGAAATAGTGGCGAGTTCTAAAACAGAATCCCTCTGTGATGTCATCAAAAGGCGACGTACCATTGAAAATGGAGGGACAATTTACAGCAACTGACACATTTTTCTGACAGTTTAAACCAACATTCAACAAAATAAAGGCGCTATTAGGTATTATATTTTCAGTTTCTAAATATTGCTTTTGGTCATTGTTTTCAAAATGGTTGCTAGGTAACAGTTGTGGAATTACCTCTAAATATGTCATCATTTGCTGCTCATGTCTAACCAGGAAGTATTAAGTATTAATATAAACTTAACAAAAACTGGGGACAAATAGGCAAAATGTTTAGTAAAATCTCAAATATAATCAGTATGTTTTAATGAAATGCATCATCTGAAATACAAATGTTATTTTATTTATATATTTATTTGCTAATTAGCCTAATCAGTCATGTAACCAATGTCAGAAACTAGAATCTGTCAAAGATTCATTTTGGAAGGTAAGCGACAGTGCCATTAGTTGCTGTCGTGATATTACGAGTTACAGCCAGTAATAAACATTAAGTTGCCAGTTTAGTCCCATCTCTTACCTGCCTTTACAAATCTTTAGGCACAGGTTTTGAACTTGAATTTGACGTTGACACTGCATCAAACGAGGCCAGCAGAGACGTCACCTCTTTAGGTTTTAAGTTGAACTCTTTTTCAGTAAGTCCTTTCATTCTGTGTCTTTATCAGTTCTTTATTAAGACTTTCCCTTTTTTTTTTACTGTATTGCTTCTCTGTCATTGTTAAAATCAGTTCAGAAATCACGAGAGTGCAGAACAACATTTTAAAAAGTGAACTTTCTGTACTGCTCTCACGCCGTTGCTATGTTGTTCCTTAATTAAGAACAAATAGGTATCTGAAATCTTTTGTCCCTGTTCTGTTCACCCTTTAAATTTAAACTCTAAGTGATGTAATGTCTTTTTTATTGGGTGTTATTTACTGACCTCAAAGCTCCACCCGCATCAATGCTTACAAAACAGAAAGTACTTTATTACATGCAAATACATACATTTTCTGTTTTTCTGTGTTTTAAAACAGCAAAAATCAGGTACAGCGCTTTTAATACAGAATTGTCCACATCGTTGGTCCAAAATGGTCAATTCTAATAATTTTTCTTCTGAATTTTAAGGGTATATTTTCAAAGCTCGGGCTTGAGCTCAAAACTTTTAGTCAGGATGTCACCATGAACGTGCCAAAAAATAACTCCCAAACCAAATGAAAAGTGCCTTCTACTTTACAGTCCAAGTAAAAAAAAATCTTGTTCATTCGACAGTAGACAGATTCTTGCTCTCAAATGTGAAGTAAAAGTGAAAAATATCAACTGTAAAAATGACTTAAGACAGTACAGATACCTACAAATGTTACTTAAGTACAGTTTTCCTTTTGCGCTTCGTTAATATCCACCACCGCATTAGACTCTTAAGTATTCCGTCTGTCAAAGATTATAAAATGTGCCGCCGCTTTAGCCTTGTTCCGTCCCTTAATCCTTGGTTGTGTTTTAATGCTCTTTGCTGCCGGGCGGCGGTGGAGGAGCCCGGATGGAAATGGTTCCGTCGATAGCGGCGCATAATCCTGATTGGCTCCATTTATCAGAGCGCTGCCACTTCAGTTTCACACAGACTCCAAACGCCCCGAATGCAAGGGACACTCCACCGATCAGACTTTCATGCAGATTCTCACTACAGCCGCGAGATATGACGCAATCGAGTCCAATTTGCAGTTTTGACAGTCGTAATTAGCAAATCGCAATGACTGCAGTTGAGTTAAATGTTTTTTGTCTGCAAACTGCAAAAAAATTCTGTATAAAACATGCTAATCTCGTAGTTTAAATCTCTGTGAACATGTTCTGAAATGCATGCGGTTTTTGTATTATTTTATCAGTTTATATTTCAGTTAATCCATGTTTAAAGGAAAAATATTATGCATTTGTCATGTTGTTATTAGCCTTTAAACATGCTCCTGTTTAAAGCAGAACTAAGTAACCCCCTGCAGGTCTCTTGTGAAAATACACTGCCAGTAGCTTTTTTTTTTTTTTTCCTCTTCCTTTTTATTTAAATAAGGAAGTACAATCACATACAAAAACATTTCATGTTAACAAATTTTAAAAAGAGAGCCAAGGTTTCTCAGGAGTGTCACTGGTTTTCCGCGCAGAGACAGCAGGGGGTGATGGCAGGGGCTTCAAATGGCCCGAAAATACATTTGCGACCACCACACGGACTTATAAAGACGTAGGTAAAAGGTAAAAATGTTACTTAGTTCTACTTTTAGGACTTAAAACAACAGAAGATTCTTGGATTAGTAACATATGAAATCTGAAAAAATGGTCACTGATCGAGGAAGTTCTGCAGGAAGTGTTTCTGAAAAACATTCCTCAAAATGGCGTGAATGAAACTGAATGCAACTTCAGGTACGTTTTTTGATGACGTAACATTGTTAGAACATGGTTAAAAGCTCAAAAAAGTTACTGCAGTAGAATATGTGTCCTTTAAAACACAAACTCTGAATTGAAAATAACATAAGTCAAAATATTGTTGTAATCGCAATGTTTTTACAGAATAGTTCAGCCCTTATTCTCACCAGATGTAAAAAGAAGATGAAAAAGCGGAAATATGTTCAGAATTTGGTGTAGGTCAATAAATGTTTGTCATAACTAGGACTTGATTCCAGCTCGTGCTACTGCCATTGTGTCCTTTAGAAAGACTCCCGCTTTCCCTGTGTGAAAGAGAAACTGAAGCCTGCTTGGGGTTACGAGGTGCACACAACAACAGATTTTTAAGAGCAATGCATGAAATGTCTCAGTTTTATGCAGCTAAACACTGTCACAATCTTCCTGAAGATGTGAGACAGGCCTCTGCTCTGACTATGTTTAAATCCAGGCTAGAAACAGCTCTATTTAGCTGTGCACATGACTGAAAGATTATATCCGCTCTCTTCTCTTTTAAAGTAATTTTTATAATGATTTCATATGGCTTTATATGTTTTCTGATTTATTATTATCGTTTTTGTTTTGTTTTTAACTTTGGACTTTTATAATGTTATATTTTATTTACTTTTTAGCTTTAGGTAGAGGGATGGCTTCTGCAGAACATTTACTACATTTGACAATCCCAGATTATTTTGTTGGTCTTATTCTTGTTTGAAAGTACACTGCACTACTTTATTGTGACCTTGAGAACAGCTACAGGGACTTGAGTCTATGATGACTTGTAAGGGCATCTTATTGGGGGCCCCTTCGGGTTGGGGGCCCAAGGCAATTGTGGCCTGTAATAAGTCCACCGCTGATAGTAATTTTTGTGTTGGGCATAAATCACAACATCTTATATTGCCAAACATTGTATCATGACTCCAATGAATCCGTATTTATCGTATTGCAACAAAACCAGTGATGAAGGACAGTGAGTGTATGTGTTGAAAAATGAACTATCACAAAAGAAGAGTCCTAGAGAGATATGCGCGTCGTGAAAGAGAACACGAAGTCTGCGTGAGACCAGACGACGAAAAGGTCAGATGGTTTTGTTCAGACGGCTTCAAAACGAGACATTCTGAAGTTCGCTTTGTGACTGTGTTTAAAGCCCCCTCTTCACCGTGAACCTGAAGGCAGCGGCGCCGGTTTTCTCTCTAATTTCTCTCTCTGTGCCCGTCGCTCCAAAACACGGCCCTGTTCTCGCCTGCTCAGATGGATTCCGTGCCCACGTGTCCTCCTCGTCATGATTATGTTCCATTCAAACGCCTCTCACTGAGCACACCACAGTCACCTTGAGAGGTCTAACCCACGAGGCCTGTGTGGACGAGTGTTTGTGAGCGCGCGGAAAGATAATACCTTTAATGTGCTGCAGAATTAACTGAACAAAAACAAGAACCTAATGCACTGAGGGAAATAACTGGAACACTGGTCACGTTTACGTAACTCAATGAAAACTGAGATGACACATTTCACTCAAACTTACTGAACATGATTATGTTTAAGATTTTACTAAACGTTTTGCCTATTTGTTCCCAGTTTGACAGTTGTAAAGTTTTTTATGTTATTTGGATGAACAGCAGATGTGACATGTGTAGAGGTAATTCCACAACCTTAAATATAATCACGTTCACTACATTTTACTGAAATGTGTAGTCCATGGGGCTCAAACCCGCGCCCTGCGGGCCAGTTGCGGCTTGCAGCTCGAGATTTTATGGCCCCCACCTTTACATAAAAGTTTAAAGTTCCTCTGACAGGTTGGACTACTCATTTGACTAAAATGCAGTTAATTTAAATGCATTTGAAATTCTGCTCAAATCTTAACAAATTTGATCCCAGGTTAGTTTTGTTTTATTTTTTTCCTGGTTGTAAATGATGACATCACACTAGGAAATTACCAAGATACCATCCTGTACACTGTGCAATACTCATCTAAAGTCACAGATGAATATCTTTATTTTGTTGAATCAGTGTTTAAAGTGTCAAAAAAAGTGGTTTATTTTGTGTAAATTATGCACAACCTTTATCTCCCTATAGTGTCGTGTCATCAATTTGTTTCCTGTAATTTCAACAGATTTTTCAAATTTTCTCCAGAGACAGCGACCTGATTGGTGTAAAACTATAATTTATATTTACAAGAGGCATTAATACACTGAATAAAATCAAAATGAGAAAATCATAAAAACCTGTCATATGCACTTTAATGTTTGTGTTGTACTTTACCGTGTTCTGTGTGAAGGTACTTTTTTTGCGCAAGCTTGAGCTGAACAAAGTGACCAATCAAAGGTATTTGGCTCTTTCACATCAACTATGCTGTTAATGCAGGAAGAATGTGCGCTGAGATTGTGCGCATCTCAGACTAGAGTGTTGTTTTTGCTACGCAGCTTTCTGTAAAATTCAAAGGCTAAGGCATGTCTCTGGCAGCTAGAAGTGGGCGAGAGAAGCCATGTTCAGAAGAACCGTTAATGTTCTTGAAGTTGAAAACGGTTAGTAATGATGTTTGAGAAGTATGTAATTTATTTCTGGCAAATATTTTTTTTTGTGGAATACCTGCCTCACCCAGATTCTGCCTCCAGCACTCCCCAGGTAAATTGAGTTTAAAACCCCTGGTGTAGTTGAACCTGTCTTATGCACTTTAACCCTTTCTATAACCTGTTCCTAAACCACCCTTTTCCTAAACTGAACCATTTCTTTGACATTCTTTATTCTTCATTACCTATTTTTATTTTATCTTTATTACCTATACGTTGGTACCTATAAAATTGAAACCTATTACAAATACTAGTTTACACTTATAACAGGTTGGACTACTCACTTGTGATAAATATATTTCGAATAATAAAGATCTTCGCAAATTTTACCCCAGTTTAGCTATTTATTTTAGGTTCCTAAATGTACTTCCTGGTTGTAAATGATGACATCACACTGGGAAATTACCAAGAAACCATCCTGTATACTGTGCAAAACTCCTCTAATGTCACAGACTTTTTTATTTGACAAAGAAAAATACATGAATCAATGTTTAAATTGTCCAAAAAGTAGTTTATTTTGTGTAAATTATGCATAATCTTTGTCTCCCCAGTGTGATGTCATCAATCTGTTTACTTCCTGTAATGTTCACCTTTTTTTTTTTTCAACTTTTCTCCACAAATGGATTGGTGTAAAACTATCATTTATATTTACAAGTGGTATTAATACACAGAATAAAGTCAAAATTAGAAAACCTGTCATGCACACTTTCAATTCCCCCATTTCTGCCATAAAATTACGACTGCGTGGTTACAATAGCTTGTCGGGACAGGCTAGCTTTTGTTTATTTATTACATGAAGCCTATTTAAAGACAGGAGCAGAGACAGGAGCAGGGACAGGAGCAGATAAGGCTGAATCCAGGTCGCTCTGAGTGTCTCTGATATGGAGTGATGGAGGTAGAGGAGATAAAACTGAGACACATCAGGGACACACACTGTTAACTGTCCGTTTGATGTTGTTTTAAAGACAAACTAATACAGTTAAAGTTCATTTTTAACTTTGGGAATACTAATGTCAATGTCTACCAGTAATATGTTATTAGGAAAATCAAGTAAACAGTTGTAGAAAACTAGATAAACAATGGGAACACACACAGCCGGACACATTACCTTTCTCTCCTTAAATAACATGTTTCTGACTAAGTGTGTTAAGGAAATGAATTGACAGCTGAGTTGACCTGTCCTTTATCTCCAACTGCTGTCAGCAAACAAGCTAGCTAGCAATGAGAAACTACTTTCAGTTTACGTTTTGCCGTTTAGTCTCTATGACAGGTTAGACGTAACATTTCACTAAAACGTAGTGAACATGATTATATTTAAGATTTTACTAAACATTTTGCCTGTTTGTCTCCAGTTTGACAGTTATTGTAATGTTTATAATGTTACTTCCTGGTTGGACATGAGCAGCAAATATGACACAATTAGAGGTAATTCTACTAACTGTACTAACTGTTAAGTTAAGTCAGAATTAGAAAACCATGAGAACCTGTCATATAGTTTTTGTGTGTTGATTAAAAGTGTGTTGAACTGTTCTTTATTTCCAACTGCCGTTAGCAAACAAACTAGCTAGCCACAACGAGAAACTACTTTCAGTTTACATTTTGTCGTTGAACGTTTATTTTGACCAAAACAATTGCTCCACGGACAAAAATAAGCCAAAAAAACATGAAGAAACACATTTTATCAGTTTGTGTACTTCATAATTGTGCAGCTCGGAGCATTTTTCAATAAAAGAGTGTCAGTGCGTAACCTTTTACTCACGGTCTCGATAACGCAACATCGAAACATGACATTACAAACAGGCACGAGCTGCTGAACTCCATTCTGTTCCGTCTGCTCCAGCCTCATCTCGGCGTGAGCTCTTTCTCTTCTTCCGTCGCTCCGGCCATAAGATGCACACTTCCCCGCTCTCTCCACGTCGCGTTCGCCCGCGGAGCGCTTAAACAGCACGAATCAAATTAGTTTTCCTTTATTCTCCCTCACAAAACCTCTCTTTTTCTCAAGTCTTGAGCGAGTGGTTGCCTGCAGGTGGGATTTAGCCGCACAAACACATGGCACACGACGTTTGAGAGACGGGGTTTACGAGTGAGAAGGCCCGCTCGGAGCCATGCAACGTAAGAGCCACACATCTTAAAATAACTTCCTCCAAATCATTCAAACTCGGGCATCTTAAGCAGTACCCCCTGGTGACCGGGAAAAAGATAATTATATTCCTCTCATGGCAAACATCCAAAGCAGATATCATTCAAGAGGAGTTTGGGTTTTAAGGCGAAAGGAAAGAAAAGCCGTTTGATTAACCGTGTTTCGAGGGTTATGCAGGGTAAACTTGATTTACAGTGTTATCATAAATGGACTACACGTGTCGATTGAGAATAAAAAATGTTATTTGTGCATCGTGGCAGAGTGGTTAAACTTCCTGAATGAATTATTTCACATCGCTGTATCAATCTGGAATTCTGGTGCAAATTTTCCATTAATTTTCCCCATAAACTTTTCAAAATATTCCATATGACAGGTCCGACCACACATTTCACTAAAACGTAGTGAACATGATTATATTTAACATTTTACTAAACATTTTGCCTGTTTGTCAACAGTTTGACAGTTTTCATGATGTTAATAATGTTACTTCCTGGTTGAACATGAGCAGCAAATATGACATAGAAGTAATTCCACAGCTGTTACCTAGCAACCATTTTAAAAACAATGGCCAAAATACATATAAATTACAAAATAGTTATGATTTGACAAATAATAATACCAGATAACAACTTTATTTTGTTGAATGATGGTTTGAACTGTCAAAATAATGTGTCAGTCGTTTACAATGTTACGTCGCTTTTTGATGACATCACAGAGGGATTCCATTTTACAACTTTAAAACTCTACTTCCTGTAATTTTAAACTTTTATTTTTTAAAGTTTCTTCACAAACTGTAACTTCATAAAGATAAAACTATAATAGTCCTCCCACCAAACTAAGTAATAATTAGAATATCATGAGAACCTTCATATAGACTTTAAAGGAAAAATATTCTGCAATTTTCATATTATTAGCCTTTAAACATGATCTTGAGTGCATTAAATTTGAACCATTATTTGTCCCACAATAAGGAAATTTAAATGTTCCAAGACAAAATATGTAAACAGCAGAATAAAAATATGCAGTAAGAATATGGCCTTTTCAATAATACTAATAGATTTCAGCCAAAAAATAGAACACTTATATCATAACAGGTGTCTTAATTGCACCAAAACCTTGAAACACATGTACCCTTGCTACGAGGGGCTGCTCTCTCCACAAAACAAAAAAAATATATCCCTTCTGTTGTTAACAAATCACACGTTGATGTATTGAATCTGCTCGTACTTCAACCCTCCTGGAGAGCGCCTGACATCACACGACTGAAACGTAAAATACGACAGAATAAAACTGTCAGCTTTAGTCGCAAATGAACAACTGGAGGTGACTTGATGGTGACATTTTGCCCGGCGGAGCGTGCATATATTTCCCTATAGATCTCATTAGGGCTGCGGTCCCTGAGCTCCTGGCCTGAGAGGAACTGCCACAGGAGCAGACTTTAGAGGCGGATTTCTGCGCCGTGAAAATCTGCAGAGGAGAAGACATGGCTGGAATAAGACGGAGATATAGATCAGGAGCAGGAGGACGAGCGGAGTGGGCGGACGGAGTGGGCATGTGTGAACGCACCGGGAGGCAGAGCACGGAATTTGGTCAAAAATGTGGCGAAATCAAATGAAAAGTTGCCATTTCAGGAGGAGAAATTGGTTGCACTCACAGCAAAAATACTTAGTTTTTAGAGTTTATGCACAGACAGTTCATTTATTCGAAAACTGCTCCTCAATATTTCGACTGAGTGGTAGAATTATAGGCAGAACAAACTGATAAAACGTGTTTGTTTGCTTTTCTTTGGCCTAATTTTTATCCGTGGCGCTTTTGTTTTGCTCAAATTAACTTTATACGGCAAATGAAGTGGAGAATTATATAATGTTCCGCTTCATTTGCCTTTGGGAGGTTGTGTTTTGACAGATTTTGACGCCACAAAAATCACTCTTTGTAGACAATAGAATGTTGTTTTCAAAATAATAGTACTTTTTTGGAGTTTGTGTTTATGTGGTTTTAAGAAAATATCTATACTTATGCGTATTGAGTTTTGAGCAGACAGGCCTGTCAGGCTTTTTTTTTATAATATAACATTCTGACTGATTGTGTATTCACTACAGACATTTGTGACGCTGATAAGATTAATTTAGTAAAGTGTATTTTAGAGGACATGATGATTATGATGAATTTGACTTTTATATTTGTAGATTAAGGACAATAATTAACTTAAAATAAATGTATTTTAGAACATCATGTTGAAGATGAAACTTGTAGCTTTTAGTATTTAGTATTTTATGTGGTAATTGTATTTATGAATTGGTTAATTAAAAGGTTTAGGTATGAATGTAATAAGGGTAATTTTAGAAGGTATTGCTAATGATTAATTATGAATTGGATAATTGCATTTTAGAGTGTTGCTAATGATGAACTATTGTATTTTAGTAGAATTGCTGCTGATAAAATTTATTTAGTGTATAATGGGTGCTGATTTGTAAACAAAACTTGTTTATTGTCTTCTGTTTAAAACCTGCCCAAAGACGACAGATGGAAAGTATTTGGAGCTAAATCTGGCGCAGCTCTTATCTTTAGATTATATGTCCTTGTTTCAATTAAATAAATAAATAAATAATATATTTTTTCCAGTTATCAATACTTTTGACAACCTTTCGTGAAAAATGATAAAAATCAAATCAAACTTTATTTATAAATATACAATTATATAACATACATATAACATTTAACATGACCACATCCCACCCAAACCCCCACCACCACAGCATCAGATCCAAGTAATGTTTTTATGTGTGGAAATGAATACACTTTGTAAAAACAGTATTCAGCCTCTCTTCATTTATCCACTCAGTCCATAGACGATGACTCTACGGCCACACTGTCAAAGAAATGAATTAGAGCTGAAAAAATGAATCGTAATAGTCACAAGTAGTCTTATTATCTGGACAATACAAACTAAAATACATAACAGTGTCATTATTATATCAAAATGTCAAAAAAATAATACAAACATTTTGATTATTATAAATTATAAACTTATTCTCCACATTGAAACCTAATATTGCCATATTCTCACCTTTATTTGGTTAAAAATTGAAATGATCTTTGGACTAAACGACTGATCAAAACAATAGCCATTGACTAGTCACCCATTAAAATAAAAAATCCTTTCCAAACATCATGAAGTGTCACAGCTGCACTAATACCAGCCTGGCCTTTGTCCACCAGTGGGCGCCAGTGCCACCTTCTGTTGTGTCATGTGTCCATTTGCCACATTCACTCACACAATGTTTATACGTGCGATCACAGAGAGAACAAACATACTGAGCATATCCCTCTGTGGAGAGAGAGAGAAGAGAGAGAGAAAGATCAAGAACAAACATACTGAGCATATCCCTCTGTGGAGAGAGAGAGAGAGAAAGAGAAAGAACAAGAACAAACATACTGAGCATATCCCTCTGTGGAGAGAGAGAGAAGAGAGAGAGAAAGAACAAGAACAAACATACTGAGCATATCCCTCTGTGGAGAGAGAGAGAAAGAGAAAGAACAAGAACAAACATACTGAGCATATCCCTCTGTGGAGAGAGAGAGAGAGAAAGAGAAAGAACAAGAACAAACATACTGAGCATATCCCTCTGTGGAGAGAGAGAGAAGAGAGAGAGAAAGAACAAGAACAAACATACTGAGCATATCCCTCTGTGGAGAGAGAGAGAAGAGAGAGAGAAAGAACAAGAACAAACATACTGAGCATATCCCTCTGTGGAGAGAGAGAGAGAGAAAGAGAAAGAACAAGAACAAACATACTGAGCATATCCCTCTGTGGAGAGAGAGAGAGAGAAAGAGAAAGAACAAGAACAAACATACTGAGCATATCCCTCTGTGGAGAGAGAGAGAAGAGAGAGAGAAAGAACAAGAACAAACATACTGAGCATATCCCTCTGTGGAGAGAGAGAAAAGAGAGAAAGAGGGAGAGGGAATGAAAAAAGAGGGAGAGGGACAGAGAAGAGACAGAAAGAAAGAAAAAAAGGGACAGGGAGAGAGAGAAGAAAGAAAGAAAGAGAGAGAGAGAGAGAGAGAGAGAGGAAGAGGTTGTAAAAGGAATGAGGGAGGAAAAATGAGGGAGCAAAAACAAGCGGAAGGTTAAGAGAGAGAAAAGGTGGAGGTAGAGGAGAAAGATAGAAGAGGGGATGGAATGAGAGAAAAAATAAGTAGAGATGGAGGAAGAGAGAGGTGAGAAAGAAAACGGAGAGAGGTAAAATTTGGAGATAGAGATAACGAGGAGGAGAAAAGAGAGCAAAGAGGCAAAGGGAAGAGAGCGTGGAGGGAGAGAGATAGTGAGAGAGGAATTAGAGAAAAAGAAGCAGAGGTAGAGAGAGAGAGCGAAAGAGAGAAAATGAGAGAGAGAAAGAGAATAAAACAAGGAGAGAAAGAGAGGAAAAGAGAGCAAGAGCCAGAGAGAAAGAGAGAGAGGAAAAGGAGCTAGAGAAAGAGAGACAGGGGAAAACGAGAGAGAAAGGAAACACGGGGAGAGAAAGAGAGGAAAAAGAGGAGGGAGAGAGAGGAAAGAGGGAAATGAGAGGGAAAAGTTGAGAGACAAACAAGGAAGGAGAGAGAGAGATAAAAAAAACATTTACCCCAAAGAGAGAAAGAGAAGGCCAGAGAATGACAGAAGAGGGGGGAGAATAGAGAGAGAGAAGAGTGGAGAAATGATGAGTGAGACAGAAAGAGAGGGGGGAGATAAAAAAGTCTGTCGTCTAATGAGCTGTGCACATCAGAGCTGCAGCATCAGTCACGTCCCAGAGGAGAGCGATCGATAGCTCCTCCTCAGCAGTTTACACCAAGAGCCCGGAACCAGGAAGAATCAGAGGGAACTAGGAACAAACAAAGAACCAAGAACAACCAGGAAGAATCAGAGGGAACTAGGAACAAACAAAGAACCAAGAACAACCAGGAAGAATCAAAGAGAACCAGGAAGAACCAGAGGGAACTAGGAACAAACAAAGAACCAAGAACAATCAGGAACAATCAGAGGGAACCAGAGAGAACCAGGAACAATAAGTGGGAACCAGGAATAATCAGAGCAATTAGCGATAACTAGGAAGAACCAGGAACAATTAGAGTGAACCAATAACAATCAGACGGAGCTATGAACAATCAGAGAGAACCAGAAAGAACCAGTGAGAACTAAGAACAAGCAGAGAGAACCAGGAACAATAAGTGTGAACCAGGAATAATCAGAGGAAGCTATGAAGAACCAGGAACAATCAAGGGAATCATGAAGAACCAGGAGCAGGGGTTACAGGTTGATAAACGCTGCCGTCAGACTGGGCCTGTCACAAGAGCAAGCGTTGAAGTTTGTTGTTATGATAATTATGAAAAATACCACGATAATAATGAAACTTCATGCCTTCAGTTGAAAAACCCTGACAATCTCAATAAAACCTTTACTTATATTGTAAAAAACAAACAAAAAAAAACACACGAATGCTGCAATAAATAAGACACTGAGTAAAACACTGTTCTTATTTAATTCGTATAATTATAGAAGTTGTTTATTTGACCCTCTTCAGCTCAAATCTTATATTACAAAAATAAATCACAATTTCTCCATAGTACAAAGAAAATGTACTATACATTTTGACCCTCGAAAAATGTTGTACAAATGGCCAACACAAACAGCAGGTATTTTGTCAGATGCTCCTGATCGATTAAATGAATTAGGAAACAGAAACCGGAATAATTTCAATGGCAATTTTTTTATTTGTTTATTTTTTTATTTAGGAAAACCAGACTTGACACTGATTATTCTTGTGCAGTATTAAATTGTAAAACAGGTTTGTTCAAAACCCTGGTGCAATTTAAAATCACCAAACTGCCATTATAATGAACAGATCTGGACCCGGAAGTAAGAGTCACCACTTAAAGGGCCTGTACCTGATTTTTATTTACTCTAGTTAAGAAAAATCCTCTTTACATCACACATTGATTGATAGAAGCAACTTAATGAAAGACACTGGGTTTGTAATGTATAATCTGTGCATTTTATAACCGCACTGTGTCAGGATAAACTAGTGCAGAAGCGTTTGCCAGGGTCACCTCGTTTCAGCCAATCAGGCACATTGTACACTATGAATCATGGGAAAATAATTGCTTGACACCATCCCAGACTTGTGATTCTCTCATGGTGCGGTTCCAAAAGTGCTAAAAGCTAAATGTAAAAAGAGTTAGAGGAACAACAACTGCATTAGACTATTACTGACAGACGTTTCTGAGTCATGGTGCAATATTGAGTGAAAGGAAGGACTGTGGGCGGGGCTAGCGGCTCAAACAAAAACGTGTTCCTGTCTCACGGTTCTAAATCAGGTTCAGGCCCTTTAACAACTCCATTCTAAGTCGTGCATGGGGGCCATATTGGAGCTGTGTTTTGATGTAGTGAAGGCCCCTCTAGCAGCTCTATGGTCTGCTGTTTGTGTTCATGTCCCTCTGATGCTGTTTATTGCAAAGTGAAGCCTAATCTAATCCAAACAGACCACCTCCTCACCCCAACTGGACATTTACCCCTCCTCTTCCCCCTTCCTCCCTCTCTCCCCTTCTCTCTCCCTCCCTCTCTCCCCTTCTCTCTCTCTCTTTCCCTTTCCCTCCTTCCCCTTTTCTTTTTCTCCCTCCCTAACTTTCTCTTCTCTTCTGTCCTTTTATCTCTTTCTCCATCTATTTCTCCCCCCTCTCTTTCTCTCCCTCCCCTTCTTTCGCTCTCTCCCTTTCTCTATCTCTCTTTCTCCATCTCTATTTTTCTTCCTTTCACTCTCTCTAGCCCTTCCTTTCTCTCTTTCTCCCTCCCATTCTCTTCTCGCTCTCCCCCTCTTTCTTTTTCACTTCCCCTTCCCCTCTCTCTCCCTCCTTTCTGTCCTGTCTCCCTCCCTTACGCTTTCACTCCTATTCTCCCTCCCTCTCTTTCTCTCTCTTTTCCTCTATTTCACTTTCTCTCCCACTCTCACTCTCTCTTTCCGGCCACTGCTGTGCCCCTACACTTATCCCGCTCTCCCATTCCTTTGTCCTCTTTCTCTCCCTCTCTCTCTCTCTCTCGCTCCCCATCTTTACTATCTTTCCCTGCCCCTCTCTCCCCCTCCCTCTGCTTACCTCACAATCTTGCGTTCTCTCCCTCTATTTTTTGCCCCTCCATTCGCTCTTTCAATCTTTCTTTCTCTCTCTTTGACTTTTCTCACTCTCCTGGTTTCTGTCTCTGTCCTCTCTCTTTTCCTCCTTTCCACCCCGTCTCTCTCTCCCCCTCTGACACTCCCTCACTTTGTTTCCCCCTTCCCTTTTTCCTCTGCCGCCCTCCAATTCCTATCTCACTCTTACACTTACTGTCACTGTTTCTCTTTCTCTCCCTTGCCCTCTTCCTTCCTCTCCTCTTCCTTCCTCTCTACACCTTTCCTTCCCGCTTTCGCTTTCATTCTTTCTCCTTGCTTTTTCATCCCTCTCTCTCTCCATGGCTTTTCCCTCCCTCCCTCCCTCCCTCCCTCCCTCCCTCCCCTCTCCCTCTTTCTCTCTCTTCTTGGCATTTTTGTCTTTCTCTTTCTCCATCCATCTTTCTCTTTCATTCTCTTCTTGACTTTTCCCTTGATCTCTCTTTCTTTCACTGTCTTTTTACTCCTGGCTTTTCACTCTTTCTCATCTTGTCTTTTATCTCTCTCCCCCTCTCTCTCTTCCCTCTTTCTCTCTCTTTCTCTTCCTGGCTTTTCACTTTCTCTCTCTCTGCCTCTTTCTCTCTATTTCTCTTCATGACTTTTCTCTCTCTCTCCCTCTTTCTCTCTCCCTCTCTAGGCATCTCTCTCCCTCTCTTTCTCTCTCTCCCTCTCTAGGCGTCTCTCTCTCTCTCGCTCTCTTTTTTTCCTACTCTTTTACCGCCGAAGCTGCTGCGGCCGACGCTACACACAGCTCCCTGTATCCCGTCGCCAAGGGAACGCCGGGCCGTCTCCATGGCAACAGGCGGCTAATGAAGCGGTTGCCCTGGCGACAAGGGGTTCGGCTGTGCAGCAGAAAAAAAAAACAGCAGCAGCAGCAGATTGAGAGGAACGGAGTGAGAAGAGAGAGAGAGTGGAGGAACATTTGTACTCAAGTAAAAATACAGTTACATGGCAAAAACTGTACTCAATTACAAGTTATCTTCCCAAATTTGTACTTAAAAATATAAAGTATGCATAATACTACTCAAAGTTTTACTTAGTTACTTTTTTATGCGATTTTAGAACCATTTTAGATCAGGCATAAACCAAAACTTGATCAATTATATCGTATTTAAAGCTGAATTGAGTTGTTTGATACTGCATTCCACTCTTGACAGACTTTTAAAGAAGCCTTTGAAAACATTCTTAATTTTTTTAGAGAAGCATTTGACATTGTGTTGATTATGTATATTTGATGTGTTTGCAATTGCTTTGTCAATTTCTTCCATCCGTTTACAACAGAAATGGACTGAAAATGCACACATGCAAAAAGTAAAATGTAGGCTATACAAAGAAAGCTACTTTAGTGGATTGTAACTATGTGAAAAGGTTGTAGACACTTCAAACTTTCTCTCGCAAATCTCCAACTAACTTACTCTGTGCTTTCTCTTTTCTGTTGTGGTCCTAATAGTACCTTGCCAATATATAGAGAATATTTACAGATTCCTCTTTTTTTAATTTAATACTTGCTGCTGCTGTCTTTGCTATAAAATAGTCTTTATATTCCACTATTAAAATATGGATAAGATTATTTTATTAGTCAACCAGTTCATGATTAGTTTGGTTAAGTTGCAGCCCTAGAACAGAGCAAATGTCTTGAAGGTCACAGAGGTGCATTATGGGATACAGAGGAGCTTAAACATGTGTCCACTCAGCTCTAAATGTGGAGGCCAAAACTACTGCACTGATAATGAGCTGTAACCATGACATCGATGTATGTGACTGTAACTGGGGCAGGTTTTAGTGTGGAAATGTCTCCCTCTGCTGGAGAACATCAGCTCTACAGTCTCAGGTGAACTTCTGGGTGTAAGTAGTTAGCAGAGATCTATAAAACTCTCAAAAATGCTCAAAATTTTCTAAAGATATCCTAGTTGTTGGTGGAGTTTCGTGGGTTGTGCACAGTTTAGTTTATGAAGTAGAAACGACATGATTTTCCTAATGTCAGTTGTAGAAAAACACAGGAAGCATATGTCATCACAAGGGTAATTTATGCATGTCACATTCGGTTTAAACATTGAGTTCAAAAGATTAAAACGTTTTTATTTGACAAATCATAACTATCGTGTAAATTAGACTAGGCGAGGATCTTGTTTACAGCGTGGTTGCAAGGTATAACCACAGACATAAGTAGACATGCGCTGGATGCTGATGCTATCAACCGCTTAGCAATGTGGCTAGTCCGGTATGATTTGAAGGACTCTGGTGGAAGTATCGTGTATTTTCCCTATAGCCGTTAGCATTAGCCCGCAAAACACGCAAATTCTGAATAATCCAGAGAGTTTCAGCTGGTACCAACCCATCGAGCACATTTACAAGAGGTCAACGCCTCTTGTAAATGTGCTAAATGTGTTAAAAGTCATTGTTCGGTGTGTAAACCTTTCTTTATTTTATTTCAGATAATAATTAGTGTGTAAAACTGTCATCTGAGCTAAAGGCTAAATGACTTTTAGTTGAGATTCCTGAATTTGTGCGTGTTTGAAATTCTAGTGACCACCGAACATATTCTTTTACATGTGACTGTGGAGGAGAGCAAAGAAATGACAGAAATATCATGAAATAGAACATTTGCATACTTTAACATGGGGATCGGCTTCTCTATTCATTTGTTTGTGGAGAAGCGTTCAATTTGACGTAAGTCCGGGTAGCATCGGCAGCAAAGTGATGGTGTTTGAGCAACGGGCAGAGAGAGGATTTCGCGTCTATGAGTTTAGAGTTGTTCATTTTTGGTAGCTAACACATTCCAGTTCACACTCCTTATCAGTTGGTGGCGGTAATGCACGTTTAAGTTGTTTGCCAACCGCCAATAAAAATACACAAGAAGAAGAATTTAGTTAGCTTATGGCCAAAAGCTAATTGCTACATGGATGCTAACGTCTAGTGTCTCTTGTCACTTACGTGTTGTCCATTTTTAGCTGTTTATTTATTGAATTCCAGCTCATTTGGTGAGTTTAGTTTAGTTTTTTACAAGATGTACACTAAGCATAGTTAGTATAGTTTGTAAACGGGACACACCTGAAACTGCCCTTCGAATTTGGTAGTATATTAAAATGTTACTGTTACTTATCAACCTATTTAATTTTAGATTGTTGTTAGGTTATATTTTGAGCTGTTTGTTTTATTGGTTTTGGGCATATTAACTTTTCTGTTGTCACTTGTTGTGTTTTGTTATTAAAGTAGGATGTTAGTTGTAGTAAAATGTCGTATATTTATATTTTTGTTTATTTCTAACCTTCAGGATAGGGCTTTCAACTTTCTGTCAAGTACTGCTATTGCGATTAGGCTTTCAACGCATGTTTAAAAAGAAAGATTCTGTTCAAAGTGCACATTGTAAATAAATCCAGTAGGTTTAACATTTCAGGGAAAACTGAAATATGAACGAATACATAAGTGGAGTTCATGCATTTCAGAACATGTTTGTGGAGATATAAAACTACAGGTACAAGATTTTTCTCTTAACAACAGGCAATATTGTTCTTTCCACATGACATTCTGAGTTAGACAAGGTTTGGGGCAATAAGGTGATAAAATCGAGTTGTGAACTGATACCTGTGACAAACAATGTTTGTTTTTTTCTTTTTTTTCACCTGTGACCTGGACAAAAGGGGTGTTTTAAGTACCCAGCTGCATTCTTGCTTTTGTTTAACCTCTGTAAGGCTCCAAATAAGTGATAGAATTAACCAGTAACAATAAAAAGTGAACTCTCAGAACAAACAGATGATTATTACATCTTTAAAGTTAATATTAAACTACAGAGTGATGAATTGTGATTGTTATCTGGTTCCAAGAAAATCGTATCTATTTTTGGCCACACCTAACCTAAACATTTTTTGCAATTTGATAATTACACCATTTACTACAACTCATGGTCGTCCTCCTCTCCCCCTTGCGTCTCCCCCTACCTCCCTCCCTCCCTCCCACAGAAGTGTCTCCGGTTCAACCCTGACGCGACGGTGTGGAAGGCCAAGCAGCAGGTCCTGTGCTCTCTCACAGAGTCGCTCCGGGACGTGCTGAACTACGGCCTGTTCCAGCCGGCCACAGATGGACACGACGCCAAGTTCCTGGAGGAGGAGCGGCCCCTCCGAGAGTACCCACAATCCTTTGAGAAGGGAGTGCCATATCTGGAGGTGGGTCAGCTGCACACGTCATGGGGATAATCAGGGCTCAACACTAGTCTAAAGATGGTAGATTTTTCATTTTTGTAAGAAACTAGTCACTCTCTCTAGTCATATTGGTCTAAAGGATTTCATGCATTTGAGGTTCATCTGATGTTATTTGTGTGCCCCTGTTTGTCGTTTATGGTTCATTATATCCACATCAACATCTTCCTGGAGTAATTTTAAATCTCAAATATTACATTTCATAACTGTGAGCAAATGTTCATGACAATCATTCAAAATTTAAAAAAACTAACCGTATTATCCAGGTTAAATACAGTAGTATCAGGTAATGCAATACAACAACGACTACGACTGCTTTGTTCCCTAATATTCTGTGGGCTCTATGGCTCTAAACATTACTGTACTTGTATACTTCTGCGTGTGTTATCAGATTGAGTTGTGTTTTATTGTATTACCAGTAACGCAGCACTTTCACATTTTCTTTTGTAAACATTTGGTCGTTTGTCTTCCTCCCTTTTACTGTCCAGTCTTATTTGTATTTGTCTTCTGGGGTAAAGTTTTATTGGACACATCTGCAGCTCTATTTAATTCAGATCTGGGCCACAGTCTGTAGAAATCCAGGACAGTCGGAGTCCAAATTAACTCTCTGTTTGTGTCTCTGTCTCTCGGCGTAGTTTCGGTACAAAACCAGGGTTTACAAACAGACCAATCTGGATGAGAAGCAACTGGCCAAACTGCACACCAAGGTATGTTCAGGTTTACCGTTTGTGTTATTTAAAGTATACCAAAAATTCAGCAATGCCCATGACCCATCAAAATACTCATTTGAACAACATTGATACTGAAAAATGTCTCCAAACAAGGACAGAGTTTGACCTTTCCTGAATACTTGAATGGTCTTGATGCAAAAAGAATAAAACTACTACAACTTGACTGTTTTCTGGATGTCTTAAAATCTTCATTTAATTGATGTCCATCTAAATTAGAATTATAACTGTATATGATGATACTAAAAGAAACAAAAAAACACAATGAGGCCACTGTGACCTTGCTCTGACCGGGAAGAGGACAAGTGGACTTTGTTCATGTGGGAAAGAGGAGACCATCAAGTGTGTCCTCTACAAAGAAGAAAAACTTGAAATAGCAAAAATCTCACTACAAACTCTACTTGGTCCAGTTGTTCATAAAAAAAAAGTCACAGGAGGTGTCTAGCCTGCTGAAAATGATCAAGAAGAAGAACAAAAAAGTTTAAAAAAAAAAAAAAAAAGTGACAACTCAAAGTTCAAATGAAAGCATTGTGATTGTGTTGATTCCCACATAATCCAGCTTTGGCAGAAATGTAACCCGATTCATTTGTTCTTATCCTATTCCTACTTTCACCACAAGATGGTGCTAATAGATCTGTGTTATTCTCCAAAGCAGTGGCTCTTCTCTGGTCTGATACTGCATATCCACTTATTATTGTGACCCACCTTTAGATAGATTTTAAATTCATTTTTAGAATTTTCTTCTGTCACTGAAACTATACAATCAGACATGGTTGCAAAGCATAACTTGAAGCTGCTGTAATGTTTATATTTTGCATTTTCACCCTTATCTTTCCTGGTGCATCACAGGCCAGCCTCAAGAAGTTCATGGATTACATTCAGACCAGCACGGTCGATAAAATGGGCAAGTTTTTGGACAAAGGCCTGGATCCGAACTTTCAGGACGCAGATACTGGAGGTAATATTAACCATTTTAAAAATTAAGTTCCACCTCCAGTCGCAGCCTTAAATTTACTTTAATATTATTTATTTTTTGATTAAATTAACCCCATGTGAGTGTCACAGCTGGGTTAAATCGTGTCCTGTTATGTCGCTCAGAGACGCCGCTGTCGCTGGCCGTGCAGTGCGAGCCGGGCGGAGGCGAGTCCATCCGAGTCCTGGTGGAGAACGGAGCCCACATCGACTTCAGAGCCAAAGACGGACTCACTCCTCTGCACAAGGCTGTCCGCGGCCACCGCCATACCGCCCTCCTGGTAAAGCACTGATCTTTCAATGGGTTGGGGGACTTTGACCACAAGTACAACATGCTGGCACCGGTACATACACTAGAGATTGACCGATATGGGTATGTTCTTGGCCCATGCAGGTTTTTTTATTGAATCCAGAGCAATCGGTGGCTAATAAGCTGCTGACAATAGGGATGGCACAATATCAGATTTTAGTGTGCTACAATTTAATCATTATTCACGTTTATCAACACCAAACAACAGTAAAATACTTAAAGGTGCTGTACCTGATTTTTACTGTTCAAAACGTGTTCATGCTAAAGTCTTTACATCAGTCACATGTTTCGCTCATTTTCTTAAACTATTCCCAGCATCCTAAATATTCACAGCAGTGTTTATAAGCACTTTACAAGAGTCTCTGAGTCTAGAGTGTCACGGGGTGTCACGGTAAAGCTAACTTACATTAGCATGCTCCTGCTTCTTGAAGAATAAAACGTTTAAATCTATTTATGGTCAAATTTTTTTTTTTTTTTTTTTTACAATATATCTGTACTCTGTTGTTCCTTCTGTTTTTTTAGCTGTAGCTGCATCAAAGTAATGCATTTAATCAAAGCTAGTAATTCAATATATTGTGACAGCCTTTTGACGATACATAAACACAGTAGTTCAATTATTGTTATATTCGTGATCTGAACAGGTCACTCTCTCTGTCCTGCACTAACCCGTCATGTCTTTCACCGTTTCCCCGTCTTCCTCGTAGGTGCTTCTGTCTCTGGGCGCGTCCCCGGACTACAAGGACCGTCGAGGGCTCACACCGCTGTACCACACTGTGCTGTCGGGGGGCGACACCTCCTGTTGCGAAACACTGCTGTACCACAGAGCCAAACTGGGCATCAGGGACGAGAACGGCTGGGACGAGACACATCAGGTACAAAACCTTTATCTTAATGAGTTTGTGTGAAGGTGCACTATGTAATGTTTCTGTGGGAAAGTAAACTTACATGATATATATGTTTAACCAGTGATGGAAAGTAACAAAGTACAAAAGTGAAAGTAAAAGTAAAAGAGGTTTAGGTGCCTGTAGCTGTGTTTAATGCCATATTGTGGAACGTTCCAGGTATATAATAACATCTCCATGGAGACGAGCAGGTGGCAAACCACTAGAAAAGTTACACAGTGCACCTATAATTCATTAAACAAAAGAAGTTTACTTACAGTTACAATATTGGACTAGGCCTGTCACGATAACAACGTTTGAAAAGAAAATATTAGAATATTTAGGTCTAGTTTAGCAGAATAGTAAACACCTTTGACCCAAATTGTGAAGAAAAATCTGCAAAAAAATGGCACAATAAGACACACTAGTAGATAAATAGTAAATGAAGAGTCATGATATATAAATTTTCTCCTTCTGCAGCTCAAAAAGTTAGAAAAATGTCAAATAATATATTGTCTTCTTTTTGATTTAGCCATAAATGTATATAGTAATTATCGTGGCGAGCCTGTATTCTTCCCGTTTGTCTTCATGCATCTTGTGTTCCAGTGTCTGTCTGTCATGAAACTACATTACCCATCATCCTCCACTGCTCGTCCTCATGTCTTTATCATGTGACCTCAACCCTGTTCACTGGAGTCAAACAAACAGGTATTCATCACATTTCTGTCGCCTCTAAAGTCACAGATGTTTGAAGTATCGCTGCTTCACTTGTTATAAATAATATTAAATGATAACAGGTAGCTCTCCGTTGAAGTTAAAGTATAGTGCCCCCTAGTTGTGGATTGAGGCTAGTGCTGTTCACTTGCATTAAAAATTCAAAAAGGTGGTCAAACGTAAACTTAAATTAAAAAAAGAGTTAATACTGCTCTTGATTTTCAGTGTTTTCTGCTCGGTGTCAGATGTTTGCTCGCTGCGCTGTGAGGTTTCTGTCCTCGTTGTTATTATTGGCCTCAGAGTTTTCTCAGGTTCAGATGGTGTTAATTAAACGAGAGGCGTCACTTCTGAACTGTCAGAGTGAGCCTTCCTTCCTGTTTCTCTCTCCCTCACACATCCATTCTTCATCCTTCTTTCTCTTCTCTTCTCACTTTTCTCTCCCCCCTCTTCTCTCTCTCTCCCTCTCTCTCTTTCTCCTCCCTACTCCCTCTCTCCGGCTCTCTCCTTTCCTTTTATCTCTCTCTACCCCCCCTATCTTTCTGTTTCTCACGCTTTCTCTCATATCTCTCTCTCCTCTCTCTCTCTCCCCTCTCTCTCCCTCTCCATTCTCTTTTCTCTCTCTCCATACCTTCCCCGCTCTTTCACTCAATCTACTCTCTCGCTCTCTCTCTTTTGCTCTCTTTTTCTCTCTTTTTTCACGCTTTTTTTCTCTCTCTTTCACACTCTCTTTCTCTTGCTCTTGCTCTCTCTCTCCCCCTCTCATTCTTTCTCTTCTTTTCTTGGCTTTATCCTCTTTCTTTCTCGTTCTCTTTCTCTCTCACGCTCTCTTTTTCTCATTTAATCCTTCTCTTCTCTCAAAGGCCTGTCAAAATGGCAACTCTCAGCACCTGGAGCACCTCCTGTTTTATGGGGCGGACTCCACTTCCCAGAATGCCTCTGGAAACACTGCCTTGCACATCTGTGCTTTATACAATAAGGTAAACCTACAACACTCCAAAGTTTGACTATTGCTTAGTACAAGATCATTAAAGGGCCTGTACCTGATTTTGAACTGTGAGACAGGAACATGTTATTGAACCGTTAGCCCCGCCCACACAGTCCTTCCTTTCACTCAATATTGCACCATGACTCAGAAACGACTGTCTGGATTAGTCTCATTAGTCTCAATTAGCTTTTAGCACTTTTGAAACTGCACCATGAGAGAATCACATTTGGGACAGTGTCAAGCAGTTATTTTCCCATGATTCTTAGTGTACAATGTTTCTTATTTGACCCTGGCAAATGCTTCTGTACTAGTTCTTTCATAACAAAGTGTGTTTATAAAAAGCACAGATTATACATCACAAACCCAGTGTCTTTCCATTCAGTTGCTTCTATCAAACAATGTGTGATGTAAAGAGAATATGTCTTAACTAGATTAAATTAAAATCAGGTACAGGCCCTTTAATGTAAGATGATAGAACTTACTTGTAATAAGCCTTCAATCCAAAGCACTGAATTTGAGTTCAATACAGAACTACAGACATCCACATATTGTATGTTTATTATATCTCATTCATGTGTGCAGAGGTTTACTCCAACACTTGTTCTCTTGTAGTAAATGTTTGTTTTCAAACTGACGCACTGGTGCTGTGTGTTGCAGGAAGGCTGTGCACGGATCCTTTTGTACCGAGGAGCGAACAAAGACATGAAGAACAACAGCGGGCAGACTCCGTTCCAGGTGAGGGCGCTGTACTACACTGTGTACCTTTAGAGTCACATAACACACATAATCACATATCAGATAAATCAAAAAGAATAAACAATCAAGACATTTCAAACATTTTCAAGTCAATAACTATATAAACTGTAACAGTATTAAAAAGGTTTGACTTTAATTAAGATGTCAAAAGATTATGCATTTATTTCACACAGTTTATTTCAACACAGTTTTTATGAAACAGCAGACCCCTTAAAATATGTCAATATTTTGGACTGGAGGCAAAATGAAGTTGACTGTAAATTGTTCAATGATTCTCTCACATTAGATCTAAATTCTACTGGTTTGTGTTGGAAAAAAGCAACACATTTGAATTTCCAGGGTCAAAAGGGCAGTCAGTTTGCTTTTCTGTAACAAACGATGGACAAAATACAAATTTCTAGCCTGAAAATTTTAGCTTCAAAAGAATCTACTTTACGGAATAGTATATATTATATCTCTAGATAAAATGAAACATTATTGTGGGCTCAACATTTCTGTGAGTATTTTTCCAGTAAAACCCATAAATCTGGATGAAGGAATTTCATCAAAAATACAAAGAGTTTTATTATTTCCTAAAACATAATGTAAAATACAATAATAAATGTGTTTAAAGCAGCTCTGATGTCACTCACATGTGTCTGAGGCTTTTACTTTTCCAAAATCATCTAAATTTGTTACATTATGTTGCGTTTCACTTTTGCCTCCATTCCGAATTTAGAATGTTTTTGTTTACAAACTTTTAAAGGGTCTATTGGGATGCACAGAAACCATCAAGACCAGTGCGAGCTGATCTCATGGGCCAGAGGGGTTCAACAGGTCCATCAAACACAAGAGGGACTGAGGTTAATATAACACTTGTCTGGAATGACATGGTGTCTTTTGTTGGGTTGTTAAAAGTATTAAAACTCAGATACAAATCGACACCAAAACTTGTATCAAAAAAGTAGATTCCAGTTCACATTTGAGCAAACAACATAATATAAACAGGACAAAATTATCTTGAGGTTTATCAGAAAGTGTACAAGACCACAATGTTTAACAAAGAAACAATATGTAGAATATATACTGTTTTGTTTTGAAAATATCAGTATATTGTCTTAAACTTTGACCTAAAAAAGACAGTTTTAAAATGTTTCAAAATTGTTATTGAGAATTAAGTATTTTCTATGTATCGGAATTGAAACACTGTTCTTTTGTTTTGTAGGGTTTTTCTTTCATTAATATTACTTAAATGCGTAGTATTAGTGATTTGACTTGTATTTAATTTTGTGTTTTGGATTAAAAAGTCAGTTATTTAAGCAGAATGAGCTGTTTACTTTGGGTTGCCAGATCCAACAACAACTCCTCAGTAAATGACAACTAAAGGTTCAGTGGTTCAGACCAGTTGGAGCACATGTTACTGCTGGTCCCTTTAACAAAGTCAGGAGTCTGAAGATGCCGTGATCAACATTATTCCTCTCTGTTCGTTCTGTAGGTGGCTGTAATGTCTGGACACTTTGAGTTGGGCGAAATCATCAAAAACCACCGAGACACAGATGTGGGTGAGTAACTGCACTAATATACTTTGTTTTAGCGGTATATAAAGAGTAGTGTTTGGTGATGTGGAGGTAAAAGTAGAATTGTGATCTCATTTAGGTGATGATCTGCTGTTTTGGTCGTTTTTTTTAACACAGCGATCTGCTTGTTCTTTTTACCACGTTGTTGAGATCCGAATGACATTCAGGTGATAGGATTTCTTTAGAAACACCGTAGTTGTTCTCTTTTAATCCTTTCACGCCGACTCCTCGATTCAAACTTTGCATCAAAAACACCAAAACTTTCCCTCAAGAGCCTCCGTTCTGGTCGATCCTCGGTTTCCACAACTACTTCTGGGTCACATCTTTATTGCAGTTTGATTTGGGTTTTTTACTTTTTAATTGTCGGGGAAAAAAACAAACCCAAAAAAACACAATAATTGGAGCGGGAAGGTTTCGTGGCAAATCAAAATTATGAATGTAGTTCAGATTTGGACGTAACATTGACATAGAGACATTTCGAATCGATTAAAGTCTATGACAGTTTATTTTATTAGTTAGTTAGTTTATTTATTTTTTTATTTTGTTGAACGGCTCTGCCCCTGTATTTCCAATGGCATGTCGCTTTTTCAAGGTTTCTGTTCTAGAACTCGGCACTACTTGTAATTTTAAACTTTTTTCAAAATTTCTTCACAAACTGAAACTTCACGTTTGTATAACTGTGATAAATATTTACCACAGGTGAGATACATCCAATCTAAATCATAGTTACAATATCATAGATAAACTTTAAGCTTCACCGCACTGACTAAAAACAGTCCAAATCACAAACATGAGCATTTTCACGGGACTAAAATCTCCTGAGGACCTCTGAGTTTAGTGAAATACAGTTGGTAAAATTTGGGGGAGCTTGGACTGACATGGACGATTTGCACGGAACAAGAAACAATTAACTCGAGGTTCCGATGTAAAACTAATCTGAAAAGGGCCAAAGTGTGCATGAAATCAAAATGATGATCTGGCTGTAAGAAAACAGTGATGATTTTTTTCTAATAAAGAGCCACTGTCTTTCCTTTACGTCAGTCCCATTTGTGGAGTCCCCAAAGTACGCCCCCCAGAGGCGAGAGAGCAGCAGGACGCTCACCATCCCCCCTCACCCTTTCCTCCGGGCCAACAGCGACAGCAGCATGAATCTGCCCGAGTGGATGGCAGTGCCCAACGCGCCCACCTCTAACATCGTATCGGTGCAGGTAAGACGCGTGCAGAGGTCGTTTTCAGGCAGGCTGGGTCTTTGTGCTTTTTTTGGGACATTTTTGGGACATTAGGAACATCAAAAACATCATCAGTGATTTGTTCTAATGTATAAAATTACGAATCAAGTCATAGCAGTGCCATCCACACACCAATATTCTTTTATTCGTAAAATGCTCCTCAACATTCTGACTGAGTACAGAGTTATGGGCAGCGCAAACTGATAAAAGTAGGTTTCTTTGCTTGCTTTTTGTCTGTGGAGCTGTTGTTGAGCTCAAATTAACTTTAGACGACAAAATAGACACTGAAAGTAGTTTCTTGTTGTTGCTCCGACTGTGCAGAGCTGAGCTAGTTTGCTGATGCCAGTTGGAGATAAAGGACACTGCAACTGCTGCACAACAATTAATTTCCTCGACATCTTATTTAAGATGAGACACCGCAGGCAAAACTTATTTTTATTTTATTATATTTTTTTTTTTGGTCAGTTTGCTTGTCCACCCTTGTCCAATCTGCTCCTAAAGATGTTTTCTTTTTCCATTTAATCCACTCCATTCATAGATTTCTCTGGGACATTGTAACTTCAAAGGCCGTTTTCTTAAAATGCATTTTTCTTCCACAAAGACATAAAGATCAGCCTTAAAGTAGAACCTACACCAAACTGTACAATCTTGTCCTGAACAAGATTTAGATGAAAGGGTTTTTTGATATCTAATTCAAAGCCTGATTTATTGAAGTTTTAGTCAAAAAAAATTAGTCAAAATTTGAATTTTTAGGACAATTTTCATTCCAATCTAGTTAAGAAATCCAAAATCCCCTCTAAATGTTTTTGTAACTAATTTGTGAACAAAATGAACCAAGAAATTTAAACCTGGTTCTATCCATTTTTCAGGTTTATATGTCCCAGATATGTGCAATTTTTACATTTATGTGCGTAATCTACAGGAGAAGTTTCAAATTAACATCAAGATTATTTCCTCTTTACCTGTAGTGTCTCACCTTTAGGAGAGAAACATAATGAGTTCAACTGTGTGTGATCCCATAGAGTGTATCAGTAATAATTGGAGCTGGTTTGGAGCTGGAAAACTGAATATTTAGCAGAGTTGTAGACTTTTATATTTGTCGTCAGACTGCAGCACCTTCTTCAAACTGTAGTTGTGTTTTGAGCTTCTAAGGCGAAAATGTCAGTGACACATTTATGCAAAAAAGGGGGTCGGGGAAATAAAAACTCCTAACTTCCACCTACTCCTTTTGAGAGTTCCAACTGTGCACATAAACTGTAATGCACCTAAAGCCCCAGCACGTAACTTTTAAGCCCAAAAATAGACAAGTTTTTCATTTACGGTGTTTTACTTGCACTGAAAAACATGTGCCTTGTGTGAGCGTCCTTGCATCTCCACAAGCCTGACTCGTACTTGGCCTGTAGGAGCCTCCGCCTGCTTGTTTCCATGGAAATGATGCCCCTTTGGTCATCATTTTCCACAGTATGGCAGAAAACGTGTCTATCTCTGCGGTAGGGCTGTGTACCTTTAGTCGTTTAGTCAATCAGTCGATGGTGTCTCAGTCGACTAACATTTATATTTGTCGACTAATTATTTTATTTAGATTTAAAGGATTTATACGACAAAAACAAGAAGATATGGAGTGAGTTTGCTTAAGATTTTGGATTCCAACGTATAAATCCACAGTTTCCTTGCACTTATCTGTAAAAATATTTGTTTTAGTGTTAACTTCTGTGCAGTTTTTGTTTTTCGAGTGCAGTTTGGGTCAGATATTGTGCATGTAAACACTTCATAGTTTTATATATTTATGCCATCCCCCGTTTTGGTCAATTAATCAGTCGCTACGGCAGGTCTTTAGTCGACCAAGAATTTCTTTTATCGACTACAGCCCTACTCCGCTCAGAAGTTTTGTATTAATTTTCCACATCCAGAATATTACGCTGTTGCTGTTGTATGAAAAAAAAGGTTAAAATAAAGAAATTATTAAATAAATATAAACATATGTGACTGAAATTCTTACCTTAAATGTTTAAGTATCATATTTATAAATGTTGCTGTTTTTTTTTCTTTGTAAATACTAATACCTATTAGTTGACTAAAAGGGGGTGTTGCAAAAATATATCTAAACTATGAAGTATGTCCATGTATCTGACCCAAACTGCGCTCAAAAGACCTCAACTGCAGAGGAATTCATGCAAAAATAACAGAAAAGTACTAGTAAACAGTGTATTTATTTGTTAGATACTGATTTACTCCAAAATGCTCAGCTCACTCACTCCTGATCTTCTTGTTTTTGCCATTAAACACAAATAAAATAATTAGTCGACTGATAAAAATGTTGGTCGACTAAGGCACCATGGACCGATTAATCGACTAAAGGATTACAGCCCTGGTAAATACTATAAAATATTTACAGAAATACTAACTCCCGCTCCAGTCTGAGAAAGCGACATCGCCACACGGCACAATCTGAAAACATCCGAGAGAATAATGCAGTTTAATCTCCTCCTGTCTCTTTATCACACGCTTAAACACAGAGGTCCATAAACCACTCTGTCACGATTGCACACTGAAGTTAATTATGTCCAGCAGTGAGTAGAAAATAAATTATGCAGCGACACACGAGTATCGAGCCGCGTCCCACAGTCATCGCTCATGTCATAAAATCATACGGCGAGTTACAGCGTGTTTAATGTATGCTGTTTCTCTTGTGTGCGCGAATGAGTCTCCAACAGGCCTTTTTGTGCGAGAGGAACCATTATGATGAATTATTGAAATGTGAAAAATGTGTTGCAGTGGGCAGTGGACCGCAATGTAATGTGTAATCACAGACGTGCAGATTGAGCTCTTTACATAATGAACATGGAAGTTTCAAGTAATTTAAATCACATTTGGTCCACGGCCATTTTTAAAGGGTATACACAATTTGAAATGAATTACTAAATGTATGTTTCATTGTACTTTGCCAAAGTGCGTTCACTCAATCTGAAGGTTTAATTGAAACTAAGACTGCAATTTTCTACAGGGTTTCCGCGGGGCATTAAAAAGCATAAAGTCATTAAATTAATTTGGCAAAAATAAGGCCTTAAAATGCATTAAAAGGCATTAGATTCAATTCCCCACAGGCATTAAATCTAAAAAAACATTTTGAAAAATGTTTTATCCATCGGAACAAATATATTTTGAATCCCAGATGTGTACTAGATTTGAATATAAACGTTAATAGCTTTGATCAAATCATCTACAAAGTAAAAGCTAAGGTTCATAACAAACATTTGAATGGTTTAAAATTCATGCAAATGAGCTTTTTGAATATTATAAAGTAGTTTATTATATTCTCGTCCCAGTGGAATGATTATAATCCAGTAGTTTTGACATAATAAAAGTGCAAATGTCTTGTTTTTAATTATATTATGGCATTAAACTTCTGGAATGCAACATTAAAAAGCTTTGCATTTGATTTGCTTAAACATACACCAGTTTTTAAAATAATAACACATTCAGGGCATCAAACCAAACAAAATACACTTATGTCTTATGTATAAAAGCTGCCTACAGTAAAGTATCAATTAGCCTTAGCGCTGTAGTTTAGACCTCTATAAAAACATGTTCTGAAATGTGTGGGCTTTTTGTATTTGTCTAGTTTTTAGTTTTTCAGTTTTCTAAAGAGCGTAAACAGAAAAGAATACAGAACACATAACATGAAAGTTGCGTTTTCTATTGAATCCCCTTGTTTCCCCCCTGACAGACCACGCCCCTTAAATGATGTGCTGCCAACTGTATCTATGTACCTGACCATGTAACCAGCCCACAAACAAATGCCACATGTTCACCCTCTCATCCACTCCTCACACGCAGTCACTACAAACGCTCGACAGTAGGCTGAGTACAAATGAACCAGTTGAGAAAGCATCACCAGAGGAGCCGTTTGTCCCAGAAGCAGAGAGTCACTCGCAGCCACCGGACACCGACGCAAGGCCCAGACCAGCAAAGTTTGCAAAGCTTCAGCTGCCAAACCCTCTCTGTCACTCTCAAAGAGAAGCTCCACAGATTCTAAAATTTTCTGACATTTTGACATGTTAAGATTAGTGAAGACTATTTATTTCATGGACATAGATTATTTGACTTGTTTCAAGCCATTGTTTCAATACTTACTAATTCTTATTTCAAGCCAATTTATCTGACAATGTTTTAAGATAATTTTACTTACCCTTTGACAAATAAATGTTCTTATTTTAAGCTAAATTATCATATGATCAGTCAAGAAATACCTTTAAACTAGTGTAATATTCTGTGTCACAAGCATTAAAATCTCAGTCAAAACCACTCAAATTCAAATAAAAATTATAAATTCCAGTCATTTTTTGCTAGGATTGATATACAGTTTTCCTGTGTTGTCACTGAAATTCAGGACTTTCATTGGGTTTATTGTAAAATGAACACATTTTATATGGAAAATTGCCCTGTTCCAACTCTCGGACAGCTCAGCCCAGGAGAGATGTTGCAGAATTGTATTAAATTGTTGAGTCGTAGTGAATAGTTTAAAAAGCAGTTGATTTAGATGTCATTAGATTCAACCCTGGTGTCACATGATGTTTGTGTGTCTGTCGCAGGGTTATAAGCACACAGGGACCCTGCGCAGCTCCAGCAGCCCCCGAGGAGCCAGGACCAGGTCTCCATCCAGAGGCAGGATCCCCGACAAAGAGGACCGCAGCCGACAGAGCCGGCGAGGGGGGTGAGGGACCGCTGATTTAGAAACCAGAATATAAATACTGCTACTCTATGGTTGATGCACAATGTGATATGCTATTGACCAAGTAGTACAGTCGCTATCCAAATACAATTAATATTATGATTCAGTTTTCTAGTTCTATATAGTATTTGTGTTATTCAGGTAACAGTATCGTAAACCTGGAATTGTTTAAATACTTGAACTGAACAAAACCCGGTTTGTTCATTTTAAAAGATCATATCATGCAAATTTATTATTTATTTATTATTTTTACTTTTTAACCATGTTATAAAATTGTTCCCTCATCAAAAATACACCTAGAGTTGTATTTGGCTTCATTCACACTTTTTTCATTAATCTTGTTTGTAAAGTCTTCTCTGAGGCTCACAAAAACAGATTTATGATGTCAAAATCATAGCTTTAGAGTTCTTCTGTGCTGTTTTTAAAAGAGAACTATGTATCTATAGTACGACGGGAGCTTTAAACGCCCAAAAAATACATTTACAACCACCACACAGACTTACAAAGACATTTTATAAGGTTTTAAGTCTATAAACCTGCCTCGCCAGACTCATTCTGAGCAATTCTGCCGTCAAATCACGTTCACTACAACTGCATTCTTACATTGACAAGTTGGGGGTTTTCAATACATTATTTTAACTTCAAAAACATAAAATGCCAAAGTAAAGGAACTAAAGAGCAAGTTTAAAAGCAACAAAACAAAAATGTATACTGTGTGTTCTTCAATCTGATTTGAGGCAGATAAAGACTCCAAACACATCATTTAAAGTGTCCCCTCTCCTCCCTGTACCTCCTGTACCTCCTTGAGAATGCAGGTGGCTGGAAGAAGAACCCGAGTCAGACCGACCCAGCAACATAAACATGAGATAACATTTGCACACACCGCCCGCGCTCTTCCCTCTATCTTCTTGTTTGTGACCCTGCCCTGTATCCACTGAAAAAATTCCATCACGTGACCACGTGTACCATACTCACAATATCTGTTGTATACTGTGTATTAATGTTCGCTTGCTATACTGTTCTTGTTTTTCTTTTCTGAGAGTTTTGTTAGCGCTGGAAACGGCTGCTTCTTCTGGAATTTCCCCATTGTGGGACAATTAAAGGATCTCTCATTCTCATTCTCATTCACCTCAGCCCGGCCCCTGCCCCCTCCTCCTCCTCCGCCGCCGCCGCGGGGCAAACGGCAGGTCAGCGCAGACGCCTGTACAGCGCCGTCCCAGGGCGGATCTTTGTGGCGACTCGCGCTCACTCGGCTCAGGGCGAGCGAGAGATCAGCTTCAACAAAGGCGACCGGGTCAAAGGTCAGTATGTGTCTGTCATGGCATGGAAGAAAGTCTTTTATCCATGATCACCTTGAATATTTGTAATAAAGGAAAATGTCTTGAAGGACACACAAAACCACAAAAAGAAAGATAAGAGTCAAACTTTTTCTTCTCAAATTTGTTGAATAAAAGCAGATATATGCACTACACAATACAGAAAGACTAGACACTGTAATTAACCCTTGTGGTCTGTGCAAAAACATTACACTAACAATGTAAAAGTGAGACAATAAAACATTAGAGTAGCACATTTGTAAATCCTAATAGCTCTTAATAGATTTTAATAAAGAAACAGATTGAGTTTTATCACCAAAAAACATAGAATTTTCTCAAGAAATAATGACCGATTTAAATTAAAAAATTAGTTAAATGTAACAAAAGGAACCAAATAGTAAGGTTTAAATAAGTCTAAACTTATAAAATGTATGAAGTTGTATCACCTTTTAGCAGCTTGTGTTGTTTATCTGTGTGTTTATTTCTATATTAATCAAAACCAACATTATTTATGAATATATTATTGTATCTGTTGTCGTTTGTCTGCAAATAGATAGTTTGGTTTTCAATCCCAGTTGTCTTACTCTTATTCAAAAGTGTTAATAGATTCTGTATTCACTGTTTCACCATTTCATCCCTTTTTTATCTGTGGTTCTCTAACGTTTCACACCAAGCACCATTTAAGATAATATTGGCTTTCTGAGTACCGCTGGGTCTAAACCTGGACTATTTAAGACCCAAACCAGGTCTAAAATAAGAATAAACAATGGATAAAATAGTTCTAAATGATGATGAAACCCAAAAGAAGACTAAAACATGAATAGATTTGTCTAAATAAAACACCTTCAGACCACCACACTGCAAAAACATTTTTCGCTAGATGAGTTAAAATGTCTTGATTTCAGGATATTAATCTGAATTTCAGACATTTTGACTCGTTAAGATCAGTGGAAACAATTTTATTTGATGGAACTAGATTATTTTACTTGTTTAACCGTTTCCAACTTGTTTCAACACATTATTTCTTACTTCAATCCAAATTATCTGTCACTGGGTTAAGATAATTTTACTTACTTCTCACTGACACATGTATAATTCTTATTTTAAGAAAAATTATCACATGATCAGTCAGAAATACTTTGAAACCTGTGAAATCTTCTGCATCACATCAGCAATTAAATCTCATCGAGTCAAAACTTCTCAAATCCAGATTCAGATGATACATTTTTTGCTGGGCAGGTATTTAATCTGGATTGAGGTAAAAAAAAAATAATGTATTGAAACAAGTCAGAAACAGTTTGAAACAAGTGAAATAATCAATTTCCATCAAATAAATCGTCTCCACTGATCTAAGCGAGTCAAAACGTCTGAAATCCAGATTCATATCTTAAAATCAAGACATTTTAACTCCTACAAAGTGTTTTTTGCAGTGCAGAGACAGCCCGTTCAACAGTTTGAGAAACACGGGACTGTAATAATAATAATGCAGTGTGTGAGGTCCATATGTTTGACCATCTGCTCTCACCTGTGTCTTTGGCTCAGGCCCAGACTCTTTTTAATAAAGTCTATATAAGGTAGAGGCTCTGCTGATGAGACGAGGCGACTTTAACAAACGGATTCTAATCTACAGCTTTTAGAGTAATGCCATTTTGATTTTAGGAAACAGAAAGTGAGTTTTTTAGTTTAGTTTAGTTACTTTTTTGACTCCATTTCAAAAGTTAAAGTCTCGCTATGGTAAAGATGCAAAAATTGCTGGCTGTTTCTTTTTTTCCTGTCAATTTATCCGCGTTTTAAATGAAAAACAATCACGTTTCGCCATAATTTAAGTCTTAGGTAATATGCAAAGTGGTTTACAGACAGCAGGGGGCAGCAAAGATAATTGTTTTGTGAAATTAAGTCTGTTACCTTTTGTATTATTTTTTTTTTTAACATTGTCTACATTAAAACCAAGCAACTCACACCGACAACCAGTGTTTATCATTGTTGTGGTATCGAGATTGGCATCGAGTATCAAGCCTATTCATCATCTCTCCAAATATATTTAGTTTTTTGAAGTTCTAAGTATTTCTGAACACCCTCTGTTTACACCTTCTGATTGTGTAAAACTCTGAGAAGATGAATTTACTTACCTCTTACAGACCAGGGCTGCATGATTCAATGAAATCGACACAAAATTGCAATTAGCAAATCATAAAGGCTGCAGTTTTTGTAGTGCGATAATTTCTTCCACAAACAACAAAATGTCTTGCTTTGATTTGAATAAAAACTAATGCTGTAGTTTGGATTTGTACAAACATGTTCTGAAACAAGCAATAAAAGTGCGATAAAAATGTGTTCAAAAGCGACAAAAACACACCAATAAACAACAAATGCGACTCAACGCAACAAAGACGCGTCTAAAAGTGACAAGGACACTGTTAAATATGACAAACACAACTGAACATGACAAAAATGTGCCTAAAAGTGACAAAATTGTGTCAAAAATATGAATTTGAACAGAATCCTATTATTTAAACATAAATCACAAATCTAATCACAATCGCACTGGTCAGAAAAATCACAATTAGATATTTTTCCTAAATCGTGCAGCTCTGTTAAAGACAACAGAAAAATACAAAGTGAACATGAATCATGATAAAATCTAAATCATGATCTGGCCCCAAGAAAACCGCAATGATGATTTTTTTGTCACATCACCCAGCCCTAGTGTGACGTCATAACTTGAAGTGTATTTGACAAGTTCTCATTATATTCAAATTATGGCTTAGTTTGGTGGGAAGGCACTTGTTAAAATATTTAGCATAGTTTTACATTTTTGAAGTTGCAGTTCGAGAAGAATTGTAAATAAAAGTTTAAAATTACAGTAGTGCTGAGTTTTAAAACGGAATCCCCCTGTGATGTCATCAAAATGTGACGTACAGTTGAAAATAAACAGTTAACACTCAACTGATACACTTTTCTGACAGTTTAAACCAGGGGTGTCCAAACTTTTTCCATCGAGGGCCACATATTGAAATATAGACCAGTGGAGGGCCACAAATCAATCGCGAAATGTTAATAAAAGCGGCATTTATCTGATGTTTCAAGTACCACATCTACATTCAGTCTCATTGCCTTAATATCAGGTCTCTTTTGCACCAATATGTTAGCTATTTAGGTTGGAATTGTAGAAAATCTGAAATGTGCTATAAATAGTTCTTATCAGGACAATGTGGGCCAGTTCACCAGGAAGACTAAGGGCCAAGAAAAATTGGTCTGAGGGCTGCATTTGGCCCCCGGGCCTGAATTTGGACATGCCTGGTTTAAACAGTCATTCAACAAAATAAAGGTGTTATCAGGTGTTATAATTAGTCAAATCATAACTATTCTGTATTTTATGTGGATTTTGGTCCTTGTTTTCAAACTGGTTGCTATGGTAACAGTTGTAGAATTACCTCTATGTCATTTACTGTTCATGTTCAACCAGGAAGTGACATTATAAACTTAACAAAAACTGTCAAACTGGGGACAAATAGGCCAAACGTTTAGTCAAATCTTAAATACAATCATTTCCTCTGCGCTTTAGTCTAACCTGTCATATAGACTTTAACGATCCCAGAGCCGTATCGCAGCAATGACATCCCTAATACAACTGTAACGTCTTTGTCTCATTGGCCCTCTGGTCTCTGCCCCACGCCGTGTGTCCGTCTCACTGGTCGTTTGAGGTCTCTGTCTCTGTCTGTGCCCCATGTCTCCCGCAGGTATGAATCTGTGTGTGATTGTGAGTGAGTCTAACATGTCGACAGGTATGTATGCTCCGGTGAGTATGTAGGGCGTCTGTTTGCATGTCCGTGTCTTCTGTTCCATTGATTTGTGTCTAATCGATCTTTTTTTACTTATGTTTCTGTTACATGCTGCAATAAAGAATATCTAGATAAGTTAAAACGACTTGAATTCAGGCCCTTGATTGTAGTAGTTTTGATCAGTTTAGATTCAATAACTGGGTTTTGTTTCATTGGTTTCAACATCGTAGGTCCGTCAGGGTAATTACTTTATTTGTGTGTGGCAAAAATAAGGCCTTGGAATGCATTAAAAAGCATTCAATTAAATCCCCACAGGCATTAAATCTTAAAACCATTTTGATTTAATCCATCAGAACAATAACTTAATAAAAATAAGACCAAAAAATAATAATTATCGCAGTCCGTGTCAGCAGGGCGTGTCAAGACATTCATTTTTTTTTGGATCGCAGATGTTAATTGCGTTGAGCCAATCATCTAAAAAGTAAACGTTAGAGTTCAGTACATACATGTGCATGGTTTAACTTTCATGTAAATTAGCTTTTTGAATATTATAAAGTAGTTTATTATATTCTCATTGTTCTACTGCCCAATGGAACAGTTACAAGCCAGTAGATTTGACATGATAAAACGTTAAAACGTGACAAATGTAAAAAACAAAACGTAAATCTTTTGTTTTGGCATTAAAAAAATTGAATTGTGGGATTAAAAGGTGTTAATTTTGATTAGCTGAAACCTGCATAAACTCTGATGAATGACTGATAGAACAATCATTTTTGGAAGTCAATATTTATTGCAGGTACTTTATCTTGTACGATATTATGATAAAATCTAAGCTGTTGAAGATTCACTAAATCGCTTCTATGACTCATTATAAACTCAAACTAACAATTTAAGTGTTTTATTCTGCCACTTATGTATCGCAGATAATGTTTTTCATTGATATTGTACTTTTGTAATTTTTTTTTTTTTTTTGGACTGGATGATCCTGCTTTAGTGATTAGTCAGTCATTATATGAATTTTGACAAAAATAAGGCCTTAAAATGCATTCAAAAGCATTCAATTTAAGCCCAACAGGCATTAAATATAAAAACCAATTTGAAAAAAAAAAGTGTATCCATCAGAACATTAACTATGAACATTATAAAATAATAATAGCTCAGTCAGTTATCGCCTTCTCAGCGGTGCGTGTCCATGACATTCACAATCCCAGATTTGGGTTTCTTGAATCTAGACGTTAATAGCTTTGATCAAATCATGTAAAAAGTAAACACTAGGGGTCGAAACATGCATGTGCATCGATTAAATTTCATGTAAATTATTTTTTTTTTTGTTTGTTATAAAGTAGTTTACTGATATTATTCTCATTGTTCTACTGCTCAGTTTGTAGTGATGAAAGTGTAAATGTCTTGTTTTGATGTTGATTATGGCCTTAAAAATCTTGAAATGCATCACTGAAAAGCATTAAATTAGATTTTCTGTGCGATATTTGAATCTCAACCAAGACATTTACAAATTAGCACATTACTGATGCTTCGGGAAAATATTGTTTGAATATTGTTTTCAAAATGATGAGGAAAAAAAATGCAATCTTAATTTTTGTCAGTATCGCCGACACTTATGATACAAATATCTGATAAAGGTAACTGCAAATGTACCATCCTTAATTCTTTCCTGTTACAAATAAAAACACCTTAGACAGAGCTGAAAAACCAGATAATACATTTAAAAAGTTGATGTTCTATGTTGAAACAAGTCTAAACTTATCAAAAGTACTTTATATTCTGTATATTCTGAATTCCAGTCATTGTAACTCCTGTAGATATCCTCTTTTGCGGCCTATATATATTTTTACTTGTGTTGAACCGGTCAAACCTGCGCCTGACCCTCGACCTTTGACCTGCTGCGTCCACAGTGCTGAGCGTCGGAGAGGGAGGATACTGGGAGGGCACGGTCCGCGGCAGGACGGGCTGGTTCCCCTCCGACTGCGTGGAGGAGGTGCTACTCAAACAGGACAACCGCTCAGGTACAACACTCCGACACTGGCCCCAACGTCATCTTAAAGCAAAGTACAAAAGTAACACTACTGACTTATGTATCTGTACTTTACTTCATTTGACAGTAGATACTTTACTTTGACTTCACTGCATTTCAGAGCGTGTATCTATACTTTCTACTCCACTACATTTTTTAACAGCGCTGAAGAGTAAAAGTATATTTTCTTTCAACAAGCCCTGTTTCTATTTTATAACGTAAACTACTTATTACTAACTATTGTATTGTTCTTGGTCATTTACAGATTTGGTTGGGGTCAAGATCAATCCTATTGCCATAAAATAAAGTAGAATGACAAAAGTCTCCTGTGTCCATGAATAATAAAGTAATAACAATTATGTCATTATCGTAACACTTTTTGTTGCTTGCTATTATTGAACTGTAAGGTAATTTCTAATCTAAACAAATATAAATGCTTGTTTTAAAGGCACTGTAGCCCACTGACATTTACAGTCTTAAAAACGTATAAAACAGAACCAGTTAATTTTAAACTGTTTGCACAGGTCCAAACTCATTATTCACTGTGATGAGTTTATATTATATTATATTATATTATATTATATTATATTATATTATATTATATTATATTATATTATATTATATTATATTATATTATATTATATTATATTATATTATATTTATCGCTTTTCACAACTTTCTGAGGCCAGAGTGATTTATGAAGTGACTGTAAAGATAACAACTAGCATGCTAACAGTGCACTTCCTGGTTCTCAAGCATAGACTGTATAAAAATCACTGGACATCCGCTGGCCGCCTTCCAAATAGGAAATAACCGTGGAGGCTGTTCGGTCTCCATGAAGCCGAGCTGCCATACACTTTCTATTGTGACACTGGTGCCCTTTCTCTGTAACTGCTCCTGTCAAACTCAACATCTTGGAACTAAAATGTCCGTTTTGACACACTCTACATGATCCTAGTGTTTTTTTTCTCTGGTTGTTCATAAATCAAGTTATGAGCACTAATAACTGACCAATCAGGTGCTTCCTTTTCCAGAGGTCGGTTTTCGTCCGCGTTAGCAACAGGTTTGATTGACAGCTAGCGCCGCTCGTTGTCACCGTCACCTCCCACCGAGGGGCGGAAACCGTTAACAACCTGGCTCCTGATTGGTCTGTGTGGTTGCCACAATACGCACTCAGATTTCCAAATATGGAGTCTGGCTCCACTTTAGCCGCTATAACTGCTAGCCGCGATTGGCTTCAATCGTTATGGATGACGTCACACTCCGGATGTCCAGTCATTTTTATACAGTCTATGTTCTCAGCGATAAACACTTTATAAACTGACGCAGACAGCACACAGCTTGACTCCATCAGCTGCTTTTACAATATCTTTGCAGTTTATGCGTATAATTTTGGATATAGCCACTTTAAACTGCGCGTTTTAAAGCCCATGTGATTCTGATTCTGTTCACCTTATTCTGCCCCGCCCACTTTTGCCGCTTTTTGCCACAGATACGCTCTTTTGTTGTAAACGCACTTCCGTTTGACGAGAACTCCGTTAAAGCTAATGACGAACGAGGGAAAAGTCTCGCCGCTAAAATGTTACATAAAGTAGATTGATTTGTGGGATTTGTGGGATCCTCCTACAGAGACTAGAGGACTGGGTGGGCATCACTGGCACTGCCCTAAATTGGTTGAAGTCCTACCTTGAGGACAGAGAGTACTTTGTTGAGATTGGTAACTGTGTCTCAGACCACGTGAGCTTGACCTGTGGGGTGCCCCAAGGGTCAATCCTGGGACCCCTTCTGTTCAACCTCTACATGCTGCCCTTAGGTCAGTTAATACTCAGCACAAATGTGTCTTATCACAACTACGCAGATGACACTCAGATCTATGTCTCACTGACGGCAGGTGAATATGGACCAGTGGATTCACTCTGTCACTGCATCCAACAGATCAGCTTGTGGATGCAAAACAGTTTTCTTCAGCTAAACTCAGACAAGACTGAAATCATCGTCTTTGGGCCGCAGAAACAGAGAGAAAGTGTCAGCAGTCACCTCCAGTCTCTCGCTCTAAAACCGACTAATCAAGTTAGAAATCTGGGGGTAATAATGGACTCAGACCTGAACTTTAACAGCCACATCAAATCAATAACATCAACAGCCTTTTACCACCTAAAAACATTGCCAAAATTAAAGGTATAGTGTCTAAACCAGACTTGGAGAGACTTATCCATGCATTTGTCTCCAGTAGGTTAGACTACTGTAACGGCCTGTTCACTGGCCTCTCCAAACGAGCTGTAAAACAGCTGCAGTACATCCAGAATGCTGCTGCTCGGGTCCTGACAAGAACCAGGAAGTACGATCACATTAGTCCTGTGCTCAGGTCTCTGCACTGGCTTCCTGTGGCTCAGAGAATTGACTTTAAAGCAGCTCTGCTTGTGTTCAAGTCTCTCCACGGCCAAGCACCAAAGTACGTCTCTGACATGTTAGAGCCATATGAACCATCTCGTACTCTGAGGACCTCAGGGACTGGCCTCCTGCTGGTGCCTAGAGTCAGGACTAAACATGGGGAATCAGCATTTCAGTTTTTTGCAGCTAAAATCTGGAACAGTCTCCCCGAAGATGTGAGACAGGCCTCCACTCTGGCAATGTTTAAATCCAGGCTAAAAACAGTTCTGTTTAGACGTGCATACGACTGAAAGATCTATCTGCACTCTTCTCTTTTAAAGCACTTTATTTTAAAATGATTTTAAAATGATTCTGTGTGTCTTTTTGTGTTTTGTGATTTTAATGCAACTTTTCCTGTTTATGTAAAGCACTTTGAATTGCCCTGTGTAAGAATTGTGCTCTACAAATAAACTTGCCTTGCCTTGCCTTGCCTTGTGTAAAATGTTTAATGAACATGAGCAACAACAAGTCAACAACGCATCGATTTCCTGGAGACTGAAAACGTCTTTTTAGTCCGTGTAGAACTTACTTTCTATTGAGCTCGTCTGCTCCTTGTAAACGAATACAACGGAAACAAGACGGCGACGCGTACGGCAACTTCCGGAATAAAGTGAATATATTTTGGTGTTTTTCAGAGAGCCGAGGAGAACGAGCCAAACGATTATTCCGCCATTACACTGTGGGATCCTACGACAGCTTTGACGCACCAAGGTAGGACCTGTTTCAGAGGCTTCGTTCACGCCGCACGGCTTGACGTTCAGTTCAGATTTTTTCCTAAATTGTTCACGTTGCAAATAAAATCAGAGGATCAGTTTCCATGTGTGAACCCAGCCCTAAAGTGTCTGATGTGGAGAAGAAGCAGGTAAAAAAACCAGCAGCTATGATCATCACATTATGAAACAGACTTTAGTGAGAAGTCAGCCTATAGTCATAGCCTTTCTTTACTGGGGTTCACGGTGGCAGAGCAGTTTGAGCTCCTGACATAATCTAGTCACTCTTTAAAATGTTCAAGTCAGAGCTGCACGATTTGGGAAAAATATCTAATTGCGATGTTTCTGACCAGTTTGGCAATTGCGATTAGATTTGCGTTTGTGTTACTTTGTTTTTGTCACGTATTTGTTGCTTTTTGTTGCATTTTTGTCACTTGTAATTGCGTTTTGGTCATTTATTGTCATGTTATTGTCTCTTTTAATTATGTTTTTGCAGTTATTGTCCTGTTTTTGTCACTTTTAGCCATGTTTTGTTGCATTTTTATTGCTTCTAGTTGTATTTTTGTGGTATATTTGTCACGTTTTTTTCACTTTGAGCAATGTTTTTGTTGTTGTGGCGCTTTTGTTGCATTTTGTCCCATTGTCACTTTTGTTCCATTTTTGTCGCTCTTTTTTGACGTGTTTAGTCGTCTTTGTGTTTCATTTTTGTCACATTTTAGTTGCGCTTTTGTTGCATTTTTGACGCTTCTAGTTGTTTTTGTCGCTTGCTTCATATTTTAACAGATCAAAACTACAGGTTTAGCAGTTTTTAAGCAGAATAAAACAGGACATTTTGTTGTTTGCGGAAGAAATTATTGCACTTCAAAAATTGCAGCCTTTGCGCTTTGCTAATTGCATTTATTCAACACCATTTTATTTCATCGTACGTTAAGTTTAGCTTGAAAACCGGGACAGTTTTTGCTGTTTTTCCTTGTGGCTGCTGTTGTAAAACCCCATTGGGATTCTTTTGGACAATTGAAACGCTCGGGGCTTTTCTAATGACTTGTTGAACAGCAAATCCTGCAGCAAAAAAGCATGTTGTCTGGAGCAGATTTAGGAGGAAATGTTTGTGTTCATTGGTGCTGGAGTGTTAATCGTTTAGGTTTATTTAAAAACGCTGTCTTGTCCATGTCTACAAACAGAGATGTCACGATAGCACATTGAGTTTCTGTGATTATGGTCCACGGTAGATTTCAATGTTTTTGGAATCAACTGTGTTCCAGAATCATTTTAGATCTCCTTGAAGGCAGAAACGATCAAAAACGGAGTCAAGATGACTTCCTTTGAAATCTTTTCTATGGTGGTTTCTTCCTCTTCCTCCACCTCCTTCTCCTCCTCCGCCTCCTTCTCATCCGCCCCCTTCTCCCCCTCCTCCTGCTTCTGCTGCTGCTGATTCTGCTTCTTCTTCTGCTTCTTCCTCTTTTGCTTCTTCTCCTACTTCTGCTTCTCCTTCTTCTTCTCCTCCTTCTGCTTCTTCTGCTGCTTCTCCTGCTGCTTCTACTGCTGCTGTTTCTTCCTCTTCTCCTCGTTCTGCTTCTCCTTCTGCTCCTGCTCCCTTCTTCTTCTGCTTCTCCTTCAAAAACAGTAGGAGAAGAAGGAGTAGTAGAAGAAGAAGAAGCAGAAGTAGCAGCAGAAGCAGGAGGAGGATGAGAAGGAGGCAGAGGAGGAGAAGGAGGTGGCGTTTCCTTCTCCTCCTTCTCCTTCTCCTTCTTCTTCTTCTCCTCCTTTGTCTCCTTCTTTTTCTTCTTCTCCTTCTCATTCTTCTTCTCATTCTTCTTCTCCTTCTTTGTCTCCTTCTTCTTCGCCTTCTTCTCCTTCTCATTCTTCTTCTCCTCCTTGTCCTTCTTCTTCTCCTTTGTCTTCTTCTCCCTCTTCTTCTTCTTCTCCTTCTTTGTCTCCTTCTTCTCCTTCTTCTTCTCCTCCTTCTTCTTCTTCTTCCAGACCAGTATACATTTTCTTCGTCCAATCCTGCAGTTGTCTATGTTAGCTCTGTGTCCATTAGCTCTGTCAAATATGTTATCAGTGGCGTTAAAGCCTCTGGTGATGGAGCCTGCTGCGACTTCGGGCAAACTTGTTTCACTGTCCACGCCCGGATCTGAGCAAACCGGCCGTATTTACATAGAGACGCCGCCATTATCCTTCACATGTATTATTTAGCCCGCGGACTTCTCTGTGTAGTGGCACGTTCACACACGACCATTTATTATTAACAGGCTCTCCGTCAGCGGTGACATTTCGTGCTAGCGTCGCAGTTAGCGCCGGCGTGAATTCACATCATATGTTCGAACGCGGGCGCTAACACACACACGTCATGCATAATTAAAGCTGTGTGGAGAGGCTGAAGAAGCACTCAGAGCTACAACTGTTACAGCCAGTCTTTCCTGAAGATTTTTCTGTAACAATTAAGAGATAGATCTAGAAATGTATTTACTCCTTATAAATGGAACAACAAGATTTAACGATTATTCACGATTCCTGTGATCATGACTAAACAGGGAAATTTTTTATTTTCTTCCTTAATTCCCTTTGTCTAATATACGTTTGTGCCCAACTATAAGAAATCAATCATTTTGAAAGACAAAAAATGTATGTGATTAAAAACAGTCAGATAAAAACATATTTTACATTAAAGTCTATATGACAGGTTAGACTACACATTTCACTAAATTTTATAAACATGATTATGTTTATAATTATATTTAAGCTTTTACAAAACATTTTGCCCAATTTGACAGATTTTGTTTTGTTTATAATGTTACCTCCTGGTTGGACATTGGCAAATATGACATTTAGTCACATTTGTCCAACCATACTGTAAACAAGGACCAAAATCCATATAAATTACACAAGAGTTATGATTTGACAAATAATAATACCTGATAACGCCTTCATTTTGTTAAAATATTGTTTAAACCAGGGTTGCCAAACTTTTTGAGGGCAGAATAATTATTCAACCGACCCGCGACCCCCACAGCAAAATTAAATCGAGGCTGGTAATAATTTACGAAGGAAAAACATCTAAGATCAGGATTAATCTTTATTTGAATCATTTATTGTATAATTGGACCTAATTTCACAAAATCATACTGTTATCAATATCAGTTTAGAATTAGATAAAACAAAGTGTCATCATTAAAACAATTGTATCTTGAGATCATATCGTGATAAATATTTACCACAGGGTCTGTCCCACAAAACATAAACTTATTATAATTATAAAACCATGGAAACCAGTCATATGCACTTTAAATCATTCAACTATATTTTTAAAGACTTAAATTTGGTTTTGAAAGTTTAAAGAATAAAAAAGCGTCACTGTATTTGTGTGGACTTCATCTTCAGAGCTCAGGGTCAATTGTCATCTTCACCCGTCTGTGACACTTGTACGGTTTTGTTTAGGAGATTTTGAACAATGTGTTTTTCCAATCCGCGTCATTTTAGACGTTTGTGAAGAAGAAACGCTGGAAAGTTAATGTAACCACTTTTCACTTTTCGACTCTAATGTGCTGAGTATACCCACAGACCACCTGAGACATGACCCAGAGTTTGGCGACACCTGCTGGTTTCTTAATAGATCTGCTCATACGAGTTCAAGTTGTGTCAGCTGTGAAATGCAGGCCCACCAGCCCATCATGCTGCGTAAAAATGTGTTCTGAAGTGTATGCTCTGGAAAAGTTCTAGCTTTAGTTGACCTGAATTTGAATTAGTCGACTATTGGGATGTCAAGCTCATTCAGTTAATCTGTAATCGTTGTTATTCAGGTCATAATATAATCACAAGAACTAACATAATTGTGACTATTTCAGAAGCAAAATTCAATATGTACTCCTGAAAAGTACGCCCAAAACAGTGCTTTTTATGTTTAGTTATCATATTAACTTTGATTTTACATTCAGAAAGTTTGATTTCTTCATACTATTGGAAAAGTAACGCATTACAATGAAAGAAACGATAAACAATTATCCTTTTGTTTCGTTATGTGTCAGCGATTTGTGAATTATCGTTATATCGTGATGTTTCTTTTCACAGTAAAACGCTAAAATTTGACATCCATAACAGAAAATACAAGAGCAACTGGTGACAGCGCAGTTATGTCTCTGTATTTAATCTATTCTTTAATTGAAAAGCATTATCTTTTTATTGATATGAATGCACTAATAGGAAACCCTGTGTCGGCTTAATCGTTATTGCAGATTTTCTCTTTCATATTGTGACAAACATTTACGCTCCTATCGTCCTGATCTCCTTCACGTCACTTTCAGTCTCTTCAGATCTGGCCGTGCGGCTAACCAGGTCAAGAACGTTTCCCCCATAATTCCTTGCAGCCAGCCCCTCTCTGTCCCTCCTTCTCAAACTATTCATCAACGCTCCGGCAGCCTCCTGTACTTTTTAATTTTCCTCTCATCGCCCTGCGTCCCCCGCGGTGACGCCATCTGGAGGTCAAACCGTGAAGGGCACGTGGAAAGCCGGGGTTTAAGACCATAACGCGCCGCAGTTTATTCAAATGAGGAACGCACAGGTAATAATGCACGGGGAGTTTTCATAACAGTGAATTAGCATAAGGCAATCCGCTGGTTTTATTCTGCTCTGACTTTGGAAAAGGCAGAAACTCAACCGATTTCAATACCACAGCCCTAACCCAAACACATTTTTAGATGATTGAATAGAATTTTCAACACAAAATAATAGTAGTTCCATGATATTGACATTAGGGCTGTAATCCTTTAGTCGTTTAGTCGATTAATCGGTCAGTGGTGTCTTAGTCCAGTGATTTTTCAACCTTTTTTGTCTCGAATACTCCAAAGCTTTGTTTCACACTCAGAGTACCCCTTAATTTGAGTTTCGGGCAAATAAATAGGTTTACTAGTCGAATATAGTCAATTATTACTATCATATGTTTTGTTTTATTTATGTTTATGATCTAAGATGTTCCAAAAATATGCTAAATTTACAACTAATTACAGTTTTTTTGTCAGTACATTTCATCTACTTTTAAAACCCAAACCCATTCCTTGGTGTCCCGGTACCCCTGGATAGGAAACATAACATTTTAGTAAACCCTTTTTTTCTTTTTTCTTTTTTTTGCTTCTAGCCTCCTGTAATCCTATAATCATTTCAACTGCAATTGGGCTCGTAGCACTATTAGTTAAATCAGACAAAACAGTGAAGAACTAGTTGGTATTTACTGTTCAAATCTAGACTTTTTAGCAGAAACTCTATGGACAGTTTGTGCCATGTGCTGTTTTTTTCATATGAACAAAACCCATTCATTCCTTAATCAAACCAAAATGGCTGCTTGGTAATTCCAGTCTTAATCTTGCTTATAGCCCTCTCTGTTTTCCTGTCAGCGCCACAGATGCTCGGAGTAAACTACACGCTGCTGCTCGCTCTCCGCCAAAAAGAAATCAGTTCTGGTCCAATGGAGGGTCAAATGAGGACAAGTCCAAAACACTAGCGCTACTGCAACCGCCGCCATGCTACGCTAAACTGTATTATCAAGCTAACGTGACTTATTTAAAGCCAAGCGTTAACTACAGCATGGGCATGACGTCAACGTTTTACACCAGATGTTGATCATTTTTAATACAAGATGGACTACATTCATGCACTACAGTCAGCGCCTTCCACACTGTGTATTTTATTTGCATCACAATTGATTTTTTTTATACTAATTTGAAGAAAAAATGGTGCTGTTTTGTACTCTTAAAGGTTCTTTTAATACAGTCGTGGATGAAAGTGTTGGCACCCCTGAAGTTTTTCCTTTAAAATGTATTTCTCACCAAAAATACTTGCTTTCAGGTGTGATATTTATATTGCCCACACCTGTTACTTGCCCCTGGTGCGTTTAAACGAGCATCACATGTTTAAATGAAGTTATTTATGAAGTGCCAGTCATTTTGTCCAGTCCATTTCTGGAGTTTTTTGTGAAATTATCTCAAATTAGCTTAATTTCTCTGTTTTTTTTAATTGTTCCAATACAGACAAAGAAAATAAACACGTGTAAACCAAAAAATGGGGAATTGCAATACTTTTTGGGGAGAAATACTGAATACAATTCAATTGGTGTGAAGACTTTCAGCCATGACTGCATACATACATACTATTGAAAAGTATCTATTCTCACGCAAAAATACTGTAGCATAAACTTTATTTCCGACACAGTGACTACAATAACTATTAAAAACATTTAAAAGAATACACAAACAAAATGCCCCTTTTAAAACAAGTTCTAATCATTTTAAGTTTTTATTGTTGTTTTTCCTTCACATTTTTAAGGTTTTGAGCAGTTTATGCTGGAGTGGAATGAATATGACTAAATAATCTCTACGCCAAGGTAAATTCTTATATCCATGACTCAAAAAGCACACAGGAAGCATGTAAATTGTGTGCTTTTGATTAAAATAGTTATATATTCTTCACCAAGATGTCGTTAACGGCTTTATCTGGGTAAAATTGAGTGAAATTCTCATATTCAAGGGTCTTTCGCGTTCTCAGAAACTAATCGATTAATCGGAGTAATCGCTAAACTAATCGATTACCAAAATAATCATTAGCTGCAGCCCTACATTCTACAAAATGAAAGTGTTATTTGTCAAATCATAACTATTGTGTAATTTATATTCACCACTTTTGCCGCTTTTTGCCACAGATACACACTTTTGTTGTAAACGCACTTCCGTTTGACGAGAACTCCGTTAAAGCTAATGATGAACGAGGGAAAAGTCTCGCCGCTAAAATGTTACATAAAGTAGGTTGATTTGTGTAAAATGTTTAATGAACACGAGCAACAACAAGTCAACAACGCACCGATTTCCTGGTCAGTCTGAAAACGTCTTTTTAGTCCATGTAGAACTTATTTTCTGTTGAGCTCGTCTGCTCCATGTAAACTAATACGACGGAAACAAGATGGCGGCGCGTATGGCAACTTCAGGAATAAAGTGAATAGATTTTGGCCCTTGTTTTCAAAGTAGTTGCTAGGTAACAGTTGTGGTTGTCTAGCTCTAAGTACAGTTATAAACATTACGAAAACTGTCAAATGGGGACAAGTGGCCTAAATGTTTAATAAAATCTTAAATATAATGATGTTTTAGTGAAATGTGTCGTCTAACTTGTCACACAGACTTAAACCAAATCGACCCGACATCTCCAGTGTATAGTTTTGACACCAGGTTTCCTATAAATTCCTATTTCGCTATCGATTTCTTTACACACGGGATTTATTTACTCCCCGCAGCCGTGCCCTCTTCGGCCCCCTCCCCTCGCTTTGTGTTGCTCTGTCAGCTGCTACATGCATGCTAGCTCACTCCGATGACAGCCCGCACTAGCTAAGGAGGCAGAGGATGGAGCGACACGGGGCTTTAGCGAGCGCACAGGGTCAGACCGGAGGAGTAAAGGACAGAGCGATGGAGAACGAGGCACTGACCACACTGAGACATGATGTGAGTATGTTTCAGGATTAGCTCACTGCCAGTTTGTTGGACAGTTGTTTCTGTGAGGGGTTTGACCGGGAATCACAGGGTCCTTCATGATTCGATACAATACATGACTGAAAAACAATATTATATGACGATACATGCGATAATTGATGTACTGCACGTGATATTCTGCGATATACATGTATGATAAGATGAACGAGTTGTCTAAGTACAACAGTATTTCTTTGTTAAACCTCTAAATGCATATTCCGTTTATTAGAGCTGCAACTAACGATTATTTCAGTTAGCGATTAGTCTAGCGATTGGTTGTTTAGAACGCGAAAGACCCTTGTAGATGAGAATTGTACTAAATTTCACCCAGACAAAGCTGAAGTGAATGTGTTTGACGACGTCCTGGAGGAGAATATTTATAGATGAAGAAGAATTTTAATCAAAAACCCACAATTGACATGTTCTTGTGTGTTTTTTGTGTCATTCCTGCTCTGTCTGAGGAATAAAACCTCTTCTTTCAGCTCATACAATGTTTTGGAGTCTGTGTGTAGAACAGTTAACGATTATTTAATTAGTTGACAACCGCTTCTATAATTGATTAGTTGTGATTAATCGATTAACTTGTTGCAGCCCTACCGTTAATGAAATACACTTAAAGGGGCTGTACCTAATTTTTACTGTTTTGAAACGTGAAAAACAGAATTAGTTAACTTTTATTTATTTATTTTTAAATCTTTCCATCAGTCCCATGTATCGCTCACTTTCCTAATGCAGTCCCAGCATCATAAATATTCACTGCCATGAGTTTATAAGCACTTTTCACCAGTGTCTGAGCCCAGAATAAGTTTTGCCGTCCCGGGTAAAGCTAATAAACATGAGCATGCCGACGGCGCATTTCCTGCTTCTCGTAGAATAAAATGCTCTATAGATGCAGAGAAAGTGCTGTGCTATTTTAATTTGAATATATGCTTTTACAGTATTTCTGTACTGAGGCAAAACAGATTTTACTTTATTAAATGCAAAAAAAATCTAGTTCTGTTTTTAAACAAGGACTAAACCAAGACCAAACCAGGTTTTAAACTAGGACTAACCCAGAATTAAACCAGTAAACAAGAAAAAACAAGGGAAAACATTTGGAAGATTGATCGTGGGCCGGATCAAATAGTGTTTGATCAATCTGGCCTTAAAGGTCCCATATTCTGCTATTTTGCCCTTTACACAGTCTATTCTAAGGGCTTTGTTGATAAAATTTTGCGTTGTGTAATATCCATAACATAACAGTTTCCGGGGTGCACGGTGGCAGAGCGGCTAGAGCTTCTGCCTCTCAACATCGTGGTTTCGAATTCTGAACCACCCTAACAACACACAATCTCTCTGGGTGGAGTCTGCATGTCCTCCCTGTGTTACCGTGGGTTCTCTCCGGGTTCTCCGGCTTCCTCCCACCGTCCAAAGACATGACTGTATAGGTTAATTGACAACTCTAAATTGTCCATAGTGAATGAATGTGAGAGTGAATGGTTGTTTGTCCTTGTCTGTCTCTCTGTGTCAGCCCTGCGACGAGTTGGCCACTGTCCAGGGTGTACCCTGCCTAAGGCCCAAAGTCACTGGGATAGGCTCCAGTCACCCGCGACCCCTAACGGGAATAAGCGGTAGAAAATGAATGAATGAATGAGTGAATGAATAACAGTTTCCAAAAAACACCCATTTCTTGGACTGGCCCCCCTCCTTGCAAAAGCAAACGGCTCACTCTGAGATCTGACCCCCCGAACAGAGAACAGACTGCCTCCCCGCCCAACTCGCGCGCCTCCCCCGCCCAACTCGTGCCGAAGCCTACAGCGGATATGGAGCGCATGCGCCGTGTGCTCCGGTAAACAGCGATACACAAACACGGAAATAAACATTTTATCCGTCCTGACGGTGCGTCGTGCTGAGTCCTACGTCCTGGATCTGACCTGGAGTTTGACATGCTCCAGTACCTCGACGACGGACGTTGCCGTTTGGTAAATAACAAGCTAACTCTTCGATCTGTCGTATCCATCGTGTAATTACTGTGTAGCATTAGCATTAGCTGTTTTTATTCTGCGGCTGCGCGCTTCCTGGAGGCGTGGCTTAAACACCGTGTCATCCATGGGAAGCCGCGTCATCCATGGGATGAGCCCCCGTCTGCTGCTCAGCCGAGGGGGACGGAAAAGACAGTTCTCTAGCGAAAGCATGCGGGAATCAATCAAAAAACCACTTTGGGCACAACATACAAGGCCCAAATAGCACTGTAGGAAGGTTAAAACCTCTGAAAAGTCGATTTTGCATGTTATGGGACCTTTAAGTTGAATCGGCCTGGTTTACAAAAACTCCCCTGATCTTTGTATAAATAAACTTTAAAAAATGCAAATAATAACATGTAAAATTAAGATTAAGTGATATGGTTATTAAAATGGAATTATGAGCTGGTCCCTGTGACAATCTGCTATTTTTGTGAAATCGTGGTATCGTGATTGACTGTTTGTCTCTTTAATGCAGCTGTCTGTTCAAACACACTTTTCTCCTGTTGTTTAGCCTCTGAAGCCTCTGAGCAGATGACTTTATTTACCTCTTAAAGACCAGGGCTGCACAATTAAACCAAATAGACACAAAATCGCAATTTTAATGGATGCAATTAACAAATCGCAAAGGATGCATTTTTTGAAGTGCAATAATTTCTTCCACAAACAACAAAATGTCTTGTTTTGATTTGAATAAAAACTGCATGCTCTGGAACAAGCGACAAAAGCTCAATCAAAAACGATAAAAATGCATTCAAAAGCGACAAAAACAAGCCTGCAAACAACAAACATGACTCAGTGCACCAAACTGAGTGACATAATCGTGACTAAGACGTGTTTGAATATGACAAACACAACTGAACGTGACAAAAACGCGACTAAAGGCGGCAAAATTGTGTTTAAAATGTGAATTTAAACACAAGCCTATTGTTAAAAAATGAACTTCAAATTTAATCACAATGACACTGGTCTAAAAAATCACAATTAGATATTTTACCTAAATCGTGCAGCTCTATTAAAGGCAAAGTGAACATGAATCGTGATAAAATTGAACTCATGATGTGGCCCCAAGAAAATCGTGATCATAATTTTTTCCTACTCAAAGGTGCACTATGTAAGTTTTCTAGTTGATGGTCCGTCTCAAAAAGCGCTTATTTTGCTGATTGTCTCCAGGAGTTAGTTTGGTTTCATTCCATCTCCAGGAGAATAGAATGTTTCAAACCCTCCATCAGTAAACTACAATAGCGCACCTTTAAATAGTCAGAATTGAACTTTTTTGGCAGTGCACTTGTTCCTCCATCTTTTCATGCTTCCTTCTCTCCGAGCGTCTGTCCCTCAGCAGCTGTTTCATGGTCCGCTCTCTAACTCTGCCACAGTCGTCCTGGACTCTGTGTAGACACCAGCTCTGACTGTTGTTTATGAATGTGTTTTTGACTGAGTGTTTGAGCAGTGGTGGTGGAAGGAGCTGATGGCGCAGATTGGCAGCCTCTCTTCCATGTGTCTAACCCGGGGCGGCTGTGACTGAAAAAATTTGCTTCAGTTTGATTTTGCGGTTTTGTATTGGATGCTTTTGGTGTCTGTCTTTTTTTTTTAATCCTGGGTTTGTACAGAAAGGGTTTGACTGATTGCTAGGGCTGTAGTCGACTAAATAAATTCTTGATCGCCTGAAGACACTTTAAGAGTTCATTTGCAAAAACAGAGAAGTGCCATTTTAAAAAGTCATCGTAGGATTGCAGTAAAGTCTTTGTACAGTGCTGTTTTCAAAAGCAAAATGTATTTTAGTGCTGTCAAAACTTAATTTCACCCCTGCTTGGTAAAATCCAATACACATTTTAATTAATTATATGTGTGGATGATGGTGACAAAAAATGAAATATTTTTTGACAATTTTTCAAAACGGAAATATCTGTTTTTGCCGTTAAACACTTCACTTGCAAAACACAAAAACAACTGTTTATATTATATATGTAGTACTAGGCCTGCAGTGATTGATTCATTGTGACAATGAATAATCATAATAGTTAATTGGACTATACAAACTCTAATATCAATTGGTGATTTTCATCTATAATATAAATAAATAATAATAATATAAATATTCATTATCTAAAAGCCTTCATTCACCATAATTAAACCTTTATTTGGTTAAGAATGTGTTTAAAAAGTCTAAATATAAAGTAGAAATTATTGTTTGACTAGATGACTAATCAAAAAATAATAGTAAACACAACCTGATGATTAAACACTCTCCTGTCTGTCCATATAAATTCTGTATAATCCCAATAAAATAATTAGTCGACTAATAAAACGTTGGTCGATTTAGATGATCAACTAACAAGGCACTTGATTTTATTCATTAATAATAAGAAGACTTAAGCATCATTAATCAGACTAATCGTGACTAGTCGACCATTAAAATGGTTGTAATCATATTTTAATCGTTATCTCAACTGTTCAAACACATACCAGAAGACAGTTTATAACAAAGAAAAAGAAGCATTATTAAATCTAAATGTCAAAAAAGATTAAATCATATCAGATTTCATAAATATTCTTTGTCTAAATGGATCTATCTCTCTGTCACTGTATGTCAACCTTTATTTGGTTAAACACGTATTAGAAAATTGTAAAAACTGGTCGATTTCCAAAAAGCTTTTCTGTGATTTCCACCCATACTTTTTATTACTGCAGTGGATGCTCAAAAGAATTCATTTTATTAAAAAAACAAACGTCATCTTTCATTTGTGCAGTTGTTTGTGTACATTTCGGACATATTTACAAATCGATGCCTTACATAATGCAGACACATTTATCAAAACAAGACGTTGTAAAACAGCTTGTTACAGCTTATGAAACATGTTTAATTCAATCCTGCCGTGAGCGCCCCCAACTGGCCCCAATCCCGACCGAACGTGCTTTCAAATCCACAGGTGTTTTTCAATAATAAGTCTTGTGCGGGACGGTGCGTGTGTTTTTATGAATGGGCCATGATGATGATGATGATGATGACATTGACTGATAGTGGGAGGTGTGGCTGGATGCAATCGCGACGCAGGCGGACGAAAGAAAGAAACCGGCGGATGGGGAAAGGAGGAAAAAAAAACATTCAAATCCTGCTTGTATCCTCTTAAACGACGAATTTCTCATACGCACCTCGGCCCCTCCTTCTCTCAGTCTTCTCTCTCTCTCTCTGTCGCAGTCGCAGCCAACAATCGCTCCCTCTCCTCTCCTCCTCTTTCCCCTCTCTCCTCTCTCCTTCGCTCCGTATTCCTTAAGTATGACGGGGCTCGGCAGCGCGCTCGCCTCTGCCCACAGCCCTTTTCGTTCTCCCTCGCCGTCCGCCACCAGCGCCGCCGCCGTTTTCCCGCGGAAAGGGAAGCAGACGAGGGAGCAGAAGCAGCAGCAGCAGCGAAGGAGGGAGGCAGAGGAGAGGAGGAGGAGAGGAGGAGGAGGAGGGGAGGAGGAGGAGGAGAGGAAGGGGCCATGGCGCTGGGGGCATACCGCGGAGCTGGTGTCGTTAGCGGCTACGGCGAAGAACCTTTCTCGCTGTCGTCTTCCTGGCCGTCTCTCGGGCCCATGAATGTGTGGTTTATTTACAGGTAGCAAATCCCGTACTAAAAATCCATCCACGCACGCCTCTTCTCCCTCTTCTTCCTCCCTCCTCTCATCTCTCCTCTCTCCTCTCCTTCCCCTCTCTCATTTACATGAAACGGACAGCTATTCACGTTGATTGACACGTCGGAACGAGCATGCCTCTTCTCCGTGCTAGTAGTTGTGTTGTCTTCTTTCTAGCAATGCGGTGCCGGCTTTGCTTGCTGATGCTGCCATGCTGATTGGTTATGCAATGATATCGGCTCTCAATAAACCTCTCACTCTCAACAACGCCAAGACTTTTCCCACCCGTCGTCTCTTGAATAAACTGTATTCCCGCATTTTTATCCCTCATAAAAAGTGTCGGTTCGGGGATGCTGGCGAGGAGGCAGTTTTGCGATGCTGCATGCATGACAAGTTCCTGCCTTTTTCCCTGACACCTTTCCGTGGCCAGGACTATTGGGCTTAAAGCGGATTATTACCTGGGCATTTCTGCACAAGGCTCGCAATTCTGCACAGTTCTACCTCAGCAGAAAATAAAAAGCTGGCAAATTGTAGCCGGCGAACCAGAGTTACAGCTGCAATGAGTGATGCTTTTGGTGCATAACATGTTGGTTGTGGCATGGGAGCTGAAACACGGACCCAGCGTAGCAGGAAATGTTCGCAAATAGTGCCAAAACAAGCCGGATTGACGGCTGACGAGAAAGCGCAGCGATGTCCGACAGCGGATGCTAATGTCGCGTGTGAATGAAGCTTAAGGGGGTAGAGATTTTAATGCAGTTGTGGAGGGCATCTGAGGACACTACCTTTGCAGTGTGGACCTGCTAGCATGGAGGGCTTAGCAGTTTTGGTTGATTTGTTGTGACGACTTCAGCACCTGTAGAGCAATATTCACACACATAGATGTCCATTAAGCTTGCATTTTTCCATCCTGCATTTTGTGACATAAAGACATTTTCGAAAGGATTGCATTTAATGTAATTTAGTGTTGAAAAATAACATTATTACTGTTTTAAATCTACTATAATCCCTGCCTGATGTGCCACACAGTACAGTTTACACATTTTCTGTAGTGCTACTGCTAATACTTCAACTGTTGCTGCTAGAACAACTGCAACTGTTTCTACACAAGAAAAACAACTACGACAAGAAATACAGCCACTACTTTAACCTTGAGGTATATTGAAGACTAGTTAATATCGTGAATGTTGTTTTAAAAATATACAAAATCTGAATATCGGGTATATCATTTAGAGTAAAAAATTTGTCAAAAATGGCTGGAAAAGAAAAAAAATGAAATAAAGTTGTTAAATAAATGCTGAAAAACTTTCATATAAGGGTATAACATGATATTTCTGCACTTTTGTGATTGATTATTGACAGACATTTCACATTTGCCTGATAATTAAACCTCAAAAACTAAAACTGTTTGAGCACATTCCTGTTGAATTGACATATTGTCACTCCAAAAAATATTTAGATTTTCATTTTTAGCAATATCGCCGAGCCCTGCATTAACCATTAGTGCTACTAAACCTGACTTTTCTGGTGGAGGGTCCGCCACCTGCTTGTCTCCATGGAGACCCATGGCAGACCCTGACATAGTGCACCTTTAAATTATAACTGATATGAATGATGTACATTTATCTTACACTCAGCATGACTCAAGTAATTAAAAAAACTGAACTAAAAAAAGAAAAAAAAATCTTGAACATAAAGGTGCACTGTGTAATGTTTAGGGGTCTGCCACCTGCTTGTCTCCATGAAGATCTTAGTTCTTTGTCTAAAATGTATTATTATGGCATTAAACGTAACTACATCACTTTTTTTTTTTTTTTTCAAATACTTGTGTTTTTATCGGTAAATAAATGTTGAATATCACACATTCTTCCTTAGAGTGGGCTCGCCTCTCCACAGATCTGACCTGTAACCTGGCTTGGTGACGTCGCCTGCTCGTCTCATGGCTGTCAATCAGTTTAATGCCACACAAAATGTTACATAGTGCACCTTTAACTCAGCCCAGTGTTTACCACAGGTTTGAGATCATGGAGACACAAGCAATCTATATTTGAATAATTTTTTTTTTTTTAATGTCACATATTCCTTCTACTGATAAAACACTGGTCACATTCAATTTGTATATATTTATTTAAGAAAAAATGGGGAACATTATAGATGTTTCTCAAATGTTTTTGACAATCCCACAAACATAAAGTATCATTTGTATTGCCACATTTTTGTTCAGCTTGTTTTAGGCTAGACTATTAATGGAAAACACTGCTCAACCACTGAAGTTGATTGGTTTTAAAGTATTGCGTCTGTAGTTTCTGAAATAGAGGTGATGCAGATACATTCTTTTATTTGGAAAATGCTCCTCATTCCGACTTTAGTGGCAGTATTACAGGCAGCACAAACTGATAAAATGTGTTCCTTTGGTTTTCTTTGGCCTATTTTTTGTCCGTGGAGCTTTTGTTTTGCTCAAATCAACTTAATCCGTTAAAATTTAAACCGAAAGTAGTGTCTCGTTGTTGCTCCAACTGTGCAGAGCTGAGCTAGCTTGTTTGCTAACTGCAGTTGGAGATAAAGGACAATTAAAGGAGCTGTACCTGATTTTTACTGTTGTGAAATGGGAACAAAATTAGTCCATGTTCCTGATTTTTGCATGTAATAAAGTTAAATATGTGTTGCCCCAGCACAGATATAATGTAAAAGAATCTACATCTAGCGATTTACCCAAAGAGAGAAGCAGGAAGTCGTTAGCATGCTAATGTTTGTTGGCTTTACCGAGACAGTCCAGAACACTTTAGGCTCAGAAACATGTGAAAAGTGCTTTTAAACTAATTTCGGTGAATATTTAGGATGCTGGACTTCATCAGGAAAGTGAACGATACATGTGACCGAGTTTAAAATGAACTAATTCTGTTTTTCACGTTTCAAAACAGTAAAAATCAGCTACAGGGCCTTTAATTCCCTCAACACTTGGGCTCAGAAACATCTTATTTTAGATAGAGTTGCAGCTAACGATTATTTGGGTAATCAATTCATTGTTTAGACTGTGAAAGGTCCATGAATATGAGATTTGTATATTCAATTTGACCAAATTGAAGCCGTTTGAGGACGTCCTGGTGGAGAGAATTGACAGACACTAGAGTGTGCTCATAAAAAAACACCAAATTTATACATTTCCCGCATCCTTTTTGTGTGATTCCTGCTCTGTTTGAGTAATGAAACCTCTTCTCCCAGCTCACGGCATGTTTTGGAGTCTGTGTTTAGACCAGTTAACGATTATTCAATTACTTAATCGATTAGTTGCGATTAATCGGTTAACTTGTTGCTGCCTTAATTTGAGGAAAGATAATCTGTGCGTGATCCCAAAGTTTGTATCAGTGATAAATGTGAGTGTAGCTGCAGTATTCCTGTTGTTTATCCGGTTTTCTACAACTGTTTACTTGATTTTCTTTTTTTAGATGTCAAGTACAAACTTAATATTTATCAGAGTTGTAGACTTTTATATTTGTTATCAGACTTCAACAGCTTTTTCACATTTTACTTGTATTTCGAACTTTTACAGGAGAAAACACGTCACTCACCATTGACTCTTGTGCTTTTTTGCCGCTCACTGCTAAAATTCATTGTCGGGACATCATCTGTTTAAACTCTTTCCCACATTTGCGCATTGCTTTGCTAAACACCAGTCCCTGAGTTAGTTGCGTGAAGTGATTGGACGTTGTTCAAGTGTTGTTGCTACGTGCGTCCACACAGCCCCCACACTTACACATCTGAAATAAGGAATTGTACATATGGCGTTTCAGACGATATGCAAAAGTGTAAGGACGGAGCTCAACCGACACGGACCATTGACAGCGGTTCAGCGAAAAGAAATCGATAAACTTTCAAGGTTTAAGACGTAATGCAGGCCTGTCAAAATAATTCCTACATCAACTTATCGTTCAGTATATGATAGAGAGAACAATGTATTTGAGGTCAGTATTTATCGTGCATGTTTTCTTTGCTTTTTTGGCAAAGTTTGAGCTTTTGAGAGTGAAATGAGCAACTTTTATGACTCATTATTGACCCCAACTAAGGTCAAAAGTGTTTCATTTTGCCATTTATCTTTTGCAGCTCATGTTTTTAATCAATATTGCTCAGTTTATAAAGTTATATATCAAATCATGGTCAGTCGCGTAAAGTAGTTTCAATATTATCGTTGATATTACTGAATTTAAGATGTGTTGGTGGAGAATATTTATAGATGAACAAGTATTTTAATCAGAAACACATAATTTCCCCATGTCATTTTTGAGTAATTCCTGCTCTGTCTGAGTGATAAAAACCTCTTCTTTCAGCTCATACAATGTTTTGGAGTCAGTGTGTAGAACAGTTAAAGATTACTCGATTATTTAATTAGTTGACAACTATTTCTATAACCGATTAGTTGCGTTCGTTTAACTTGTTGCAGCTGTAATCGTAATGTTTTCTGTAGCAACATATAGTGCTTCAAAATTTGTTATCGTGACAGGCCTAATAAGATTTGTTTATGTAAAAATGTGTTTGTAAAGTTAGATACAGTCTTAGTAGAGTTTTATTAAACCATTTTGCCTAAATTCATAGCATTTCCACGCATACATAGATAGATAGATGGATAGATGTTTAGATAGATACTCCTTGCACGGTTTCCATGGTTACAAGTAAAGCTGCACGATTTATCTAATGGCAATTTTTCTGAACAGTATTGCGGTTGCGATTATATTTGTGATTTATGTTTTAATAATGTGATTCTGTTCAAAGTTCACATTTTAAACACAACCAGGAGATTTGACAAAAAGACTGAAATATGAACTGACAAACTACCGAAAGAATCACGTGTTTAGAGCGTTTTTGTCACTTTTAGTTGCGTTCTTGTCACCTTTAGTCACATTTTTGTCGCCTTCAGCCATGTCTTTGCTACCTTTAGTCATATTTTTGGTGATTTTTAGTTGCCTTTTGCCGCTTTCTGTTGCATTTTTGTTGATTTTATTCCCAATTTTGTTGCTTTTAGTTGTATTTTTGTCAGTTTGTGTTTTAACAAATCTAAACTACAGGGTTAGCTGTTTTTATATAGAATAAAACAGGATATTTTGCTGTTTGTGGAGGAAATTATTGCACTTCAAATATTTCAGTCTTTGCGATTTGCTAATTGCGTCCATTCAAATTGTGATTTTAATTAATTGTGAACCCCTCGTTACAAGAAAAACAAACAGCTCATTTCACACAATCTGACTGTCCCTAATGTCTGTCCTTTGAGCTGCACAAGTCACACTTCTCTGTTGGTTAAGATTCCAAGATGTTAAAAACTGAGCTCAAATGTTTAAAAATATTTCCAAAACCTCTCAGTGTGTCAGACTAATAGCCGAAGAGTAGCCTCGTCCTGCCCGGTAGTCGAGTGGTTAAAGCAGCAGCACAAATGCAGGCTCTGTGCAGACAGCTTCAGTTTTGTGAGTTAATTTTTTGGCGCCGACAGTTTGCTGAACGTCCTCCCTGCTCTCACCCCATTTCACTCTGCACTGTCCTGTCCAATAAAGCTTCCTGGATAAAAGCAAGGGAATTATTACTCTTTAAAGGACACAAATTCTGCTACAGTGACTTTATTTTTGAGCTTTTAACCATGTCCTAACAATGTTCAGTCATCAAAAACATATCTGAAGTTGCCTTCAGTTGCATTCAGGCTGTTTTGAGGAACGTTCATTACAAAATCCTCTCCCTTTGATTTCATACGTCACTTCTCAGATTTCATTTGTCACTTTTGCTGAGAATCTTTTGCTGTTTTAAGTCCTTAAATCATCAAAGCTTACATGAGTAAACTGTGTAAGTTCTCGGTGCCATTTGCTGCCTGTGTGCAATAGATGGCAAATTCTTTTATTAAGGTCATAATAAATTTTTTGTTTGTTTGTTTCAAAACATGACGTGGCAAATTTAAGGTACTCAAAAGCATGTTTAAAGGCTGCTGACGATATGAAAATTCATAAGATGTTTTCTTTCATTTAGAATTAACATACACTATTGCAAACTAATTGCAGCTCTTCAAGGGATATGTTTTAGACCTGGTTCAGACCTGGTTCAGTCCTGGTTTAGTCCTGGTTTAGTCCTGGTTTAGTCCCGGTTCAGTCCTGGTTCAGTCCTGGTTCAGTCCTGGTTCAGTCCTGGTTTAGACCTGGTCCAGTCCTGCTTTAGTCCTGGTTCAGTCCTGGTTCAGTCCTGGTTTAGTCCTGGTTCCGTCCTGGTTCAGTTCTGCAGATGTTGTCAAATCCTTTCTTGTTACATGCTTTTTCCGTTTCTCAAAAGTGTTTCTGGCCTCGAGGACAAAACCATCCGAAAAATCTGGCCCTCGATAAAATAAAGCTGAACAGCCCTGGTCTGAATCCTGAAATTAGTGCTCAACATGTCTTTCAAACAGTAGATTCTCGCTTGTGTATTGCTTGTCTTTTATCGTCTGCAGCGTCCAGTAGAGATGACCAGCAGTGGGCAAGAATATCAACCAGCCCATTCTTGGCAGTGACAGACAGACTCGTGCTCTCCGCCGACTGAATCAAACAGACCGGGGAGGAAATTTGATTTGGTGAAATTAATGCAAGACAAAGTTTGGGACGAGATCTGGAAAGTGATGCAAAGAGAAGGAGAGAGCGGACTGTGAAAAGAGGTGTGGCTTATTCGAGAGGCATTTTGTCCCATTATTAAAGACGACAGGCCGTGCTTTTGTCTGTTAGTTATAATTTATGACATTTGTGGATCGATATTTTACACTTTGGACATTTTAAATTGCAAGATTGATCTAAAGCAACTTAATAAAAGAAACAGGTCCGCTGACTTGAAGTTGAAAGTCACGTCATCGTAAACACCACCTGAAAAGTGCATTTAAAATAGGGTTGATTTTCTTGTACATTTGTTCATTCATTTTCATTAAAACAATCCTTTACAGATTAAATATATATATATATATCAAATATTATGCAAAATTCACTTTTTTAATTGTTTTAACACTGTGCCATCATCAGAACCATACCCGGAGTTGCATTTAGCTTCATTCACACTAGTTTGATGAATCCTGGTGAGAAAATCCTCGCCCTCTGACCGTCATGTTCTGAATTCCCTCGATGAGTGAGGGTTTTTGTTAACGTGTGACGTGGCTCCGAGAATCTTCTGCGCCGTTTTTAAGTCCACAAATCATTGTCAGACTCGCTCGGAGCATTTCTGCCGTCTAATCTGGATCGCTAGTATAAGAAGCAATGTGTATTTTAAATTTGTGTAATTCCCTCTGCAGTCAGTAGATGGAGCCAAAGCTAATTTACCCTGGTGTCTCCCAAGGCAGTGATAAGTTATATAGACCCTTTAAAAGCTTGGAAAAAAATATATTCTAAATTCGGAATGGAGGCAAAAGTGAAGTGCAACATAATGTGATTTCACTGGATTTCACAAAATATGAACAATTGAGATTTTAGAAATGAAAAGCCTCAGACACATGTGAGTGACATCAGAGCTGCTTAAAACACATTTATTGTTGTATTTTACATTATGTTTTAGGTAATTATTATGAAGTCTTTGTATTTTTATGAAGGAACAATCCAGATTTATGGGTTTTACTGGAAAAATACTCACAGAAATGTTGAACCCACAATAATGTTTCATTTTGTCTAGAGATATATCAGATACTATTCCATAAATTAGATTCTTTTGAAGCTAAAATACAATTTTAAGACTAGAAAATCTGTATTTTGTCCATCGTTTGTTATAGAAAAGCAAGCTAATTGACCTTTCTACCCTGGAAATTCAATTGTGCTGTTTTTTTTGTTTGTTTTTTTTTTTTTTACAACACAGACACCTAAAACCAGCCGAATTCAGATCTAATGTGAGTGAATCATTGAAAAATTTACAGTCAACTTCATTTTGCCTCCAGTCACTTCCATTCCAGAATTTTGATGACATCATATTTTAAAGGGTCTATTGTTTTTTGTATTTAATGTTTAGTTCTAAAACATGAGATGTCAAAGTAAAGATACTCAGGAGCATGTTTAAAGACCAGTAACAACAAACAATGTACAATATTTGTCCATTAAGTTATAAAACATGACCTAATAGGTGTCCAAATGTGTCAATAATGCATAAGATTAGACTTTTTATTCTCTATCGTCCAGATTTTGGAAGTGGAAAACAATGAGGGAGGAGAACAAAGAGAGAGGGAGACAGTTTGGAGGAGGCGGGGCGTATGGTGATGAGAAATGAACTTGGGGCAGTGAAGGGAGCAGGGAGCAGATGGAGCCAGAGCACAGCGTTTTGGGGCAGTCAGCATGTGGTCACTGCATGTAGCAACAAACATACAGTATATGAAGAGACTGAAGCTGGGTACCTGACTTTTTATCTGTAAATGAGTGAGTTTTACCCCCAAAAGTATCATTTAAAAGTGTTTTCTTCTTGTGCCATAAGCCGTGCTCTGATTGGCTGCGCTAGGGCGGTCCACCCCAGCTTCACTTCAACGTCTGAAAAAGCAGTTCTAAAGCTGTGGACTCGCCTGAAAATTTACTTTACTTAAATACAATATTTTGTGAGAGCTATGGAAGAGTTTGATTTAAATACTTATTTCCTCCTTTTGTGGTTTGAAAATCCGGTACACCAGCTTTAAAATGATCCGAATTTAGAATTTTAGTTGTGATTTTGAATATTTGTTATAAACTTAAAGGAAGAGTAAGGATTTGGAATTTCACAAACTATCTCTGTCCACGAGGTAAACATGTTCAAATCAAATATAGCCTTTACTGATAATGATTTTACTGATGTTGATTTATTCTTAATTACACACGATGGACAATTTGTTTTTGTTTAAATAATTTGGTGCTTTGGTTGTCAAGACGATTACCCAGTTAGAAATCAGAATGAAATCCAGTGTGTTTAAACGTCTGCGCCCTCTCTCTGATCTGAACGGTCACTGAAGCCCAGCAGCTGCACCAAACATGAATCAGTGCTGAAGGAAAAACATATGTTCAGTTGTGATTTTATTATATTATTTTTAAAAGTAGAGTGCGGGTTTCATGTGCTTCCTTTAGTTTATTGCGTTGGTTTTAGCGCTGTCAAACGATTAAAAAATAGCAAAAAAAAACACAGCAACATTATTACATCAAAATGTCAAAGTATATTTTTAAAAATCAGTTTTTTACACTTTATAAATATTCTCTAGAGGCCTTCAGTCACTATACAGTATATTTATGGAATCAGGTTTGGGACTAAACTAATTCAAAATACAGTTATAGAAATAGAAAAGAAAAAAAAGAAATATACTTTTTTGTTTTCAAGTTAAACTCTTCTAATCATATTTCTTCCTTCAAATTTACAACAAGTTATAGTTCTGAATTTACAAGAGTTTAAAAAAAATATTACAATACTTTTATTTATATTCAGTAAATTCTATATCTATTTGCTGCAACTGAGTTTTTTGTGCTTTCATTATTTCTATTTCTGCCTGGTCTGGTTTTGGATATGTATGTTAGATTTATATAAATATAAACGTTGTATTTTAATAACAAACACATTTGACTGAAAAGCTAAAAGTACATGTAATTAGTATTTTTTATTTTAATTTCTGTAATAGTACTTTGAATTAGTTTTGTCCCAAATCTTATTCCATATGTTTAACGATGTATTTAAAAAGCTTCTCTGTAATAGAAATAATGGTTTGACAAGTCGACTGCTGACAATCGTTCTCTAGTTATTACGTATGACAAAGTTTAACGTTCACATTTTATACGAATAACTTTGGTTTATTACATGAAGTGGCACATTATACAAACTCAGTCTTAACATTCTGCCTCTTGTTTTGTGGTGCATAAAGGGCTGTCTCTTGTGATTCTTCAGCCTCCAGAGTTTGTGTCGTATCATGTCTCGCTCAAGTGTCTGTGCTTATGGAAAATTGGCTTGTTGTTGATGTGATTAATTCGCTGGCGTGCGCCGAGGCCTGGGGTGTATTTTTAGGGCCTGGTTTCACTTGATGCAGGTGCAATGGTGATAATTACACTTCCACAGCAAATTAAAACCATTATGTTCAATAAGTGATTGTACACTTAGCTCCAAGTGTAAATGTTGTTTGGCAGCGATGGTTAAATTTGGCGTTTTTGTTCTGGTGATCTTGATGTTCTTTGTTAAAGTCTGTATGACAGGTCAGACGTCACAATTAACTAAAATGTAGTGAAGATTACTGTATTTAAGATTTTACTGAACATTTTTCCTGTTTGTCCCCAGTTTGACTATTTTCATAAAGTTTATAATGTCACTTCCTGGTTGGTCATGAGCAGCAAATATGACACAGGTGGAGGTGATTCCACAATGGTTTCCTAGCAACCATTTTGAAAACAAGGGCCAAAATCCATATAAATTACACAGGGGTTATGATTTGACAAATTATAATACCTGATAACACCTTTATTTTGTTGAATGAGCATTTAAATTGTCAGAAAGATGTTTTAGTTGACTGTTAACTATTTATTTTCAACTGTGTCGCTTTTTGATGACATCACAGAGGGATTCCATTTTAAGAACTCAGCACCACTTCCTGTCATTTTAAACTTCAAATTTTCTTCACAAACTGCTACTTCACAGATGTCAACTATGATCAATATTTAACACAGGTGCCCTCCCATCGAACTAAGTCAGTATAAAAGAAAAATGAGAACCTGTCACTTTAAACCCATAAACTGATCTATTTCCACAATTGCCTCGTGTCTGACTTTAACAGTATCAAGAATGTATCATCACATGTAAATATTCACCTCATTCCTGAAGTTGCCATGGGCGCTGCCATCTGTTTCCACTGTAGTTTACATGGAGCAGACGAGCTCAACAGAAAATAAGTTCTACACGGACTAAAAAGACGTTTTCAGGCCCCAGGACATTGGTGCGTTGCTGACTTGTTGTTGCACCTGTTCATTAAACGACACATATTCTGCTACAGTGACTTTTTAGAGCTTTAAAACCTGTTCTAACAATGTTCTTCATCAAAAACACACCTGGAGTAGCATTCAGTTGCATTCACACTGTTCTGAGGAATGTTTATTAGAAAATCCTTCCCCCTCTGAGCGTCAAACACACTTCCTGCTGAACTTCCAGGAATTTTTTACGTATTTTCAGACTTTATACGTCACTTATCCAAGAATATTCTGCTGTTTTTAGTCCTTTAATCATCACTAAACTCATTTCTGCCTCTAAACACGATAACTGCTGCAGCAAATCCACATCATAACTTCTTTTCAGCGTTATCTTCACTAGACTGTATTTAGCGCTGGCGCCATCTGCTGGCTGGATGCACTCAGTCATTTCATAGTGACTAATAACACAGGTCATAGAATGAATAAGAAACTTTTTTGTTTGTTTGTTTTAGAACATGAGATGGCACATTTAATGCACTCCAGAGCATGTTTAAAGGCTAATAACAATATGAAAAATGCAGAATATTTTATACTTTAAATAATATTTTCACTGCAAGACTTTTCCCTCGTTCACCGTTTGTGTGAACGGAGCTCAAGCCAAAACGGAAATGCGTTGACGTGTGAAGTGCCGATCTGTCACAAAAAAGAGGCAAAAGTGGGCGGAATAAGGTGAATAGGTTGTGTTCACGTGACATCACAATATTCTGTCTGCCAACACTATTTAATACAGATGGAGGGCAGCTAAAATTGTTAAAGTGCAGATTTTTGTTCCTCCTCCTTCTGTTCCTCCTCGTTGTTTAATCCCTACTTATTTGACCTCATCAGTTCTATTTCTGAAATAATGTAAACTCCCTTTTCTTTCAGTATTATATTTCCCCTTTTTGTTCTGCCCCACTTACATAATAAACCTGCGCCTGAGCCCGGCCTGAAGTGTGGGACGCTCCTGTTGTGTGTCAGTGACTAATCGCAGACCATTACACAGCCTTTTGGACCGGCCCAGACAAAACTTTCTCCTCTCTTTTGTTTCACCCTCCCTTTTGTTCTCTCTCTGACCTTTTAATGCATTTTTGAATCTATCATTGTTGTTAAAGTCGCTCCTCTTGCTCAACTTTCTCTCGCTCCCGCTTTCTTTCTATGACTTTTTTGTTCTTTTGCTCAGTTCTCTCTCTCAAAATATAAGCTTTCATGTGGAAACGACACAATTGTCCAACCAGCACATTTATGTTTTATTATTTCATTTAATGCATTTTCTCTCAAAATTCAGCCTTTACACACACCAAATTGAATAATCTTATACTTAACAAGACTTTTGATTACTCGCACACAATCGTTTGTTCATTATGTAATTTTAAGTGTTAACTCCATACATTTTTCCCCCCACAATTTTCAGTAAGATCTAGTTTACTCAAATACTAAATAAGATAACTAAACTTCCCTTGTAGATGTTTTTGTATTTAACAAAAAGGAGCAAGACATTTAAACGTGGCTCTATCAAATTTTCTGTTTTACACGTCTCAAATAATTACGATTTTGGCCGTTTTACACATAAAATAACTTATTTATATGACATATACCGTATTTTCCTCAAATTTATGTTTCTAAATTTAAGATTTTTCCTGTTTACTTGTGTCTCGCTTTTAGTCTCTCTCTTCCTTCCTACACTCTCTCTCTCTGTTTCTCGCCCTCCTCTCTCTTTCTCCTCTTTTCTCTCCCTCTCCTCCCCCCTGCTTCCCTCCCCTTCTTTCCTTCTATCTCTCTCACTTCCTTTCTCTTCATCCCTCCCTTTTTCTTTCTACCCATCACTCTCTTTTTCTGTCTCTCTTCTTCTTTCTCTTTCCCTCCTGTTTTTCTAGCTGTTTCCTCGTCTCTCTTTGTTTCCCTCCCCCCTTTCTCTTCTCCCTTCTCTTTCTGTCTCTATTTCTTTCTGTCTCTCTCCCCCTCTCCCCCTCACACTCTATATTCCTCTTTTCCACTTCCTCCCCTTCTTTGGCTTTTCTCCCTGGTCTTTCTTTCTACCCCTCTCTCTGTTGTCTCTTACTTCTCTCACTCCTCATTCTCATATCTCTCTCTCCCTTTTCCCCCTTTCACTCTGTCTCTTCTTGTTTTCTCTCTATCCTTCCATTTGCTCGCTCTCTCATCTCCTGCTCTCTCATCATTTCCTCCCTGCTCTCCTTCCTTCTTTCTCGCTCCCCCTTTCCACCCTCTCCATCTCTTTCTGTCTTTCTTCCTCCTTCTTTTTTTCTCTCACTTCTTGTTTCCATAACCTTCTTTCTCTCTCACTTTTTTTCTCTCTCCCTTTCTCTCTCTCTCTCTCCTTCCCGTCTCTCTCTTCCTCTCTGTCTCTCTCTTTCCCTCTTGTCTTATTATCTCACTCTCTCTCCCTCCCCCCATCTTTTCTCTCTCCTCCTCTTATACTCTCCATGTCCCCTCTCTCTCTCCCTCCCCCCTGTTTTTGCTCTCTCTCCCTCCTTTTCTGATTCTCTCCATTTCTTCCCCTCTCTCTCCCCCTCCCTCTTCTCCCCCTCTTCTCGCTCTCTCTTCCTCCCTCCTTTCTCTGATTCTCACCATTTATTTCTCTCTCTATCTCTCTCCCTCCCCTTTCTCTTATTCTCTCCATTACTTTCCCTTGCTCTCTCCCTCTTCTCTCTTTTTCTCCTGCTTCTCGCTCTCTCCCCCCTTCTCTTATTCTCCATTTCTTTCTCTCTTCTCTCTCTCTTCCTCTCATTCTCTCCCTCTTCCCACTCTCCCTTCCTCCTTCTCTTATTCTCTCCATTTCTTTCTCTCATCTCTCCTCCGTTTCTACAGCAACAACCAGCGCCTTCTTCTGTATATAGCATCTTGTAGGATTTTGGAAGAAGTCACCTTTTTGGACTCAAACTGAGAAAATGAATCATGCCACTTTTACTGTAGGACTCAACACATTTTATGTATTTTTGTTTTGACATTTTCGATTTTAAAGATCAGAAACGCACTTGTTTCCAACTCGTTTGTTCTAGTTTTTCTCAGTTTGCGTTGAGTAAGTAAATGTAGACACTTGCTCCCTTGATTAATCACTCAGTTTCAATTGTCCCCGGATTATTGCGTCACAGATAAAGATTTGTTCTTCTCCTGCGCAGTGTTGAAGTTCATAAACCATCACTGGACTCCTCCTGCACTCAAATTATGTTCACAACGAACGCATGGCTCTGTTAGCGTAGTAGTCACGTTGCCTTAGGGCTGCATTTATTCATTTTTTCATCATTCACAATGCTGGAATCAGAGGTGTTTTCCAAAACTAGACAACATTTTAAGTTAGCAACTGTGAAATACTTATCCCCATAACCAAAAGGAGTCAGTTAAAGACACAATAATTCATAATATGTCAATTTAAATGCATCACAATCGATAACTTTAGCTACAAAAGCAGCTTGTCTATATTGTTTGTTATGTTTGTCTTTATTTTGAACATCCATAAACATGGGCATCAAGTCAAAACCAATGAAGACAATTACATTCTTTTCCACAGACATTTGTCGCTTAACAGTGGTGGGCGTTGGAAGTTGGGGGCCCAGGGCAAAATTAAGTACAGACCTCATAAAGTGTGATTTTCTATAACTTTTCTGTCGTGTCTCTTGAATTGTTCTTGGAAGGCAGCTTTTTTTTCCCCCTCGTTGTGGCTGGACAGGTTCAGAAATCTGTGGTGGTAACTGAACTATTGTGGTATTCTAATTCATATGTGCAATAATTTCCAAGAATATTTAAGAAATCCGACCATATTTCCTGTTTGTTGGGGCATTTTACATGTTCAGTTGATTTAAACACATTATATTCATTTGTAAGAGAAAAGCAACTGTTTTAGAGCCTTGAGTCTGTGATGATTGGGAAGGGCATCTGATTGGACCATTAGGCCTGTTGCCTAATGGTAAATCTACAGCTGCACCTAAAGAAACATTATTAACATTATTTATTCATAACACTTATTGTATATTAGCTGATTTAAATACCTGGTTTTCATTTGTAATTGTATACTGTTAGATTTTATTTAGATTTAGATTTACTGGGGGATATTTGACAATCCCAGACTATTTTGTTGGTCTTTTGTATTGTTTATAAGTACACTGCACTACTTTATATTCTGTGATATTCAGAGAACTGTTTCAGAGCCTCGTTTTTATGAGGATAGGTAGGCAGCTTAATGGGGGCCCCTTCTGGTTGGGGGCCCAAGACAATTGTGGCCCGTTGCCTTATGGTAGCTCCGCCACTGCCCACGATAAATATTGACCCCCAGAAAGTATTGATCTTTCTACTATTTATTGAACGATAATTCGATTTAGTAAATATTCTTGTAAACTGCACTATATAATCTGAACCCCATAAAGGAGGTTGAGGGTTAGACTCCTGATCTCTCGGAATGTGCATGTCACTGTTGCTCCTGCGTGTTTGGAGAGTTTGTGACTGTAAATCTGCTTTCAGTTTTTGACACATTTTCGATCAGTTGTTGGTGCCTTCATTTTGCCCAAAAGACATGTTTTTTGTAGACTTTTTCCAACGGTAAATCCGGTTGTTCACACTTAAAATCACACTTTGAACTTTCACTTTGCCGCCCGATGTCCCACTGTCACTAGTTTTTGATCCCTAAAGTAAACCTTTTACTACAGGCAAATAATACGCTGTTTGGGTACCATTGCTGTAAGAAATTATCCGGCAGTTCTGTAGTTGGAAGTTTTAATCTTCAAAATGTGACTTTAAATGTCTGTAAATGCTGTTCATGCCGACAAATATAAGTCATACTATACTATACATCATGCTGTATCAAGTTATTTATATTAACTGACATAATTTCTAACAAAATATTGTGTCAAATCCTGTCTAAAGCTCCTGGAATTGTTTGAATAGATTCCTTTTTACTTTTTTTAAATAAATACCAGGTCCTTCAGATTTAAAATGACTTTAAGATGGAAACATTTTGATTTTAAAACATTGTCAAGACTGAGAATGAACCAGGACTAAACCAGATTTAAATCAGGTCGAAACCAGGACGAAACCAGGTCTAAACCAGGTCTAAACCAGGTCTGAACACTAAACCAAGACTAAAGCAGGACTAAATCAGGTCGAAACCAGGACTGATCCAGGACTAAACTAAACCAGGACTGAGCCAGCACTAAAGCAGGTCTAAACCAGGTCGAAACCAGGCCTGAACCAGATCTAAACCAGATCTAAATCAGGTCTAAATCAGGACTGAACCAGGACTAAATCAGGTCTGAACCAGGACTGAACCAGGTCGAAATCAGGTCTGAACACTAAACCGGGACTAAACCAGATCTAAACAAGGTTTGAACACTAAACCAGGACTAAACTAAACCATGTCTAAACCAGGTCTAAACCAGGTCTAAAGCAGGACTAAACCAGGACTAACCCAGGTCTAAATCTGGACTGAACCAGCACTAAAGCAGGACTAAACCAGGACTGAACCAGGACTAAACTAAACCAGGACTGAACCAGGTCTAAACCAGGACTAAACCAGATCTGAACTAATAACAATAGATAAAATATTGTCTATGTCATGTCCCTCGAAGGACTTGATTTGGCCCCTGGGCCTTAAGCTGAATAGCCCTGGTTTACACCAACTGGTTTGATACATTAAAAGACAGTTCAGTTTCTTGTTGTCAGTTTGGGATCTTGACCTGAAAAACCCTGCTTTAGAGATCCATCATTGTACTTTTGAAAATGTTGAAGCCTGTACACATTGATTGTTTAAACATTCTCCTGGTTATATAAAAAATGAATAAATAAACGTTAAAGTCACTGTCAGAGTGCATTTTAGAGCCTGGACCCTGATGTTCTCCTGTGTCTTCTGTGCAGTGACTACATCATCAAGGAGAAGACTGTGCTGCTGCAGAAGAAGGACAGCGAGGGCTTCGGGTTTGTCCTCAGAGGAGCCAAAGGTAAAGCACAGCTCCTGCTCACAGATAATCATTTCACCATCAAGTTTGTGTCTAATGCTGCATTCATGTGATCTTTGAAACTCTGTAATAACATATATAATCATCGTCCGCAAACTAGAGCAACTCATGAAACACACACGTAACAGTGACGTACAGTTGATGAACTTGATCTTTAAAAAAACGTATTGTTGAGAATTATTTGAGAGCATGTGTTGTTTTTTTGGCAAATTGCTGATATTTAAGGCAAGACATTGCAAGGGAATAGAAAAGAAATCTTACATTTAACATTATCAGTTTGAAATTTGTAATGTAACATTTCCTCATCTATTGTTGTCATATATAACTCAGGCATTTTGTCTACAAAAATTGCCAAATTGAACCTGTTTGGGACATATAAATCTGAAAATGGATTGAGACAGATTTAAATTCTCGTGCTTGATTTTGTTGACTTATTAGTACATAAAATACAGAGGCAAATGATATCTTTTGGAATTAAAACTAATAAATCAGACAAGATTGTTCAGTTTGCTGTGTGTAGAAGCTACTTTAAGGTGTTTGAAGTTACAATGTCCCAGAGAAATCTATAAATGATTAAATGAAATAATAAAACTTCTTTAGATGCAGATTAGACTATGATGTTGTTTCCATGTGAAAGTTTAAATGTTGAGAAAGTAAACCAAACAAAAAATTGGTATATTTTCACTAACTGCTGATAACTTTATTAATAATACAACACTGAATTTGGGTTTAAATACTGTATGCATGTGTCTGTGTCTTTTGCAAACTAGAACCATCAGTGTGCAATTAAATGTCTCAGAGATCTCCTTAATGCAGCCTCGGTCTCTTCGTGTTGAATAGAGTTTACTTAAACCTCTGGTGTTCGTTTGGTCTGCAGCTCAGACGCCCATCGAGGAGTTCACGCCGACGCCCGCCTTCCCCGCGCTGCAGTACCTGGAGTCGGTGGACGAGGGCGGTGTGGCCTGGAGAGCCGGACTCAGGATGGGAGACTTCCTCATAGAAGTAAGAAACACACCCACCGTAGAGAAAGTGATTTTACCTTCTTTTATGGCCGTCATTAAATCTCTGTGTTGTTTATGTTTAGGAAATGAAGAATGAAAGCTATTTTTATTTTTTTCAGGATTAGACACAATTGAATATATAAAAAAAAAAAAATCTAAATTGAATCAAAACCGTTAAAATGGTTTAATACTGAAAAATCTAACTTTTGTAGAGAGTAAAGTATGCAAACTTTTTTTTTTTGGTTTGTAAATATATTACCAAAGTAGTACACTGCAAAAAATGAATTTCTTGATGAGTTAAAATGTTTGCAGGATATTAATTAACTTTATTTCATACGTTTTGACTAGTTAAGATTAGTTTAGACTAATAATTGATGTAACTAAATAGGGCTGGAAAGATAATTGTGACTAGTTGACTTTATAAAAATAGTTGTCTATAAAAATTTAAAAAACACATTTTTTTTTCAATCGTTAACTGAGCTTGTCAAAAGGCCTTTTATAACAAATACCGTTGCATTAATGTCAGGGGTTTAACTTAGGACCCAAGAGCAGTACAATGGAGGCAGGTGAAACACAGTTTATTTACAACAACAGGTAAGTGGTTACAGGGCTGGGGGGTGTCCAGGGTAGGCAGAGGCAGGCAGGAACGGGCAGGCAGGCAGGCAGGCAGGCAGGCAGGCAGGCAGGCAGGCACACACACAGGAGCAAGCAGGTAGGAGTAGGCAGGCAAACAGGAGCAGGCAGGTGGTTACCAGAGGGAGGCAGCAGGGACACCTGGACACAGGACAAGGTGAAGAACAATTCCAAAAATGCACAAAAGTGAGTTGAGTTTTCTGGAGCCAAAAACGCAGTACTAACTGTAGTAGTATATATGACGAACTGGCGATGAGTGGATGATAGACCAGACTTCTTATGCTGCAGGTAACGATATAAGTGGATGCAGGTGTGTTTGCTGCCAGACCCAGAAGGCCACACCCAGGGAGGAGGAGAGACAGGAAGCTCAGGAAGGAGGGGGCACAATCCTGAGGAGGATCCTGACAATTAATACATCAAAATGTCAAAAAAGAATAGATAATTGCAGATTTTCATCATTAATACACCTTAAAGCCTTCAGTCACCATATTTCAACCTTTATTTAAAACGTTTAAATATAAATTTTAAATAATCGTTTGACTAGTCGGCTACTAAAATAATCATTAGTGACATTAGTGTCCTAGAACTAGATTTTTTTATTATTTCAATACATTACTTTCTTACTTAAAGCCAAATTATCTGCCAGTGGGGTTAAGATTATTTTACTATTTTAAGATAAATTATTGCACGATCAGTCAGAAATACCTTGAAATTAGTGAAATATTCTGCATTACAACTAAAAACAGCAAGTAAATCTCGAGTCAAAACTCCTCAAATCCAGAAAAAATAAAAACACAGTACTTTTAAACCAGGATAGATATAACATTTCTTACTGTGTAAAGTTATGGTGTCTGAAAACTACCTTAAAAATGTGAATACCAACCTCTGCACCTCGATTATATTCAATGTTGTCTTCTTAGCAATGATCAGTTGATTATAAACTCTTATCGTATTTTCAGTATATTTGTACTTTACACACTCAAAAACGTACACAAAAAAGCTGAAAAAAAAAATTTTAATCAAAATGTCAAAATGAATAAACTCATATTTCATCAGTTATACACTTTATTTAGAAATATTCTCCATCTTGAAGCCCACAGTTGCTATATTTCAACCTTTAAAGCTGGTGTACCCAATTTTTTGTTGTAAATTAGTACAGTTTTTATTTTCCACTTAAGAACGTCTTGTAAAAACTGCAGTTTGTGACAAAATTAGACCACTGTGCGTTGTCTGCAGCTAATAATAAAGCATTTTATTTCTCATCAAGAGCCAAAAGCAGTGCTCTGATTGGCTGAGCATGGACGGACCACCCAGGTTTGTTGTGTCGTCTGAAAATCTCTTAAAATCGTCTTAAAATGAATGCGTGCGAGTATTAAGGAGCACGAGGAACTAGTTGGACAGATTTTAACACCTAATTCTGTTTTAGTTGTGTGAAAATCAGGTACACCAGCTTTAATTGGTCAAAAACGTATTTAAAAAGTCTCCAATAGTCTTACAATAGAAATAACTCTTTGACAAGTCGACTAAATGAAAAAATAATCGCTGACTGGTCGACTACTGAAATAATCGCCGCAGTGCCAACTCTTTGTAACGTTTCAGCGAGGAGAAAGGGCTCAGAGCGCGTGTGTCGTATCGGTAAATGTGAACGGTGTTGGGACGGACATTAAAGCTCCTCTTCTCCTCTCCAGGTGAACGGTCAGAACGTGGTGAAGGTGGGCCATCGACAGGTGGTCAACATGATCCGACAGGGCGGGAACAGCCTCATGGTGAAGGTCGTCATGGTAACGCGCAACCCCGACATGGACGACGGCACCAGGAAGAAAAGTAAGAGACGCTGCTGAGGTTTATGATGGTTCATGACAGGGGTGTCCAAACTCTTTCCTCCGAGGGCCGCAGATTGAAATATAGACAAAGCGGAGGGCACAAATCTATCGTGAAACGTTAAAAAAAGCAGCATTTATCTGATGTTTGAAGTACCATATCTACATTCAAACTCAGTGCCTTAAAGTGCGTATGACAGATTTTTTTAATTTTCTAATTTTTACTTCAGTGTATTCATACCTCTTGTTTTACACCAATCAGGTCGCTATTTGTGGAGAAAAGTTGAAAAATCCATTGAAAATTACAGGAAGTAAACAGACTGATGACATCACACTGGGGACACAAAGGTTATGCATAATTTACACAAAAGAAACAACTTTTTTGACCCTTTAAACAAGGTGTTCACATGCATTTCTCTTTGTCAAATGAACAAAATCTGGGACGTTAGATGAGTTTTGGCCAGTGTACGGTTGCTATGGTAATTTCCTAGTGTGATGTCATACTTTACAACCTAAAAGAATAGCTAAAGGCCGGTAAAATGTGTAAAGATTTTAGTAGAAACTGAAATATATTGCATTTTAGTTAAATGAATAGTCCAACCTGTCAGAGGCTCTTTAATATTAGGTCTGTATTGCACCAAAATGTTAGTTTTTTAGGTTAGAATTGTAAAAAATCTGAAATTTGTTGTAAAAAGACAGCGTGGGCCAATTTACCAGGAAGCCTAAGGGCCAAGAAAAATTGGTCTGAGGGCCGCATTTGGCCCCCGGGCCTTAGTTTGGACATGCCTGTTTTATGACGTTCAATGCACCACTGTGTAGTTTTTATATTATCCACGTCACTTTGGAACATTAAGAAATAAGAACAGAGAGAATAAGTGATGTTTTGAATAGAATTTCTGTGCCGCATTTACACATTTGGAGAGAATATGTATTTATTTTTATTCTGAAACGTTTTATTGATTTCAAACCCAAAAGAGCTCACGGAGGCTTCACTTCACCGTTTCAAAAAGTAGACCTGTCACAATAAAATTTTTGAACAAAATTTTGATGTGCGATATACAAAACTGAAACAACTTTATGCCACTAACAGCAAGAACCAACCCAACCCCCCAAAAATGTCCAATATTGAAAAAAAAAAAAACATGAGTTGCAATAATCTATAAATAGCACAGTGAAACACTTTTTAGTTTGTGGGTGTCGATAATGAGTCATAAAAGTTGCTTATTTAACTCTCCAAAGATGAAACGAAACTGTATTGAAAAAAACAAAGAAAAGATTCCCTGAAGTGCAAAGAAAACATACACGATAAATATTAAGCCTCAAATATACTATATAATATTGTTATGACTATCATGTATTGAACGATAAGGCAATATAGTAAAAATTAAATGAAAAAGCTGTTTCAGGCAACTGGAGAAACAGAACACCGCTCAAACTAGAAACTCAGGGATGATTGTGGGACTCTCACTTCACTTAAAGCCAAGTCAGTTCATGTGTAAAGCACATTTAAAAACAACAATATAAGAATATTTCCCACAATGCATCTTGAAAAGTAGTGTCCAGCGCTACATTGATAAGTTAATACTCCAGTCATTAATGTTGACTTTTGAAGCACACCTGTATAATCTGTGGGGCTGTGGTCGACTAAAACCCTTCCCTATCGACCGATTAAAAAGGGGTGTGGCAAAAATATGAAGTATCTCTGTATCTGACCCAAAATGCACCAAAAAAACACAAACTGCGCAGGAATTCATGCAAAAAAGGAACAGTTTATACTGAAGTACAGAGCATTTATATGTTAGATATACAGTCGTGGCTGAAAGTGTTGGCACGCCTGATTTCTTTCCTATAAAATGTATTTCTCAGGTGTGATATTTATATTGCCCACACCTGTCACTTGCTCCAGGTGGGTTTAAACGAGCATCACAGGCTTAAATGAAGTTATTTATCCACAATTTTGAAAGAGTGCTAATAATTTTGTCCGGCCATTTTTGGAGTTTTGTGTGAAATTATGTAAAATTAGCTTTTTTTCCTCTGTCTGTTTTTTGTTTTATTTTTATTGTTCCAACACACACAAAGGAAATAAACACATGTAAAGCAAAACATGTGGAATTGTAATACTTTTTGGGGAGAAATACTCAGCCATGACTGTATATAAATTAGACTCCAAAATCTTTAGCTAACTCACTCCATACCTTCACTATTTCGCTGATTTTGTCAAATAAATCAATTTAATCAAAATGAGTCGACAAATAAAAACGTTGGTCGACTAAAACACTAAACGACCAAATGATTACAGCCCTAATAATCTACTTCATTCACTGTATCCTGTGTGCTATGCTAAAACACTATCATGTTAACTTGTTCCTGTGTTTGTGTCCAGTCCCGCAGCAGAGCAAGCGGCTGAGCACTCCGGCCATCGCGCTCAGATCCAAATCCATGACTTCGGAGCTGGAGGAGATGGGTAAGACGAGCCTCCGCTGGACTCGAGTGCGGCGAAGAGGGAGAACTTCACGAGATTGAGGCGCGTTAGCGAGACAAAACGCCAGGCAGCTGCGCTATAGGAGTAATAAGAGCACGCGCCGGCGGAGGTGATGAGGAGCGCGAGTGTGAATGCGCTGGGGGCCGCTCAAGATGTTCGACGTGAGAAGAGGATGTGAAACTGCAGATAAATTTAGACCTGCGAAAGATCAGAGTTAATTAAGCTAAAATACACGGATCAGGCATGACATTATGGCCTCAAACAGGTACAGTTATTCACTTTGGGCTGGAGTAAGTTTAATCGTTAAGTCAACTGACCAGTCACTATATTTATTAGTTTAGTTCTTGGAGAATTGTGAGTGAATTGAATGTTTAAGGTGAGACGCTGCAGGCGAATAGGAGAAAATCTTGAATTTAAAGATGTCAATTTGAAACGTCTGTAGTTTACTCACATAAATGTAAGAAAAAAAAATGTTACAGGTTTTTCATGACATCATGTTTTCATGTAGAAATAAGGCATTTTATGTGTAAAAACAGCCCAAAATACACATATTTGGGACATTTAAAGCTGTAAAATGGACATGTTTAAATTTCTTTCTTCATTTTGTAACATATTAGATACAACAAACTTTACAGAGAGGATTTTGGATTTCTTATTTAGTTTTTGAGTAAACTGTATTTGATTGAAAATGTCCTGCGACGAGTTGGCCACTGTCCAGGGTGTACCCCGCCTAAGGCCCAAAGTCACTGGGATAGGCTCCAGTCACCCGCGACCCCTAACGGGAATAAGCGGTAGAAAATGAATGAATGAATGAATGAAAATGGTCCTAAAATTCAAATTTAACTTAAAACTTCATTAAATCAGTTTTAGAATTAGATATCAAAAAATCCTTCTGTACATTTCGTCAAAGTCTTGTCCCAGATTGTACAGTTTGGTGGAGGAGCAACTTTAAGGCTGATCTTTACGTCTCGAGGGAGAAAAATGCATTTTGAGAAAACGTCCTTTGAAGTTACAGCGTCCCAGAGAAATCTATGGATGAAGTGGATTAAATGGAAGAATTAAACATCTTTAAAAGCAGATTGGACAAGTTTGTTGTTTCACATGAAAAGCCGATATGTTGAGAGCAAACTGACCAAAAAAATAATAGTTTTGAAAAAAAAAAAGTTTTGCCTGTAGTGTCTTGCCTTAATCTAGCTTCTTACACATGAAGATGTCTGAATGCTCGGTTATTATTGCGTCAGATTGCAGAGATATTGAGTATATTTTGAGAGCTCGCACCATGATTCTCTGTCGATTAATTGATCAATTGTTTAGAAGCGAAAGGTTTGAGATTTGTACTCAGTTCGACACAGATAAAGCTGAAGTGAAGCCGTTTGAGGACGTCCTGTTGGAGAATATTTACAGATGAAACACAGCGTTCACACATTTGCCGTGTCATTTTTGTGTGATTCCTGCTCTGTCTGAGTCATAAAACCTATTCTCTCACACTCATAGATACCAGCAAGGGATTATTGGATTACTGTACTACTATTTCTCCAATCGATCAGTCGCGATCAATCGATGAACTTGTTTCAGCCCTAATTCAGGAACAACTATGAATAACTCAATTTCACAAAAATAGAACCCCATAATTCTAACGCAGGGATCATACGAGCCGTCTGGAGCGGTTTTCAGGTAATTATATGAATACTTTTCTGTATTATCGCGGCAACCAACTTTAACCAGGTGTAACTCGCTCAAAATATGTGCCAAACTTGGGAGATTCACAGTTTTTTGAATGAAATATCAGAGCAGAAAGTCCAAAAATGTGGAATCCAGCATTATTTTCTATAGATTGGCTCCACAAATGTATCATCACACAATAATAATCACAAATAATCTCATAGCGCACCAATCGGAATGAAGAATGTCACTTTTGTTATGAACTTTTAGCAGTATTTCTATTGTAAATTAAGACTTTCAAAATACATTACTAACCAAATAAAGGTTGAATTAATGCGACTGAACGCTTCAAGATGGAGAATATTTATGAAGTGAGTATAATTGTTAAAAATAAATGAATTAATGTATTTTTTCTAATTCTTTTTTGACATTTTGATTCAATGAGGCCGCTGTCTAAAAAGTCTTTGTATGTGTTTTAAATCTATATAGTCCAGATAATGATTCTTTACAGTTGATTAGTCATGATCAGTCGATTTATTGTTGCAGCCCTGCTTTTGTTTATTTGTTCTGACAGATAAGACGCTTTTCAAGTTTTTGTTTCGTGTGGATAGGCACATAAATTGCAGAGAAATTTAGTCGTTTAATCGATTAATCAGTTGACCAACATTTTTATTAATCAACTAATTATTTTTATTTAGATTTAAAGGATTTTTGTGGCAAAAACAAGAAGATAGGGAGTGAGTTTACTGAAGATTATGGAGTCCAGCATATGAATACAGTTTCCTAGTAATTATCTGTAAAAATAGTTATTTTTGCATTGAACTCTTCTGCAGTTGGTGTCTTTTGAGTGCAGTTTGGGTCAGATACATGGAAATATTTTCATATATTTTTACCACACCCCCTTTTAGTCGATTAATCGGTCGATAGGGCAGGTTTTTAGTCGACTACAGCCCGATAAACCAAGTCAAAACATCTGCAATATGACAGTTACACAGCAGATTACACCTCTGATTTGTCTTCTAACTCAATTTTAAACAATTAGGGTGATTAGGTCTGGGTGATACGGTGATAAAAATCGAATGTTGAGCTGGTCCCTGTGACAATCTGCTATTTTTGTGAAATCGTTGTATCGTGACTCACTGTTTGTGTCTTTAATGCAGCTGTCTGTTCAAACACACTTGTTCTCCTGTTGTTTAGTCTCTGAAGCCTCTGAGCAGATGACTTTATTTACCTCTTATAGACAAGGGCTGCACAATTAAACCAAATCCACACAAAATTGCAATTTTAATGGATGCAATTTTAAAAGCTGCAATTTTTGAAGTGCAATAAATTCTTCCACAAATAACTGATGCTTTGATTTAAATAAAAACTGCAATGTACACTGTAGTTTGGATTTGTACAAATATGTTCTGAAACAAGCGACAAAAATGTGTTCAAAAGAGACAAAAAATGCCTACAAACAACAAACGTAACTCTATGCACCAAAACACGACTAAAAGCGACAAAATTGTGTTTAAAATTTGGATTTGAACAGAATTCTATTGTTAAAACACAAACCACAAATCTAATCACAGTCACACTGTTCAGAAAAATCACAATTAGATGTTTTTCCTAAATCGTGCAGCTCTATTAAAGGCAACAGAAAAATACAAAATGAACAAGAACTGTGATAAAATCTAACTCATGATCTGTTTTTGCCATATCGCCCAGCCCTAATGGGGATTCTAATTCTAATAAGAAGTTTTAGGATCGTGACAACACCTGTAGGGCTGTATTTTAGGCTCTTTTTGCTGTATTTTAGGCTCTTTTTTTGCTGTATTTTAGGTTCTTTTTTGCTGAATTTTAGGCTCTTTTTTGCTGTATTTTAGGCTCTTTTTTGCTGTATTTTAGGCTCTTTTTTGCTGTATTTTAGGCAGTTGTTCATAATGTTTTGCCTGATCAGAGACAGTTGCCTGGATCTCAATGCATTTCACTGTTCTTTCAGAGGATCCCCACTGTCACTGTGAGCACCCCCACTGCAGGTAACCCCCCAAAACCAGTGTGGACCGTGTTTGACCTTTCACCTCTCACGTGACCCTCCGTTTAACCACTCACCTCCCTCACACCTGCGCACCAGAAAGAGATGAAACCCCATTCTTTTCTTTCAAACCCAAATGTTGAAGCAGATGCTTTCTCCCGCCCTGTTTTTCGACGGCTCACTTTTCAGGCAATGATTCAGATATTTTAAAACGTAAATGTATGAAGTGTTCTATGCAGCGGTGGGCAGAGAAGCCAAAAATACATTCACACAATCAATAAAGAATGCTCAAAATCTGGTGTTTTCAGAGAATGGACCACAAGAACAGGAAAGTGAATCCAGAGACGGCGCAAGAAACACAAATGTTCAAAATATGTAACACGGTCTACATTAAGCTTTTGTCACATGTCGACTTAATAACCAAAACTTCTACTCAAGTAAGACACTGTATAATATTTTACAAAAGTCTTAAAACTAGTCTGAGAAGGACAAATTAATTTAAAAATGTTCCTGAGTAAATATAACCCATGCCGCGTTCATGTGATCCTCGGGAACTCTGGTTTCTGAGATGAGATGTCCTGGCTCTGACTTGTTTGCATTCATGAGGTTTTGTCTCGGAAAATTGGAATCTTGATGTCAGAAATAAATATGAAATCACAGACATCACTCTTTAACAGAGTTTAATAGAGCTAACAGTGGGACTTGTTGTTGTTAACCTGCCCAAAAGCTAATGTTAAGCCATGTATATTTTGGAAAACATCCTATAATATCTACTTGGCTAGGCTAACTTCGAATGGATAATTAATTAAACTACAGTGGTTCTTGCGTAAATTTGTTGCTCTTATGGTGTAAATGACAGACAGTAAACCTCTAACTGTTAGGGATTATCACATAATTTCAATGGAGGAACTGGGAATAACCTCAGAATATCACAAAATATGAATAATGTATTTGGTTTGGCAAAGTAACACCACTCAGACACAATTGAGTGAAATCAGAGCCTGGTTTAAACACATTTAATATTGTATTTTATATTATATGTTTATTTAATAGGAGATTATGACAGACACTTAATGTTTTGGATGAATATAAAATCTTGATTTTTAGGTTTCAATGGACAAATACTCAATACTAAAGTGTTGACCGCACAATTATATATATTTTTTTAACCTACATATATATTACATATTTTACCTCAAATTATACTTTTGTGAATCTAAAAGACAAATTTTAGGCTTGAAAAAGTATTTTGTCCATCCTTTGTTATAGAAAAGCAAACTAAGTGACATTTCTACCCTGGAAATCTAAAATTATTGCTTCTTTTACTCTTGTGTCTATTTAAAAAAGTATATATGTTATTGCCTTATGCCATTCTGTAGGTAAGAAACAGTGTGTCTGGTCATGACAGGAAGGGCATCCGGCTTGAAAAAAACCCTGCCAAAACCTTCCGTGAGTCGTGGCTGTTCGGGAGCGACTGACTTGACCATGTCTTTCGTAAGGAGTCTCACGTAGGATGAAATAATTCAGATGAGTAATTTTGAACTATAGGGGGAAAAATGAATAAGAAACTAACTTTGCTGCAGGTCTGTTGCCATGAGAACTGGTGTATGCGCGAGTCTCTATTTGAAGCAGATTCAGTGGGAGGAGAGTATGCCGAGGGTCAACGCCCCCATTTACACACTACATTTATGAGCTTTAACCAAGACATGTTAAAGATGTGAGCTGCGGTCTGTCAATGCGTCACACTGCGATACTTTGAATGTGATTGTTTCATAAAGATGTCTGAAAAACTAAATTAACGCCACTTTAAAGGACACGTTATGCTAAATTAGCTTTTCTTGACGTGTTATAACATTGTTCCTTCATCAAAGACATACCTGGAGTTGTGTTTAGCTTCAGTCGCGCTTCTTTGATGATTCCTGTTTAGTAAGTCGTCCCCTTCTGAGCCTTGGAAAATACTCAGTCTCAAGTTTCCCAGCTTTAGGACATTACAGCACACCTCTGAGCTCTTCCGACACTGTTTTTAAGTCCATAAATCATGAGCAGACTTGTTTATTAGCACAGAAGTGGGCAAATTATCAATGGAGGTTATGCAGAGATATTGTTTTATTAGAAAAGTGCTCATCATTCTGAGTTAAATGGCACTAAATGGCAGAATTAGCTTAAATTTTCCCCAACCCACTTATCCCACATACCAAGCTAAAGTTGTTGTGTTTTTTTTTTCACATTTTAGGGCAAGGTTAGGTTTAGAAGTAGCTAATTTGGTTATGTTGAAGGCTTTAGGGCAAGTAAGCTAACGGGGCGATAGAAAAAAGGACGCAGCAGAATTATAGGGAGCACAACTGGGGGAAAAAAGTTTATTTGGCTTATTTTTGTCTGTGGAGCTTTTGTTTTGCTCAAATCAACTTTATACGGTAAAATGTCAACATGAAAGTACGTTCTCGTTGTTGCTGCTGTGCAGAGCTTAGCTAGCTTGTTTGCTAACGGTATATGGAGGTTTAGGACACTTCGACTGCCACACAGCAATTGGTGGCTTTCAGATTCCAGAATGTGCAAGCAAGACCAAGTCCTATTGATCACATTGATGAAATTTTCCGAATGTAAATGCACAAAATGTCAACGTGATCATTTCTGTTAGTAACTACACCCAAGAGCTGTATTACAACAAAAATCAGCATTTTAACAATATCTATTTTAGCTGCCCCATTTGTTTTAAATATTATTGTCCGATAAAATGCTGTGATGTCATCTGTAACCAGCCATCGATAACATTGGACTTTGCCATGAAATATCTCAAATGTAAATTCACAAATGTCGAACCTGATGATTTCTCTCACTCGATTAAAGAGCTCACCGTATTACAACAAAAATCTGTATTTTAACAACATTCGTTTGAGCTGCCCTCCATCTGTATTAAATATTGATGGAATTTTGTGATGTTACGTTAATTTATTTTCCTCAGAAACGTTGTATTTAAGGAGAGAAAGGTAATGAGCTCAACTGTGTGTGATCCAAAGTCTGTATCGATGATAAATGTGAGCGTATATGCCGTGTTCCTGTTGTTTATCTGGTTTTCTACAACTATTTACTTGATTTTAGATGTCAGGAACAAACTAAATATTTAGCAGAGTTGTATTTTTTTACTGTTATACTGTATTTGTTACCAGCTTTTTCACATTTTAGTTTTATTTTGAGCTTTTACAGGACAAAACGGCATCACTCACCATTGACTCTCAGACGTTTATGCCACTGTTAAAACTTGCATAACCTCTATCGCAACAGAATCAACTAAGCAACAGAAACTCTGAGCCTGAGTTTGTCAAGAATAGACTGAAACATTTCTTTGATACATCTGAGCACGGTGGTTGGAGCTACAGTGGACAGAACACACAGTGACACTTTTTCTGTACGTGATTTCAATGAACAAGTCGCCAAATTGGGCCACGGCTCGACTCGACTCGGCGCTCTCTGTTCCTCGTATCTTCCCTTCACTCTTTCCTGTGATGTGACCTCTGACCTTTGACCCTGCAGCACTGAGCATGTGCGGCTCCTCACTGTGCACTGTGAATAATGCCGTTGTGTCCTTGGGCAGGACACTTAACCCACCTGGCCCCCAGTGTCTGCGTACACTGGTGTATGAATGTGTGAGTGGATGGGTGACTGGTTCCTTGATGTAAAGCGCTTTGAGTGCCTTAAAAAAGGTAGAAAAGCGCTATATAAATGTGACCATTTACCATTTACTGTGCTGTCTGTGGACTGCTGGAACCTCACTCACTTTGGCACATGTGGTTAATATGAACGATGACTGTCAGAATTCTCTCTGTTGTGTTGTTTTTAATCATTTGTTTGCAATAGTTATCATTTAAATCTGAGCAAAATTAAAACAAATCCAATGTTACTGGATCGATAAGTGTCTGATTTAACATATCGGTGACATTGAAGCTGGGGTACATGACTTTTTATTTGTCAACAAGTAGATTTTTTATTTTTTCCACATCTTGGAAACGCTGCCCTTTCTGACAAAAATTAGACCTCTGCACGCTGTCTGCATCTTAAAATAAAGTGTTTATGTCCGGTGAATCCAGAAGTAACAGCCAAATGCAGCGCTCTGATTGGCTGAGCTTGGGCGGTCCACTCCAGTTTCACTTTGTTGTATGAAAAAAGAGGCTTTAAAACTAAAATAAACTAAAATCAATGTATGTGAATATTGACACGCAAGGGTCGAGTTACACAGCTTAAAAAACATATTTCTGGTTTGCGGTGTGAAAATCAGGTACTGCAGCTTTAACTTATTTGTTTATGGCGAACCTAATACTAACTTAACACTGTGCTGAAACATACACTTTAATACTTAATAATAAATTTACCCTCTCTAAAATGTCAGCACAAGGGAGAAAACATCAATCTCTGAAAAATATATACAGTTATTTATCCTTGTAGTGTGCAGGGACTGAAAGAACATGTGCCAAAAAGCATTGAGCTGTGCAATATTATCCTGGTATCGTTACTTTAAAGGTGCACTATGTCACTTTTCTGGTGAAGAGTCAGACACCTGGTTGTCTCCATAAAGATGACGGCTGATCGGAATAATCGTGACTAGTTTTGATAATTGTAATTGTTATCTGGACTATACAGACTCTAAAACACATATGAAAAAATATAAATGTAACAAAGACAGCTGTGTTATGAATTAAAAATGTCAAAAAAGAATAAAGTCTTTAGGATTTTCATCAATAATACACTTTATTCATAAATATTCTTTGTCTAGAAACCATCAGTCACCACATTTCAACCTTTATTTTGCAGATTATTATCAAATACTAAAATAATTAAAAGTTGCAGCCCTAATAGCTCTATCCACATACGGGTGAGATCTTTATAATGATTTATTAAAGTTTAAAATCCAAAAAATGAGGCGAAATTTGAATTTTTAGGTCAATTTTCAGTCAGATCTAGTTCACTCAAAAACTAAACAGGAAATCCAAAATCTCCTCTGTATTTTAACTAATGACTAATATGTTTACAAAATGAACCAAGAAATAGAAACCTGGTTCTGTCCATTTTTCAGATTCACAAATATGTGCTATTTGGCCGTTTTTAAAATGCCTCATTTCTACATGAAAACATTACATGATGAAAAACTTGTAATACATTTTGTTGTTCTTACATTTATGTGAGTAAACTACAGGAGAAGTTTCAAATTTATATCTCTCAATTTAAGATATTTTCCCATTCACCTGCAGCGTCTCACCTTAAACAACATGAAACGGCAACAAGACACACAGGGAGAACATGCAAACATTTCATATGGTCCATTTCCATTTTGCAAATGTCTTTTACAATATTTTTCAACAAAGTATGATCTGTAATTGAGTAAATGCAGGGTTAGTAATATGTTTAATGTCCTTTTTATAGTTTATTTTTGTCTTCTAAGTTATTGACCTTTATTATTTTTATTATTTTTTTCATCTTTTTTTTCCCCTTTTATTTATTTTTAGTATTATCATAGCAGTTTTGTTATTTCTATTTGTACAATTGTGTTTTGTTTTTTGTTGTTGTTGTTTTTTTTTTCACTTTTTTGTCCCTTTTTTTCCTCTTTAATTTGTTTTGTCATTTATGTTTTATTCTAAATGATGATAACTAATAAACACAATAATAAAAAGTTTAAAGCTATTCATTTCAATGGAGACGAACAGATGACTCACCTGAAAAGTGACAAAGTGCATCTCTAAATAAAGAAATAACTTGAATTCTGACTTGGATTTTGAATATTAATCCTGATTTGAGATTTGATTTGAGTCTTTCCCGGTTGTCGGTTCACACTAAAAGGCCTGTATCGAGTTTAATCCCGTTCTATTGTCTTTAGTCCGTGTTAAACTCTTGGCCTGTTCCTCCTTTTAGTGTCTGAAGGTGAACCATCTGCTCATCCAAATGCATGAGGTCCACCTGACTGTGACTGAGCCCATTAAAGCTGCGCCTCTGCCCCGCCTTCTCCTCCAGCCGATAACAAGGGCATTATGAGCAAATTAAAATACGGCTTAAAAACGGCTTACTTCATTATTATTTTATATTTTTGTTTTTGTTGATGTCGTATTTCCAAAGCGAGTCCTGAATAACAAACATGGATTGTGAGTTGGGGAGAGCGACATGCCACTTATCGCTTTATTATGATCAAATATGTTGTTTTTAGCGATATAATCTAACAACTAACTGTATTTTCTGTGTGTTTTTTCACTGCTAACGGGACACTGACGCTTCACCAGTCGAAAGAGGTGGGATTTACCTTTTTTACTTTACGTTTGTGTGTTTTGCATTTGTTATGTTCCTATTGTTATGTTCCCATTTATTTAGAACAGGGTTATTCGACTTTATGTCACAGAGGGACACATTTTTCTGATGGTTTTATCCTCGAGGCCAAAAATGTGTCCAAAACTTTTGAAATACGACAAACATGTAAAATATGTAGAAGGCTTTAACGACATCTGCAGAACTGAACCAGGACTAAAACAGGACTAAATTTGGACTGAATTAGGACTAAACCAGATCTAAACCAGACTAAACCAGTACTAAACCAGGTCTAAACCAGGACTAAATCAGGACTGAATTTGGATTAAATTAGGACTAAACCAGATATAAACCAGTACTAAACTTGGTCTAAACCAGGACTAATCCGGGTCTAAACCAGGACTAAACCGGGTCTAAAGCGGGTTTAAACCAGGACTAAATTAGGACTAAACAAGGTTGAAGCCGGGTCTAAACTGGGACTAAACCAAATTTAAAACATCGACTAAACCAGGACTAAACCACTAAAAAAGATAAAATATTGTGTCTATTTTTTGAAGATAGTTGAGGGCTGGATCATAAGTTGAATAGCCCTGATACAGGCCCTTCCAGGAGTGATGTTTTTAGATTTGCTTCAAACACAGTCTGGTGCTCAAACAAACACTCTATAGCATACATTTCAATGAGGCAGCAAAATACAAACATGAACAGTGATGTTTGTATGCTGCGCAGATCGATGGGGGTTGTTTAACAGGCATAAATCCTCTGAATGTTGGGTAATCCGCTTCTCTATTATTGACCAACGACTGTTTCATTATTTGATTTTCTAACTCTCTGCTGGTAAAATCAACAATTTTGGAAAACCCTTTGAGGCAGCTGTTGTAATTTTGGACTTTACGAAAACAAATTGTATTGAATTGAAGTTTATATGTTCATTACGTTTGATAACAAGGAATAACGATCAATATAACTTCCACCACCTCTTTCTACAGTTTTATGCTGGATTTGTGGCACTTACTGAAAAAAAAAACTGAAATTTTATTGTAAAACTGTTGCGGCGCGCTAAATTTTTTGGTGTGTTACTGTCTAGAATAAAGTGAGATTTATAAATGTTTATTAAGTGGCTCTATGCTACGCTAATCGCTAACAGTAACAATCTTTACTAAACACTCCAAATCGTGGTAGTAGTTTCTAACAAGATTCTGCTGTTACTTAGTTTTTTCATAGTTAATGGTGTTTGGAGGCTAACGCTAACTTTCCCATTGAAATGCATTGGTGCTAACATATAGAATGGAACCAGCCTTTAGAATGCAGGCGTTCTGTTTACAAACACTGGAGTCTACACTTTTAGCTGTTCTTTGTTTGGTGTTACTCTTCTGTAAATGATTTTTTAAATTATTTTTAGCTCATATTATGTTCAATTAAAGGTGCACTTGGTAACTTGTTGGGTCTGCCACCTGACCTCCATGGAGATGCTAATACTTGACGACAAGCAGTTTGGCCTGTCAGGATAGACAATTGTAATGTATTGTTACAGAAAATATTACAATAAATTACAATATTGTAATGTTGTATAATATTGAGCCACCTACACAAAAACCCTAAAGCAAGATAATCCCAGTTAACTTGTTTTTCAAATGTATAAAATAATCCATTCCAACTCTATTTGTATTGCGCATTTTATAAACAAGATAGTTTCTAAAATGCTGCACATACTGTATTGCAGTGTTTCCCAACCAGGGGTACGGGGCCCCCTTGGGGTACGTGAGCAGTTACCAGGGGGCACTTGGAATGGTTTCAGGTTTTAAAAGAAGATGAAATGTACTGTAATGTTATATCTGAATTTAAAAATATGCATCTTTTTAAAACATCTTTGACCATAAATATAATCAAAACAAAAAATATAATTGTACTAATTGACAATGTGACCAGTAAACCCATCTATTTGCCTGAAACTCAAGTTAACTCTGTGCGTGAGACAAAGCTTAGGGGGTACTCGAGACAAAAAAGGTTGGGAATCACTGCTGTGAAGGAATACATAGTTACATTTAGCTCTGAAAGTCAACAAATAAAGCTATCAAAACCAATTTCAATCAATCTGAGCAATAAAAACAATTATTTTAAAATAAAATAAAACTAAAATCAAATAGTAAAAGGCAACAGAAGACCACACAACTTATGCGGTGTTAAAAGCCAGAAAACAAGTGACAAGATTTTAAACACTCCTCTCATAATTAAAAACATGATCTGCAACAAATAAATAGTAGAATAAAACAATTAAACTGTTACTAGTGTAAATAATAATGAGACACAAGTTAATTATTCGACCCTCTACAAATAAAATCTAATCGTAGTGCTGGCAAAGGGTCTCATTTAGAAAGCGTGCGTACATACAAAAATGTTACGTACCTGACTTATACGTTTGTGATCCATAAAAATACAACTTTGCACAGAATTGAGCAGCCCGGTCCAAAAAAAGGAATGCAATCTGAGCTCAGAGAAATGAGAAATTAAGATGTTTGTAGATGTTTACATTTTGTCCGTAGGTCGATTTTTACTAAGAATCGTGTAAATGATCTGCAAAATAATACCAGAGAAGACTGTCTTTGTTGATTTATTACGTTTGCAGCCAGTTCTCTCTACCAACAGACAAAGTTTCTGCTTGCAATGGGCCCAGAACAGTGGGATCCAAACACACCATTTGCATTTAAGTCAGCCGGGTGGGTGGCCATTTGGGCTTCTTCGGTCAGGAATAAGTTAACACCTTTTACACAGCATTTGAGAGCAGGTAAGGATGGTCAAAGAACAGACATGTGCATTAATAACACAAAAGGTAGATAGCCTTCCTGCAGTATTCACAGCTAAAACAAAGAAAGGTGTGACTATTAAAGGGCCTCTACCTGATTCTGAACCATGAGACAGAAACATGTTTTTGTTTGAACCGTTAGCCCCGCCCACATAGTCCTTCCTTTCACTCATTTTGTGAAATGAAATGCACCATGACTCAGAAACGACTGTTATAGTCTTAGTTGCTTCCATATAGTTCCTCTAACTCTCCTTACAATTAGCTTTTAGCACTTTTGGGAGAATCACATGCCTGGGATAGTGTCAAGCAGTTATTTCCCCATGATTCATAGTGTACAGTATGCTCTGATTGGCTGAGAAGTGGTGACCCTGGCAAACGCTTCTGCTCTAGTTTTTTCCTGACAAAGTGTGTTTATAAAATGCACTGATTATACATTACAAACCCGGTGTCTTTCCATGAAGTTGCTTCTATCAAACCATGTGTGATGTAAAGACAATTTATCTTAACTAGAGTAAATAAATATCAGGTACAGGCCCTTTAAGTAAAACATTAGGTAGACATTTTTACAGTGAATATTGGAACCACAACAGAAACACATACTAAAATGTCTGTTAAGTTTTATAAATGTGACCCCAGATAACCTTTATAAAGATTAGTTTAAAGGACACGTATCATGCTACAGTGAATTTTCGAGCTTTTAACCTTGTTCTAACACTGTTCCATCATCAGAAACACACTTGAAATTGGATTTAGCTGCATTCATGCAAGTCTGAGGAAGATTGGTTAAAAAATCCTCTCCGACCTTGCTTCTGAACTCCCTCGATTGATAAAAAAATTTTCTGATATTAGACGTCACTTATCAGACAATCTTTGACTGTTTAAGTCCTTAAATCATCTCCAGACTCGCTGTCTAAACACGATGACCGTAACTGCGTTTTAGCTTAGCATACCAACAGCATATCAAACCATTGTGTATATACACGTGTAATTGCCTCTGCAGCCAGTAGATGGAGCCACATCTAAGTTATTATGGCATCTCCCTAGGCAGTGATAAAGCTTTATTAAACATTAAATTTTTTGTTCTAAAACATGAGATGTCAAAGTAAAGATACTCAAGTGAATATTTAAAGGTCCCATATTCTGCTATTTTCCCCTTTACACAGTCTATTCTAAGGGCTTTGTTGATAAAATTTTGCGTTGTGTAATATCCATAACATGTCTCCAAAAAACACCCATTTCTTGGACTGGCCCCCCTCCTTGCAAAAGCAAACGGCTCACTCTGAGATCCTCCCCCGCCCAACCCGCGCGCCTCCCCCTGCCCAACTCGTGCCGAAGCCTAGAGCGAAGATAGTGCGCATGCGCCGTGTGCTCCGGTAAACAGCGATACACAAACACGGGAATAAACATTTTATCCGTCCTGACGGTGCGTCGTGCTGAGTCCTACGTCCTGGATCTGACCTGGAGTTTGACGTGCTCCAGGACCTCGACGACGGACGCTGCCGTTTGGTAAATAACAAGCTAACTCTTCGATCTGTCGTATCCATCGTGAAATTACTGTGTAGCATTAGCATTAGCTGTTTTTATTCTGCGGCTGCGCGCTTCCCGGAGGCGTGGCTTAAACACCGCGTCATCCTTGTGAAGCGCGTCATCTTAGTGAGGAGCCCCCGTCTGCTGCTCAGCCAAGGGGGACGGAAAAGATAGTTCTCTAGCGAAAGCATGCGGGAATCAATCAAAAAAACACTTTGGGCACAACATACGAGGCCCAAATAGCACTGTAGGAAGGTTAAAACCTCTGAAAAGTCGATTTTGCATGTTATGGGACCTTTAATATAAACAACAAATTATGCATAACATTTGTTCTTTAATGCGATGGAAACAAGCGGGCGGCGGACCCACCACCAGAAAAGTGCACCTTTAATGAAATAAAACTAAATTATAAAGTGAATTAACGGCAAGATGTCTGTATATGGGTCGATTTCCTGACCATTGACTGATGCATGTTTTATGATGTGCTTTTTGAACACTTGTGCTCTCAACTGCTGCATAAGTTTGATAAGTTTGAATCACAAAAAGGGGGCGCTGTAGCTTTAACTGCACTGAATGTCTTTGCAGATTTTAGTTAAACACATGAACACAACAGACTGGGTTGTGCACATGTCCTGCAGCATAAGCTTGAATGTGTGTGCGCGTGTGTTTTTGTGCATAATTGTCAGAACTATTTTTACACCAACAATTAAAAGCGCACAGATCTGAGGTGACTCGGTTCTGCAGTCATTAGTATTCACTGTAACAACACGACCAAAGCGCTGCCAAACTTAAGTCTCCTTTTGTCCTCCCACAGCTGCTACACCCTGGAAAAAAAAATCAGGTGCGTCATGTTTTGTGTTTTCGACATAATTGTGTTCACTTCAGAAATTACTTATTAAAGCGAGACACTGCGGGCTAAACGCATTTGTTTGCTCATTTTGTCTTCTCAAGATACAATTTCATGTGGAAACAACACATTTGTCCAATCTGTACCTAAAGATGTTTCATTATTTCATTTAATCAACTTTCACGAATAGATTCATACGACATTGTAACTTCAAATGATGTTCAGATCTTGTACTTTTGACAGATTGTGATGAAAGATTTATTTATATCTAATTCAAAGTCTGATTTATTGAAGTTTTAATTCTATAATATAAGGCTAAATGTGAATTTTTATGCCAATTTTTAGTAAGATCTCGTTTACTCAACTAAATACAATATGCACAATTCCTTCTGTGTTTTTTGTACCTATTATGTCACAAAAATGAACCAAGCAATTTAAACCTGACTCCATTCATTTTTCATATTAATACGATTAATACGTCCCAATTATGTGCAATTTTAAACATAATTTATTTTACTTTATTTTAGGTTAGTTTAATTTGGTTTGTTTGGTTTGGTTTGTTTCACTTTAATTTTAGTTGAAGTCTTAGTTTAGTTGAAGTTTTAGTTTGTAAGTAAAGTGCAGAAAAGGTTTCCAGTTCTATCTGCTAAATAATGTTACCCTTAAATCTCTAAATTTAAGATTGTTTCACCTGTAGTGTCTCGCCTTATTATTTTCCTTGTGGACCACAAAAATTAGATTTTTTTATTTATTTGATGATGTGAAACAAATATATTTAGCAAGTTTTTATAATATTGCTCTAAAATATGTAAATAAGGCTATAGAAGTCTAAATTATTGATTTGTTTATTTGAAATGGGACAATGCATAATGCAACACAATCGCTGCCAAATTTTGCCATAAATGTTAATTTCATCTGTATTCCCATGACAGGTTGATGTTAGTACAGTCGGCCAGAAAAAGCAGAAAAAAGTTAAAAAATCACACAGACATTAGTTAAGTAATAAATATTAGTAAAAGCAGAAGCAGCAGTTAAAACAACAAATAACGAGGAAATAAATAGAGAAAAAGAAACACAGAAGAGAAGTAGACAATTTAAACAGTAAAGCTTCACATCAAATTAATATTCTGAGATCAAATAAACATAAACATATTTTACTTATCATATGATTGTTATTATTTCTATTAATAGTCATAATAATAAATTTAATTAACCACGTTTGTTTGATTGTTGTAGAATTCGAATCCTCACAAGTTTCCGAGAAGAAGAGGACAGTCTATCAGATGGCTCTGAGTAAGGAAGCTCCTGTGTCAGTGAAAGTGTCTCCATCGAGTCTGTCTCTTTCCACGCGTGACACAACAAGCCGCCATTTTGTTCCCGTTCATATTTCTGTTTCATTGTCGTATCTTGTCCTCTCCTTCCTTCTTTCCTTCCTCCTCCTCCTCTTCCTCTTCTCCTCTGTCTTTCTGCCGTCCCTCTCTCGCTCCCAGATAAATTAGATGAAATTCTTGCAGCCGCTCAGCAGACAATCAACACCAACGAGGCGCCAGGGACACGAGGACAGGGGCCCAAACGAGAGCGGGGCCGAAGCTTCTACGGCAACGAGGTACTGAAACAAACATCAAACATCTCTACTGTATCTGTGTCTGTCATAAATACTGCTTTACCTTTAAATACCATTAAACCCTCAAAACAAACTTAAAGACCCTGTACCTGATTTTTATTGTTTTGAAACGTGAAAAACAGAACTAGCTCATGTTGACGACTTTACATCAGTCACATGTATCTCTCACTTTCCTAATGCAGTCCCAACCTCCTAAATGTTCACCGCCATGAGTTTATAAGCACCTTTCACAAGTTTCTGAGCCTAAAGCGTCACACACCTTCACTGCTAAAGTTAACAAACATTAGCGTGCTCCTGCTTCTCTCATAGGATGAAACACTATAAATACTTGCAGAGTAAAGGTTGTGGTCTCATTTTTTCATTTAGACACATCTGTACTGGGGCAAATTTTACTTTATTACATTCAAAAATGAAACACGAGTGACCATAAATTACATAAAAATAGGGCTGGAAGATTAATTATAATCAAACCGAAATCACAGTTTGAATGGATGCAATTAACAAAAAAGAAAAAAGAGTGCAATTTTTTTAACTGCCTTAGTTTTCTCCACAAACAACAACATATACTGTTGTGTTCTGCATGAAAATTGCTGTAGTTTGGATCTGTACAAACATCTTCTGAAATACATGTGATTATTTTATAAGTTTGTCAGTTTATAGGACTATTTCAGTGTTTTTGTCAGTTCTCTGTGAACTCTGAATAGAATCCTATTATCAGAACATAAATCATAAATCTGATCGCAATCATAATACTTGCCAGTAAAATCCCAATTACATATTTTTCTTAAATCATGCAGCCCAACATTGAAACATAATTATCTTCTATACAAAATCTTGATATAGTAATACAGTCATGGCTGAAAGTGTTGGCACAACCGTTTGTTTTTCCTAGAAAATATAGTATTTCTCCCCAAAAAGACCTGCTTTCAGGTGTGATATTTATATTACCCACACCTGTCACTTCCTCCAGGTCGGTTTAAACGAGCATCACATGCTTAAATAAGTTATTTATCCTCAATTTTGAAAGAGTGCTAATAATTTTGTACGGCCCATTTTTGGCGTTTTGTGTGAAATTATGTCAAATTTTCTTTTTTTCCTCTGTTTTTTTATAGTTCCAATACGCACAAAGGAAATAAACGTGTAAAGCAAAAAATGTGGAATTGAAATACTTCTGGACCTTCTCAGGTCTATGTCTGTTCCTGAAGTGTGCTTTTGTTGTTGCAGCAGGGCTATGGGGACCAGTCCGGGATGGGGGTGATGTCCTCGGGGTTAGGCCTGGGCTACGACCGCGGGCAGTACTCTGGTCACGCCCCACCGCACGGTATGCTGCGGCAGAAGTCCATCGGTGAGGCTGTCTGTTCTGCCCCGCACTGCAAAAGACAAAATGTGTCAAAATAACTTTAATTTAGAATACCAATCTTAAAGTCATTTAAATTCAAGCCATTGTGACCCATGCTATTTTGTCCTACGTGTTATTCGCAGAGGTAGAAGTTGACTTTTTCTCTGAGTTAGTACAAGTGGTTGCTAAAAGTATCAAAAAACAAATACTAAACAATACTTAACCTACATTTAACTGAGCTTTATCAGAACTAGTATAAAACCACGTGGAAACAACAAAAGTAATATTGTTTTATGTTGATAATTACAGTCTATTGTGTAAATAAGTGCACCTTTGTGTCTAAATTTTGTTTGTAATTTTAGTAGCGTGACAATACCAAATATAACAATGATGCAATATATTTTTTAAAATAAATAAGATAAAATAAGATAAGATTTAAATTCTGAATTCAAGTTATTTTGAGTAATGCAGATATTTTTGCAGTGCTGCCCTTATGTCAGCTGTTTGTCTGTCCAATCCAAGTCTAAATGTTTGTGGCTGCGTAATTGTTTAATGTTTGTATTTGTGCTAATTATTTAACAACACTTTTTTACATTGCAAAAACTTCCAATGTTGAATTCTACAGTGTGTTTGGCCCGTGATGACTATTAATATTTCCTCACACTTTAGAGATTCTTACAATAAACTTTGGCTAAAATATGCCATTGTTTATTTCCCAGTTGCATTTGGCTGGTTTACTAACACATTCAATATTTTAGTTATTGGTGGACAGACTCGCTGGCATCAGAATGAAGACAGACAATCTCATCACTTTTATATTTCCATTTCACACTTAAGTAATAGTGATTCTACCAGTACAATTCAGCCCTTATGGCATCTAAAGTGGCTCAGTTTCCATTTTATAATACGTCTGTGAAAGTTATGCATGACACCAGAAAAGTGACAATAGAACAAAAAAGTGTCAAAGGTTGTTCCTATATAAATTTGTATTTTCTTACACTGACACTCTTTTCACTTAGAGGAAATGTCTTGTTTGTTGTTTTTCTTTTGTATTTTTAAGAGGAAGTTTTACGTTTAAGTGCCAAAGTTAGGAATACATCGATCCAGCTTTTTCAGTTCTGATATCGAGACTTGAGCTTTGATTGTCTGCCAGTGTTTGATATCAGATACCAGCTTACTTTCTTAAAACTATCAAAAGTTCCTAAAATATTAAGTTGTGTAGATCATAATGCTATGCTAATATTATTTGCACACCCATTATAGTAACTTTACAACTGCATACTGAATTATGTAGAGTTTTAAAATGTGTTATCATATGTCAGTATGTACTATGTTAAAATTAAGGTAAAAACAAATATATTGGATTAGCAAATAAGTTTGGGAAAATAGAGAATAACTCCATTACTATCACTCCATACATCCAGTGTCGTTGGTGCATTACTAGATTGATTTTAATATTAAGATTTTTGCTTTCAGTGACAAGCTTCTGCTGTCACTCTTCCGGCCTTTTATCTATTTGTTTCCGTTTATGCTGCTTTACTACCAACTTAAATATCAGTTGTGTTTCTTTGCTTGTGAATGCTGCACAACAGGGACCCCTGAGGAGGAGGTGAAGCAGTTTCTACACCCTCCGACCATGAAGTTTGTCCGCAGTCTGTCTGTGCCTGGCCCGGACGACATCCCCCCGCCGCCCACCACAGCGCCTCCGGAGCCCCCCTTCTCCTCCGCTCCACCTTTGGGATGGAGGACCAAATCATCTCAGCAGCCCTCCGTGTCCATGTCCCAGGCCTCTGCCACCTCCGCGCACTACCAGTCTTACTCCCAGCAGCCCGTGCACTTCACTCACGGAGGCAGGGAGAGAGCAGGCGGAGGAGGGGGAGGAGCCGTGGATCATAGCGCCGCTTATGCACACGCCGCCGCCCACGCTGCTCAGAGCCGGGCTGCCTCGCGAAAGGTTGCGTACCCTGGGGAAACTGCTGGTGCTGGGATGGGGGCTGGAGCGGCGGCAAAGGCGGCTGTTCTTCGACGAGGTTATAGCACCGCTGCCATCCCGCCTTCCAGCATCGCAGCGGTGATGCCCCAGCAACAGCAGACTGCCCAGGGTCAACCCCAGCGAGCAGACCGGAGCGGCGTGGGAGCAGGCGGGCCAAAAGGACAGGCCAGGAGAGGCAAAGGCCCTCTGGTGAAACAGTCCAAGGTTGAGGACTTGAGAGCGGGGCAGGCGGCGCTAGCGAGCAAAGGTTCGCTGGAGAAAAGTTCAATCCCAATTCCGACTATCATTGTCAAAGCACCTTCAACAAGCAGCAGCGGGCGTAGCAGCCAAGGTAGCAGTGTAGAAGCAGATGTCCCCGGCCCTGGAGAATCGGAGGAATCCAAAACGCCTCATCCTCCGTCTACCCCTGCCCCGCAACCACCCGCCCCACCCTCCGTCCCAGCTCCTCCGCCTCCTTCAATGCGAGCGCAGGAAAATTTGGACTACACGAGCCAGTTCGGTGCAGCCATCGTAGGTGCCGCACGGAGAGACAGGGAACGATTTCACGAAGCGAGGAGGAAGAGCGCTTCTCTGTTTATGTCCGCAGAAGAGGATGGACTTGTGGGAAGTATGAGTGATCATTTGGGAGCTGGATCAAGGACTCAGCATTCACAATCGCATCTTAGTTCACAGCAGGACGGCTCTTCGACGCGACTACGCCCTTCGAAATCCATAGATGAAGGTATGTTTTCTGGGGACACGTTCATTCACCACACTCGCAGTATGCCCCCCGCTTTCGGACTACCTGAATACTCCTCTTCTGCTTTGGACTACCAACCGAAATCTGTCCCCACCGATTTGTACACGGCAGCAGGTAGGCAGCCCTCCCCAAATGCGTCTACCACCTTTATCCACCCGCTGACAGGAAAAGCGCTCGACCCCACTTCACCTCTCGGCCTCGCTTTAGCGGCAAGAGAGCGAGCGTTGCGGGACGATTCGAGAATAAGACGGGGACCCGAGCATCATTTTACCAGGCAAATGTCCAATGTGTTCCCAACTTCCAGCGTCTCATCTCAACCAGTGTCTTCCACCGCGCAGTCTTCAAGCTCCTCCTATTTAGTTACGTCTTCGTCTGTAGCTGCTACTACCCCAACAGTGGGTCGTCCCCCTTCGCCCCGAATTCTTAGGGGTATGTGGGGCGATGATGCTGGGGCAGGCGATAGAGATCGTGAGGCGGGAGGGGCAAGAGAAGGGCTAAGAGTTCGATTTTCGGAGGATAAGACAGTTCACACGCACCACTATCAAGCGCAAGGCTATCAACCAAGAGATAGGTCAAGAGAACGAGATGTATCAAGGGAAAGAGAGAAGGATAATTATATGCGCAGATCAGAACAAACGGACAGTGCGACAGGACAACAGCAAGCCTCCCAAAGACCGTCGTTTCTCAGAATGGAAAGTCAATCCGATCCTTACATATTATCGCTCACTCCTCCATCACCGCCTCCAACTGGCACCCAGCAACAGACCAACACTTCAGGCGGGTCAGGGATAATGGTTCTACCCCCGCCCGCTCCATCAGTAGACGCTGATGACGAATTTGTGTACGCAGACCCCCTTCCACCTCCGCTAGAGTTTGCTAATAGCTTTGACAGAGGTTTAGGTAGCGCAATGGCAAGGTACGCCCAAGGCGGCATGCACCGAACTATGGCGGCGCGGCAACATCAACAGGAAGTCCCGCCGCCTCCGCCACCTCCGCCACCACCTCCGCCACCACCTCCGCCCGCCTCCCAACACAAGGAACAATTTGGGACAAGTTTTCCGGCACCGTTGCCGTCTCCGCAAGCAGGTGATTCCACAGCGTCCAGCCTTACGTCGTACGATAGCGAAGTAGCCAATCTCACGCAGTCTGTCCCGTCTCCGTCGCAAGTTTCGCCTAACCCTCCTCCGCCCGCCTCGCCTTCCACGCTACAGCCTTCTTCAGTCGGAGGGCAGCCGCAACCATCGGTTTCACCTCCACCCGGCTCGTACCATCGCCCCTTTTCAATGTCCCATCATCATCTTTACAACAGCAGCCACGCTCCTGCTCGTTCATCTTCTCCGACCCCTCAACAACAGCATACGGTCGCTCCTCCTCCAGCGTACAGAGGACCTCCGGCGCACCCCCAAGCAACCTCGACCTCCGCTCAGATTCGAGGCACCGCTTCCCAGACAACAACCGCGACCAGTGCCCCTGCTACTACTTCCTCCACGCCTTCCACCACAACAAGCACCTCCACGCAGCTGTACCACGAGCGAACCTCTCACACAACCACTGTCATAACGGGACGAAGAGCTGGGGAGCAACACCGCCCCGCCACCACTGCCAAAAAGGGGGAGTCCCAAGAGACAGTCGTCGATTCGGGTATTGAGGAACTTGATAGTCGTAGCAGTAGCGACCACCATTTGGATAGTATTTTGGGTTTGAGCGGAAGACGGGGTTTAGACGGAGGGAGGTTGACAGGTAGCAGTAGCAGGGTGGGCTCGACCGATTCGGACAGAGCAGGAGACTTTTTGGAATCGTACATGAGCTACTTGGACGGACAAAGCTTCGAGATGCAAAACGCCACAGCGGCCGCGGCGTCAACGTACCCCAAAACGAACAGATTCAGGGAAGGAGGTCGCGCTGGCGATTTGCACCGACAAACCAGCACCGCCCCTGCCTCTTTTCACCGAAGACGGGATGAGCACGAAGAGGACGACATCGAGGAGGGGGGTGTCGAAGAAGATAGCGGGCAAGAGAGCTACACTGTTCGAGATATGCAGAACTTGGGACGTCCAGCATCGCCCTACTACGAGAGACCGAGAACCCCAGAAATGAAGCCTCTCTGGGGGGAAACGCAGAGTGCAGAGTCGGCGGCGCTCTTGGAGGGGAAAAAAGTCTATCCGCCGGCGTCGAGTATGAAGCCGAGTATCATCAACGAGCTGAGCAACAAACTGCAGCACAGGAGCAAGGAGAGCTGGAGCAGCCAACGGGCCCTCAGCAGACACAGGTACTTTATCAATGGGGTCTAATAAGGTTTAATAACTAAAAATATATATAGCTACAAATATAAACGCACCTTAGAGGTTAAATTTGTTTAGTAAAGAATGTATTGGCCGTAATGAGTAAGGGCACAGACCAGCGCAGTCAGCAGTCCAGCTAAGTAAGGGATAAAAAAAGCCCTTAAGGTTTTATTTTGTCTTTTCGTCAAGTTTTTTGTGTAATGAAACTTTTTAAAAAGTCAGTGTGGTGAGATTTTCATGCATGTTTTTCAGTATATTTTTGAACAATGAAAACAGCTGTAATTTAAGAAATGCAAGATAGATTAATAATGAGTAACTGAGTAATTGGTCTACTGGTCTAACCAAATTAAAGTTTTTGTCCCTTTTGATTCATGAAGTACTGTAATGACTAAATATTTGTCTGTTAAAGGGTAGATGGTTAAAAGACGGACAGGAAAGGCACCATCAGGCATTAAAATCTACCAAATTACCAAGCGACTATGAAAAAGGAAGAGTCAGAAGTGGAATTTGAGTGTGATATTCTTTATAAAATGTGTGCGATTATCCGATAGTGTAGGGCTGCACAATTGATCGAACCGAGATCAAACCGAAATCGACACCAAGTGCAATAATTTCCAACAAAATATCTTGTATAAAACTGCAAACACTGTGGTTTAAATTTGTTAAAACGTGAGAAACGCGACTTAAAGCAACAAAAAGTGTCAAATGTGTCGAAAAGTGACAAAAACTTTTGATTCTTTTAATAGTTCGTCAATTCATATTTCAGTCTTTTTGTCATTTCTCCTGGTTGCGTTTAAAATGTGAACTTTGAACAGACTTCCATGATCTAAACATAAATTGCTAATATTTTTCCCAAATCGTGCAGTTCTACTTTGATGTATTTTGGCATCTATCTAATCATAGTTTAAATATTCCTAATTGATAACATAGTATGCATTTGTTTTTCCAGATTTTCCGAAGACTCTGCCTCTGCTCTGAGCCCTCCGTCGGTGCGCTCCCTCTCTCCCTCTCCCATCTCTCTGTCCCAGCCGTCTCTGTCTCCATCACCCACTCCTGCCTCTCAGTATCCAAACTACTGTCGCTCCCCTTCCCCTCAGCCCCAGGTCCAGTCCCAGCCTCCACGCTCCCACTCGCCCCTTTCCCCCACAGGCTACGCCCCTTACCCCACTTCCCCCAAACACCGGCCCGTCTACCGCTCCAAAGCTCTCGAATTCCAGTTTATACCCAGTCGAGAGTCTAGAAAGGCGGAGTCCCATATCGCTCGCAGACGTGCTCCGAGTCCGCTCATATCCCCAACCGAACGGCCCAAACACGCACCTCCACGCCCCTCCTCCTTACCCCTACTCCCTACGTCTCCTCTCTACAGCGCCATCTACGACTTGCGGGGGTCGATCACACCGCCGTCCCCCGCGAACCCCCTCGGCGACCCCTATTTCTCGCCGTCTCCTCCACTGTTTGCCCCGTCTGGCGCTCCTCCACCTCCAAACTCCACTTTAGTCGTCTCCCGGTCGCTATCGCCGACGCATTTCCTGTCGGGGACGTCTTCTCCGCCGCTGCACCCCATCCCGCCGCCGCCCTGCCTGAGTTACCCGCACCTGCCGCCCCCGTCCCCCACGAAACCATTCGCTTCCAAGCCCCTGCCCTATTGGACCAAGTACGACGTGGCAGACTGGCTGGCGTATCTGAACTTGGGGGAGCACAGGGAGAGGTTTTTGGACAATGAAATAGATGGGACGCACCTGCCCTCTCTCACCAAGGAGGACTACCTGGATCTGGGCGTGACTCGAGTGGGACACCGCATGAACATCGAGAGGGCTCTGAGGACGGTAATAGACAGGTTGGTATGGAAATAACCCTTTAACGTTGAAAATTACATGATTCCAACTCATGTATTTGATAAATTCCACTGATTTTGGTCCTGATTTGGATTCCGTGAGGTACAGAAGCAATTGAAAAGTTTATTTTCCCATTAAAACAAACCTAAAACGTCCAAGAACCAGTTATCTAACCAAAGTGACACGTCAGACAAGTATTGCTTTAGACTTAGAGAGACCATTGACACTGTAAATTAAGCTTCAATCTCAATGCAACCTTACTTTTCAGTGCACCATTTTAAAGCTAAAACAAATCATCAGTTTAAACTAAAAAGAGTAACATAAAACCAAGAAATCCATGAAGAGATCTACAACACATATGAGCACATACTGTGTAGAGCTCGAGATTGAATGCAAAAAAGTGACCGTCATTGAGAAAATCAGCTTTTGGGCACTGAAAATCCATATTTGTCATAACAACTTCATCAAAGGAAACACAAGCTGAGTGGAATAATGATGGGACATGTTTCCCGTTCTGCGTTGATGGAGTTTTGACACAGTGTTGGTGTATTATATTGTGCCATCTGGTGGTCTAAAAAGGTACTGCTTTTTACGCAGTCACCATGCTTGGCTTGTTCATTCAAAAAACACTAAACTGTGATGAATGCACTTTGATAATCCACAAATAAGAGATAATTCTTAGTAAGAAGATGCAATCTTATGTATTTAAAGTAAGAAACAGCCTATTTTCCAGTAAAGTATGCTGTAATTTAGCCTGTGTGATATAATGACTCAAAGTCAATGTGAATATGATGTGCTGTATATACCTAATGATGAAGTACTTTCTCTCAAAGTAAGAGCTAAAAGCAGCGCGCTGATTGGCTGCACTTGGGTGGTCCTCCGCAGTTTTACTTTGCCGCCTGAAAAAAAGTTGTTGTATAGCTGTGCACAGGACCGAAAATTTATAACTCACATTTTAAAGATGTGCCAAAAGGTTTGTGGGGGTGAGTCAGATAGATTTAAAAACCTGCTTTAATGCCATTCTAGTCTATATGACAGGTTCTCATTTTTTTCTAATTCAGACTTAGTTTGGTAGGAATATTTAAAATAGTTTAACATGGGTGAAGTTGCAGTTTGTGATGAAATTTAGAAAAATAAAAGTTTAAAATTACAGGAAGTAGTACTGAGCTCTATAATGCGACGTGCCGTTGAAATACAAAGATAATTCACACACAACTGACACAATTTTTTGACCGTTTAAACAGTCATTCAACAAAATAAAGGTGTTATCAGGTATTATTATTTGGCCAATCATTACTATTGGGTAATTTATATAGTTTTAGGCACTTGTTTTCAAAATGATCGACCAATTAATCAACAATAATCTGGCAAAAATATATCAAAACTATGAAGTATTTCCATGAATCTGACTCAAACTGCATTCAGAAGACCACAACTAAAACAACAGTTTTTACAGATAAGTACAAGGAAATTGTGTATTTATATGTTGGACTCCAAAATATTCAGCAAACTCACTTCATATCTTCTTGCTTTTGCTGTTTTTGCCATAAAAATCCTTTAAATCTAAATAAAATAATACATTTAAAAAATGTTGGTCGACTAAGACTCCATCGACCGATTAATCGACTAAACGACTTAAGGTACACAACCCTAGCGAAATGTATTGTCTAACCTCGTCATTCCCAACCTGGGGGTCAGGATCCAAATTTGGGTCACCACAGATTCTCAGGGGGTCCTTAGGCTTTCTTAAAAAAGAGGTCCAAACTAGAATGTGTGAAATTTAACAATGGTATGGTAACAATGGTAACATCTTTATTAACCCAAAAATAATTATATCTTTCTTTATAAGACAATTATTTTCCAGGTACAAGAAGGATGTTTGGGTCGCATTCTCGGGTAAAATAGGGGTCGATGGGAGAAAAAGGTTGGGAACCAGGCAGAGCAAGTTTATTTGTAGAGCACAATTCATACACAAGGCAATTGAAAGTGCTTTACATAACAGGAAAAGTTGCATTAAAATCTCAAAACACAAACAGAATCATTTTAAAATAAAGCGCTTTAAAAGAGAAGAGTGCAGATAGATCTTTCAGTCGTTTGCACATCTAAACAGAACTGTTTTTAGCCTGGATTTAAACATTGTCAGAGTGAAGGCCTGTCTCACATCTTCAGGGAGACTTTCAGATTTTAGCTGCAAAAAACTGAAATGCTGATTCCCCATGTTTAGTCCTGACTCTGGCACCAGCAGGAGGCCGGTCCATGTTTAGTCCTGACTCTGGCACCAGCAGGAGGCCGGTCCATGTTTAGTCCTGACTCTGGCACCAGCAGGAGGCCGGTCCATGTTTAGTCCTGACTCTGGCACCAGCAGGAGGCCGGTCCATGTTTAGTCCTGACTCTGGGCACCAGCAGGAGGCCGGTCCATGTTTAGTCCTGACTCTGGCACCAGCAGGAGGCCGGTCCATGTTTAGTCCTGACTCTGGGCACCAGCAGGAGGCCGGTCCATGTTTAGTCCTGACTCTGGCACCAGCAGGAGGCCGGTCCATGTTTAGTCCTGACTCTGGGCACCAGCAGGAGGCCGGTCCATGTTTAGTCCTGACTCTGGCACCAGCAGGAGGCCGGCCCATGTTTAGTCCTGACTCTGGCACCAGCAGGAGGCCGGTCCATGTTTAGTCCTGACTCTGGCACCAGCAGGAGGCCCGTCCCTTAAACCAGTGGTCTAACCTGTCATATAGACTCTAAACTGGAAATGCAAATCACAAGAGAAGCATTGCAGCTCAGTCGCAGTCAGAGGTGAAAGTGGCGATGAGGAACGAGGTGAATATTGCAGCATTAAGAGTTTGAATCCCTGACTGTGCCCTTTGCAAACGCACTGTAGCAGCAGAAGTCTTTCCCCCCCAAAAATACACCAGAAAACCCCGTCATTAACATTTCATGTCCTTATGCCGCGGCCCTTCTGCTCGTGTCCCCAGGCTCTCGAGCAGCCCGTTCCCCATCTCCATGCTGTCTCCGCGGGAAGGACAGGGCGACATGAGGAGGGACGACGGAAGTAGGAGCTGAGCGGGAGGAAAAAAACAAAAACCCGACCCGAGAAAAACGGAGAATAGAAACCACACCACTCGGAATCAATGAGGGGGCAAGATACAACTGCTGCGGCTCCACACCATAAATTAAAGTGGGGGGTTAGACCTCTCGGCGAGCAGGGGAACAGCTTTGGGACGTCCCGAAGAGAAATGAGGGAAACACAATGGCTGATGATGCGTTTAGACGAGAGGAAGGCGGCGAAAGTCATCTCATTTTACAGGGTTTCGTTTTAAACATCCGGCTCAAGAAGCGCTCCTAACGCTGGCAATTTCAGACGCAAAAAGACGAGCAATATCTACATCGACTTAAAGGATTTATAGCTAAGTATGAGCTTGATTTGAGTAGTGTTGGCTTAAGATTGAATGATTTGGCTTGATTAGCATGTTGGTTCAATATATCTTGTTTTTATTTCAAGCTTATCTGTAAAATCAAGCTCCCACAACAGATAAATTACCTTAAAATAAAAGAACAGCAGTGGTGGAAAGTACAAAAGTAAAAGTATTGCACCTGAGTAAAATCTTCAGATAAATGTACTTTAATTTTGTTTTTGCAGTGGATACTTTTTAGTTTTTTATTTAATTACATTTGAGAGCAGCCATCCGTACTTTCTATCGCACTACATTTTTTTAACTGGACTAAAGAGTAAAAGTGGATTGTTATTGTTTTTAGACCTGCTAAATCAGGGGTGGGCAATTATTTTGACGCAAGGGCCACATTGGATTTTTACACTCACCTGGGGGCCGGACCATTTTACACACATACTACTACACATAGACTTAATGCCTAAAATATACAAAAAATTACAACAGAATAGCAAAAATCATTACCTTTATTTAGTGGGAACAGTGCAGTTGATCACTCCTTTTATCCATTGCATCAAAGTTTGGTGTTATTCTAGTGGTGGCTGTTCTCAAAACTGATTTTTAATGAACAAGCAGCTGCTCAGGAAACTATAAAATGACAAATGCACCACACCTAACTCATACAATTTTTAATTGAATGCTTTGCGGGCCGGATCAAAATGCCAAAAGGGCCGCATGTGGCCCCCGGGCCTTAGTTTGCCCCCCTCTGTGCTAAATTGTCTGAGGGGTTTATTTTTGAGCAGTTTTGAGTACAAAACTTTCGACTTTGTGCAAAATTAAGAAATCTATTCGGTCGCTTCTGAAAATTTACTACAATTCTTTATTAAGATAAAACAAACATTTCACACTTTAATTATTTCCAAAATCTGTGTGAAAAATCTTCCTTTTTTTTTTTTTTCTTTTAAAGAACAATTGAAGGGTTCAGTGGCAAAAACAGATATCTCCGTTTTGAAAAATTGTCAAAATGTATTTTCATTTTTGTCATCGTCTATACATAATCAATTAAAATGATGTGTATTAGATTTGATCAAGGAGGGTGGAATAACACTTTGATTGCAAGCCTTGGATGGATGCCTTTTTTTGTAAAATGGCACACATCTGTTTTTGCAAATTAACTTTTTAATTTCTTCAGCTACTTCAACTCTTTTACTTACGTATATATTTTTAACGTTAGTCCATTAGTTAAGTTTTTTTTTTTTGCTCCTGCAGCTGTACTTTTACTTAAGTTAGAAAATTGACAACTTCTTCCACCACTGAAGAACACAGACAAATGTATTGCAAAAAGTTCGATAAAGTTCTGCTAAATAATTCAAAACCAGTCAACACCACTCAAAAAAAGATGAATATTCTAGTTTTCTGTGTAAAACGTTGTGAAAAAGTCAATTATTTTTTGTAGTTCAACTGATTCCCATAAAAAAAGATGTATTTTGACATTTGAATGTGAGACATAACAGATTAAAAATGTTATATAATTTGACTTTTTCCAAAATTTAACATAAAAACAGTACAAAACAAATCTGACTGTTAAGTACTCACACATTAATTCCAATCAATAAATTGCTCACTGACTGTATGCTGTTGGTAATAACTACAGAAATGCATTGATTTTCACACAATGTTCTTATTTATTATACATTATGCAGTTTGATTTGTTAGCTTCACTTATACAGAAATACACAGCCACCAACAAATATCGGATTTTACAAAAGCTATATTTTCATGAGGGTTGATGGTGCAATAGTTAAAGTATAGTCGAGAGAAATACTATTTGTATATGTAGTTATATTAGACATTATTGACATTTAGTGGTTAGTTAGAAGGCGATTTAATGCCACGGAGATTAACCATGTGATGCAGTAAAAATGGCCAGTAATTATATCATATTGATCTGGTGCAAGTCTCCAAATTGGTATTGACAATGACTATCTGTATTTCACTGTTTATAGACCCCAGAGCACTGTTTTCAATCCCTAAAGACACTGCCATTTTATCAGATATACAGTAAGTATATAAAGATTTTATTTTAGCACTTACAGATTATCCAAATATAAGATAGCAACAATCACGTAAATGGTATATTGTGAGCTGAAACTGGAGTCCAAATGTTTAAAAGTTCTAGTATATATAAAGAAAGTATATAGCTTATGTATTATATGTACACATTCTATACAATCAGTGCCAAATATTCACAAAACATCAGTATATAAGCAATCAGAATGTGGAGAGGAAAGGTATATTAGATTAATTTTGTCTTCTGATAATTTATTTTAAACAGTTGTATTTTTCAGACCAGAGTGTCGTTTGTTTGTTCTTTCATACCTGATAGTTGTAGGACAGGACAGTAAACCAGGACGAGGGGGCTTTGTTACTCTCACACACGTGGGATTCTGTCCTGAAGAGGCCGGACTGCAGATGGCGCTGTGGTTCTGGCTCTAACAGAAGAAAAACCTGTGTAAATCAAGACACAACACAACAGCATCTCTGAAGAAGACTGTCAGGTATGAAGAAACAAACTCTGGTCTGAAGAAATATCTTTTAAAATAAATGTAATAATAATATATAAGTCATGGATGAAGGTTTGTTAAAACTTAAAAGGATTGTCCATAATTTTGTCTGTGTTTATTGTAGGCTAGGGCTGCAACGATTAATCGACTAATTGTGACTAGTCGACTATAAAAAAAGAATCATCTATAAACATTGATAATCGTTATTGTTACCTGCACTTTACAGACTTTAAAATGTCACGTTATTACATAAAAATGTAAAAAAAATAATAGATTATTTCAGATTTTCCTCAATAATATTTAATTCATAAATATTCTTCTATCTAGGCTCCTTCAGTTGCCATATTTCAACCTTTATTTGGTTTAAACCAAAGTTTAACTAAATAATGATTAAACTAGTTAACTAATCAGGAAAAAAAACAATCGCTGAGTAGAGTGGGCTAAACTAGCCCTGTTGTGGGCTATGGGGAAGGACGACGATCGTTTTCGTTGGACTAAACTACATTTCCAGCATTTTTAACCCGTCTTTCAACAACTTTTTCTTGCGCTTGAGGAGAGCTGCAACACTTAATCAACTAATCGTGACTAGTAACAAATAATTGTAGTTGTTTTTTGATAATCATTTTTATAACAAAGAGTGTATGTATTAAATCAAAATGTCAAAAAAGAATAAACCTTTTCTGATTTTCCTAAATAATACACTTAATTTGTAAAACATTCTCCATCTAGAAGCCTCCAGTCACCATATTTGTTAATGTAATTAAAAAGTCTCTGTACAACAGATATAATCCTTTGACTTGTTGACTACTAAAATAATTATTAGTAATAGCTCTACTTTTGAGTCAGGAGTAACTATAGCTGGAGGTTTTAGCTTGTTGTTTTAGGCTAAACCTCCCTGACACAGGAAAAATACAAAATTGTTACCTTTTTGTTAAGAAGGAAGAACGATAATTACTCTGCAACCAAAAAAAACACCAAAAACATTGATTCAATTAGCTGTAAACTCATCATTATTTTCCAAACTGGTGCTAATAATCAACCATAAGAATTCACACTTGCATTTGGGACTAATCTAATTCTAAACCTGTAACTAAACATGGACAAGACCAGTGCTAAACCAGGACTAAAACAGGACTAAACCAAATCTAAATTAGGATTAAACAGGGCTCAAACCAGGACCAAAAAGTGAGACAATCCCTTTAAGTTATTAACAAAAGAAACAGCTCCATCTAGTGGCTCATTCCTGCTACATGTTTGAATTCTTGATAAGAACAAGTCACAAAACATTTATTATCAGATATTTTTGTCCATAACTTAAAAATCAGATATATTTATTTATTTCAAAACCATACATCTCCACACTGTATTTCATCACGAGACAGCTTTTACAGAGAGATTTAAAGGTTGAAAACGTGACAAAACGAAAGCTTGTATCTTGGATTATTAGCTGCTGCTGCTGCTGACTTTACCTCTGAAATCCCAAGCTATCTCCTTTTTACCGCGCTAACTCTAGAAACGACGTACGATAGCGACGCATTTTCAGACTGGTTACTGTACGACAACATTTGTAGCAACAACAACAACAAGTGCCCAGGTCTTTCCACAACACCACAGAGATAACGCACACATTAAACTTTACATTCATGGATTATTCAGACAAACAAAGACGGCTGCATGCATTCACCGACATGTAGACACTTCCAGCGCACTTTGAATAGCAGTGCAAATATGGGACACATTATATATAACAACTTATTATTTAAAAATGGACTTTGGATATTATAACTGGGACGAAATCTCCCGACGGATTTTTATTTATTTAATAGAAGATCAACGGAAAAGACTTTTGGATTTGGGAGGAAAAAAGGGGGGACTCCATGCCGGGACGAACACGAAAAACTGCCATTTATCATAATAGACTTTAAATACGTCCCCGAAATGAGAAGAAACGGAGCCCAAATCCACAAGGAACAGACTGAGAAGGCGCTTCTACTGAATATACGGAGTTTTAATACTGCTCTTGTTCTTACGATTTTTAAACTTTAAAATGGGATATTGATATCAAGAGATTTATTGTTACTATATTTGTCATTACTGTCATCGTCCTTACTGCTGTTGGCTGGAGAAAGTCGTGAAATGTTTTATAAAGATTAGTTTGGTGAGGATTTAGATTCAAAATGGGGGCCGGAATTGTAAGAACGTTTATGGCTATGAATATTAGAAAATGTGTCCAAATTGTGTGTTTATGTTTCTAAAAGATCATTTATTTAACTTTTCTGGTGGATCTGATCTGCCATCTTCTTGTCTCCATGGAGATGCTACTGCTTTGCCTGCAAAATTTCCACAGTATGGCATTAAAGTCTAAATGACAACCTGACAAATGGTGGCGTTTGTGGGTCAATGCTAACGCTAATGCTAATTTTCAAGCATAATAAACATAAAAATAAAACAGTTTAAAATCAAAATAAAAAAAACAGACGTAATCCATTCAAAAAAACATTCAGATGGTCTTTACTTCACATTTTATAATTTGTTGCTTCTTTATATTTTACATTTTAATGGAAGTTAGCATTATCTTAGTGTTAGCTTAGCCAACTGCTGCTGTGCAACAAGCCCATTTAAACACAACAGACACATTTTTCTGACAGTTTAAATGATCGTTCAACAAAATAAAGGTGTTATCAGGTATTATTTATTGTTAGTACCTAACTATTGTGTAATTTATGTGGATTTTGGCCTTTGTTTATCGTATGGTTGCTAGGTTACAGTTGCTGCTCCTGTCCAACCAGGAAGTAACATTATAAACTTTATAAAACTTGTCAAACAGGCAAAATGTGTTTAAGTGAAATGTGTAGTTTAACCGGCCATATAGACTTTAAATATTTTGCTTTTATTAAATTACAGATGTTTTTTGCTGAGAAAACACCTTAAAATAATGCATTCTCTCTGTGAATAAGCTTTGCCTTTCCACAGATCTGGCCTGTAGCTTGTGGTGTCAATGCAGTGGAATATTTCAGGCAAAACAAAATGGAGTCAAGTAGGTGACGAGCCTTGCACCAGAAAGGTTACGTAGTGCAGCTTTAAGGCAAGATGCTACAGGTAAAAGTGTTTGGTTTAGTTGTCCAATCTGCTCCTAAATATGTTTTATTATTTAATTTAATTTAATCCACTTCGTCCATAGATTTCTCTGGGATGTTGTAACTTCAGAGGTTGTTTTCTTAAAATGCATTTTTCTTCCACAGAGATATAAAGATCAGACTTAAAGTAGATCCAACACCAAACTATGGTCTTGAACTGAACAAGATTTCGAACAGAACGATTTGTTAATATTTAATTCTAAGCCTGATTGCTGATTTTACTTCACTCAAACACTGAAGAAGATATCTAAAATCCTCTCTGTAATTAAAAAAAAAATGTGTTCATTAAGCAAGACATGTAAACCTGTCTCTATTCATTTTCCAGATTTAAATGTCCCAAATATGTGCAATTTTGGCAATTTTTACACATAAAATGCCTTATTTCTACATAAAAAATGACCTAAAAACCTATAATACATTGTATTCTTTACATTTATGTGAGTAAACTTCAGAAAAAGTTTCAAATTGATTGCTAAATTTAACATCTTTCCCTGTGCACCTGCAGTTTCTCGCCTTAACATTTGAGATTAGTACTTTAATGTTGTTTATAATCATCTTTTTTTTTGTTTTTTCTTTCATGAATCTATAAATGTTCTACTAATTCTGGCCTCGATTATTAAAAGGAATAACATGTGGGTCATTTTGAATTACATTCTCCTGTATCTCTTACATTTAACCCTGATTGTGAAGCTCATTTTTCACTTTCGTTGTTGTCGACTGTGAAGCTTTGATTAATCACACAGAGCGCATTTTAATCATTTCAACCTAAAATTCTGATTCTATTGAGATGTAAAAGTAGTTTTTAGCTTGTCGTATTATGCTGATTTTTGAAATGTAGCAATGGTTATTAAAGGCAGTAGAAAGATAGTGTTTTTTTCTGTAATAATGGACTTTTCTCAATAACTTTATGAATAATATTACAGTATACTCAGCAAAAAATCAATATTTGCCAGCTAAATTATCTTTTTACCTCATTTCTTCTGCATTAGTTTGAGATTATTTGACTTCTAAACCAACTCTGACGTGTTTCGAAAGGGTAAATACAAATAAAGCAACAAAACTGTTCAAATCAACAATAATTTTACTTACTATACCCGTAAATATAACACATTTTGAAGTTCTGTGTATTGCAGAAGAAAATACAGAAGATAAACAATAATATTCAAACTACTTTACGCCAATTATATAAGATTATTTGCGAGATTATCCCAAAAAATACAATTCTAATGGAAAATATTGCAAAAAATAAGAGCTGCAGTGAATAAAAAGCAGAATTAAATTGTTAAGTTTGTGTTGATAAAGAGTCATAGAAGTAATTTTTTCAACCGTCTGCAGCTCAAATCTTATTGTAGTACAGAAAAATAACAAATGGTACAAAGAAAAAAATTAATATTGACCCCCAAAAATCATTGTTCTATTTATTATTTATAGAACAGACCATTAATCAGTCAATTAAACAAATATTTCTTGCAAAAATAAGGCGTTTAATGAACAAAACATATACATTTTTGGAGAATTTTAGAAAGTATCGATGCAAATACCTGACTTATTATTCAGTTTTGCAGTTTATATCTTTCTACTGCCTTTAATACAAAGCAACGTCACTTTATTGATCACTATTTTAAGATGAATATTTACAAAAGATGATTAATTATTACTTAAATCCTGTGTTTGTTCATTATCACATACTTCAAGGGCTCTTCCATCCCTATCTCCAACATTTAAACCCATCCACAACGCATTTAACATCATATTTTTGCAACTTAACGCTTACATTTTCATCATTTTCAAATGTTTCGCTGGTGGAATACGGCAGATTTATTTAATTGTGGGGGAAATGGCGATAAGGACGATGAAAATAATGGTTACGTTGTTATGGTTTAAGATGTGTTCAAGTCTCAAAAGTTCTACCGAATCTCTGTCTTCCAGATGTTTAACACAAAAGGTACATTGTATTTATTTATATATATATTTATTTAAAGTGCTTTTTGTGCAGTCAGGGCCATTCTTTACGCGTTCAAATGGCGATATTTTCAAGCAAAATTGTAAGAGAACATAACTTTTTCTTGATCGTGTGTAAATTATTTCCACCTTTTTGGAGGAAAATGTATTTGCAAAACATTTAAACGCCGTAAAAGAATATCATGCAGTGTGGAAGAATGGTTTTCAGGCTAGACAAGAAGCACACATTTTTATTTAAGAGAACTTTTAAAAAATGAGAATGAAGAGACGAAAGCTAACTTACAGAATATATGAGTATATGTGGTATGCATATACACCTTCATATGATGAATATATATGAATTTCAAATGTTTTAAGAGATAATAAATTGTTAGAATTATAATAAACAGTTCAAACAATGACTGGAGTCGTTACTGAAAATGAAGAACTGTTGATTTTTAACTAGAAATGTCGACGTCTTTTCAGTTTGAGTCGAAAGATCAAGCAACGAGCAGAGGTGAGTAAAAATGATATTTACTGGTACTCTTATATTCATTTTTAATTTAATCAGTGACTGATCATGTTTACTTAAGGCAAAAAATGTACTCAAGTGCAACAGCCACATTTGTATCTAAATATACAGTATGTAAGAAAATATTACTCAGGCACAAAACGTTAACTTAGAAAGAAACCAAAAGTATGCTTTTTTTTTAAATATATTTTGGACTTTCTATTGGACTTTAGTGGGGGGAAAAAAAAAAGGTACATGCATACCCTAACCACAGTATTACAAATAAGTGATAATTCGATTACGTTGCCACATTATTTTCCTACTTGAGTAAACGTCTGCAAAAATTTCAGATTTTGTGAGACATTTAAGTCTTGCAATGACATTTCAATTTAAAAGTAATTTTTTTCATACGGTAGTTAACTCACTTTTCCTGTGAACTCTTGTCCTTTTAATTGATTTAATTTTACTTCAGTACAGTTTTGGCTGCTTTACTTTAGAGATTTAGAATGTGAATGATGGCTTTTGTTTACAAATCGTGTTGGGAATAACTTAACGATAGAATGCATAATTAAAATTGCTTTGGTTTATTTTGACAAATATCAGTCAAATCACGACAATTATGAACACATTACAGTACAATTCAAGACATACATTCAATAAGTTAAATGTTTAGAAACTGCAGATATTTAATATCTATACACTTTATTGTATTTATTGACTGTAGTGCATGTTCAAAAAGACTTTACATTTTATGTACCCATAAATAAGCTTACAAAAGTGACTTAAATTACTCATTCAAATGTTTACTGTTTGCTCCAGTATGTAGTGTATTTACAACTTCACGGTTTGGGATAATTTTTATGACAATCTTCATCCTGTAACAGTTCAGTCACCAACAGTTTTCTTCAAGAGTTAATCTTGAGTTTAAGACTTTAATCTCATTAAAAAGGGGGCATGTTTATTCTCAATCAGATCAAATATTATTTTACTGATAATACAATCAATAATTCTACAAAATGAAGTAGTTGACCGTCTGTTTCTCAAGCCAAATATCCCATTAGAACGTAAATTAAACACTGGGTTACCAGAACCAAATCAGCCTAAAAAGTCCAGCAATGAAGCGTGAACACATTCTGGAAGTTCAGAGTTTTCACACGAGACAGTTACAGTTTTAAACCGAAGCGCAGGCTGCAAACCTTAAGTTCAGACACAGAGGAGCTGTGTTCAGACCTGCCAGCCCTTGTCCGGTCTTTTCTCTGCACTCGGATCATTGTCCCGTTTTTCCGCCCCCGTGTCCTCCGTCGGCTCTGTGTCCTCCTCGCTCTGCCCCGGGGCGTCTGGAGGTTTGAGCGGCGTCTTACTGTACCCCAGCCTCTTGAGCGTCCTCCTCGTGGTCCGCTCCGAGATGGTCTTCTGCTGTCCGTCGTTGTAGCGCGCCGTCAGCTCCGCCACAGTGGCCTCCCTGTCGCCCCGGATGAGCCGGTCCAGCCGCCTCTGCCCTCGGTCGTCCACCAGGCACTTGCGCCCGCACGACTGCCGCGCGCTGGACACCACGCGCCGCTCCGACCACTCCCTGAAGACGCGGGACACGGTGGTGCGCGAGTAGCCCAGGAGAGTCGCCGCTTCGGACACGCTCAGTCCGGCTCGTCTGGCCCCGACCACCAGGCCGCGGTCGAACTCGCTCAGGTCGCTTCTCTTGCCCATGACCAGGACTCTACGCCATTCGGGTCGAGATTAGAGCGTTGTCACAGAGCAGTCACTGGGAGGTAGTTTGGACTTCATTTTCAACAAATCGATGTCTTTCTGAGAGCTGCAAGTCCTGAAAAACCACCACAAAACAAAAAAGTCAAAACTGAGATTTAAAATGTATTACAGTTACAAGGAAAAAAGAAATGGTTATCCAGATTTTAACTTAAACAGAATTACTTTTATTCATGCACAAGGGGAAATTATTTTTGTTACAGATGTGCAACCAGACCAACAGAAGAAAAAGTTCTCAATAAGAGTAAGGAGTTTCGGGACATCCAAATTATCAGCACAGAAAAGTGCGATGGGAAAGTATTTTTGATTCACTCAATGCTTAAGTTTGATGCGCGCAATTGATTCATATGACATCTCTTCACGGGAAAATATTGAGGCATTAGTAATAATGAACCCGTCTTCTTTACTGCAGTTGTAACCCTACGGGAGTAAAGCACGCTTGGGACGAAGAGCAATAAGTATCAGAATATTATGTCAAGTGGAAGGTAATGAGGCTTCTCTCAAAAAGATATCAGGAAAATCCCATGTGTTTTAGCGATCTCTGAAAATTCTCTCTCTGCAGAGCGCTCCTCGTACAATCTGTGCGCCCAAATAGTCAGGATTCTGGAGGGAGGTGACGTCACAGCGATGGTGAGATCTGATTGATTCACGGTCTGTGCTGTTTGAGCTGCCAGGAATTGAACATGGTTAGGAATTTGCAGCCGGTTGCCATCGAGATTTACTCTGGGAGGAAGTGAACCTGATTGGTAGGACCTCCACACCAGGTTTAACCCTGAAGTTATCTCTCAAACCCAGTGTTTCCCAACCAGACCCCTAGGGGTACGTGAGGGATGACCAGGGGGTACTTGGAATTATTTCAGGTTTTAGATTAAGAAGAAATGTACTTTGATCTGAATAAAAAGTGTCATTAGTTGTAAATTTAGCATCTTTCTTGGATCATAAATAAGTAAAACAAAATAGTGTAATAGTAATAATTGACTATATTCAACTAGTAAACCCATGTATTTGCCCGTTATTCAACTTAAGGAGTGTGAAACAAAGCTTAGTGGGAACACAAGACAAAAAAGGTTGGGCATCACTGCTCTAACCCACTAATCCAGCTTCATAGTTCAGTCCTCAGGTATGTATTCAATGACGGAACATTGTTAGAACAGAGTTTTTGGTTTAAATTGATAACAAATCAAGTTCCTTATTTGTACTTTAAAAGAAAAACTAGAGCCACCTTAGACTAAAGTGACAATAAAAGTAGTGTTGAGTGTGATGTATTTCTCTTCAGACTCTGCCTTGTCGGGGCAGAGCTGCACTTTTATCAGCAGCGAGAGTCTGAGCCCAGTGCAAACACTTCATTAGAGAAATACAGCGATAACACATTTAAACAATTATTATTTACCCGATTCTGAGTTCAGTGGGAAGAGGTGGTCGACTCAGCATCTGAAAAGACAGGAATTGGATCACAGGTTACTTTTAAAAAGCACTTGAATCTGCAGTTCATTTATGCAACAATTCCCTCGTCAGAAACTCGGGCTTGTCGGGCCAGAGCTGCACTTTGACTTCAGATTTATTCAGAGCCCAGTGCAAGTCATCACAGAAAGAAACAAACTACCTGGATACACGTACAAATAAGGGATTTTGACTGCAGCAAAATTTAGAAATGCTGTTGAATTGGAAAGCTTTGAATAGCAGATTATTAATTTCATACCTTTTAAATGTAGCGGCAACTTAAACTTCTTCTTGGGACGTCACATTGACTCTGAAACTCTGTAAAACAAAGCCACCTGTTACTGCACAGCATAAAACAAACACGATTCCCCGTTTTTTCCTTCTTCTTATAGACCCTTTAAAAGTTTGCAAGTAAAAACATTCTAAATTTAGAATGGAGGCAAAAGTGAAGTGCAACATAATGTGATTTCACTGAAGAAACTGGGATTAACCTCAGAATATCACAAAATATGAAAAATGTAGATGATTTTGTATAAGCAAAAGCCTCAGACACATGTGAGTGACATCAGAGCTGCTTTAAACACATTTATTATTGTATTTTAGGAAATGATGATAAACCCTTTGCTTTTTTTATGAAGCAACAATCTAGATTTATGGGTTTTAATGGAAAAATACTTGAGCCCACAATCATTTTTCATTTTACCTAGAGATATATTAGATACTATTCCATAAATTGGTTTCTATTGAAGCTAGAATACAGATTTATGGCTAGAAAATTGTTTTATCCATCGTTTGTTACAATAAAGCAAACTAACTGACCTTTCTACCCTGGAAATCCAAATGTGTTGCTTTTTTCCAACACAAACACTTAAAACCAGTAGAATTTAGATCTAACGTGAGAGAATCATTGAAACAATTACAGTCAACTTCATTTTGCCTCCATTACAGAATTTTGTTGACGTCACATTTTAAAGGGTCTATACAATTTCCTCATCAGAAACTCAGGCTTGTCGGGCCAGAGCTGCACTTTGACTTCAGATTCATTCAGAGCCCAGTGCAAGTCATCACAGAAACAAACAAAATTACCTGACTACACTTAAACATACAGGTTTTGATTGCAGCCAGATTGACAAATGTGTTACTGTTGTTAAATCCCTTTGCTCAGGGAATAATTTGATAATTCCATACCTTTTGAATGTAACGGATGTAAATTCAGTCTTCATGGGACGTCACATTAACATACAACTCTGTAAAACAAAGTCACGCGTTATTGTATCGCATAAAAAACAAACCTGATTCCCCTTTTTTTGTACAATTTCCTCGTCAGAAACTCAGGCTTGTCGGGCCAGAGGTGCACTTTGACTTCAGATTTATTCAGAGCCCAGTGCAAGTCATCACAGAAAGAAACTACTTGAATACAATTACACATGAGGGATTTTGATCGCAGCAAACTTTACAAATGTGTTACTGCTGTTGAATTGGAAAGACTGGACACGCACATTTTGTTGATAATTTCATACCTGTTAAATGTAGCAGCAAATTAAACTTCTTCTTGGGACGTCACATTGACTCTGAAACTCTGTAAAACAAAGACATATGTTACTGTACAGCATAAAACAAACACGATTCCCCATTTTTCTTCTTCTTATAGACCCTTTAAAAGTTTGTAAGTAAAAATATTCTAAATTTAGAATGGAGGCAAAAGTGAAGTGCAACATAATGTGATTTCACTGAAGAAACTGGGATTTAACCTCAGAATATCACAAAATATGAAAAATGTAGATGATTTTGTAAAATGCAAAGCCTCAGACACATGTGAGTGACATCAGACCTGCTTTAAACACATTTATTATTATATTTTAGGAAATGATGATAAACTCTTTGCTTTTTTGATGAAGCAACAATCTAGATTTATGGGTTTTAATGGAAAAATACTTGAGCCCACAATCATTTTTCATTTTATCTAGAGATATATTAGATACTATTCCATAAATTGGTTTCTTTTGAAGCTAGAATACATATTTATGGCTAGAAAATTGTATTTTGTCCATCGTTTGTTACAGTGAAGCAAACTAACTGACCTTTCTACTCTGGAAATCCAAATGTGTTGCTTTTTTCCAACACAAACACTTAAAACCAGTAGAATTTAGATCTAACGTGAGAGAATCATTGAAACAATTACAGTCAACTTCATTTTGCCTCCATTACAGAATTTTATTGACATATTTTAAAGGGTCTATACAATTTCCTCATCAGAAACTCAGGCTTGTCGGGCCAGAGCTGCACTTTGACTTCAGATTCATTCAGAGCCCAGTGCAAGTCATCACAGAAAGAAACAAACTACCTGGATACACTTAAACATACAGATTTTGATTGCAGACAGATTGATAAATGCGTTACTGTTGTTAAATCCCTTTGCTCAGGGAATAATTTGATAATTCCGTACCTTTTGAATGTAACGGATGTAAATTCAGTCTTCATGGGACGTCACATTAACATACAACTCTGTAAAACAAAGTCACGCGTTATTGTATCGCATAAAAAACAAACCTGATTCCCCTTTTTTTGTACAATTTCCTCGTCAGAAACTCAGGCTTGTCGGGCCAGAGGTGCACTTTGACTTCAGATTTATTCAGAGCCCAGTGCAAGTCATCACAGAAAGAAACTACTTGAATACAATTACACATGAGGGATTTTGATCGCAGCAAACTTTACAAATGTGTTACTGCTGTTGAATTGGAAAGACTGGACACGCACATTTTGTTGATAATTTCATACCTGTTAAATGTAGCAGCAAATTAAACTTCTTCTTGGGACGTCACATTGACTCTGAAACTCTGTAAAACAAAGCCACATGTTACTGTACTGCATAAAACAAACACTATTCCCCATTTTTTTCCCTCTTTTTGTACAATTCCCTGGTCAGAAACTCAGGCTTGTCGGGCCAGAGCTGCACTTTAACTTCAGATTCATTCAGAGCCCAGTGCAAGTCATCACAGAAAGAAACAAGATTACCTGAATACACTTAAACGTACAGGTTTTGATTGCAGCCAGATTGACAAATGTGTTGCTGTTGTAAAAGGAATAATTTGAGAATTTCATACCTTTTGAATGTAACAGATGTAAATTCAGATGTAACATTAGCACAAAACTCTGTAAAACAAAGTCACACGTTATTGTATTGAATAATAAACAAACATAATTCCCCTTTTTTTGTACAATTCCCTCGTCAGAAACTCAGGCTTGTCGGGCCAGAGGTGCACTTTAACTTCAGATTTATTCAGAGCCCAGTGCAAGTCATCAGGGAGGGGAAAGAGTAGTTTTTCATTCAGCTATTTAGCAACTACAAGTGGGAAACATCTTAAATTCTTGATATTTGGTTTGGATTTTTTTTTTTTCAAATAACGATGTAAAGTGATATTTCTCCATTACATTTGGTCTTTGTACAATACTTTTCATTAATTGAAGACGCATTGCGGCTCACAAGTGTCAAAATATCTTGCTATTCTTAAGGCAGCACAATATTGACTGAAATGACTTCACAACAAACTGAAACTAAATGACACCTAGATCCTCCCTCTGAGAAACGTCCTTTTTCTTTAAATGAAAATGTTAATTTTAATCATGATTTCCCATTTTTAGTCTAAATTAGCCTCAATTTAATCTTGGTTGAGTCTCTTTGGGTTTATATGTTGACTGGGTTTGACTAAAGGCGTGGACACATTTGTTTGCAATCATCTGAAATTAATGTATATTGAAATAACAGCAATATTGCTATAATTTCCAATTGTGCAGCTCTAAGCAACAAAATAAAAATCCCCACAGTTACATTGTTAGGTTATGTACATTTTATCAAAGTGGGACCAATAAAGTTAATTTGCATATCAGCTGTTCAATGGGAGGAAAACATATTTTAAAAGGATCAGACAAAATAGAACAAATATAAGAAAAATACTGTAAATATTCTAGCTTTGTGGATAATGCAGTTTAATATTGCAATAACTAGACAAGTATTAGTTTACAAACCTGTTGAAGTGCAGTAGGAAGGTTCTTTACGTCTAAATCTGCAAAATAAAGACGTGTTACGATCGCTTTTTACACACAACAATCTTTTTCACGCATTTTCATCCTTTTCAGAAACTCAGGCTTGTCGGGCCAGAGCTGCAGCAAGACTCAGCACTTTTAATCAGAGCCCAGTGCAAATCATCACAAACAGGTAATCAACACGACCTTTTATAAGCTTTTGCAAGATTTAGGTGTAATTTATACATTTATATTTGAAAAATCGACGCAAAAACACGTGGTTCTGACAGTAGCATGCCATGTTGCTAAAGTGCTAACCACGTGTAGCAGGAGTAGCCTTGAATTGTAGCTTTAAAATGACAAAAAGGTTCTTAATGTATTTGCAAATTTAATCTACAAATACAGGCTTTTGCTTTTCAGATTTTAACGCAACCAGTATTTGTTTTTCTATTGTTTTCTAATGCATGCTTTAGCTTGTATCTGTAATTGATTAAATTTGTATCATATTTACGCAATTATTCGAACAAAAACGAACATGGCAATAGCAAAAACTGCCAACAGAATCAAAAATAGCTCGCAGACCTGGTTGATTTTTCGTATTTGAGGCGAAAATCCTCTAAAAAGTGTCAGATTTTACCTCTTGAGTGCGGTTCATGCGGCTGCTCTTCTGTTCAGGAGGAAGTGATGTTTGCTGCTTTATAAAACACTAGTGACCCCCAGTGGACAGAGGCAGAACTGCAGAGTTTACTGTGGGAAATATTTGACCAGCAGGTGTCGTCGTTCTGCAGGATACAACCAGGACTGTATACAGTACTTCAAATGCATTTTCTTAACCTCCTCTTGAAGTTCAACTCAGAAAACTTAGAATGCTTTAAAGGGACATATTTAAACAAAACAAAAACATGTACATTTACTTAAAATGTACATTCACTTAACTTATAAAATAATCCTCAGGTTGGATACTTTGGAAGTTAATTTTAAAAGGAAAATTGTTTATTGATGCCGGGGGTTTAGTTTCATTTATTTTATGCTTCTATTGAGAGACTGATTTTTAATTTAGTTCATCGGTTGCATGTCTGTAGTCATTCTGATTCAGAAAATAGACTTTTATGAGCTTTTAACTATGACAATGGTTTTCTCTCATCATTAAAGGGAACATATTCTGCTGCAGGGACTTTTTTGAGTTTTTTAATCATGTTCTAACAATGTTCTGTCATCAAAAACATACCCTCCCCCTCCGAGCGTCACACAAGTCCTTCCAAGCTCCATTTACCTCAGACGTAATTTTCAAACTTCAGACGTCACTTGTCAGAGAATCTTCCGCTGTTTTAAGTCCTTAAATCATCACTAAACTCGTTCTGAGTATTTCTGCCTCTGAACACATGAACTGCTGCTGCTCGGCTGAACCTCGTGTTTTGAACAGCGCTGATAAGACTGTATTGCTGTCTTGGCGAGGCGCCATCTAGTGGTTGTATGCACTCAGTGCATGTCAGTGAACAGTGCAATTAATTCATTTCAGTAAGAACATAATTTAAAAAAATGTTTCAAAACATGAAATGGAAAATTTAAGGTACTCAAGAGCATTTAAAGGCTAATAACGATAAGAAAAATGCATAATATTTTCCCTTTAACTCAGAGTTTGAGTGATCCCTGCATTTGAGGCATGTGCTTACTCGTATTCTTTTGTCTTCTTCCTTTTCTTTTTTGTGTTTTCATCAAATACACTGCAGTTACACAGTTTCCATGTCATTTTCATTCAATTACTACTCAATTTGTGTCATAAGACTTCTTTTTTCAGCCCATACCATTAGTTCAATACATTTAATATTATTGCAATAATCGATAAGTTACAATTTGATTAACTCCTTGATTTTCACCCAGGTATTGCCAGATGTGCATACATGGATTTAATATAATAATGTACAATTTTGGAGTGTCCTGAACATGCGTTTGTTGCGAAAAAGAAAAAACAATCACAAATACCAAATTTAAAGAACCAGACAGTGGCACGGTCATGATTTGTCATATTACATTATATATATATATATATATATATATATATATATATATATATATATATATATATATATATATATATATATATATATTCTTTAATTAAAAGGTCTGATGTGGTCATGATAAATAGTAGGTGGTGTGCCGTGGTATCTTTTCAACCAAAAAAGTGTGCCGCGACTCAGAAGAAGCTGCAAAACACGGATTTAACTTGTTTCAGCCGCAGCATGTACGCCTTGTTTTTCTCCATTTCCTGCCTAAAGTTTTATTTATTTTTCTATTCAAGAGAAACAAACAAATGAAACAGTATTTTCCCGTGTGTCGCAGCCTTCAGGCCTCTCTCTCTCTCTCTCTCTCAGGTGACAGAAAGTTGACAGGAGCCTGTTGTTGATCCCGTTGCTGCTGTAATAACAGGCTGAGTCAGTATCTGTGGATTACCGTAGTTTCCTGTAAGAGCAGGTTCCAGCCGCGCACAGCGTTTCAACATTCACAACAGCAGCGTCTAATTTGACATGACAAGTCGTGGCACGGGCCGACTGTGAGTCAATCAGGCGTTTATGGACGGCAGCTCCCTTTGCTTTTGTCTCTCAGGTGTCACTTTCGGCGATTATAAGAAATAGCTGCAAAACCTGATATCAATGGGATTTTATATTCACACTTATTGCAGAAGTACTTTTACATGATGTGGGAGATGCTTGGTCGTCTTGTTAAGTGTAATAAACCTCTAATTAAGTTAATTGTGATGACATCTGTTTTCACATTAAACGGAAAATATTAAGCATTTTTCATATTGTTGTTAGCCTTTAAACAGGCTCTTGAGTGCCTTAAATTTGCCATCTCATGTTTAAAAAAAAAAAAAAAAAGTTTCTTATTCATCCGATTACTTTTTTTTTTTATCAGCCAATATGAAATGACACTTACTGAGTGCATCTAACCAGCAGATGGTGCCAGCGCAATATACACTCTAGTGAAGTTAGTGCTGAAAAGAAGTTATGATGCAGATTTGCTGCAGCAGTTATCGTGTTTTAACGACAGAGATGCTCAGAACGATTTTAGCGATTGTTTAAGGACTAAATACAGCGGAAGATTATCTGAAAAGTGACATATGAAGTCTGAAAATACGTTCCAGATAAAAGGCGTTCAGCAGGACGTGTGTTTGATGCTCGGAAGGGGAGGATTTTCAGATAAACATTCCTCAAAACAGCCTGAATGCAACTGAATGCTACTTCAGGTGTGTTTTTAATGACAGAACATTGTTAGAACATGGTTTAAAGCTCAAAAAAGTCACTGTAGCAGAATCTGTGTCCTTTAAGGCATGGTGTTTTTTAATCAAGGGGCATTGAAATGTATCTGAAGTGAAAGTTTAAGATGGATGCATAAGGTTAAGGTAGAAAAATGTGTCCTCTGCATTTGGTCCGTCCCTCAGTGTCACTGACCTGACTCCTCAGGTCCAGTCTATGTTTAATTGTTAAACTGCACTGTGACTATATGAATAACTGTTTTATATTAATTTGCACTGTGTAACTTATTTTTGTACCCCAGGGACTGCAGATGGAAATTAGCTGTTTAGCTAGAATCTGGTACAGATCATCTCTGTCTTACGAGCGTAATGTCTCTGTACACTGTCCCTTCAAATAAATAAATAAATAAAATAGATCTTTGTGCTGGTCTTGGTCAGGGCTGCTGTGGCTGGAGGGTTTTATCTGGTGCATGTTTGGAGCACCCGGAGGAAACCCACACAGACACAGGAGTAACATGCAAACTCCACGCAGAGAGGGAGTTGAACCCACAACCTGCTGTGATGCACCAGTCATTTCAGAACATGTTTGTACAGATCTAAACTCCAGGGTTAGCAGTTTTTATGCAGAATATGACTTACATATTTTGTTATATGTTGCGTCACATTTGCGTCCATTTCAGTTATTATGTTCTTTTGATTGTGATTAATCTTGCGTCTCTAATTTGTAATAAAAATAATCTGGTCGTTTGGTTCTCTCTGGGGCTGAGGGTCAGACTCCACTGGTCAGATCAGATCAGAAGATCAGAAATTGTTTATTGCCATTGTCAGTGAAATTCACAAACGTAGGAACTTGCTTCGGCGTAGGTGCAACATAAAGCAAAGGATAAAATATAAAAAATATATAAAAAGGCATGCATAAAATTAAGAATAAAATAGACTAAGATAGACTATATACAGAATGTACAGTTGGCAGATGTGCAAATGAGTAGTGCAAATAGATTGTTCTTAAATAGTATTATTGTTGAAGTGACAGGTGTTACAAAGTGTTCATGAGTCCAACGGCAGAGGGAAAGAAACTGTTCTTGTGGCGGGAGGTTCTGGTCCGGATGGACCGTAGCCTCCTGCCCGAGGGGAGTGGCTCAAATAGTCCGTGTCCAGGGTGAGAAGGGTCAGCTGTGATCCGACCTGCTCGTCCCCGAGTCCTGGAGACGTACAGGTCCTGGACAGATGGAAGGCTGCAGCCGATCACCTTCTCAGCAGAACGCACAATGCGCTGTAGTCTCTGTTTGTCCCTGGCTGTGGCTCCAGCGTACCACACGGTGATGGAGGAGGTGAGGATGGACTCGATGATGGCGGTAGGGAACTGCACCATCATCTGCGCCCGGTAGCTTGGCTTTCCTCAGCTGCCGCAGGAAGTACATCCTCTGCTGGGCCTTCTTGATGATGGAGCTGATGGTCGGCTCCCACTTGAGGTCCTGAGTGATGGTGGTGCCAAGGAAGCGGAAAGAGTCTACGGTGGTGATGGGAGAGTCTGTCAGGGCGAGGGGGCAGGGGGCTGAGACTTTCCTGAAGTCCACGATCATCTCCACTGTCTTCTGGGCGTTGAGCTCCAGGTTGTTGGTGCTGCACCAGGACACCAGCCGATCCACCTCCTCCTGTAGACAGACTCATCGCCGTCCGAGATGAGTCCGATGAGGGTGGTGTCGCCTGCAAACTTGATCAGTTTTACAGAGTCGTGGCTGGAGTTGCAGCAGTTGGTGTACAGGGAGAAGAGCAGAGGAGAAAGTACACAGCCCTGTGGAGTTCCTGTGTTGATAGTCCGAGTCTCTGAGACATTCTTCCCCAGCCGCACGCACTGCCTCCGGTCCGTCAGGAAGTCAGTGATCCACCTGCAGATGGAGTCAGGCACGTGGAGCTGAGAGAGCTTGTCCTGGAGCAGAGCAGGGATGATGGTGTTGAATGCAGAGCTGAAGTCCACAAACAGGACCCTGGCTGTAGGTTCCCGGGAGTCCAGATGCTTCAGGATGAAGTGGAGGGCCAGGTTGATGATGGCTGCCTCACAGATCTGTTGGCTCTGTAGGCTAACTGCAGTGGGTCCAGGCGGAGGAGGTGAAGGACTTGAGATGGGGCAGGACCAGGCGCCAAAGGACTTCATGACGACAGGCGCCAGCGCCACAGGCCTGAAGTCATTAAGTCCAGTGATCCGGGGCTTCTGGGAACAGGGACGATGATGGACGACTTGAAGCAGGCTGGGACATGGCATGACTCCAGGAGGTGTTAAAAATGTCTGTGAAGACAGAGTCAGCGCCTCGTCCGGCACAGTGTCTCAGGGTGGCGGAGACACCGTCTGGTCCAGCAGCTTTCGGGGTTGGACCAAACTGTTTCCTTACATTGTCCCTGTGTAGTGAAAGGCCAGTGGGGAGGTGGGGGACCCGGGGTGTGATTGGCAGAAATGTCTATTGTAGTGAGATAGGTGGGAGGGGGCTTGAGATTTAATCGTGAATAGAAGGAGGCGAGCTGTTCAGCGAAGTTTCTGGTCGCCAGCAGCATGGGGGCTTTGGGCTTGTAGTTGGTGATCTGCCTAAGTCCCCTCCAAACCGCTGAGGCGTTGTTAGCAGAGAAAGACTGCTTTAGGCGCCAGTGTTGTACAGAGATCTAGCTCTTGACACCTCCCTGCTAAATCTGTACTTAGCACCTTTGTAGCTCTCTCTGTCCCCTGCTCTGAAAGCTGCCTCCTTCTGCTGCCTGAGCTGCCTCAGTTTGGGTGTGAACCAGGGCTTGTCATTGTTATAAATCACCCTGGTGCGTGTGGGGATGATACTGTCCTCACAGAATTGGATGTATGACGTCACAGTGTCCGTGTACTCATCCAAACCATCCGTGGCAGTTTTGAACACATCCCAGTCTGTAATGTCCAAACACGCGCGTAGTTCCTCCACTGCCTCGCTGGTCCACTTCTTAGAAGTCCTCACTACAGGTTTGGAGAGCTTCAGCCTCTGTCTGTACGTGGGGATCAGGTGGATCATGGCGTGATCTGAGAGCCCTAGGGCAGCGCGAGGAACCGCGCGGAAGGACCCACTCACTGTAGTGTAACAGTGATCCAGCGTGTTCTGCTCTCTGGTCGGGCATTTAATAAACTGTCTGTACTTTGGTAGTTCCTGGCTGAGATTACCCTTGTTAAAATCCCCGAGGATGATCAACAAGGAGTCCGGGAAGTCCTGCTCCGTATTCAAAACCCGCTCCGCTAACACGCGCTGTGCCTCGTGTACGTTCGCGCAAGGCGGGATGTAAACAGCGGCGAGAATGAATGAAGCGAACTGAAGCGAACTGGTCCATTGTCTTTAAATATAACTGTTTCCTTTTCCTCATAAACTCAGGCCTTTAGTGTTTGTTTGGAGCAGATTTTGTTCAGAGACTGACACTTCAAAGCTCTCTCTCTCTCTCTCTCTCTTTCCCTCCTCCTCTTTCTCCTGTCTCTTTCTTTTATTTTCTCTCGCTCTTTCTCTCTCATCTCTCTAATTTTCCTTCTTGACTTCTCTCTTTACCTCTCTTTTCCCCCTTTCCCCCCTCTCTTTTTCTGCCTCTCTCGCTCGCTCCCTCCCCTCTCTCCTTCCCTCCCTCCCCTCTCCTTCTCTCTCTCCTTCCCTCCCTCCCCTCTCCTTCTCTCTCTCCCTCTCTCCTTCCCTCCCTCCCCTCTCCTTCTCTCTCTCCCTCTCTCCTTCCCTCCCTCCCCTCTCCTTCTCTCTCTCCCTCTCTCTCTCCGTCCCTCCCTCCTCTCTCTTTCTCTCTCCTTTCTCTGTCTCTCATTTTTTTTCTCTCTCCCTCTCTCTCCCTCCCTCCCTCCTCGCTCTTTCCCTCTCTCTCTCCCTCCCCCTCCTCTCTCTCCCCTCTTCTCTCTCTCCCTGCCCTCCTTCCCTCCTCTCTCTCCCTCCTCTCTCTCCCTCCCTCCCCGCTCTCCCTCTCTCTCTCTCCCTCCCTTCTCTCTCTCCACCCCCCCTCTCCTCTCTCTCTCTCTCCTCTCCCCCCCTCTCCTCTCTCTCTCTCTCTCTCCTCTCCCTCTCTTTCCTCTCTCTCTCTCTCCCTGCCCTCTCTCCCTGCCCTCTCTCCCTCCCCTCTCTCTCTCCCTCCCTCCCTCTTCTCTCTCTCTCCCTCCTTTCTCTCTCTCTCCTTTCTCTCTCCCTCTCTCCCTCTCTCTCTCTCTCTCCCCCCTCTCTCTCTCTATCTCCTCTCTCTCTCTCTCTCTCTCTCCCTCCTCTCTCTCTCTCTCCTCTCCCCCCCTCTCTCTCTCTCTCTCTCTCTCTCTCCGGATGTGAGCTCCAGCTGTGGAGGGCCCGGGGGCCCAGAGGGGGGCGTCTGTGGTGGACTGCCTTATCTGGTCATGAGTTGTGTTGAAATGCGCCGCTGTCTGTCGTTTCATGGTTTACTGCCTTCAGTGAAACGTTCGACTGCGACACAAACACAGCTCTGGCCTGCGCCGCTTTGATCCAACAAGACGTTTCAATTAGCGCAGATTAATAATGCATTTGTACGTACAATTAAAACCCGTTAAGTGTAATTTATGCGCTGTATGTTTAGTTTGATGGAAGTTGCTGTGGAATATCAAAGTTGACGATAGCTTTAGGCTTCAAAGTGATGTTAAAGATATGATCTGTGTTAAAGATAAAGCAGGTGAATGGATCAAGGCCAAATATGGGAAATGTCTTGTCGCACACCGCGCCAAAACTGTTATGACTCCTTTGGAAGCCTTTACACAGAGTGGAAGAAGTGCTCAATTGTGTTACATGAAGGGAACATATTTGCTACAATGACTTTTTGAGCTTTTAATCCTGTTCTAACAACGTTTCATCATCAAAAACACACCTGGAGTTACATTTAGTTTCATATTTTGAGGAATGTTTATTAGAAAATCCTTTCTCTCCAACCATCAAAAACACTCCCTGCTGAACTCTCTTTTTTCTCTTGTTTTTTCAGATTTTAGACATCTCTTATCTGACACCTTCTGCTGTTTTTAGTCCTTAAATAAAATAAAATGTACGGTGCATATTTGGAGTTGATGAGGGAAACCTGAGCACCCGGAGCAAACCCACACAGACACAGGTGGAACATGCAAACTTCACACTCAGAGATTATGAATTGATACTAAACATTTGATTTCTTTCAGTGATGAGTGGATTAGTGTGAGGCAGCGACTGTAACAGGACAAAATGCATAAAAAAAAACGTAAAATGATCTTTTTGCTCATGTTTGCTGTTTATCATGTTAATTTACACTGCATTTTCATGTTAAAACACAGGGGGAGATCAGTAATGACCATAGACTGTAGATATCAGTGGACCATGTTAGCATGCTAGCCGCCGCGTTCCGAATAGGAAGCAGCTCTGGAGGCTCCTGGCTCCATAAAGCCGAGCTGCCATTCACTTTCTATTGGGACACTGGTGCCCTTTACTCTGTAACTGTTTCTGTCAAGCTCACCATCTGGAACTAAAACGTCTGTTTTGACACACTCTACATGAATCAGGTGTTTTTTTTCCGTTAGGTTGTTCATAAATCAAGTTATTAGCAATAATAACTGACCAATCAGGTGCTTCCTTTCCAGGGCCGCTGCCGTGTTAGCAACAGGTTTGATTGACAGCTAGCGCCAAGACGTTGCCGCTGCCTCCTCCACCAAGGGGCGAAACTGTTACCAACCTCACTCCTGATTAGTCCGTGTAGTTGCCACGATACACACTCGGATTTCCAAATATGGAGTCTGGCTCCGCTTTAGCCGCTATAACTGCTAGCCGCGATGGGCTTCATTTGGCTGGAGCCAAACGCTATGGGTGACGTCACAATCCCATAGTCCACTGATATCTACAGTCTATGGTAATGACACACAAAACACATAAAAGATAAAAGAAAAAAGTCCGTAACCATTTTATCTTATTGCATGCGCCTATTTCTTTCATTCCTGTCCTAAACTGTGTGTTGCAACAGTGGAATTTCCCCATTGTGGGACAAATCTCTTATTTTATCTTATGTCCAGACAACATGTGTTACGTTGGCTTCTTTGGCCACACACGACTGATCTGAAATGAATGTCTCGATCTCTTTTCCAGGGAAACCACGTCCGAGACTAAACTGACGTCATCAACACAACGAGAGGACACAACTTCCCCCTAAAAGACTCATTTCTGATGAAAGAGTCACACACTGGACCCTCCTGTGGTGAGGTAAAAGTGCTAATCATTATTACACTGTGTCAAGATGGCTCAAAAATATAAGTATAAATGACAGGTTAGACGACACATTTCACTAAAACATAGTGAACATGATTATATTTAAGATTTTACTAAATATTTTGCCTTTTTGTTCCCAGTTTGACAGTTTTGTAATGTTTATAATGTTACTTCCTGGTTGGACATGAGCAGCAAATAACTGTTTCCTAGCAACCACTTTGAAAACGAGGGCCAAAATACATATAAATGATACAAAAGTTATGATTTGACAAATAATAACACCTGATAACACCTTTATTTTGTTGAAACTGTCAGAAAAATGTGTCAGTTGTGTGTAAATTGTCTGTATTTTCAATGGCATGTCGCTTTTTGATGACATCACAGATGACGCTCCGTTTAAGAACTCAGTACTATTTCCTGTCATTTCAAACCTTTATTTTTTTTAATTGCTTCACAAACTGCAACTTCACAAATGTAAAACTATGACAAATATTTACCACAGGTGCCCTCCCACCAAACTCCAAACCACCAAAGTCATGATTAGAAAAACATGAAAACTCGTCATATGGACTTTAAACTCAAAATCATTCTAAAACTGCTCACATTTTGCTCTGTTAATATGATTTTTTTGTATTTGTACTCGTTCAAATGGGTATCAATTAGTGTCTGACTTTCAATAACCCTAGTACACATAATTTATTAACATACTGTGGAACATTTCAGGCAAAAAAACCTCAATAATCTCCACAGAGACACTAGAAAAGTTAAATACTGCACCTTTAACACACAACACACACATTATTACAGCACTGACAGTCATGGATTCCCGGGAAACACATTTGAAACACAGTTAGAGGTAATTCCACAACGGTTACCTAGCAACCATTTTGAAAACAAGGGCCAAAATCCACATAAATTACACAATAGTTATGATGTGACAAATAATAACACCTGATACTTTATTTACTTTATTAACGACTGTTTAAACTGTCAGTCGATTGTTAACAGTCTCTTTATTGACAGAAAATGTATATAAAATAAACAACTTTTTGACCCTTTAAACATGAATTCAACAAAATAAAGGTGTTCACATATATTAAAAAAAAAAAAGTTTTAGCCCAGTGTACAGTGTGGTTGCTATGGTAATATCCTAGTGTTATGTCATTTACAACCAGGAAGTAAATTTACAAAGCTAAAAAATATAGGCTAAACTGGGATTTAATTTGTATATTTTTTTGCCAAATTTTGAATATAATAATCTTACATGTGTGAAAGGTCCAACCTGTCATGGGCACTTTAATTTAACTCTAACTTTGTTGTCTACTGTAGAGAAAATGTGTTTGATTCCTTACATTGACTCAATCATCAAACTTTAGATTCATTAAATATGTATTATAAAAAAAGCTCTACGTTTAAAATAAGTTCGCTGCACGTACAGACATGAATTTCCACTGCGCTTTTAAACAAATTTCAAAGTTCTGCGTGAAGTTTAATTTCATTTATGCCCTCAGATGCCCTTCCTGTCTCACCCAGACACCACAGACACTGATTGAAGTGAGAAATGCGGGTGAAGCGTCTTGCCCAGGGACACAATTACCCTGCTTTCTTCCTCGACAAACCGATCCGCTCTGTTTTTCGCACACTCGCCTCTTTAAATATAGGTGCAGCGGCCTAAAACAAACACTGCATTACTCGAATTTGTGAAAGACAAGCGCGCCGACGTCACGGCCGTCTGACAGCGCGCTTCCTCTGCAGCTGTTTCTGGAGACAGAGGAGTCGACGGGGAAGGAGAGGAGAAGGACAGAAGGAGGGAGGGAACCGGGACAGAGGAGGGGAAAAAGAGCCAACTCATCTGACACAACAGTGGGCCGGAGAAAGGGGACGCGGACGCAACTTTTCGAGCCGCGAAGAGCGTAACTGCACGGACCGAGTTGGAGACGGCTGCAGAAGAGCAGGATTTTGAGGTTAGTGGGGTTTTCGACGCTGTTTTGGAGTAGATTTCTGCATGTTGTGTCTGGTTTTGACCCGGTTTAGATCAAATTAAAACTTGTAGTCCTGGTTTGTATTGCTTTAAATCCTGGTTTGGGATTTTTTAAGTTGTTTAATGCAAAGTTTCATGTTTGTTCCACAAATTAGTTCCATAGTTACACTTGATTTGATTCAAGTTTGAATCCTGTTTTGGTCTGGTTGCAATCCAGTTTGAGACCTGGTTTACCTTTCTTTTTTTCAAACGTCATGCTTCTACTTTCTGTTTGTTCTTAAAGTTACTTCTGGTTTAGTCCTGATTGAGTCCTGGTTTAGACCGTATTAATCCATGTTCTTGACCTAATCTTACAGTCCTTACTATGTTTTGCATGTTAGTTATAGTTTAGACCTTGTTTAGTCCTGGTTTAGTCCTGGTTTAGAACTGGTTTTGTCCTAATGTTCCTGACTTAATCTTGTAGTTCTGGTTTGTATTGGTTTGAATCCTGGTTTGGGATTTTGAAGTTGTTTAATGCAATGTTTCATGTTTGTTCTACAAATTATTTGCATAGTTACACTTGATTTGATTCTGTTTTCGTTTTCAATCCTGTTTTGGTCTGGTTGCAATCCCCTTTGAGACCTGGTTTACTTTTGTTTGTTTTTTTCAAAAGTCATGCTACTACTTTCTGTTTGTTCTTAAGGTTACTTCTGGTTTAGTCCTGACCTAATCTGGCAGTCCTATCTACGTTTTGCATGTTAGTTACAGTTACTGCTAGTTTAGACTTTGTTTAGTCCTGGCTTAATCCTGGTTTAGACTTGATTTTGTCCAGTGTTCCTGACTTAAGACTGGTTTGTATTGGTTTGAATCCTGGTTTTTGAAGTTGTTTAATGCAATGTTTCATGTGTGTTCCACAAGTTACTCTTGGTTTTTGTCCTGCATGGGTTTAAATTAATCCAGTTTGAATCCTGTTTTAGTCTGGGTACAATCCCGGTTAAGACCTGGTTTACTTTGAATGTTACAGTCCTAATCTTGTATAGTTCAGGTTTGAGTTGATTGTTGCACAGTAATAGTCATGCTGCTGCTACTTTCTGTTTGTTCTTTTTCTTTAGGTTACTCCTGGTTTAATCCTGGTTTAGTCCTGATTTAGTCCTGGTTTAGAGGACTGTTAATCCATGTTACAGTCATATAGTAGGTTTAGTCAGGTTTAGTATTTTGAGTGTATTCTTCAAATGCAAATATCATTCTACTACTTCCTGTATGTTAGTTACTGTTACTACTAGTTTAGACTCAGTTTAGTCCTGGTTTAGATCTGATTTAGACTCAGTTTAGTCCTGGTTTAGTCCTAGTTTAGACCTGGTTTAGACCTGATTTAGGCCATTCCTGAATCAACATAATCCTGGTTTACATTCTGTCGGTTTTCCTCCTGAAGTTTGCCAATACTAGAACCATTCTACAACTTTCTGCATGTTACTAGTTACTACTGGTTTGGACTTGGTTTAGCCCTGGTTTAGTCTTGGTTTAAACCTGGTTTAATCCTTGTTAAATTCATTCCTGAATCAATCATTTCCTGGTTTGCTTTCTGTTGGTTCACTCCTGAGGTGCAATTATCATGCTGTGACTCTCTACAAGTTTGCTACTATTTACTCCATGTTTAGACCTGGTTTAGACCTGGTTTAGACCTGGTTTAGACCTGGTTTAGACCTGGTTTAGACTTGGTTTAGACTTGGTTTAGACTTGGTTTAGTCCTTGTTAAGTCCATTCGTGAATCAATCATTTCTTGGTCGGATTACTGTTAGTTCACTCCTGAGTCCTTAAGTTTGTAAATGCGATTATCATGCTACAACTTTTACTTTACTTACAACCATTACTTTAGACCTGGTTTAGTACTGGTTTAGACCTGGTTTAGACCTGGTTTAATCTTGGCTTAGTTGTTGTTAAATACATTCCTGTGTCAATCATTTCCTGGTTTGCTTTCAGTTTACTCCTGACTCTTGTCAATACAATTATCATGCTCTGACTTTCTGCATTGTTTCAGTTACTACTACTCTAGACCTGGTTTAGACCTGGTTCAGACCTGGTTTAGTTCATTCCTGAATCTTACTTACTTACTTATTATTACTTATTTATTTTCTGTTGGTGAAGTTTGTCAATGCAATAATCATGCTACTTCTGTCTGCATGTTAGTTATCATTTACTCCTGGTTTAGACCTGTTTTAGTCCTTGTCCTTGTTAAATTCATTCCTGAATGAAAAAAAAAAAAAAAATCCCGAATCAACCATTCCCTGGTTTGGTTTTTATTGGTTTACGCCTGAAGTTCGTCAAGGCAATCATCATGCTATGACTTTCTCCATTAGTTACCAGTCACCACTAGTTAAGAACTGGTTTAGTCCTTGTTTAGACTTGCTTTAGACCTTGTTGATTTTAGTCCTGAATAAATCTTGTCCTGGTTTGATTTCTGCTGCTTTACTACTGAAATTCATCATTACAATTATCATGCTATGACTTCCTACATTTTTGTTGCAGTTTAGACCTGGTTTAGACTTGGTTTAGTCCTGGTTTTGACCTGATTAAGAACTTGTTTAGCCCATTCTATTAATTCATCTTGTCCTGGTTTGGTTTCTGTTGGGCATTTTCTGCATGTTACCAGTTACTACAAGTTTAGACCTGGTTTAGACTTGTTTTAGTCCTGGTTTAGACCTTGTTTAGGCCATTTATGACTTGTACTGATTTGGTTTCTGTCGTTTTACTTCTGAAGTGTGTCAATGACTTTCTGCAAGTTTGTTACCATTTGAACAAGGTTTAGACCTTATTCAGTTTTGCTTTCCTGAATCAATAATTTCCTTCTTTCGGTTGGTTTAGTCCTGAAGTTTGTCATATACTGTAGTTATTTTAGTCCTTCTTTAGTATTTTGAGTGTATTTTTCAAACGCAAATATCATTCTACTACTTCCGGTATGTTAGTGACTGTTACTACTAGTTTACACTCAGTTTAGTCCTGTTTTAGACCTGGTTTTGACCTGGTTTAGGCTATTCCTGAATCAAGTTTGAAGTTTGTCAATGCAAGAACCATGCTACAACTTTCTGCATGTTAATCTTTGTTTGGTTTAGACCTGGTTTAGTCCTTGTTTAGTCCATTCCTGAATCCTTTCCTGGTTTGTTTTCCTCGGTTTACTCCTGAAGTTTGTCAATGCAATGACCGTGCCACTACTCTCTGAACATTTATAGCCTCATCCGCCCGTCTCTGCAGCCGGCTGGAGTTTTGTGTGACAGAAAGAAATGGGGTCGGGGGGAGAAAGGGGAGGAGAATGGGGCAAAGCTCTGGGGCCGGTCCTGAGGAGATTTAGTGGGATTTCTGTGAAGTCGTTGCAGGCGAACTGTAACTCTGCTGAATGGGAACGCTTCAAGGTTCTGTTTTTCCAAAGTGAACGGGAGAAGGAGGCCGGAGTTTGCAACAGGATCTGAGCGTCCGACCGGTGAGTGTTCGATGAGTAATGCAGCGATGTGTATTTAGCACTAGCTTAATGCTCCAGCAATGCAACCGTATCGTGTGATCTGCAGAGGAGTGGATCTGGGCGCACAGCTATATGTTTCCCACTGCTTATGTTCACCTTAAACTACAGATCATTGGCGACTACACAAGCAGAAAAGTCTCTGTGTTCCCTGTACAAGCATGTTTCCTCCCTGTTCTTAATCCTGATACTGTTCCTAAACATTTAAGTCGTTTTGACACGTACCAGCCCCAAGAACGAAGTCCCTATGTCCACCAGTCCCTGTTCAGTTTGAGGAACCACCTCGTCCCCATCGTGGCGTTCACACAGCGACAGTGGCTGAAAGTGGGTCAAACTGACTATAATGTTAACTTTCTCAATTAAGTTAGCGTTACAAAAGACTTTTTTCCATTCGTCCTGCTCCTTTTGCGCTCTGTAAACCTGAAAATGAAAGTGTAATGCAGAAAAAGCTCAAACAAACGATGAAATTAAAAAGAAAATATGTTCAAAGTTGTTCAGAATTTTAGTTACCAATTAAGAACTGTATTTTTGGAGCTACTTTGTCCAAGTTATTTCTCTTTTGCATTAAAAGACTTTGTGAGAAAATTAATGAAACATATTTTCCAGTAAAGTTAAAGCAGAACTCAGTAACTTCAGCGACAGAGCTCCCCCTGCAGGTCTTTAGTGAAAATGCACTGTCAGTAAAAAGACACAAAAGCTTTTTTTTTTTTTTGCTTTTTTTTCCCTTCCTTTTTATTGAGATAATGAGGTACAGTCACATATAAAAACATTTCATGTCACCAAACATAAAAAAGAGAGCCATGGTTTCTCAGGAGAGTTGTTTTCGGGTCGGTGACAGGAAAGTTGCGAGGCTGGTTTTCTGCTCAGAGACAACAGGGGGCGACGACGGGTGCTTCAAACGCCTCAAAAATACATTAACAACCACCACACGGACTTACAAAGACGTTTAATAAGGTAAAAATGTTACTTACTTCTGCTTTAAAGTTGTAAATGTACTTATTTGAACAAAAACAGTTCCTGGTCTGTCTGAAAAGCACAGAGCAGGAGACTCCAGAAAGTCCCCAAAGTGTGGTTTCAGTCCGTACTTACTCTGTGTGAATGTGGAACTGAAAAAGGTGGGAAAACACCTACAGCCCTAACCTTTAAAATTCTACCTGTCCCTCATCCTGACTCTAACATCAGGCTTTCAGAGGGACTAATCAAACTAAACACACACTGTTTAAATAACTGTACATAAGAAGGGAATAATAGAATAAAGACAAGAAATCAAGAGTGAACAGGGGAGAAAAAGGGATTTGATATCTCTTGAGAAAATGTAATAGCAGAGTAAAGGTTGCGTAGTAGTAATAGTAGTAGTAGTAGTTAGTAGTTAGTAGTTGGTAATTAGTAGAAGGGCTAGGTCTTGGAAGTAGTGTATTTAGTCTATTCTTGAGTATTTTAAGCTTATTTTTAAAGTGCGTTTGACAAGTTTTATGATTTTCTCATTTTGACTTCATCTTGTGTATTAATACCTGATATAAATTATAGTTTTACACCAATCAGGTCGCTGTTTGTGGAGAAAAGTTGAACAATTTGTTGAAAATTACAGGAAGTAAACAAACTGATGACATCACACTGGGGAGACAAAGGTTAATTAACATAATTTACTCTAAAGAAACTACTTTTTTGATCCTTTAAACATTGATTCAACAAAATAAAGGTGTTCACGTGTATTTTTCTTTGTCAAATTAAAACATCCGTGACATTAGAGGAGTTTTGGTGCACTGTACAGGATAGTTTCTTGGTAATTTCCCAGTGTGATGTCATCATTTTCAACCAGGAAGTAAAAGTAAAGACCTAGAAAATAGCTAAAGTGAAGTAAAATGTGTATAGATTTTAGCAGAATTTGATATATATTTATTTTAACTGCATTTTAGGCACTTTAAGCTGTTTTATGTGCAATATTTACTGTTTTTATTGTTTGTTAGTGATTTTCATGCAGAATCATTGCAACATAAGATGATTATATTATGTACAATTGTTTTGAAGTATTTGTAAAATAACACTGCTTACTTATGACCTTTCACTCCCAGACAGCTGAGTCCAAGCTGCCGAGGATCTAAATAACTTTGATAACTTCTTATGCAATGTATCAAGTGACCAGATGATTTAATTTTGCATAACTGGGCCACTCCTTGTGAAATGTTTTTGAGTTTAGTTTGATATATTCGATCTTGTCCAAAGTAGCAGTGGCATTATAACTTTACCTCCCACCCGTGTGAACTGGATTTCACCTCAGACCTGAGTTTACATTTGGTTTAAATAAGGTTTGCTTTTGTATTAAGCGGAATTCTTTCTCAGAGACATTCTATACATAACTGAATAGATTAAAACCCTGCAATGTAAGTAGAAGTAAAAGTGTAAGCCTGCTTTTATCACATAATGAAACTTGAACTTAAATAATATACAGTACATAAAGTTATAAGACATGGATTTCAAATATATAACTTTATTTGAGTTGTTTTTGACTGGTTAAGAAGCGTCTGTTTTGTCTGAATTCTTAATTTTTTCCATTGTAACTATCTGTCATTAAAGTCTATAAATTGCACTTGAAGTAAAACAATAATTCAGAGACATTTGGATTTCTTAAATGTCTATATCATACAAGCAAAGCTGCCTAATTAAACCCTGTGTAGAATGAACACAGTTAGCAAATCGCTGCAATTTTTGGAATGCAATAATTTCCTCCACAAACAACGTAATATCCTGTTTTATTCGGCATAAAAACTGCTAACCCTCGTAGCTGGCTGAAACATGTTCTGAAACAAATGACAAAAATGCAGCTAAAAGCGTCTAAACTCGCCTAAAAGCGCCAAACGCGAAAAGAACAAAAAAGCTATTAACAGTGAGAAAAACATGACTGTAAGTGGGAAAATGAGACTAAGTGACAAAAACAACACTATAAAGGAACAAAAACACTATTGACAGTGACTAAAATGTGACTATAAGAGAGAAAATGTGACAATAAGTGACAAAAACGACACTAAATAGGAACAAAAACGTGACTATAAGTGACAAAAACGACACTAAAAGGAACAAAAACACAACTATAAGTGACAAAAACATGACTATGTGACAAAAACGACACTAAATAGGAACAAAAACGTGACTATAAGTGACAAAAATGACACTAAAAGGAACAAAAACACTATTAAAAGTGACAAATATGTGACAAAAAGCAACAAAAACATTCCGAAATATGTGATTCTTTTTTAGTATAATCATTCAAACTTAATTTTGAAATCTAATTGCAATCACAAAACTGCTCAGAAAAATAGCAATTTTCCCCAAATTGTGCAGCTCTAATCTTTGCAGTTCTGTCCTGGTTTGGTCTTGGTTTGGTCTATTGCTGTAGTCCTTGTCTAGTCCATGTTTATTTCCCAGTTTTGTCTAAATTGAGTCCCAATATTTGGACGTATTTTGTGTACAAGCGTGAAGTAACATTGATACATCTGTCTTTTTACTCCGCACTAAACATACTCTTCCTGATATCCACTGCACGTCACTAAAGGCAGAAAAGGAAATGCTCGCTGTTATTAATTCTTTGCTGGGGACATAGCTGCTCCCCTGCATCCGCGTTCCCCGGAAACTGCGCGGCGGCCATTTTGGGGACAGGAAGTGGAGGTCAGGGGTCAAACTGGGAGGCTGTGGGATGTTTTTGTGACCTTTTGACAGTGTTAGCGCGTGGTGTCGTGCACAGATATGTTGGTAATTTGAGATTAAACAGTCATCTTTGTTAGTTCTAGTTTGGTCCTACTTTAGTCCTGGTTTGGTCCTGCTTTAGACCAAGTTTAATTTTGGTTTAGTCTTTGTTTTTATCTGTTTGTTGTTGTTTTTTTAATCTGATGTAACATCTACCTGGTTTAGTTTCCCAAATATTGTACTTAAGTTTTGGGGAGCGTTCACACTTTTGTCGTTATCTGGTCCTACATTTTGTTTGATTTAGTCATGGTTTAGTTCCAGTATTGATGTAGTAAAAGTGCAAGTGTGAACACAACCTTTTAGTCCTAGTTTAGACCCAGTTCCCATTTGTTTTAGTCTTGCTTTAGAACTGGTTTACTTGTGGTTACTTAATGTCCTGAACTTGAAATGTGATTAAGGTCCTGGTTCAGTCCTGTTTAGTTGTAGTTTAGTCCTAATTTGGCTCTGGTTTAGTCCTGGTTTAGTGTGTTGCATAACTAATGTTTCAGATACAGTATAATCTGTCATCTTTTAGTTTTTTTTTGTTTGTGTTTAGGTTATGTTTAGTCCCAGAAAAGTCCTGCTTGATTACTGTTTACCTGGTTTACCTATTAATCTAGTTTAGTCCTGGTTTAGACCTGGTTTAGTCCTGGTTTAGTACTTGCTGGTGGTGAATACTCCTGTGCTTAAACACTTGGAGACATTGTTTTTTTTTTTTTTTAGAGAAATCAAGCCTTTGATAAAAATCCCCAAACAAGCAACTCAAGGACAAATCTTTCTTTTTTTTAATCACATTATTTAACATAATAAGCATCTTTAAAATGGTTGTATTTTAGCCAGTTCTGGGTCTAATGAAATAGAGTTGTCAAAAAAGCAAAAAAAAATGACCTAAATTATGACGTTGAAGAGCAAACACAAAAAAAACAACAACAAGCGACTTTCCGCGCCCATTAGTGATGCGCGGGTCAGGGTTTTTTCCAGCCCGCAGGTCCCGCTTTTCTGACAATATTTGACCCGCCCCTGTCCATCCCGCACAGCAGAACCATAGGTAACACTTTATAATAACGACACTTATTCATGCCTTAATAAAACATGAACAAAGGCGTAATTCATAATCAACAAATAGTTTATTGAGAATGATTCAAGCTTAGTAACTATTTAACAAATATTCTAACCATAATTTCTAACCCTAACCTTATCCTTAATTAAGTAGTTACTAATCCCAAATCATGCTTAATAAACTATATATTCATTATTAATTAAGTTTTGTTAATGCTTAATTAAGGCAAAATAAGATGTAGTTATTATAAAGTGGTACCGAATCATTTTTACAACACGCCCCGCCGCTGCAACCATTAAATAGATATTAAAATGATGTCAACAAATGCATTATTTTAGCCCAACCAAGATTTAATGCTGTCAAAAAATGTCCCGCCCCGCAACGAACTGGTCATTTACTCGACCCGACAGCGCATCACTAGCGCCCATGTTCGTAGAGGACAGGGCTGTGCTGTTAGCTGCTGTTAGCGGTTAGCGGTTAGCTGGAGCATGTGACGCCTTGTGAGCAGCAGGATGTTCAGGGAATCTAATTGTAAAAGAGAGTGATCTGCCCGGAGGGAGACGCAAGGCACGAGTGTCTGTGACTGAAGAGTTTGGGAGCACAGAAAACCAAAGATACGACTGCTGCATGTAGGGATGTCAAGATCGTTAATCAACAATCATGATTATTCTGATTACAATATAATCGTAAGAACTAAAAAAATCATAATCATGACAATTTTAGAAGCAAAAGTTTACTCTTTTATTCAATCCAAAAATACATCAAAATGTAAATAACAGTGTTTAGCTGTTTTTTTTGTTACATTAACTTTATTTTGTCATTCAGAAAGTTCGATTCTGTAAAGCTGGTCATAAATTTGCGGAATAGTAATGTGTTAAAACAACAACTAAATTGTGTTGTGTTTTTTTAATAATCACTAACATTTGATATCATGACATCTCTAGTTCCACGTCAAGTTCATTGTGTTTTTTAGATATGAATGAACCATAAACGTAATACTTTCAAAGACATGTTTTTCTTGTCCATTTCAACACCGCGAGGAACCCGACACGACTTACAGAAACTAATCTTCTGAAACTGATGCAAACCATGTCCAAACCAGGTCCAAGCCACTGATACTCGTGTCCAACCAGGGACTAATCCAGGTCTTAACCAGGACTAAAGGCCGGTCAAAGCCAGGGACACGTTCAAACTGACCTGAGATGTAAAATGTGTGATGTAATGTAAAAAAAATATGATATTGGACATACTGCACCTTGAAAAAATGAACATATTGACTATTGTTTCCTTCACACCTTTAATATATCGTAAATTGCTGTATTTTAGTTTTAGTAAATGTACATTCCAGGCAAACACTTTTGACAAACAACTGGATTATCGTGCAGCTTTAAACGACAACTATTGTACAAAATTGACTTTTTCTTTAACTTTTTACATATTATAACATTGTTCCCTCATCAAAAACACACCTGGGGTAGTATTTAGCTTCATTCTCACTTGTATTATTAATCCTGTTTACGAGGTCTTCTCTGAACCTCACAAAACACTCTGTTTCAATTTTTCCCTTATTGTTACATCAAGGGTTAAAAATATGGACTTAAAATACCAGACCAAGACCATAAACTCATCTTGTTTGTACATACCGGGTGTTTAGTTGATAAAGATAATAAATAAAGTTAAATAAAGATGTATTGTATTTCATTCTTTTTATGCTAATGTGATGCTGATATTTAATCTAGCTTCTTTTTTTTAACAAGTCTCGTCTTATTTTTAGAACTTCTAGAATTTACCATTGAGCTAAATAAAAGTTATTCTGATTCTCATTCTGAAATTGTGCTCACAACGAACGCATAGCTCAGTTAGCATGACGGTCACGTTGCCCAATGGCTTCATCATTTGCTTATTTTTTCATCGTTCATTCCCATTGCAGACAACAGTGGGTGCTCAAAGTTTGTTTTCCAAATGTTATTTCAAGTTAGAAAACCGTGAAATCCCAAGGCGACCGAAAAGCACGTTAAGGCGAGACACTGCAGGCAAAACTCATTTTTTAAATTCTTTGTTTTTTGTGTTTGCTTTCTCAAGTATAGGCTTCATTTGGAAACAACAAGTGTTTTCAATCTGCTCCTAAAGATGAAAGATGAAGACTTTACAAACTTGGACTGAACAAGATTCTGACTAAACTTACTGAAGGATTTGTTGATATCTGATTCTAAGCCTGATTTATTAAAGTTTTAAGTAAAAAAAAAAAAAAAAAATGAGGCAGAATTTGCATTTTTAGCCGAATTTTCAGTCAGATCTAGTTTACACGAAAACTAAATAAGAAATCCAAAATCCCCTCTGTACATTTTTAAGTGCACAAAATGAACCAAGAAATGTAATTTCTACATGAAAACATGACATGATGAAAAACTCGTAATACATTTTTCTTACATTTATGTGAGTAAACTACAGGAGAAGTTTCAAATTGATATCTTTAAATGTAAGATTTTTTTGTATTCTCCTGCAATGTCTTGCCTTAAAATATAATTAAAGCCACAAGAATGCAAAATATATCCACTTTAAGTTTTATTTTTTGTATTCATATACTATTTTCTTCAGTGTAGTACTTGGTGTTTTGTTTGTATCATATTGAATGTTGTATGTGCATCCTTTAAAGGGCCTGTATCTGATTGTTACTGTTTTGAAACGGGAAAAATAGAACTTGTTCATGTTCGAGATTTGTTATGAAATAAAGTAAAATCTTGTAAAAGCATCTATTTGAGTGAAAATGAGCACAGCACTTTCTCTGTATCTAATTATAGAGAACTTTATTCTACGAGAAGCAGGAAGTGTGCCGTTAGCATGCTAATGTTTGTTAGCTTTACTCTGACAGCAAAATACGCTCTGGGCTCAAAGACTCATGAAAAGTGCTTCTAAACTCGTGGAGGTGAATATTTATGATGCTGGGACTGCATTAGGAAAGTGAGAGATACATGTGACTGATGTAAAGAGTTTAACATGAGCTAGTTCTGTTTTTCATGTTCTGTAACAGTAAAAATACAGTACAGCGCCTTTAATGTTTATGTCAGAGTCATAACCTCAGGAAGAATCACTGCTGTAATTGCTGTAACTACTGGAAACCAAACCAAACAAACAGTCAAATCACAAAGTAACGCTGAAATTTGGACGCGTAAACTGCATTTCCGACGTCACTCCTCGTTCGCTTAAAGTGCGTATGACAGGTTTTTATGATTTTCTAGTTTTTACTTTATTTGGTGGAATAAAACCTGTTGTAAATATGTCTGATAGTTTTACACCAATCAAGCTGCAGTTTGTGAAGAAAATTTTGAAAGTATGTTGTCATTTACAGGAAGTAGAGCAGAGTTCCAAAACATGATGACATCACACTAGGGAGACACACCAGGGACAATTCACAACCAAGAAACACATTTTTATTTGTGATAAATGATCATTTCTGTGACATTAGAGGAGTTTTGATCCAGTATACAACATGGTTTCTAGGTAACAGTTATAGAATTTCATGATTTACAGCCAGGAAGTAAAGATTTAAACCTAAAAAATAGCCAAACTGGGATCAAAATAGTTTATTCTTTTGCAGAATCTTAAATATAACTATCTTAAAGTGTGTATGACAGATTTTTACCATTTTGTAATTTTGACTTTATTTGGTGTATTTATACCTGTTGTAAATATAAATTATAGTTTTACTCCAATCAAGTAACAATTTGTGGAGAAAAATGGAAAAAATCTGTAGAAAGTTGCAGGAAGTAAACAAATTGATGACATCACACTAGGGAGACAAGATTTATGCATAATTTACACAAAAACAATACTTTTTTGACCCTTTAAACATTAATGAATCAAAGTAAAGATGTCCACATGTATGTTTAGTAGTGAAATGAGAAAATCTGTGACATTAGAGGAGTTTTTGCCTGATGTACAGGACGGTTGCTATGGTAATTTCCTAGTGTGATGTCATCATTTACAACCAGGAAGTAAAATTAAAAACCTAAAAAATTGCTAAATCGCTCAAAATGTGTCAGGTATTTTAGCAAACTTTGAAATCTGTTTATCTTAACTGCTTTTTAGTCGAATGAGTCGTCCGACCTGTGGCACTTTGTGTTTTAGTAAAATGAGTAGGCCCTTTAATCGCCTCATTATAAACCCATCGTCATGTTGTGGGAAAACGAGCATCGACACAGTCACAGTGTTGTGTTGATCTTTAGCCGTCGGTTATTTCAGCGCAGCTTGTGTTTCGGAGCAGGGAATTCTGGGAGGGCGCGGACTGAGCGTGCTCGGACGTGCCCGGTCCCGGTGCCCTGTGGCTGTGTGGCGTCTGGTTCAGTTTCAAATGTGTGCGCTGATGTGATGTGCAGCAGATATCACACAGGACCAGGTCTGAACCAGGTCTGAACCAGGACCAAGTCTCAACCAAGGACCATGTCAAAACTCGCCAAGACAGGACTGAGACGGATAGAAAGTGGTGATGGAGAACTTTACGTTTCAGGGAGTTAATATGGAACAAATTTTGACTTTTTAAAAAATTTTTCATTGACAAAGTCTGGGAGGATTTATTTATTCATTTTCTTGTTGTCATGATACTAAAATGTCAATCTCTATTTCGATTCTAGAAGAGGTTTAAACACAGAACTGTAACTGTCATTTTCAAAATAAAATAGTAGTAGTTTCTTTGTGTTACCATGTGATCTTATGTTAGGTCTGATGAAGCTCAAAATAATTCCAAAATCGTGTTTTTGTTTTGTTTTTGTATTGAGACCTGTTCAAATGAGTATCGAGTTTCAATAATAGTTTTAGTATCGATTTGTATCTGATACTTGTTGTTATCCCTATGTTTTTTAGTTAGTTTGTTTGGCTGTTTAGTTGGGTTTTTAGGTTATTACTTATTGTTAGTTAGTCAGTTCATTAGTTGGGGTTTTAGTTAGTTAGTTAGCTAGTGCTTTGTTTTGTAATTAGTTTGTTTTTAGTTAATTATTGGTTACCACTTAGTTAATTAATTTGAGAGTTAGTCAGTATTTTGTTACTTTTTACTTTTAGTTCGTTAGCAGTAGTATGTTGTGATTTATTTTATTAGTTAGTTTTAGTTAGCGGTTAGTTAGCTAGTGTTATTCATTTAGTTCATTCTAGTTCAGGTGACTAACTTCCGGGGACGCTCCGCAGCGTGCGACCCGGGTAGCTACCTCGAGCAGTGAATCTGAATCTGGTTAGTTAGAAGTTAGTTAGTTCGTACTATCTGTATTATTTAATTAGTTAGATATAGTGAGGGGGTTAGGTTGTTTGTTAATCCGTTAGTTCTTTGTTTGTTTGTTATTGAATTTGTGTTTTTGGCTAGTTAGTTAGTTAGCTAGTAAGAACTTTGTTATTTAATTAGTTACTGGTTACTACTTACTTAGTTAATTAGTTAGTTAGTACTTTGTTTGCTTGTTTATTATGTAATTATGTAGTGGTTGTGATTTTATTTATCTGTTTGTTAGGTAGTTTGTATTTTATTTAATTAGTTAGGTTTTTAGTTATTGGTTTCTACTCTTGTGTGTTTACTTCGCTCTTAGTTACTAGTTTGTTTGTTATTTAATTAATGTGTTATTCAATCTGCCGGCTGAGTGTGAGGTCAGATCAGGGAATCAAACCGTGGACAGCAGGACGACACGTAACAGCAGCTGTGCTTCAGATCACACCAGGGCCAGTGTTCACGAGTGCGACGGGGCTCAGCCGGGGAGCGGGAAAATGTGGTTACAGCTTTAAAGGTCTTCCAGTAAAGCTTATCTGTGCAACTTTTCTGGTGAGGGGTCTGCAAACGGCTTGTCTCGTCTGGTTTGTGCTATTGATGTGCTTTAAAGTACTTCTGACAGGTTGGACTACTCATTCGACTAAAATGCAGTTAAGATAAATATATTTCAAATTCTGTTCAAATTTTTACAAATTTTACCCCGCTTTAGCTATTTTTTAAGGTTTTTTATTTTACTTCCTGGTTGTAAATGATGTCATTATATTCATTATGTCATTAAATTATGACAAAACCATCCTGTAGTGCACCAAAACTAATCTTTTTTTTTATTATTTGACAAAGAAAAATACTTGTGACCACCTTTAAGTGTTGTTAAAATAAATAAATAAAAGTAGTTTCTATTGTGTAAATTATGTATAATCTTTGTCTCCCTTGTATGATGTCATCAATTTGTTCACTTCCTGTAACTTTCAACAAAATTTTCAACTTTTCCCCAAACACAGCTATCTGATTGGTGTAAAACTATAATTAAAAGGCATTAATACACTGAATAAAGACAAAATTGGGAAATCATAATAATAATAATAAGTCATACACACTTTAAATACCAGAATGGACTGGCTGATTTATTGAAAAAAAAAAAAAAAAAAAAAAATATTTTTATTTTTTATAAAAAATACAAAATATTTTAGTTTAATTGGTGAAGAGAACAATGTTTACAGATGTGCAAATGCTCAGATACAAAGGGAGCTGTTTATCTATTTAGGGTCAGTTGATACGATTAAAGTCTCAGGACGAGCCGTTCTTCTGGAGATTGTGCATGTAATCTTTTTGAGATTATGTTTTTCAGAAATACAAGTTTAGTATGAAGATAAAGTTTATATTAGTTTTATTTTAATTCAGTTTATTTTGGTCAGTAAAATGAAAATGACAGGATGTTTCAGAAGAATATACTGCAACAAATACAGCTTTGTAAAAGTTCCTCTGCAAGTAAGAGTTCACCGCTTTAGTTTGAAACATTATTTTAAACCTAAACATTGAAGTACAGGACTTGAACATCCTCTAAACTGTTCCACACATTTACACCTTGGACAAACAGACGCCTCAGTTTGACATTTGTTTGAGCTTTAAGTTCAGCAAACAGAAGTGATCCTCTGAGTTCATACGGATTGTGTTTTATTTGGATCAAGTTCTGGACACCGTTTGGAATCATCATGTCTTTAATTTTGGACATTAAATTAGAAATGTTGTTTGGCCCTGTTTTAGTCCTTGTTTGGTCCTACTTTAGTCCTGGTTTGATCCTACTTTAGTCCTGGTTTGGTCCTACTTTAGTCCTGGTTTGGTACTACTTTAGTTCTGGTTTGGTCCTACTTTAGTCCTAGTTTGGTACTACTTTAGTCCTGGTTTGGTCCTACTTTAGTCCTGGTTTGGTACTACTTTAGTTCTGGTTTGGTCCTACTTTAGTCCTGGTTTGGTCCTACTTTAGTCCTGGTTTGGTACTACTTTAGTTCTGGTTTGGTCCTACTTTAGTCCTAGTTTGGCACTACTTTAGTTCTGGTTTGGTCCTACTTTAGTCCTAGTTTGGTCCTACTTTAGTCCTGGCTTGGTTCTACTTTAATCTTGGTTTGGTCCTACTTTAGTCCTGGTTTGGTCCATCTTTAGTTCTGGTTTGGTCCTACTTTAGTCCTGGTTTGGTCCATCTTTAGTTCTGGTTTGGTCCTACTTTAGTCCTGGTTTGGTCCATCTTTAGTTCTGGTTTGGTCCTACTTTAGTCCTGGTTTGGTCCATCTTTAGTCCTGGTTTGGTCCTACTTTAGTCCTAGTTTGGTCCTACTTTAGTTCTGGTTTGGTCCTACTTTAGTCCTGGCTTTGTCCTTCTTTAGTTCCTGTTTGGTCATACCTTCATCCTGTTTGGTCCCACTTTAGTCCTGGTTTTGTCTTACTTTAGTTCTAGTTTTGTTCTGCTTTAGTCCTGGTTTGGTCCTACTCTAGTCCTTGTTTGGTCCTATTTTAGTCCTGGTTTGGTCCTACTTTAGTCCTGGTTTGGTCCAACTTTCATCCTGATTTTGTTCTACTTTAGTCCAGATTTTGTCCTTCTTAAGTCAGAGTTTGGTCCTACTTTAGTCCTCACTTTGTCCTTCTTTAGTCCTGGTTTGATCCTACTTTAGTCCTTGTTTGGTCCTACTTTAGTCCTGGTTTGATCCTACTTTAGTCCTGGTTTGGTCCTACTTTAGTCCTGGTTTGGTACTACTTTAGTTCTGGTTTGGTCCTACTTTAGTCCTAGTTTGGCACTACTTTAGTTCTGGTTTGGTCCTACTTTAGTCCTAGTTTGGTCCTACTTTAGTCCTGGCTTGGTTCTACTTTAATCTTGGTTTGGTCCTACTTTAGTCCTGGTTTGGTCCATCTTTAGTTCTGGTTTGGTCCTACTTTAGTCCTGGTTTGGTCCATCTTTAGTTCTGGTTTGGTCCTACTTTAGTCCTGGTTTGGTCCATCTTTAGTTCTGGTTTGGTCCTACTTTTGTCCTGGTTTGGTCCTACTTTAGTCCTGGTTTGGTCCTACTTTAGTCCTAGTTTGGTCCTACTTTAGTTCTGGTTTGGTCCTACTTTAGTCCTGGCTTTGTCCTTCTTTAGTTCCTGTTTGGTCATACCTTCATCCTGTTTGGTCCCACTTTAGTCCTGGTTTTGTCTTACTTTAGTTCTAGTTTTGTTCTGCTTTAGTCCTGGTTTGGTCCTACTCTAGTCCTTGTTTGGTCCTATTTTAGTCCTGGTTTGGTCCTACTTTAGTCCTGGTTTGGTCCAACTTTCATCCTGATTTTGTTCTACTTTAGTCCAGATTTTGTCCTTCTTAAGTCAGAGTTTGGTCCTACTTTAGTCCTCACTTTGTCCTTCTTTAGTCCTGGTTTGGTCCTACTTTAGTCCTGACTTTGTCCTTCTTTAGTCCTGGTTTGGTCCTTCTTTAGACCTGGTTTGGTCCAACTTCAGTCCTGGCTTTGTTCTTCTTTAATCCTGGTTTTGTCCTTCTTTAGTCCTGATTTGGTCCTTCTTTAGTCCTAGTTTGGTCCTATTGTAGTCCTCGCTTTGTCCTTCTTTAGTCCTGGTTTGGTCCTTCTTTAGACCTGGTTTGGTCCAACTTCAGTCCTGGTTTGGTTCTACTTTAATCTTGGTTTGGTCCTTCTTTAGTCCTGGCTTTGTTCTTCTTTAATCCTGGTTTTGTCCTACTTTAGTCCTGTTTGGTCTTATGTTTATTGTCAGTTTTAGTCCAGTTTTGTGTCGCTTTTAGTCACGTTTTTGCCACTTTTAGTCATGTTTTTGTTGCTTGTTTCACAGAATAAAGCAGGATATCTTGTTGTTTTTGGAAGAAATAATTGCTCGTCAAAAATTGCAGTTTTAGCGATTTGCTAATTGCATCCATTCAAACTGCGATTTAGATTTAGATTATTTGTCATAATTCATGACTTCTCCTTGTTTCTGCAGAGATCAGGATGTCGATGGAACAGTCAGAAACCAGCCCTGAAGATGTGAACAACCGCAGCTTCTGGATGGTAAGAAGACGCTATATGTGCTTCAATAAAACATACTCTTTGTAAATGTATAAATACACATAAAGAATAGTTTTGCCTGGCCCAGAACGTCTCACCACCGTCTGTACAAGAGCTTTTACAGCCGTCCCACCACACCCACAGTTTGGCCTGATAATTGTCCCCAAATCCTTTTTTACAAGAACTGTCACCAAACACAACCAACCGCAGCAGTAAAAGCCTGGTATTCCCCGAGAATTTAAGACCCGTGTGTCAGAAACATCAGAGTTTAGATTCAGAGATGCTTTGTCCCGTGTCAAGGGTCGAGTTTGTGTTTTACGGCTGAATGTTGTGAGCAAAGTGTTGTTTTATGTAAATATATGCACTTTGTTACTTTTCTGGAGGGCGGATCTGCAGGTGGTGGTAATGCTTTGCCTGGAATGTTCCACAGTATGGCATTATACTTAAAGTCTATTTGACAGGATAGAGAACACATTTGACTAAAACGTAGTGAACATGATTGAACATAACATTTTGCATAACATTTTGCCCATTTGTCCCCAGTTTGACTTTTTGTAATGTTTATAATGTTACTTCCTGGTTGAACATGAGCAGCAAATATGACATAGTTAGAGGTGACTGTTACCTAGCAACCAGTTTGAAAACAAGGGCCAAAATCCATATAAATTACACAATAGTTATGATGACAAATTATTGTACCTGATTCTAACTTTATTTTGTTGGATGACAGTTTAAACTGTCAAAAAGTTGTGTCAGGTGTCTGCAAATTATCTCTGAATTTTTAATGGTACGTCGCCTTTTGATGACATCACAGAGGGATTCCGTTTTAGAACTCAGCACCACTTCCTGTATTTTTAAACTTTTATGCGTCAAAATTTCTTCACAAATGGCAACCTCACAGATAGAAAACTAAAACTTTAGTAAATAATTGCCACAGGTTCCCTCCCACCAAACTAAGTCATAATTAGAGCATTTTGAGAACCTGTCGTATAGACTTTAACTGAAGCATATATTCAACCACAGCTGTTCAAAACACCATGAAAATCACACATTTTTACTGTGAGCTTAGTCTCCTCTCCACAGATCTAACTGTGGTGTCCATGGAGACAGATAAGTTTAACGTCATATCTCTGAAGACAAGCTTGTGTATTTGTTTGTGTGTGTTTGTGTATTTGGTCAGGACAGTGTTGTTAATGAACACACATGATGCACATGCTGTAAACACACACAGTGCACACATGGGGGGTGTTTCCATCTGTTGTCCTTCATTCACTCTCACACGCTCATTCATACACCTCATACTGTACATGATTTTAGTGCAATATATTTAGCAGGAAGTGGGTTAAAAAGAAAACTTACAATAGTGCACCATTGGGTTTTGGCTTTTTTATTTGAAAAGTGTGATTATAATTCTGATTACTTGAATTATAGTTGGACTACACTGAGCATAAGTTTATTTTTTTTTGTGGTTATCCAGTGTAACAGGTTTGATTTGCTTGGTTTTTAAATTAAATTAAATTAAATTATACCTTGTTTTTTGGATCATAAGAAATCATTCCATTCATTTTTTAAAACACAATGTAAATGAATGTAGAAAAGTTTGTCAAAACGGTGTCCTGGTGTGGCCTTTAGGACTGTCAGCCTTCAGTCGTTTAGTCAATCAATCGATCTATGGTGTTTTAGTCGACTGAAACATTTATTAGTCGACTAATGATTTAGTTTAGATGAGGGTTGTCCAAACTTTTTAACCGCGAGCCAATTATTGATATGTATTTGTATCGAAGGGCCACAGACTGTGACACGATTCATTCACTGAGCAGAACATGACTTTAGATCTGTGTCAGAGTGCAGTGATGTTACTGAGGTTGTTGTGGTACAAACAGTTAAAGTTCTGCCTGTGATCCCATTCAGCCAGAGGCCTGAGTTGGAGTTTGGTCACGCCTGGTTTAGATGATAAGTATTTATATGACAACAGCAGAAATGAGCAGTGAACTGGCCTGCTGAAGATTTGGTCATCAATCATGAGTTAATTCTTGTTACATATAAATAAACAGTTTCCTAGTTTTGTTTGTTTTTTGTATAAATTGTTGTTTTTATTTGAGCTCTGGTGCAGTTCTGGTCTTCTGAGTGCAGTTTGGGTCAGATTCATGGTCAGATCATAAAGATACTGAAACGTTTTGCCAGTTTTACACCACTGTCACTTCGATCGGTAGGACATTTCTTCTAAGAATTTCTTTTGTGGACTACAGCCTTTTGAGACACATGACTTCTGTTCATCCACACATTTCAGTTTTTTGTAATCTGTTACGACACTGACTCTGGTTCTGACCTCATGTCACTATAGACAAGACAGTATGAATGGGTTCTATTGTATTTCAACATGGCTGTATCAGATGACTCCTGAAAGTGGTTTTGTTCAGTGCATTTTATACTTAATTTTGTCTTAAACAATCTTTAAAGCACACATGTTCTGCTGCAGTGACTTTTTTGAGCTTTAAACCATGTTCTAACAATGTTCTGTCACCAAAAACACACCTGGAGTAGCATTCAGTTGCATTCACGCAGTTTTGTGGAATGTTTATTACAAAATCCTCCCCCCTCCGAGCGTTAAACACACGCGAACACGATGAACTCCCTCGATCCGGGACGTATTTTCGGATCATCTACGTCACTTATCAGAGACGCTGTTTTTACTCCGTAAATCATCGCTAAACCTATTCTGAGCATTTCTGCCTCTAAACACGATAACTGCTGCAGCAAATCCACGCCATAACGTCTTTTCAGCGCTAACTTCACTAGATTGTATATTGCGCCGGTGCCATCTGCTGGCTGGATGCACTCAGTAAGTGTCATTTCACACTGATTAAAAAAAAGTAATTGGATGAAACTTTTTGTTGTTGTTTAAAACCTGATATGGTAAATTTAAGGCACTCCAGAGCATGTTTAAAGGCTAATAACTATGAAAAATGCAGAATATTTTTCCTTTAACAGCCCTTCAGTAAGATTGTGTTCTCGTAACAAAATAGTTTAAATATGTTTGATTAATTTAAATTCTAATTGGAGAAAGAGACTGTAGTATTGTCTTCTTTCAAGTTTTTCCAATTCACTGGCAGTTACATTTATTTGAAATGAAGAAAGATCAATCGAAATGGATTTTAATCAATCTAAAGTATATATTTCTCTGAACTATTTGTTTAGCTGCATATTTTGGACAACATCATTTGTTCTTTGTCACATTTTGCAGCTCATATTATTCCCCTCGCTGCTTTTCTTTGCACTTCTTTGCTGCTGGATGTTTGTTAAATGAAAAGTGGTTGCGTTTGCAGAACACAGAGTTGCAGAGTGGAGCCCCAGCAGCGGGAGGTTAAACTCGTAAAGTGCTCATATTACCAGAAGCCACGTCGTCATCTCACTCACAACATTTCAACAAAGCGCTTTTTACCCTTTGAACGAGCCAGGTGTCCAAACTCGCCCGGCAAATGTTAATACAAGACATGCAGCACTGGCAAAGCGTTCAGAACATTTATTGATTACAAGTTTTGGCTGTTTTTCGGTCTCCTTATCCATGTTAACATCAGTTTTATGTCAAATGCCATTTCCGAAACCATCATTTTAGATTTAGCAGAGATTTGGACGAGCTTAGAGTGTAAATAATTGTTAAATGTCAGAAGTGAAAGCAACGGTCTCCATGTTTCAGGGTTTTGGACTCGCCAAAAGAGTACAGGATTATGTCTTTAGTTTGATTCTCTCACACTAAACCAGGACTAAATTTCTAATGCAAACTAAGACAGGCCAAGTCTAAATCCAGTCGCTCTTTACATAAACATATTACAGGCTTGGATTGGCTAAGGAGGATTGAAATGTAATTCAATGTTAGCATATGTTATTATAATAATAATAATGCGTCACACTTGTATTGCGCTTTATAGACTAGATTATTGGCTATTAGAGTCGAAGTCTCTAATAGCGCTACATTATTCTTTCACTCTTCACCCGATGGTGGTAAGCCACTTATGTAGTGGACTGACATCCACTTGGACTGTGGAGCCAGAACCACTCAAGAAGGAGGTGGCTTTAAAGAGTTCCTCCAGGCGGACAAGGAGCAGTCCACCAGTGTAGAGAGATCCTCCAGCAGGAGACGAGGAACAGTTCATCTAAAGTAGATGGAGTTCGTCCAGGCAGACGAGGTGTGGCTAATCCAGCTGTCCAGGCGGGTGGCGCATAGATCGTCCAGACAGGTGGGGGTGGGGGGGTCATCACTGGAGCAGCCGCCGCAGTGTCTGAAACAGTCTCCACTCCCCGGGGGAAGTGGAGAGAAAGAGAAACATGTGAACAGCAATGAACAGACTACAGTTGAAGTAATATTAAATATTGTTGATAGGTAAAGTAGGAAGAACCAGAGGATAGTGTTCAAGCTGCCATACTTCCCCCAGCAGAATTGCTCCAAGGGCAGCGTAGCTAAAACTGTAGGTTTTTATTTCTGTTCCTAACTGGCCTGACCATAAGCTATTTCAAAGAGGAACGTTTTGAGCCTGGTCTTAAATGTAGAGACTGTGTCGGCCTCTTTTACATGAACAGGGAGCTGGTTCCATAACACAGGAGCTTGGTAGCTAAATGCTCGACCTCCTACTGTGCTTTTAGAGACTCTGGGGACTAACAATAGTCCAGCATTTTGAGAACGAAGAGCTCTGTTTGGATGGTACGCTACTATTGCATATTTGAGGTAGGATGGGGCCATATTGTTTATAGCTTTATAAGTCAGGAGGAGGATTTTAAATTTGATTCTAAACTCAACAGGAAGCCAGTGAAGAGACTCCAACACTGGTGAAATGTGATCTCTTCTTCTAGTACCTGTTAATAATCTCGCTGCTGCATTTTGAACCAATTGAAAGCTTCTTATAGAGCTTTTAGGACACACTGTAAGCAGAGCGTTACAATAGTCTAATCTGGATGTGACAAATGCATTTTTCGGCATCGTCTCTGGGCAGGATTTTTCTAATTTTGGCTGATGTTACGCAGATGAAAGTAGGCTGTTTTACAGGCTTTATTTATATGTGCTTTGAACGAGAGATCTTGGTCAAATAGGACCCCAAGGTTTCTTACAGTAGAGCTGGGGGCTACAGTGATATTGTCCAGAGAAACTATCTGGTCAGATAAAGAGTCTCGCGGGTGCTTAGGGCCCAGCAGAATGACCTCGGTTTTTTCAGGGTTAAGGAGCAGATAATTAAGAGTCATCCAAGTTTTTATGTCTTTCACGCAGGCACTAAGTCTGTCTACTTGATGGGTCTGATCAGGTTTCATTGATAAATACAGCTGAGTGTCATCTGCATAGCAGTGGAACTGGAACATATGAAGCAAACTATACCATACTATAACTATAACTATAACAACCGGGCAACAGGAGGCGTGGTCTGTCTGAGCGACCTGCCAGGTCCATCAGGCTGACCACGCCTCAGTAACACCAGCTGATCTGTGACACGTCACCAACTCCCCTGACAGATCTGAAGAGAAGAGGCTGCAGTGAAGCAGCCCAAACAAGGTAAATAACATTGTTCCCTCATCAAAGGCACTGTACCTGATTTTTACTGTTTTGAAACGTGAAAAACAGAACTAGTGTGTTTCACATGTATCACTCACTTCCCCAACGCAGTCACAGCGTCCGAAATATCCACAGCAAGAGTTCAAATGTGCTTTTCATGAGTCTTTGAACCCAGTTTTGTCATTATATGCATCATTTTCAGTTCTAAAACATGAGATGCCAAAGTAAAGACACCCAAGAGCACATTCAAAGGTTAATGACAATACAAATATGTCATAATCAGTGTCCTTTAAAGGTGTACAATGTAACTTTTCCAGTGTGGGATCCATAACCTTCTTTTTCCTGTAGAGCTGTTATTACTTTGCCTGGAACATTTTACAATAGGACATTAAACACATCTATCTCTAGCATTTATTTCATTGGAGGTGTATTTATTGTGGAAAATTACTTGAAAAAAACAGAAATAGATCATTTATCACAGTATTTTAGTGGTGAATAAACACTAAATATTAAAAATTCAAACTTGATTAGATACTAAGTATAATACTGGATTCTTGAAACCGATTGTAATACCAAACTAATAATGAAAAATACTCTTTTTTAGTTCAAGGTTTTAGACAATAGACACACATAGAACTTCACAAATGTAAAACTATGATAAATATTTACCACAGGTGCCCTCCCACTGAACTAAGTCATGATTAGAAAAACATGAAAACTCGTCATATGGACTTTAAGCTCAAAATAATTCTAAAACTGTTCACATTTTGCTCTGTTAATATGATTTTTTAGTATTTGTACTCATTCAAATGGGTATCAATTAGTGTCTGACTTTCAATAACCCTAGTACACATAATTTATTAACATACCGTGGAATATTTCAGGCAAAAGAACCTCAATAATCTCCACAGAGACACTAGAAAAGTTAAATACTGCACCTTTATCACAGCACTGACAGTCACGGATTCCCTGGAAACACATTTGAAACCGCGATCTTACCAAAGCCTTTTTCCAATATCGCTCGTTTAAACTCGATATTTCACGGATAAACCTTTTTAGCGTGCCGTGCTGACCTTTGGAAACACTCGCGTCTTTTCATATCTGGACTGTGGATGATTTGACCCAGATTTTTGTAGCTTTAAGTGAAGCTGCTCAGACAATCAGGGCTCTGTCTGATTTTTCCATTCTGCGACTCTCCTCTCTGTTTTTACAAGAGGACATTTTGTTTTCCAAAGCTGCAAACACCAGATAATCCTGTGATTCTTAACTTCTCTCAAAATAATGTGCGCTGGATGATAATACAAGCTTTGCAGAACTGGAGCAAACGTAAATATAAAACCAGAACTAAATAATGTGGACAAAATGAAGATTAAACACTGCATTCACTCTGGTTTAATCTTAAAATGGACTTGGTTTGGTCTGATTTTATTGTGCGTTTGCAAGTTTTGATGCATCTTCAAACTTATCTGAACCAAAACTAATCCAGAACTAAACCGGGAACAAAGAAAACCAGCAATAAACTTAACAGACTGAACCTGACAGGAAACGTAAACCAAAGTAAAAAAGAATCAATATATAATGTTTTTATCTTATCTTTATCCATTTCAATATTTTATTATTCATTTACTTGTATATTTTAAAGATAGATGAGTCTAAAAAAGAATCTAAACTATTTGCTTTGGATCAACATAAAACAATTAAATGTTTAAAAAAAAAAAAAAGGTGACATAATAAATTTAATTTGGGTCAAAGTAACAAAAGAAAAAAGAAGGAAATCATTGCACTTAACTTATGTCTCACAATCTGAACAAAAAAAAGTAGAAAACCAAAACCCACATCACACATTTTCTTTCTTTCTTTTACTTGATCACAATTTTGATTTGATTGTGTCTTAGCAAAAATAAATAAAACTGTAACATTAATAAAATTCCAGAAAATAATATTTAATTGAACATGAAATAAAGTGTAAACTCTGCTCCAGACCGCATACTTTTTCTTTTTGGTTGTTGATCTCTCGAAGCTGATTGTTGACGATTAGAAATGACTGAATCTCAATCTTCAAATTTGCCCAGACCAACCAAAAAAAGGTCTAAATCAAGATTAAACCAGGACTAAACTAAAACAAAATCGCTCCAAAATCCAATTAAGTCCATATGACGGGTTCTCATTTCTCTCTAATTCTGACTTAGTTTTGTGGTAAATATTGATCATAGTTGGCATCTGTGAAGTAGCAGTTTGCGAAGAAAATTTGAAAAATCAAAGTTTAAATTTACAGGAAATAGTACTGAGTTATAAAATGGAATCCCTCTGTGATGTCATCAAAAAGTGACGTACAGCTAAAAATAAACAAAATAACAGTTAACGCTCAACTCAAACATTTTTCTGACAGTTTAAACAGTCATTCAACAAAATAAAGGCGTTACCAGTGATTATAATTTGACAAATCATAACTATTGTATAATTTATGTGGATTTTGGTCCTTGTTTTCAAAGTGGTTGCTAGGAAACCGTTGTGGAATTACCTCTAACTATGTCAGAGGGGGCAAACTAAGGAGCCACATGCAGCCCTTTTGGCATCTTGATCCGGCAAAGCATTTGATAAAAAATGTCATGAGTTAAGTATGACACATTTGTCATTTTACAGTTGTCTGTGGCTGCAGTTGTTTGTTGTTTGCAGTTGTTTTGATGAATTGGATAAAAAGAGTGACCAACGGCACTGTTTCCACTCAATAAAGGTAATGATTTTTGCTTTTCTGTTGTAGTTTTTTGTGTATTTTTGGCATTAAGTCTCATATGTGTGTAATATACTGTAGTTAACAACATCCAATCTGTAAAAATACAATATAAAAACGTGACACTTGAGTCAAAAAGTTTGCCCAAACCTGATCTATATCATATTTGCTGCTCACGTCCAACCAGGAAGTAGCATTATAAACTATACTGGGGACAAACAGGAAAAATGCTTAGTAAAATCTTAAATAAAACCACACATTTTAGTGAACTGTGACGTCTGACCTGTCACATACACTTGACTTAAATCCGTTAAAAGCCGTGTCACCGGCGCTATGACCTCTTTGTTTCCCTCCTCGTTCTTCGATTAAGCACACACCCTCCTCTGGCCCGTCTCTCCTCTCTATCCTGTAATTTGGGCAGCGTCCCGTGGATCTTGGCTACGTTTCCAGGCCTTTTCCTGAGTGTGTCATCGTGGCCCGGCACATGGCGAGGCTGCGGGGCGGTCTGTCATTATCCAGGCTCCAAACGGGGAGTTCACTGTCGTCGTTCAAAGAGCCCCGCGCAATTAACGCCGCGTAGTCAGTGACCCGAGGAGCAGCCACCGGGGCCCCGAACGTGAGAGCGCCTTTTCATCTGAGCCGGGATGGTCGCTGAGAGAGAATGAGTAATGCTGCAGCGTAAGGGGGCTTCCCAAACTGTGGGACGGGGGCGAGGCCGGCGGTGCTTGGGCTCCGTCTGGTGGTGGTTCGTGGATTGCGCTGCAGGTTTTTGTTTGTGTGATTTAGAGAGTGACATTGGCAGGTTGGTGCTTGTGACTTAAAGCAGTGTTTCCCAACCAGGGGTACGGGGACCTCTAGGGGTATTTGGAATGGTTTCAGGTTTTAAGATAGGAAAAAATCTTAAATTTAAAGATATCAATTTGAAACTTCTCCTGTAGTTTACCCACATAAATGTAAGAAAAAATGTATAACTACTTTTTCATCATGTCATGTTTTCATGTGGAAATGAGGCATTTTATGTGTAAAAATGGCCAAAAACACAAATATTTGGGACAATTTAAACTGAAAAATGGACAGAACTAGGTTTTAATTTCTTGGTTCATTTTGTAACATATTAGTTACATAAATATTACAAAGGGGATTTTGGATTTCTTATTTTAGTTTTTAGATCAAAATTGACTGAAAATTGTCCTAAAATTTCAAATTTCTCCTCATTTTTTAAAACTTAAAACTTCAATAAACCAGTTTTAGAATTAAATATATTTAAAAATCCTTCTGGACGTTTGATCAAAATCTTGTTGAGTCCAAGATTCTACAGTGTGGTGTGGGATCTACTTTAAGGCTGATCTTTATGTCTCGAGGGAGAAAAATGCATTTTAAGAAAACGACCTTTGAAGTTACAATGTCCCAGAGAAATCTATGGATGAAGTGGATTCAATTAAATAGTAAAACTTCTTTAGGAGCAGATTGGACAAGTTTGTTGTTTCCACATGAAAGCCGATATGTTGAGAGAGTAAACTGACCAAAAAAATAAATAAAAATTGAAACAAAATGCCTTAAAACATAATGAAATGTACTTTCATCTGAATAAAAAAGTGTCATTAGTTGTAAATTTAGCATCTTTTTGGAGTGTCTTGGATCATTAAAACAAAAAATATAATTGTTATGAGTGACAATATGTAACTAGTAAACACATTTATTTGCCTGAAACTCAAGTTAACGGAGTTCTCGTCAAACAGAAGTGCGTTTACAACAAAAGTGTGTATCTGTGGCAAAAAACGGCAAAAGTGGGCGGGGCATAATAAGGTGGATAGATGTAGTTGGCCGCTACTATTATTTATTATTTGGGTTCATTATTTTTAGTTAACTTACGTAGATTCTGATTTCTTTATTACTTTCATTGCTCTAGTAGTAATCTAGTTAATTGATTTATGTCCTTAATTCATTGTACCCATTAAGTTGACTTCTTTATAATTTGTCGTTGTGTTGAGTGCTGTTTTGTTAAAGGGTCTGGTTGGAGCTCGGTCGCCCGCCCGGTGGAGCGTTTGGTGATAGATGCTTTTCACTTCAGCTCCATCGCTCCTACATGTGCATGACCTCCACGTTGCATGTTTAGTTATCCTGTACAGTTTATTTAGTTTGTGAGAATGACTTCCACGGGGCTTTAGTGAATGCTCTTTCACAGGAGAATTGTGACCTACCACCGAACAGCCCTTGGCATTTTAACTAGAACAGTAAATTAAACATCCTTAAGACTTATTTGGTCTCTGCCTCTGCCAATCACCCGCTCTTATCTGTGTTCCTTTTCACTTGTATCGAGTTAAAGTTGGAGTAAACCGGGGGCAGTCTGGCCGCGCCTCCCTTCGCTCGGTCACACTTGGTTTTGATTTGATCGTTCTACTGTTTTTTGTGAGTGGAGCCATCAAATTGAGCAGCTATTGTACGTTTACTTTGTTACTTGAGGTTTTGTGTCTGTGCAGCTCTTTGGAAACGGTTCTGTTTATAAAATGTGCCGTATAAACAAAGTGGATTAGACACTGTTACACATTTGGACTTATATAGCGTTGTTTTCTTGTGATTTCAGTCGTTTTGTAATCGTCAATTATGTCGCTATGAACCAGGAATCTAAACATCTAATCATCTCATGTAGCAGAGATGGTGGCTTTTACACACTAGCTGCAAGAGAAAATCAGAGAAACTCATTTTAAAACTCAGTGGGGGACCGTCGTGGCTATTCCCTGTTTTCTCTACACTCTCCCAAACTACATTTAAACCTCATTACCTCGGCGTCTCCCCCTCCCTCCTCCCTCCCTCTCGCTCTCTGCCCGTCTCCCCCGCTCTCTCTTTCCCGTTCTCCCTCTCCCCCTCCGTTTTGGCTCGTGCGTGTGATTTGAAAAGCGTATCACTGGCTCCGTGTTGGATCCTGTGTAGATCTGCTGCTTGTGTCTGAGTCCGGGCCAACTGGGTCTGAGAGCCGCTGCTGCCTTTGGCCTCGGCGCAGATTCCTCAGCTGCTTCTGTTTAAGTCGTACAGGGACTAGAAAGAGGACTAAACCAGGACTAAACCAGGACTAAACCAGGACTAAACTACAGCAGTGCAGGGACTAGAAAGAGGACTCAACCAGGTCTAAACCAGGACTAAACCAGGACTAAACTACAGCAGTGCAGGGACTAGAAAGAGGACTAAACCAGGACTACCAGGACTAAACTACAGCAGTGCAGGGACTAGAACCAGGTCTAAAGAAGGACTAAACAAGTACTATACGACAGCAGTGCAGTTACTAGAAAGAGGACTAATCCAGGACTAAAACAGGACTAAACTACAGCAGTGCAGGTCCTAGTAAGAGGACTCAGATCCAGGACTCAGCAGTGACTCAGTGTGGACTAAACCAGGACTAAACTACAGCAGTGCAGGGACTAGAAAGAGGACTCAACCAGGTCTAAACCAGGACTAAACCAGGACTAAACTACAGCAGTGCAGGGACTAGAAAGAGGACTCAACCAGGTCTAAACCAGGACTAAACCAGGACTAAACTACAGCAGTGCAGGGACTAGAAAGAGGGCTAAACCAGGACTAAACCAGGACTAAACTACAGCAGTGCAGGGACTAGAAAGAGGACTCAACCAGGACTAAACCAGGACTAAACTACAGCAGTGCTAAACCAGATCTCAGTGTGGACTAAACCAGGACTAAACTACAGCAGTGCAGGGACTAGAAAGAGGACTCAACCAGGTCTAAACCAGGACTAAACCAGGACTAAACTACAGCAGTGCAGGGACTAGAAAGAGGACTCAACCAGGTCTAAACCAGGACTAAACCAAGACTAAACCAGGACTAAACTACAACAGTGCAGGGACTAGAAAGAGGACTCAACCAGGTCTAAACCAGGACTAAACCAGGACTAAACTACAGCAGTGCAGGGACTAGAAAGAGGACTCAACCAGGACTAAACCAGGACTAAACTACAGCACTGCTAAACCAGAGCTCAGTGTGGACTAAACCAGGACTAAACCAGGACTAAACTACAGCAGTGCAGGGACTAGAAAGAGGACTAAACCAGGACTAAACCAGGACTAAACTACAGCAGTGCAGGGACTAGAAAGAGGACTCAACCAGGACTAAACCAGGACTAAACTACAGCAGTGCTAAACCAGAGCTCAGTGTGGACTAAACCAGGACTAAACCAGGACTAAACTACAGCAGTGCAGGGACTAGAAAGAGGACTCAACCAGGTCTAAACCAGGACTAAACCAAGACTAAACCAGGACTAAACCAGGACTAAACTACAGCAGTGCAGGGACTAGAAAGAGGACTCAACCAGGTCTAAACCAGGACTAAACCAAGACTAAACCAGGACTAAACCAGGACTAAACTACAGCAGTGCAGGGACTAGAAAGAGGACTCAACCAGGTCTAAACCAGGACTAAACCAGGACTAAACTACAGCAGTGCAGGGACTAGAAAGAGGACTCAACCAGGTCTAAACCAGGACTAAACCAAGACTAAACCAGGACTAAACCAGGACTAAACTACAGCAGTGCAGGACTAGAAGGAGACTGGACTAAAACCAGGACTAAACTACAGCAGTGCAGGGACTAGAAAGAGGACTCAACCAGGTAAACCAACTAAACCAAGACTAAACCAGGTCTAAACTACAGCAGTGCAGGGACTAGAAAGAGGACTCAACCAGGACTAAACCAGGACTAAACTACAGCAGTGCTAAACCAGAGCTCAGTGTGGACTAAACCAGGACTAAACCAGGACTAAACTACAGCAGTGCAGGGACTAGAAAGAGGACTCAACCAGGTCTAAACCAGGACTAAACCAAGACTAAACCAGGACTAAACCAGGACTAAACTACAGCAGTGCAGGGACTAGAAAGAGGACTCAACCAGGAGGACTAAACCAGGACTAAACCAGGACAGTGCAGGGACTAGACTAAACCAGGACTAAACCAGGACTAAACTACAGCAGTGCAGGGACTAGAAAGAGGACTCAACCAGGACTAAACCAGGACTAAACTACAGCAGTGCAGGACTAGACTCAACCAGACTAAACCAGGACTAAACCAGCACTACACCAGGACTAAACTACAGCAGTGCAGGGACTAGAAAGAGGACTCAACCAGGTCTAAACCAGGACTAAACCAAGACTAAACCAGGACTAAACCAGGACTAAACCAGGACTAAACTACAGCAGTGCAGGGACTAGAAAGAGGACTCAACCAGGTCTAAACCAGGACTAAACCAAGACTAAACCAGGACTAAACCAGGACTAAACTACAGCAGTGCAGGGACTAGAAAGAGGACTAAACCAGGACTAAACCAGGACTAAACCAGGACTAAACTACAGCAGTGCAGGGACTAGAAAGAGGACTCAACCAGGTCTAAACCAGGACTAAACCAGGACTAAACTACAGCAGTGCAGGGACTAGAAAGAGGACTCAACCAGGACTAAACCAGGACTAAACTACAGCAGTGCTAAACCAGAGCTCAGTGTGGACTAAACCAGGACTAAACCAGGACTAAACTACAGCAGTGCAGGGACTAGAAAGAGGACTCAACCAGGTCTAAACCAGGACTAAACCAAGACTAAACCAGGACTAAACCAGGACTAAACTACAGCAGTGCAGGGACTAGAAAGAGGACTCAACCAGGTCTAAACCAGGACTAAACCAAGACTAAACCAGGACTAAACCAGGACTAAACTACAGCAGTGCAGGGACTAGAAAGAGGACTCAACCAGGTCTAAACCAGGACTAAACCAGGACTAAACTACAGCAGTGCAGGGACTAGAAAGAGGACTCAACCAGGTCTAAACCAGGACTAAACTACAGCAGTGCAGGGACTAGAAAGAGGACTCAACCAGGACTAAACCAGGACTAAACTACAGCAGTGCTAAACCAGATCTCAGTGTGGACTAAACCAGGACTAAACTACAGCAGTGCAGGGACTAGAAAGAGGACTCAACCAGGTCTAAACCAGGACTAAACCAAGACTAAACCAGGACTAAACCAGGACTAAACTACAGCAGTGCAGGGACTAGAAAGAGGACTCAACCAGGTCTAAACCAGGACTAAACCAGGACTAAACTACAGCAGTGCAGGGACTAGAAAGAGGACTCAACCAGGACTAAACCAGGACTAAACTACAGCAGTGCTAAACCAGAGCTCAGTGTGGACTAAACCAGGACTAAACCAGGACTAAACTACAGCAGTGCAGGGACTAGAAAGAGGACTCAACCAGGACTAAACCAGGACTAAACTACAGCAGTGCTAAACCAGAGCTCAGTGTGGACTAAACCAGGACTAAACCAGGACTAAACTACAGCAGTGCAGGGACTAGAAAGAGGACTCAACCAGGTCTAAACCAGGACTAAACCAAGACTAAACCAGGACTAAACCAGGACTAAACTACAGCAGTGCAGGGACTAGAAAGAGGACTCAACCAGGTCTAAACCAGGACTAAACCAAGACTAAACCAGGACTAAACCAGGACTAAACTACAGCAGTGCAGGGACTAGAAAGAGGACTCAACCAGGTCTAAACCAGGACTAAACCAGGACTAAACTACAGCAGTGCAGGGACTAGAAAGAGGACTCAACCAGGTCTAAACCAGGACTAAACCAGGACTAAACTACAGCAGTGCAGGGACTAGAAAGAGGACTCAACCAGGACTAAACCAGGACTAAACTACAGCAGTGCTAAACCAGAGCTCAGTGTGGACTAAACCAGGACTAAACCAGGACTAAACTACAGCAGTGCAGGGACTAGAAAGAGGACTCAACCAGGTCTAAACCAGGACTAAACCAAGACTAAACCAGGACTAAACCAGGACTAAACTACAGCAGTGCAAGGACTAGAAAGAGGACTAAACCAGGACTAAACCAGGACTAAACCAGGACTAAACCAGGACTAAACTACAGCAGTGCAGGGACTAGAAAGAGGACTCAACCAGGTCTAAACCAGGACTAAACCAGGACTAAACTTCAGCAGTGCAGGGACTAGAAAGAGGACTCAACCAGGACTAAACCAGGACTAAACTACAGCAGTGCTAAACCAGAGCTCAGTGTGGACTAAACCAGGACTAAACCAGGACTAAACTACAGCAGTGCAGGGACTAGAAAGAGGACTCAACCAGGTCTAAACCAGGACTAAACCAAGACTAAACCAGGACTAAACCAGGACTAAACTACAGCAGTGCAGGGACTAGAAAGAGGACTCAACCAGGTCTAAACCAGGACTAAACCAAGACTAAACCAGGACTAAACCAGGACTAAACTACAGCAGTGCAGGGACTAGAAAGAGGACTCAACCAGGTCTAAACCAGGACTAAACCAGGACTAAACTACAGCAGTGCAGGGACTAGAAAGAGGACTCAACCAGGTCTAAACCAGGACTAAACCAGGACTAAACTACAGCAGTGCAGGGACTAGAAAGAGGACTCAACCAGGACTAAACCAGGACTAAACTACAGCAGTGCTAAACCAGAGCTCAGTGTGGACTAAACCAGGACTAAACCAGGACTAAACTACAGCAGTGCAGGGACTAGAAAGAGGACTCAACCAGGTCTAAACCAGGACTAAACCAAGACTAAACCAGGACTAAACCAGGACTAAACTACAGCAGTGCAGGGACTAGAAAGAGGACTCAACCAGGTCTAAACCAGGACTAAACCAGGACTAAACTACAGCAGTGCAGGGACTAGAAAGAGGACTCAACCAGGACTAAACCAGGACTAAACTACAGCACTGCTAAACCAGAGCTCAGTGTGGACTAAACCAGGACTAAACCAGGACTAAACTACAGCAGGATAGGGACTAGAAAGAGGACTCAACCAGGTCTAAACCAGGACTAAACCAAGACTAAACCAGGACTAAACCAGGACTAAACTACAGCAGTGCAGGGACTAGAAAGAGGACTCAACCAGGTCTAAACCAGGACTAAACCAAGACTAAACCAGGATTAAACCAGGACTAAACTACAGCAGTGCAGGGACTAGAAAGAGGACTCAACCAGGTCTAAACCAGGACTAAACCAGGACTAAACTACAGCAGTGCAGGGACTAGAAAGAGGACTCAACCAGGACTAAACCAGCACTAAACTACAGCAGTGCTAAACCAGAGCTCAGTGTGGACTAAACCAGGAATAAACCAGGACTAAACTACAGCAGTGCAGGGACTAGAAAGAGGACTCAACCAGGTCTAAACCAGGACTAAACCAAGACTAAACCAGGACTAAACTACAGCAGTGCAGGGACTAGAAAGAGGACTCATCCAGGTCTAAACCAGGACTAAACCAGGACTAAACCAGGACTAAACTACAGCAGTGCTAAACCAGAGCTCAGTGTGGACTAAACCAGGACTAAACCAGAACTGCTCGACAAGAATCAAACCAGGACTCAACTAGGACTGCTAAACAAGGTATCAATATGGATTAAAATGGGATTAGGAATAAACCAGGACTAAACCAGAACTGCTCAACAAGGATTAAACCAGGACTCAACTAGGACTGCTGAACCAAGGATCAATATCGATTAAAACAGGACTAAACCAGGACTAAACCAGAACTGCTCAACAAGAATTAAACTAGGAATAAACCGGGACTGTTAAACCAGGGATTAATATGGACCAAACCAAGCCTTAACCAGGACTAAAACAAAATTAAATCAGGACTAAAACAAGATAAACCAGGACTAAACCAGAATATATATCAGGAGGGTTGCAGGACTAAACCAGGACTAAAGCAAGATTAAACCAAGACTAAACCAGAAAATAAACCAAGAGGTCTTCAGGACTAAACTTGGACTAAACTGGGTTAAGGCAAGAGACTAAACTGTGTCTGCTAAACCAGGGCTCAAATTAGAATTAAACTAATCTAGGACCAGGACTAAACTTGGACTACACTTGGACTAAACCGGGTTAAACCAAGAAGACTTATTAACAGGGGCTCAAATTAGGACTAAGCCAACATTAAAATAGGATTAAGTCAGGACTAAAGCAGGAATGCTAAACTACAGCCCAATGTGGACTAAACCAGGATTAAACCAAGAAGATTACAGGACTAAACCAGGACTAAACCAGGACTAAACCAAGAAGACTACAGGACTAAACCAGGACTAAACCAAGAAGACTACAGGACTAAACCATAACTAAACCAGGACTTAACCAAGAAGACTACAGGACTAAACCAGGACTAAACCAGTACTAAACCAAGAAGACTACAGGACTAAACCAGGAGTAAACCAGTACTAAACCAAGAAGACTACAGGACTAAACCAGGAGTAAACCAGGACTAAACCAAGAAGACTACAGGACTAAACCAGGAGTAAACCAGGACTAAACCAAGAAGACTACAGGACTAAACCAGGACTAAACCAAGAAGACTACAGGACTAAACCATAACTAAACCAGGACTTAACCAAGAAGACTACAGGACTAAACCAGGACTAAACCAGTACTAAACCAAGAAGACTACAGGACTAAACCAGGACTAAACCAAGAAGATTACAGGACTAAACCATAACTAAACCAGGATTAAACCAAGAAGACTACAGGACTAAACCAGGACTAAACCAAGAATGCTAAACCAGGGACAGTGTGGACTAAACCAGAACTGTTTATCAGGCCTCAATTAAGACAAAACCACTTGTAAATCAGGACTAAAAGAGGATCAAAATAGTTCAAATAAACTACTGGGTCCACCTAACTAAAGATACCGTATTAAAATTGTACCAAAGCAGCACAAAAACAGGACTAAACACCTGAACGAAGCGGGCATAAATAGAACTTAAACTAGTAAAAAACCCAAAACACTTTACAGTTAACATTATTTGAATTTGTTGAGTGTCAAATACAATTGATTTCCAAAAGCTAAAGAAAAGCAAGGAACTTTAAATCCAGCAGGGGACATAAAATGCATTCTTGGAACATAAAAAGTGACCAAACAAAGCATAAAAAGCTTTAAAAATGATGCCAAACATTGCAGTAGCTCAATTATGTCACACATTTAGACGTGTTTTATGAGGAACAACATCAAAATACACCCAGAACCACAACATAAACAGCTGCATTTCCCATCCATTTATACAAGCGTTCAAGTTTTAATATGTCAAAACAAAACACTCAAACTTCAGCATTTTCCTGATTTATCGCCTGTGTGTCTGATTGTGTTTGGTTGTTAAATGACTTTGTGTGCAAGAAAAGATTAATGCATTATTTTATATGTTTATGAATGAAATGTTGCAGATTTTTGTTGCCATTCATTATTAAATTTAAAGGAGACATACTGTATTAAAGTCTATGTGACAGGTTAGACGACACATTTCACTAAAACATAGTGAACATGATTATATTTAAGATTTTACTTAACAATTTAGCCTATTTGTCCTCAATTTGACAGTTTTTGTTTAAAATGTTACTTCCTGGTTGAACATGAGCAGCAAATATGACATACTGTTACCTAGCAACCGTTTTAAAAACAAGGATCAAAATCCATATAAATTACACAAAAGTTATGATTTGAAAAATAATAATACCCGATAACAACTTTATTTTGTTTAAACTGTCAAAAAATGTGTCAGTTGTGTGCAAATTGTCTCTGTATTTTCAGTGGCTCGTCGCTTTTTGATGACATCACAGAGGGAGTCCATTTTAGAACTCAGCGCTACTTCCTGTCATTTTAAACTCTTCACAAACTGCAACGTCACAAATGTAAAACTATAATAAATAACTGCCACAGGTGCAATTCCATCAAACTAAGTCATAATTAGAACATTTTGAGAACTTTAAGCTTTTAACCGAACGTTTGTGACGTTGTTTTAGATCAAAAATACAATTTAAAATGAACAAAATATATAACAATGATCAATAAGTGTCACAGATTAAACAGACGTATAATATCATCATTTACCTTCTTTAAATGTTTGAAAATCAAGTATAAACAGCAAGATTTAGCCTGAATTAAACCCAGACTAAACCAGGTCTAAATCCAGACTAAGTGCAAGCAAAACCAGGACAAACAAGAATATAATATAATTTAGGATTAAATCAGGACTGAACAAAGACTTAAAGACTAGACCCTGTGTGCTCTACAAACTCAAAAAAGCTAATTAGTTGTGCCTCTAATATAATTTTACACAACATGAGAATTAACCTCCGAGCGCACAGCAGTAAAAGAGCCTTTATTGTTCTATTTTATTAAACACAGGGCTTTTGGCTCCGTTTGTGTCACAGTTTCTGAAGTCCATTGTGTGATAAATGTGTCTTGGATCACGTTTGTTTCGGTCTGAATACGGTTACCTTCTGTCTTCAGTTAAAAGTAAAAATAGATAAAAGAAAGAGGAACTGGGGCTGGATGTGTGTCTCGGATGTTGAGCTGAGATTTAATGGTCAAAGGCAGTTTGAACAGGACGCAGTTTAACACGGAGCAAATGGCTCGCGCTGAACCGACACCACGGCTGCTGCTTCGCATTTAAGAGTTGAAGTCAAGGCCACTGTCGGAATTCAGAGGCTGCTTTTACATTTGGTCCACTTGGATGTGAGTTGTATCAGAATCTGCTCAGGCTCAGTTATTTAAGTGACTTTTTTTTACTAAATTCCACGTCTAGGAATGTAGGGCTGTGTACCTTTAGTCATTTTGTCGATTAATCGGTCGATGGTGTCTTAGTCCAGTGGTTCTCAAACTAGGGGTCGAGACCCCAATGGGGGTCGCAAAATTATTTCTGGGGGTCCCCAGATGATGGGAAAAATGTATATAATAGTGTTAAACAAGGCTTGACACCTTCAAATGCCGTGGTAAATGTAGATTCCTATTTGTCGGCCAATCAGAGTCATTTTTCTAGGTTTATATTCTCAAAATAAAATCAAACATTAGATATAAGGCTAATTTATCACTTTGGGTGTCACCTATTTTTTGTGTTTGGGGGTCACAAATGTGAACTTATTTTATTTTCGGGGTCGCGACTGAAAATGTTTTACAACCACTGTCTTAGTCGACCAAGATTTTTATTAGTCGAATAATCATTTTATTTAGTATTTTTATGGCTAAAACAGCAAAAATAAGGATATGGAGTGAGTTTGCTGAAGAGTTTGGAGTCCAACATATAAATACACAGTTTCCTTGTACTTATCTGTAAATATAGTTGTTTTTGCATGAATTCCTCTGCAGTTGTGGTCTTTTGAGTGCAGTTTGGGTCAGATACATAGAAATATAGAATATAGTTTTGCTATATTTTTGCCACACCCCCTTTTAGTCGACTAATCGGTCGACAGGGCAGGTCTTTAGTCGACTACAGCCCTACTAGTAAGTAAGCTTTAGGTATACTTCATTAATCCCCATGAAGAAATTTCATCCAACTTTTTTGTACAGCACTTTAAAAACAACATCCATCCATCCATCCATCCATCTTCTTCCGCTTATCCGGGGCCGGGTCGCGGGGGCAGCAGCCTGAGCAGGGACTCCCAGACTTCCTTCACCCCAGTCACTTCCTCCAGCTCCTCCGGGGGGATCCCGAGGCGTTCCCAGGCCAGCCGAGAGACATAGTCCCTCCAGCGTGTCCTGGGTCTTCCCCGGGGCCGCCTCCCGGTGGGACATGCCCAGAACACCTCCCGAGGGAGGCGTCCAGGAGGCATCCGGAACAGATGCCCGAGCCACCTCAGCTGGCTCCTCTCGACGTGGAGGAGCAGCGGCTCTACTCCGAGCTCCCCCCGTGTGACTGAGCTCCTCACCCTATCTAAGGGAGCGCCCAGCCACCCGGCGGAGGAAGCTCATTTCGACCGCTTGTATCCGCGATCTTGTCCTTTCGGTCATTACCCAAAGCTCATGACCATAGGTGAGGGTAGGAACGTAGATTGACCGGTAAATCGAGAGCTTCGTCTTTTGACTCAGCTCTCTCTTCACCACAACGGTCCGATACAGCTCCCGCATCACTGCAGACGCTGCACCGATCCGCCTGTCAATCTCACGCTCCATCCTTCCCTCACTCGTGAACAAGACCCCGAGATACTTGAACTCCTCCACTTGAGGCAAGGACTCTCCACCCACCCGGAGAGGGCAAGCCACCATTTTCCGGTCGAGAACCATGGCCTCGGATTTGGAGGTGCTGATCCTCATCCCAGCCGCTTCACACTGCTGCAAACCGCCCCAGTGCATGCTGCAGGTCGGTCTGAGGAAGCCATCAGGACGACATCGTCCGCAAACAGCAGAGATGAGATCCTGTGGTTCCCAAACCGGACACCCTCCACGCCCTGACTGCGCCTAGAAATTCTGTCCATAAAAACTATGAACAGAACCGGTGACAAAGGGCAGCCCTGGCGGAGTCCAACATGCACCGGGAACAGGTCTGACTTACTGCCGGCAATGCGAACACAGCTCCTGCTCCTGTCATACAGGGACCGGACAGCCCTTAACAAAGGGCCCCGGACCCCATACTCCCGAGCACTTCCCCACAAGGCGCCCGGTCACACGGTCGAATGCCTTCTCCAGGTCCACAAAGCACATGTGGACTGGTTGGGCAAACTCCCATGAACCCTCGAGCACCCGATGGAGAGTATAGAGCTGGTCCAGTGTTCCACGACCGGGACGAAAACCACACTGCTCCTCCTGAATCCGAGGTTCGACTATCGGTCGGATTCTCCTCTCCAGTACCCTGGAATAGACCTTACCGGGGAGGCTGCGGTGTGGGATCCCCTGTGGTTGGAACACACCCTCCGGTCCCCTTCTTATACAGAGGGACCACCACCCGGTCTGCCAGTCCAGAGGTACCGTCCCAGACTGCCACGCGATGTTGCAGAGACGTGTCAGCCAAGACAGTCCCACAACATCCAGAGACTTAAGATACTCAGGGCGGATCTCATCCACCCCCGGAGCCTTGCCACCAAGGAGCTTGCCAACCACCTCAGTGACTTCAGCCAGGGTGATGGATGAGTCCGCCTCCAAGATCTCAGCCTCTGCTTCCTCCTCGGAAGACGTGACAGTGGGATTGAGGAGATCCTCAAAGTATTCCTTCCACCGCCCAACCACATCCCCAGTCGAGGTCAACAGTTCTCCACCCGCATCAGAACGGTGTTGGTGAAGCACTGCTTCCCCTTCCTGAAGCCGGACGGTTTGCCAGAATTTCTTTGAGGCCAACCGATAGTCCTCCATGGCCTCCCGAACTCCTCCCAATCCCGAAGTTTTTGCCTCTGCGACAGCCCGGCTGCAGCACGCTTGGCCTGCCGGTACCTGTCAGCTGCTTCAGGAGTCCCACAAGCCAGCAAGGCCCGGTAGGCCTCCTTCTTCAGCCTGACGGCATCCCTTACTTCCGGTGTCCACCACCGGGGGATTGCCGCCGCGACAGGCACCAGAGACCTTGCGACCACAGCTACGAGCTGCCGCATCGACAATGGAGGTGGAGAACATGGTCCACTCGGACTCAATGTCTCCAGCCTCCCCCGGGATCTGGGAGAAGTTCTCCGGAGGTGTGAGTTGAAAACCCTGCTGACAGAGGGCTCTGCCAGCCGTTCCCAGCAGACCCTCACGATGCGCTTGGGCCTACCAAGTCGTTCCGCTTCCTCCCGCCAGCGGATCCAACTCACCACCAGGTGGTGATCAGTTGACAGCTCCGCCCTCTCTTCACCCGAGTGTCCAAGACACGCGGCGAAGGTCAGATGACACGACAACAAAGTCGATCATCGACCTCCGGCCTAGGTGTCCTGGTGCCACGTGCACTGATGGACACCCTTGTGTTGAACATGGTGTTCGTTATGGACAAGCTGTGACTAGCACAGAAGTCCAATAACTGAACACCACTGGGTTCAGATCGGGGGCCGTTCTCCCGATTACCCTCTCCAGGTTCACTGTCGTTGCCCACATGGGCGTTGAAGTCCCCCAGTAGAACAACGGAGTCCCCGGGTGGTGCACTGTCCAGTACCCCTCCCAGAGACTCCAAGAAGGTCTGGTACTCTGCACCGCTGTTCGGCCCGTAGGCCGACACAACGGTGAGAGACCTGTCCCCACCCGGCGGAGGGACGCGACCTCTCGCTCACCGGGTGAACTCCAACACGTGACGGCTGAGCTGTGGGGCTATGAGCAAGCCCACACCAGCTCGCCGCCTCTCCCGCATGGGCAACGCCAGAGAAATGGAGCGCCCAGCCCCTCTCGAGGAGACAGGTTCCAGAGCCCAGGCTGTGCGTGGAGGTGAGGCCGACTATATCTAGTCGGTAATGCTCAACCTCCCGCACGAGCTCAGGCTCCTTCCCCCCCAGCGAGGTGACATTCCATGTCCCCAGAGCTAGTTTCTGTGTCCGGAGATCCGGTCGTCGAGGCCCCTGCCTTCGACTGCCACCCAGATCTCTTTGCACCGGCCCCTTATGGATCCTCCTGCAGGTGGTGGGCCCACAGGAGGGCGGCCCCACGTCGCACCTTCGGGCTGTGCCCGACCGGGCGCCGTGGGGAAAGGGCCGGCCACCAGACGCCGCCGAGCGCCACCCCAGGCCTGGCTCCAGGGTGGGGCCCCGGTGACGCCAGTCCGGGCGATGTACTCGTCCTTTGTTTTATACTCGTCATAAGAGGCTTCTGAACCGCTCTTAGTCTGACCCGTCACCCAGGACCTGTTTGCCATGGGTGACCCTACCAGGGGCATGAAGCCCCCGACAACATAGCTCCCAGGATCATTCGGGTACTCAAACCCCTCCACCACGTTAAGGTGGCGGTTCAAGGAGGGGTTAAAAAAAAAAAAAAAAAAAAAAAAAAAACAACAGTTTCAACCAAAGTTCTAAACACACACACAATGTAAAACAACAGAACAATAAACACACCTTGGTAGCACTTTATTAAAATGTCACAAGGGCAACAAAAAGGGAACAAATAATGATCTTCAATATTCTTAAAAAAAAAAAAAAAACTGTATGTCTCACCTTAAATACACCTATACATTTATTTGGTGTTTCAATACTTGTTCTAAATATAAATTATAGTTTTAAACCAATCGGGTGTTAGTTTATAGAGAACATTTTTCAAGTAAACAGATTCATGACATCACTCTGAGAAGAAAGGTTATGCATAATTTAGAAAAAAGAAAATCATTTTTTGACCCTTTAAAACTTAAATCAACATGATAAAGATGTTCACATATATATTTATTTGTCAATTTAAAGAAATCAGACATTAGAGGAGCTTTGGCCCAGTGTGATTGCTTCTTAATTTCCCAGTGTGATGTCATCTTTTACAACCAGAAAGTAAAATTAAAAACATAAATATTGCTAAACTGAGGTAATATTTTTAAGGAATTTTGGAATATTTATCTTAACTCCATTTTATTTGAATGAGTGGTCCAACCTGTCATGGGCACTTTCATTCAACAAAATGAAGGAGTTCACATGTATTTTGATTTGTCAGATTAAAAAAACTGTGACATTAGCTGAGTTTTAGCCCAGTGTGCGAAGTGATTTACTCGTGTGATGTCATCATTTACAACCAGGAAGTGATGTTGTAATACCAAAAAACTGCTAAATTGTGATTTTTTTTTTGTGTGCAAAACTTTAAATATATTTATCTTACACATATTTTAGTCACGTGAGTCCAACCTGTCAGAGTCACTTTAAGCACGGGCCAAAAAAGCAATAAAATAACAAAACAATGTATACTAGCTTGGTCCATAGTTCCAGGACCACCTTCTTAATATAAAACTAAAGTGTACAGAGTCAGTGTCCGTGATGCTGCTTCTATTTCTGGTTTGTCATTAAAAGTGCCATTTGTGAAAAGTGGTCCTCGTTCTGCCTTAAATGGTCAAATGGACCTGAGTATCAAATCTACCGTCCAGTCTGTGTTTATTGCAGTGAGCAGAACATGTAAACGCTGGTTCTGACGGCGCGACAGGAATAGCCTCAGAAGAAAGCGTTTTATTAAAAGCAGAGGATGAAGTCATGTGACGTCTGGGCTTTAGTTTCAAAGCGGAGTTCAAGCGAGTTCGTCACAGCTAATGCGCTCACGTGTCAGTCGCTCCTGCCCGTGTTGTCACTTCAGAGTAACATAAGTCTAATAAATGAATGTTCTTGTTATTACTGTCAAAGCAAAGCAGTGTATTTGGAAAGTAGTTTCAAGATTAGGGCAAAAACACTTACTCTACAACCTCTATGGCTGCAGTTGTTTCTTTTTTCACCCACTTTACCTGTAATGTAGGGCTGTACAATTAATTGAAGTCAAATTGAAATTTGAATGTAATTAGCAAATCGCTGAGGCTGCAGATTTGGAATGCTTTTCTCCTCAAACAACAAAATCTCCTGTTTTACTGCATAAAAACTGCACCCTTGTAGTTTAGATTTGTTAAAACACATTCTGAAACAAGCAACAAAAACGCAACTATACATGACAAAAACAAGACTCAAAGTGACAAAAACAAGAGTAACAGTGACAAAAACAAGACTCAAAGTGACAAAAACAAGACTCAAAGTGACAAAAACAAGACTCAAAGTGACAAAAACAAGACTCAAAGTGACAAAAACAAGACTCAAAGTGACAAAAACAAGACTCAACGTGACCAAAGCACTTCTAAAAGTGACAAAAACGCTACTTACAGTGAAAAAGTGACAAATGTGACAAAAACAGCACTAAAAATGTCAAAAAATGCAACTGAAATTAAAAGTAACAAAAATGTTCCGAAACATGTGATTCTTTTACTAGTTTGTCAGTTCATATTTCAGTCTTTTTCTCCTGGTTGTGTTTAAAATGTGAACTTTGAACGGAATCCCATTATTAAAATGTAAATTGCAAATTTTATCGCAGTCACAAAACTGGTCAGAAAAATCAAAAATCAAATCAAAAATTCGATATTTTTCCCAAATCGTGCAGCTCCAGACTAATGTACTATGATTTTGCTAACACACTCTGTTACTTTAAAAATATACAGTTGCCAGATGATTTTTCACTTAAAGGTTTGTGATTCTTCTAGAGCTGATTTTTTGGGTACCTGTTCTTGAATACCTGGTTTTTGGTTCCGGAAAGATACTTTTTTTCGTACCTCATCCTGTATGAATTAGAATCTAGAATGACATAATAAATAAAATGTACATATATTCCATTGAATATAATTTCTTTGTAAATGTCTGTAAGACTCTCCAGCATCCAGGAGTACATTCTTTTTATTAACTGGTACTTTTGGTATTATGGTACTGGGGCTGCAATGATTAATTGACTAATCATGACACATTGGCTGTAAAAAAAAATAAGCGTAGTTGTATTTTGATCATCTCTAATTGTTGTCTGGACTATACAAACTCTAAAACACACGAAAAGACCAAGATAGTGCCATTATTAAATCAAAATGTCAAAAAAGAGTTTCAAGAGTTTCATGATCAATAATGAACTTTTCTATGAACTATTCTATAAATATTCTCCACTGGGAAGCCTTCGGTCCTACATTTCAACCCTTCTTTGGTTGATAATGGATTTAAAAGTCTCAATGTATAATAGAAATAATCGTTTGACAGATGAAATATTCTTAAGTGACAGCCCTATTCGGTACCATTTTTTGGGGTACCAGTAGTACAGAGAAACGTTTTGTGAAACTACCTCAGAATAAAGCTGAAGCTGTGTGTGCCGCTCTGTCCTGCAGCCGGGGAACTACCAGCGCACGGTGCGGAGGACGGAGGACTCGTTCCAGGCCTGCACCGACATCGTGAGCTGCTTCCAGGAGCGAGCGCGAGTGGAGCGGCAGTACGCCCAGGCGCTCAGCGAGTGGAGCCAGAAGTGGAGGCCCGTCGTCGACTCCAGTCAGTACACGCGCTTTTTCATGGTTTTTTCCTCTTAACTTTTATTTACTCTTATTGAGGTTATCACAGTGAACCAGCTGTGACTCATTTTGAAGAAACAGCGGTAATTAATGACAACGAGCCTGAAAGTTTATCTTTGTCCTTAACTGAAGCTGTAAATAACAATACATCTTAAGAGGTAATCAGATTAAACATTAGCAACCTTTACGTGGCAAGAGTGTGCTTTAAAGAGTTTAGATCGTGTAGACTGCGCCCGAAATCTGCAAAATCTGGACATCTGATTCACTTTTGTTTGTGAGAAATATCTTTATTATAAAACCTCGTCGATAGAATGTTTACTGATATTAACAATTAAAATAATGTGGAAAAATAGTGAAAATGCAACAAAAATAGTGAAATGTAACAGTTAAATGTATTTTGAATCCCAGATGTACTGGATTTATTGAATCTTGATGTTAGTCGCATTGATCAAATCATCTAAAAAGTGAAAGTTAGGGTCCAAAATTAAAATACATTTGCATGCTTTACATTTCATGTACATTTCCTTTTTGAATATAAAGTATTTTATTCTGGTCATTCTGCTGCTAATGGAACGGTTAGAAGCCTGTAGTTTTGACACAATGAAAGTGTAGATTATGGCATTAAAAATCTTGAAATGTGGCATTAAAAAGCATCAAATGTGATTTGCTAAAACCTGCATAAACCCTTCAATTTATGACTAGACAGAGGCAATTTCCACACAACTGACACATTTTCTGACATTTTAAACCATCACGCAACAAAATAAAGGTCTTATCACGTATTTGTCAAATCTTGACTATTTATATGGATTTTGGCTCGTTTACAGTCTGGTTGCTTGGTAACAGTTGTAGAATTACCTCCATAGACCCTTTAAAAGTTTGTACACAAAAACATTCTAAATTCAGAATGGAGGCAAAAGTGAAGAGCAACATGATGTGATTGTGATGAGAAACTGGGATTAACCTCAGAATATCAGAAAATATGAAAATTTTTGATTATTTTGTAAAAGTAAAAGCCTCAGACACATGTGAGTGACACCAGAGCTGCTTTAAACACATTTATTATTGTATTTTACATTATGTTTCAGGAAATTATGATAAACTCACTCTCACAAGGAACAATGGGTTTTACTGGCAAATACTCACAGAAATGTTGAGTCATTTTTCATTTCAATAATTCATTTTATCTAGAGATATATTAGATACTATTCCATAAATTAGATTCTTTTGAAGCTAAAATACAATTTTAAGGCTAGAAAATTGTATTTTGTCCATTGAAAAACAAACTAACTGACCTTTCTCCCCTGGAAATCCAAATGTGTTGCTTAACACTTAAAACCAGTAGAATTTAGATCTAATGTGAGAGAATCATTTTACCTCCAGTCTGGAATTTTGATGACATCACATTTTAAAGGGCATGTTTGTGCTCATGTTCAACCAGGAAGTAACATTATATTACAAAAATTGGGGACAAATAGTCTAAATGTTTAGTCAAATGTTAAATAATGTGTCGTTTAACTGTCATTAAGTTTGCTCCGTCTGTGCGTGCGTGTGCTCAGGCCCTCTGTACGGCTCTCTGATGAAGGCGTGGCAGTGCTTCATGACGTCGGCGGACCGTCTGGCCACGCTGCACGCCTCCATGTGCCGCGCCCTGGTGTCCGAGGACGGGGACCGAGTGCGCACCTGGCAGAAGGACAACTTCCACAAGAAAGTGTTCGGAGGGTTCAAAGAGACGCAGGACATTGAGACGGGGTTCGCACGCGCTCAGAAGCCGTGGACCAAGAAACTCAAAAAGGTCTGTGTGGATCTTCTAAGTATCATGACGGCAGGCGCGTGTTTAAAGGGCACATTCTACTACAGTGACCTTTTTGAGCTTTTAACCATGTTCTAACTGTTCTGTCATCAAAAACATACCTGAAGTAGCATTCAGTTGCATTCACGCTGTTTTGAGGAATGTTTATTAAAAACTCCTCCCCCTCCGAGCGTCAAACACACTTTTTATGAACGCCTTCTAACCGGGACATATTTTTAGATCATCTATGTCACTTATCAGAGAATCTGCCGCTGTTTTTAGTCCTTAAATCATCGCTAAACTCGTTCTGAGCATTTCTGTCATGTTAACACGATAACTGCTGCAGCAAACACGCATCATAACGTATTTTCAGTGCTAACTTCACTAGATTGTATATTGCGCTGGCACCATCTGCTGGCTGGATGCACTCAGTCAGTGTCATTTCATACAGGCTGATAAAAAAAATATTGGATTAATAAGAAACTTTTTTTTGTTTTAAAACATGAGATGGCAAATTTAAAGCACTCAAGAGCATGTTTAAAGGCTGATAACAATACTGTGATGCAAATGCTGAAAATTTTCCTTTAAGTACAGAAGAAAATTATACTTACAAGAATTGTTTTCAGAGCCCATACTATATTATTTTCTGATTATTCTAGTCGTGAGATTTTATTCTGGCCATGTAAATGTACACGATTACTCTTGCATTTACTCTGACTTGAGAAATGATGCTTTTTTCCTCTTGGAATCATAATAATACGCTATAGCATTACAGTATACGGTTCTTTTTTTTTACACTTCACAATACAAATGATCCAGGAGTTTCAGGGCGTCTTTCTCTGAATAAACTTTTGGACATCAAACTTATTTACAAGAATGACCAGACGGAGTCAAATGATGAACGATGAACAGCCTTAATGAGTCTTAATGTGATGCTACAGACCTGGGTGCTTTGTGTAATGACATGTCCACATAACATTAATGAGTATTTAATCTGTAGTTAACGGCCTCAGTCACATCAGCCGAGCATTCTGGGTGAGCTTTAGGTTTAAAGGTCTTAGATTAAACGATACTGAAGACTGAGCTGTGCTTGAACACTGTCAGCAAACAGTTTGTTGTTGTTGGTTTTACTTCTTTACTTTGTATTTGATGTTAGGAGGCTGAAATAGTAGCATAAAGAAATAGTGCACGGTGGCAGAGCGGCTAGAGCTTCTGCCTCCCAATAAGGAGATCGTGGGTTCGAATCCCGGACCACCCCAACGTCACACGATCTCTCTGGGTGGAGTCTGCATGTCCTCCCCGTGTTACCGTGGGTTCTCTCCTGGTTCTCTGGCTCCTCCCACCGTCCAAAGACATGACTGTGTAGGTTAATTGACAACTCTAAATTGCCCAAACTGTATGAATGTGAGAGTGAATGGTTGTCTGTCCTTGTCTGTCTCTCTGTGTTTGCTGTGATGAGTTGGCCACTGTCCAGGGTGTACCCGGCCTAAGGCCCAAAGCCACTGGGACAGGCTCCAGTCACCCGCGACCCCTAACGGGAATAAGCGGTAGAAAATGAATGAATGAAATAGTCACAATAGTTATAACAAGTTTCTCAAAGAGCTGTGGAGTTCTGGTCTCTTCAAAGTCCACTGAGGTTCATTTTTCCCATAAACTTTTCAAATTAGAAACAGAATCAGAATTTTTTTTAATTGCGATTATCAGTGAGCAAACTTGGGCTTTGCTTCAGTGATTTGTTACAACATAAAACAATTACAATTCTAGTAAAATATAGACTAATATGAAATATACGGCACTAATAAAATAATGTTTAAGAAAAAAAAATACAGAGAATATTAAAAATATCCAATATGAACTGAATAAAAGAAGTGCAAATAGCTGCAAATTGTTTTGTTGTCGTGAGTTATTCAAGAGTTTAAAAGGTACAATGGGGACTAACCATCTGTGTGATTATTACTGTTATTTTTAGTAAATATAAATATAAATTAGCAAACTTTCAAACTCTTAATTTACACAATGAAAGACTTCTTAAGTATGTTCAAGTTCTGAACTTGTTTTTCCATCATCATCTACCTCTATTAAATAAAATCTATAAAATTACTTCGACTAAATCACATCGACTAAATCACATACTACATTTTTACAAACATCCATGAAGCTCTTCCCACAGCTCCTTCTTCTTAATACATTTATGTAGTTCTTTCAAATCCATGGTTAAAATTAATGAGAGGTTTCCTTCCAGAGCCTGAGAGCTGGGCAGAATCCATTCATTATTCTGGGGCCACAGCAGTTGTACAAATCAATAAAACACTCCAGGGGGCACTGTGCCTCACGGTCGTCCCTGTTTGTGTCACAGTTGGACAAAGCGAGGCGAGCGTACCACAAGGTGAGCCGGAGAGAGTTCCTGATCCGAGAGAGAGAGGCCCACGCTCAGGGAAACCCCGACGTCAACATCGACAAACAGAAGAAGCTTCAGGAGGAGCTGCAGCTGGCCACGCAGGAGGCAGACAAGGTGAGCACGGGACTTTATTTTACTGAGATAAACCTGAAACTGTAAGAGTGGAAAAAGTCTGAGATGAAAGGATCTGATGTAGCATTGAGGAAAAGGACGGTGAGGCCAAAAGAAGAAACAAAAAGATCAACGTTTGTGTCGTCAAAGATGAAGTTTGATTGTTTTAAAAATAATGCCGTTTTACATGGCACCAGACTTTTATTATTATTGACATTGATGCAAGAATTATGTCAAGTTTCAACGTTCATAATGTTTGTTTTTACGGGCTTCTGACCCTTAAAGTAGAACTAAGTAACATTTTTACCATATTAAATGTCTTTGTAAGTCCGTGTGGTGGTTGTTAATGTATTTTCGGGCCGTTTGAGGCCCTCGCCGTCGCCCCCTAGTGTCTCTGAGCGGAAAACCAGCTGCAACTTTACTGACATCGACCTGAAGACAACTCTCCTGAGAAACACTGGCTCTCTTTTTTTATATTTGGCGACATTAAATGTTTTTATATTTAGTTAAACATCCTTATTTCAATCAAAAGGAAAGGGAAAAAGAAAAAAAAAAGCTTTTACCGTCATTTTACTGGGGTTGTACATTCACGAGAGAACTGCAGGGGGAGCTGAAGTCACTGAGTTCTGCTTTAAAGGACACATATTCTTTTATCCATCTTCTAACATTGTTCCCTCATCAAAAACAGACCTGGAGTTCACGCTTGTTTGATGAATCTTTTTTTGTAAGCCCTCTCCCCTCTGAGCCTCAGAAAAACACTCAGTCCCAAATGTCCCTGATTTGTGACATCGAAGTGGTTCTGGACGTCTTCTGTTCTGTTGTTTGTCGTCCATGCTTCATTTCCAAACTCATTATTACAGCTGCATGCCTGTGTTAATGTGTTGGGGCAAACCAGGCTTGTCCCCAGCCTTTGTAATTCCCTCTGCTGCCAATAGATGGAGTTCTATTACAAATCCTGATGCATAATGACTTTCAACTTTCGGGCGATACATTATTGTAAGTTCTGAAACATGAGATGCGAAAGCAAAGACACTCTAGCCCCTGTTTAAAGGACAATGACACAGATATACAAATGATTCAGAATATTTGTCGTTTTAAGCTGCAAAAGGAGGAAGCAGGTCTTAAATCTTAAATCTAACTCGTCTCTCTCACTGATGCTTAGTGTTCACATGTATTACTTTTCAGGCTAAAACACAGCTTTAGAAGAGTTTTTTCAAACACCTAAGTGAAGCTGGGGTGGACTGAGCGCAGCCAATCAGAGCGCTGCTGACTTCATGATTGACAAGAACTAAAATACTTTATTTTAAGACACCGCACACTGGACTCATTTGGTCACAAAGTGCTGCTTTTACAAGATACTGTTTTGGGGAAAACATAAATTTAAAGTACATATGACAGGTTGGATGACTCGTTTGACAAAAGTGCAGTAAGATAAATATATTTCAAATTGTGTTAAAATACTTTTATATTTTATCTCAGTTTAGCAATTATTTATTTATTTATTTTTTAACTTCCTGGTTGTAAATGATGACATCACACTGAGAAATTACCATAGCAACCACACAGTACACTGGGCCAAAACTCTGTCACCGTTTTATTGAACAAATAAAAACACATGCGAACACCTTTATTTTGTTGAATATTTAAAGGGTCAAAAAAGTAGTTTATTTTGTGTAAATTATGCACAACATTTGTCTCCCCAGTGTGATGTCATCAATTTGTTTTTACTTCCTGTCATTTTCAACATATTTTTCAACTTTTCTCCACAAATTGCTGCTTGATTGGAGTAAAACTAAAATGTATATTTGCAACAGGTATTAATACACCAAATAAAGTCAGAATTAGAAAATCATGAAAACCTGTTTTAACTTTGCCTGGCGACGTCACATGCTTGTTTCTATGGCGATAATAAATTGGCCAAATAAGCAGTATGGTTGTATTCAGGTGAGGTTCGACTCTGGTTTAAGTCTTACCCCGGTGTTGGCTGCAGGTGCGGTCCCGTTATGAGAAGGTGCTGGAGGAGGTGAACCGCTACGCCCCGCGCTACATGGAGGAGATGGAGTCTGTGTTCGACCAATCACAGGACGAGGAGAAAAAGAGGATCATGTTCCTGAAGCAAGCTTTACTGTCCATCCACGAGCACCTGGACGTCACCACCAACGAGAGGTGAGTGTGACCCTGCCAGGCTGCCGTAGCTACAGTTTTAGCTATTTAATTTAGAAGAAAAAAAAAAAGGCAAGGAAAGTTTATTTGTAGAGCACAATTCATACACAATTCAAAGTGCTTTACACAACAGGAAAAGTTGGATTAAAAGCACAAAACACAAAAAGACACGCAGAATAATTTTAAAATAAAGCGCTTTAAAAGAGAAGAGTGCAGATAGATCTATCAGTCGTTTGCACATCTAAACAAAACTGTTTTTAGCCTGGATTTAAACATTGTCAGAGCAGAGGCCTGTCTCACAAAAAAACAAAACAAAAACAGTAACAACAATTTTTTTCTTGATCTGTGTAGCTTTGTCTAGTTTACATGAAGTTACGTAATAATAGGGATGGAACAAAACACTAAATATTGTGATATTGTATTGTCACAAGTCTCACAATAATAAAAAGATTATGTTTTTTAATCACAATTCATTTTTTGATTTTTTTTTATCACAATAGATCAAATTACTTCTTTTCCCAAATGCATTGTTTTGTTGAGGGACACAAACAGAGGGAACTACGTTGACCATGATCCTTTGCTTCATTTCAGTGCAGAAATATGACAGTAAGGATTCACACCAATTACTTTTTTTATTTTTTATTTTCAAGGATTCTGTTTGTTCTCCACAATATTGTAACAAATATTGTACAATGATCACATCCCTACTCAGCAGATTGAGATTGTTTTATTAGTTTCAGTATTACAAATCAGCCTGTGTGATCAGATACCTTTAAAATATAATTAATATGTGTTAGAAATAGAAGAAAATTGTAGAAATGTCTTGACTAGAAATGTCTTGAGACAATTAAAGGGGCAGTACTTGATTTTTACTGTTTTGAAACATGAAAAACAGAACTAGTTCCTGAAATTTTTCATGTAATAAAGTAAAATCTGTGTTGCTCCAGCTCAGATATAATGTAAAAGCATCTATCCAGGTGAAAATAAGACCACGGCGCTTTCTCTGCATCTGTTTGTAGAGCGTTTTATTCTACGAGAAGCAGGAAGTGCGTTGCTAGCATGCTAATGTTAGCTTTACCCAGGACGACAAAGACAAAGACGGGTGAAAAGTGCTTCTAAACTCATGGAGGTGAATATTCATGATGCTGGGACTGCACTTTTTTGGTCTTTTAATATGAATTGAATTAATATTGCAAGAACAGATGATTTCTTTTACCTTTTTTACATCACTGGACCCTGAAGTGCGCCCAATCTTTGTTCTTACAATTCTAATTACACAGATTTGCCTGGAGTTTTACGACCTTATTAAACATCGCCTTTAGACACGTTGAACGTCCCATAATCGAGCTCAAACTTCCCATAAAGCGGACGCCACATTCATATGTTCGCATTAGCCGCCGCCGCGCATCTGTTAAATGCCAGCGCTGCATATGTTCGAAGAAGTGGACCTCGCTAACTCCACTGAGAAGTGCAGCGAGTGAGGTGTTGGCGATTATTTATGCACAGAGAGTTTCCGTATTCAGCAGCGCGGTTTTACACTGTGTTAGCTCTGACTGTGTTAGTTTGACAGTGTATTTATTTATTTACTTTTAATTTATGTTCACTTTAAGGAGCACTTGGACCAGATGGAAGACTAACAGTAATCAGTTTGTGTTTTTATGGCAGGGGAGTGAAAGGAAAGTAGTTTATTTTGGTATTTTGTTGTATTTTGGTACCACTTTATAATTACACCTCAATATGCCTTAACAAATGAACAAAGACTTAATTCATTGTAATTTAATAGTTAATTAAGCATGATTCAGGCTTAGAAACAAGTTAATTAAGGTTAAGTTAAGTTAGAATATGAAGTGAAGTCGTTACTAAGCCTTAATCATTCTTAATAAACTACTTATTCACTAAGAATTAAGATTATACATTCTTATAGTCGATTATTTTTTATCGTCGCGTTTAGTCGTATTTTTATTGCTTTAAGTCATGTTTTTGTCAGTTTTAGTAGCGCTGTTGTCACTTTAGTCACAGTTTTGTCGTTTTATGGCACGTATTTGTCCGTTTCAGATGCGTTTTTGTAGCCTATAGTAACATTTTTGTTAGCTTTAGTTGCATTTTTGTTGCTTTTTGTTGTGATTTTGACACTTTTATTCACGTTTTTGTCACATTTAATCGCTGTTTAGTCGCTTTTAGTTGTGTTTTTGTAGCTTTTAGTCGCGATTTTGACGCTGTAAGTCGTGCTTTTATTGCTTTAAGTCATGTTTTTGTCAGTTTTAGTAGCGCTGTTGTCACTTTAGTCACAGTTTTGTCAGTTTTAGATGCGTTTTTGTCATTTTTAGTCACGTTTTCGTTGCCTTTAGATGCATTTTTGTCAGTTTTAGTAGCGCTTTTGACACAGATTTTGTTCATTTGACAAATAGAAATACATGTGAACACCTTTATTTTGTTGTTTAAAACGTCAAAAAGGTTGTTTATTTTGTGTAAATTATGTATAACCTTTGTCTCCCCAGTGTGATGTCATCTGTTTGTTTACTTCCTGTAATTTTCAACAGATTTTTCAACTTTTCTCCACAAATAGCGACCTGATTGGTGTAAAACTACAGTTTATATTTACAAGAGGCATTAATACACTGAAAAAAGTCAAAATTAGAAAATCATAAAAACCCGTCATACGCACTTTAAGTTAGAATATGAAGTGAAGTCATTACTAAGCCTGAATCATTCTTAATAAACTACTTATTCACTAAGAATTAAGATTATACATTCTTATAGATTTTTTTTTATAGTCGACTAGTCACGATTAGTTAATTAATCGTTGCAGCCCTAGTGTAAATAATTATTGATGTATTTACAAAATTTGAGCAAGACTCTTTCAATAATTGATTTATTGCGTTTAATCGATTAACTTGTTTCAGCTCTAGTTTGAAAAGTCTTTTTTACACTTTTAATAAAAAATATCCCTTACTCCTCTATTCCTCTATGAGAATTTTCAAGTTTTGATGTTTTCACTTGAAATTTGAGTACTTTTATGAGCAAATATAGTACAATCTGTTTAATTTCACTAAGTATTATGGTTACTCTTTCCATTTTATACATTTAATTTTGTTTCTTTTTTTGTTTTTTTCTGTTTCAGTGTGAAGTCGGTGTACAGTGAGCTCCACAACACTCTGATGTCGATAGACGAGCACGAGGATCTGCGCTGGTGGAAGAACACGCACGGCCCGGGGATGCCCACCGACTGGCCGCATTTTCAGGTGCCACCAGGGCATGAATCTAAACTAACCCTTTAAAAGTCTGTAAACGAAAACTAAATTCAGAACGGAGGCTAAAGTGAAGTGCAACATATTGTGATTTCACTGGAGAAACTGGGATTAACCTCAGAATATCACAAAATATGAAAAATGGAGATGATTTTGTGTCAGTAAAAGCCTCAGACACATGTGAGTGACATCAGAGCTGCTTTAAACACATTTATTATTGTATTTTACATTATGTTTAGGAAATTATGATAAACTCTTTGCATTTTTGATGAAGGAACAATCCAGATTTATGGGTTTTACTGAAAAATACTCACAGAAATGTTGAGCCCACAATAATTTATCATTTTATCTAGAGATATATTAGATACTATTCCATGCATTTTATTCTTTTGAAGCTAAAATACAAATTTAAGGCTAGAAATTTGTATTTGTCCATTGTTTGTTGTAAAAGCAAACTTACAGACCTTCCTACCTTGGAAATTCAAATGTGTTGCTTTTTCCAGCACTTAAAATCAGTAGAATTTACATCTAATGTGAGAGAATCATTGAAAAATTTCATTTTGACATCATTTTGTCTCCAGTTGTGACATCACATGCCACATTCTCTTGTGGGCTGTAAATACTTGTTAAAATGTCAAATTTATCTCTCTACTAATTTGCTCCACTGTTAAACTCTTATCTTTAAATACAGAATAATCAAATGGGTAATTATTTAACCTCCATGTAGTCAGCCCCCGTCAAACGCACATCCACACAAAAACAATCAACAAATGTCAGTCCTTTGTGCTTCGTTTGTGCTTCGTTTGTGCTTCGTTTGTGCTTCGTTTGTGTTTCGTTTGTGCTTCGGTTGTGATCATAGACGCTGGAAAAGACTTACGTTTTTCTGTAGATCTGCCAAAGAGTTGCAGGTAGCTGTTTTCATAGTTTGGCCACGTAATATCTACTTGCCTTAATCGAATTGTAGAGATATAAATGAAAAGGAAGTAATAAATGACAAAAACACACAACACACACTGTTGTTTTGCAATGTTTTGCTCACGCCGCAGCCACCAGCCGGCCGGAAATTACGTCACACAATTGTTGCAAAATAATTATTAATATATATATATATTTTTTAAATGAACGAACGAAATTATGCTCGGCACAAAACAGCATGAACGAAGCGCAATCGATTAATGTGTGCTATTAACACACAGGTCACCGCGACCTGATGAGGCTTTAATACACTGTAAATATCATTGGTGATGAATGTGTCGTGTTTGTTCTAGGAATACAACCCAGAGAAGAAGTCCAAGCCTAAAAAAGGGAAGAAGGAAGTGAAGGAAGTGAAGGAGGAGAAGGAGGTCAAAGAGGTGAAGGAGGTGAAGCAGGTGGACACAGGAACTATAGAGAAAAGGTGAGACACATTCACACAAATATAAAAAAACATGTGCTTAAGCTCATGACAGAAAATGTAACGTTCACCTTTAGTTTATAATAATTAACAGATTTGTTGCATGAAAGAATACAATTATACCTTCTTTACATTATACTGTAAGAAAGAAAAACACAAAACATGCACAGTATATCAGTATGGAAGAGCATTTGTTCCATCAGATTTTCTGTTTTAAATGCTGGCAAATTTCTCACTTTGAATTTTTAACCCTGAAAAAACATGTTTGAATTGTTTCTATTTTGAATTTCAGCCGCTGAATTTCTCAATCTACATTTTCATTGTGTTTTTCTCTCTTTAAAAAATCAAAATGAAAACTTTAAATATTCAATGCGTAGATTTTCAACCCAATAATTTAACAGTTTAAATTCAGAGTGTAAAATGTGCAGTGAATTTAGCATTTATAATCGATCCAAGTGAGTTCATCTTATCTTGAATCTTTGCTCTAAAATTTTCACTCACTCTGAATTTAGACAGTTTTTCCATTTATTTCATTTTCTTATTTTATTTTCTTATTTTAAAATTGAAATAAGGAAGTAAAATCACACACAAAAACATTTCACGTTGCCAAGTATTTCAAAAAGAGACAGTGTTTCTCAGGAGAGTTGATTTCAGGTCGATTTTCGGCAAATGTTGGAGCTGCTTTTCTGACAGAGACAGCAGGGGGCGACGGCGGGAGCTTCAAACGCCCCAAAAGTAGATTTACAGCCACCACATTGACTCACAAAGACGTTTAATAAAGTCAAAAGGTTACTTAGAGACAATGCACACTGCAAAATTCAGCAACATTTCCAATAAACCAACATGTTTTTAGAATTCAAAATCTGACTAAACACACTCTCTTCCATAAATCAAGCAATAAACTCAGAGTGTCTGGTTTTGTCCAAAGTTTTAAGCTCTTTGTGTCCGTCGTGTCCACAGTGTGATGATCGGAGGAGTGAAGGTGAGAGCTTTGTATGACTACGTGGGACAGGAAACCGACGAGCTGTCGTTCAAAGCAGGTAAACGCGGCACAATCCGACTGTAGAGCTGCGCCGTTTGACACTTTTATCACCAGTTTTGTTCAAAGTTCTAAACACAACCAGGAGAATTGACAAAAAGACTGAAATGTGATCCGACAAACTAACGTGTTTCAGAACGTTTTTGCTTTCCTTTTTTAGTCGCGGTTTTGTCTTGTTTTAGATGCGTTTTTGCAGCTTTTGGTTACGTCTTTGTTGCTCTTAATCATGTTTTTATTGCTTTACGTCATGTTTTTGTCAGTTTTAGTAGCGCTGTTGTCACTTTAGTCACAGTTTTGTCAGTTTTAGTCACAATTTGTCATTTTTAGTCACGTTTTTGTTGCCTTTAGATGCATTTTTGTCAGTTTTAGCGGCGCTTTTGTTGCCTTTAGTCACATCTTTGTCACTTTTAGTTGTGTTTTTGTAGCTTTTGGTTACATTTTTGTCACAGTTAGTCGCGTTTTTATTGCTTTACGTCATGTTTTTGTCAGTTTTAGTAGCGCTGTTGTGACTTTAGTCACAGTTTTGTCAGTCTTTTTCATTTTTAGTCACGTCTTTGTTGCCTTTAGACGCATTTTTGTCAGTTTTAGCAGCGCTTTTGTTGCCTTTAGTCAGATCTTTGTCGCTTTATGGCACGTATTTGTCCATTTCAAATGCGTTTTATTGTAGCCTTTAGTAACATTTTTGTCAGGTTTAGTTGCATTTTTGTTGCTTTTTGTTGTGATTTTGACGCTTTTAGTCATGTTTTTGTCACATTTAATCGCTGTTTAGTCGCTTTTAGTTGTTTTTTTGTTGCTTTTCATCGTGTTTTTGTTGCTGTTAGTCGTGTTTTTATTGCTTTAAGTCATGTTTTTGTCACTTTAGTCACAGTTTTGTCAGTTTCAGTCGCGTTTTTGTCATTTTTAATCACGTTTTTGTTGCCTTTAAATGCATTTTTGTCAGTTTTAGCAGCGCTTTTGTTGCCTTTAGTCACATCTTTGTCACTTTATGGCATGTATTTGTCCATTTCAGATGCGTTTTCTTGTAGCCTTTAGTAACATTTTTGTCAGGTTTTATTGCATTTTTGTTGCTTTTTGTTGTGATCTTGACGCTTTTAGTCATGTTTTTGTCACATTTAATCGCTGTTTAGTCGCTTTTAGTTGTGTTTTTGTTGCTTTTCATCACGTTTTTGTTGCTGTTAGTTGCGTTTTTATTGCTTTAAGTCATGTTTTTGTCAGTTTTAGCAGCGGTGCTGTCACTTTAGTCACAGTTTTGTCAGTTTCAGTCGCATTTTTGTAATTTTTAGTCACGTTTTTTGTTGCCTTTAGATGCATTTTTGTCAGTTTTAGCAGCACTTTTGTTGATTTTAGTCACATCTTTGTCACTTTATGGCATGTATTTGTCCGTTTCAAATGCATTTTGTAGCCTTTAGTAACGTTTTTGTCAGTTTTAGTTGCATTTTGTTGTGATTTTGACGCTTTTAGTCATGTTTTTGTCACATTTAATAGTTGTATACTTTTAGTTGTGTTTTTGTTGCGTTTAGTTGCATTTTTGACTCTTTTTGTCCATTTTAGACATGTTTTTGTAGCTTTTAAATGCAATTTTGTTCGTTTTAGTTGCTTTTAGACACATTTTGTCGCTTGTTTCAGACATTTTTTAACAAATCAAACAACTACAGGGTCTGCAGTTTTTATGCAGAATAAAACAGTATATTTTGTTGTTTGTGGAGGAAGTGATTGCGCTTCAAAAATTGCAACCTTTGTGATTTGCTAAATGCGTCCATTCAAATTGCAATTTTGATTCCATTTCGATTGATTCATGCAGCCCTGTTATACTGTACTTAAACCGTGTACTACAGGAAGAGGATTGTTAAATAAATTTGCAACTGTGCTTGTTTCGGAAAGAGAATTTTTAGTTTTAAATTGCCGTTGAAAGTCAGAAAATTAACAGTGAATGGCATTTTTATTTCTGTTTAGAATAAAATAAATGTGATAGATCAAAATGAGTAAAAAACTGTGATATATTTTCTTCTTCATCAGCCCTGGATACATTCATCTAGAGTGGAGGAAACTATTTTATTCTTTTTCTGTAGCAGACTGTATCAATCAGTGGCACACATTTATCCCTGACGACGCTCACTTATTTTCTTCTTACTCCACCAGCGCACTGTCAACATTCACTGCAGTGGTTTTGTCGTACGTGGTCTTTTCTTAAATCTAACAGTAACGCTCAGGCTCCTTGTTCGTGCAGGTGAGGAATTCTTGAAGATCGAGGACGAGGACGACCAGGGCTGGTGTCGAGGGATGAAGGACGGCGGCTGCGAGGGGCTTTATCCAGCGAACTACGTGGAGGTGGTTTAGTTTCAGATTATTACGCACCGCTTTCAAAAGAACACTGTGTGAGCTTTTTGGACGAAGACTACGGAACCCTCTTTGCTCCGTCGTTTTACTTTTTTACTTTATTCACCCTGTCCTCCGTGAGTTATTGAATTGGCAGACATTTTCATTCATAAAAACATCTCACTAATTAAATGCGCTGCCTGAAAGAGACACAGATATTAATTATGTTGTTGTTTTGCCTGGAATATCTCACAAAATGGCATGAAATTCATCAATCGCCATGGAAACGAGCAAGTGTTTTTGTGCCGGGATTTTAATTACGCGCCAAATAATCAGGATTATCCTTCTTGGCGTAATCGAGCAGTTCTATTATAAATTATAGACATGCTTTATTAAGACTTTTAAAAGTGTTGCCATGTTTTCAAGCAGGTGACGGACCCTTCGCCAAAAAACGTACACAGTGCAAGTTTAAATAAGTGATCAGGCAAAGCGTTACGATCTTCAGACTGATTAGATGGAATATAAAGCTAAATAGATGGAAAGGAGAGATCTTCTAGTGCAAGAAAGTGGACAAATGTAAAGATTGAGCAAGTTACACGAGGAGACGATTGTGATGGTCAAATAACTGGGTCCAAACATCTCAAAACTGCAGCTCGTGTGGGTTATTTCAGGTCTGCTGTGATTAGTATCTATTGTAGAGGCTCAAGACCTGGTTTAGTCCCGGTTTAGTGCAGCTCTTGTGGGGTGTTCATGTTCTGCAGTGGTCCATATTTATCTGAGGGGCTTTAGTTAAAACTCTGTTACGTTCGGGGTTAGACCTGGTTTAGTCCTGGTTCAGACCGGGTTTAGGCCTAGTTAAGATCAGGTTTAGAGCTCTTCTTGTGGGGTGTTGCCAGACTGTTTCTGAGGTGCTTTAAGTCTGGTTTAGTCCTGGGTTAGATTTGGTTTAGTACTGAGTTAGACCTGGTTTAGTCCTTGGTTCAAGTTCAACCTGGTTTGGTTCTGGTTTAGTCCTGGTTTAGACCTGGTTTTGTCGTGGTTTAGAACTTGTTTAGACCTGGCTTAGACCTGGTTTAGTCCTGTTTCAACCTGGTTTAGCCCTGGCTTAGCCCTTGCTTAGCTCTGGCTTAGCCCTGGTTTAGCCCTCGCTTAGCCCTGGTTTATACCTGTTTTAGACTTGGTTTAGTCCTGGTTTAGTCCTGTTTTAGTCCTGATTTAGTCCTGCTTTAATTCTGGTTTAGCCCTGGTTTGTTTCGATTGAACTAAAGCTTGAAGTTGCTTACTCAGTCTCAGGTTCTAACGCTGGGCCTGATCACTCTTGTATTTTATTCAAATGTGGCGTTCACAAACCAAAGCTGCCACATTTGTCGAGCTTAAAACATGTGAAATCTGCAGGTTGTTGTTTGAAGGACTTTAAACAATGCTTTTTTTTTTTTTTACGCTTAAACCACTCGTTGTATTGAAGCCATACTCTTCATTTTGCTTTAATGCTGGACTTTGCGGTACGTACAATATTTGGTGCTGAACTCTCATATAGGAACTTTAATAAATATTTCTTTTTATACTTTTGGCTCCTCAACGCATCGGAATCAACTTCTTGAGAAACTGTGAGGACAACGCCACTCGTTTCAGATTTATGTCGACTAAAATTACACTTTTTTACTAAAAAAAAAAGTCATATGTCTGTTTTAGTTAAATTTTCTACGCGTTTCACTCGACCTCAGGCCCAAAAAATGTAATTCAGAACTTGATATTGAGGTATAAACTGTATATTACAATTAATAACACAGATATTATTAGATTATTGTATATATTATCACAATTATTCAACAGTATCTTCTTATCTAGCTGCTTATCTTGTACAAAGTGTCTTCTCTTCACAAAATGAATAGCCACTTTTGCCTTGTCTTTGTTTTTTCACTCACTATTTTCATTCTATTTTAATATGTTCAATAATCCATTACATGTTTTCAAAAGTCTGTCGTCTTTTTGAAATAAATTTGTACTGCTACGTGTGGTCCATTGTTTTGTTGGTGTCAAATGCGGAAAGTGAATTGTTTTAAAGGTTTAAAGTGTCCATGACAGGCTGGACTACTCATGCAACTACAATACAGGTAAGAAAAATATATTTAAAGCTTTGCAAATGTTTTAAAATAAATCTTAGCTCAATATTTTAGTAATTTGGTTTTGTAATATCACTTCCTGGTTGTAAATGATGACATCACACTGGGAAATGACTTTGTACACTGGAGTAAAACTCAGATAATGTCACATATTCTTTAATCTGACAAATGAAAATGTATGTGAACACCTTTTATTTTGTTGAATTAATGTTTTAAGGGTAAAAAAAAGTTGTTTATTTTGGGTAAATTGTGCGTAACCTGGAATGAGTGTCCCTAGTGTGACGTCATCAGTTTTGTTTTTTGTTTTTTCAACTTTTCTCCACAAACTACAACTTGATTGGTGTTAAACTATTTTTTAATGTAAATTAGGTATGAATACACCAAATAATATTAAAATCTGAAAATCGTTATAACTTCTACTACGCCCTTTAAAGAGAGACTAAAGCTACACACACCAGACTTTACAATCCTTTACTTCACAATATTTTGACAGAACTTACTGAAGGATTTGTAGACCTCTAATTCCAAACCTCATTTATTAAAGTTTAAGTAAAATAAATTAGGTGAGTATTAGGTTAGTAGTTAGCCCTGCGATGAGTTGGCCACAGTCACTGGGATAGGCTCCAGTCACCCGCGACCCCTAACGGGAATAAGCGGTAGAAAATGAATGAATGAATGAAAATTAGGTGAAATTGAATTGTTTTGACCAATTTTAAGTTAGATCTAGTTTTCTCAAAAACTAAATAAGAAATCCAAAATCCCCTCTGTATATTTTTATAACGAATATGTTACAAAATGAAGCAAAACATTTTAACCTGGTTCTGTCAATTTGTCAGATTGAAATGTCCCAAATATGTGACATTTTGGCAATTTTTACACATAAAATGCATTATTTCTTTATGAAAATATGACATGATGAAAAGTTTGTAATACATTACTTTCTTTTCTTTCATACATTTGATTTATGTGAGTAAACTACAGAAGAAGTTTCAAATGTATATCTTTAAATTTCAGATTATTTCCCATTCGCCTGCAGTGTCTCACCTCAAGCGTTTGCCTCCAACCAGAGGGTCTCCAGTCCAAGAAAAAAACAAACACAGAGAACGAAACAACAAAGCAAAGTAACATCTGGAAAAGTATGTTGCTCGTCATATTTGTCCTGTTTATGAATTTGTTAGTTTTCAATTTGGATGATTGAAGAAGTTACTTGGATGAGTGACAAAACACTCTTAAAGCCTTTGTCATTTGACCTAATTCTATTTTCTTTTGCTACATTTTTGTGTTTTAAGGCATTTTCAAACCATGTTTTTAGTTTATTTTGATGTTAGACCAGAGTTTGGTGTGTGCGCTCTGAAGTGCACTGCTCAAAAACCTCTACACTGGAAGAACTGTTCCTCATCTGCCTGGAGGAACTCTGTCTACACTAGATGAACTGTTCCTCATCTGCCTGGAGGAACTCTCTCTACACTAGATGAACTGTTCCTCATCTGCCTGGAAGAACTCTCTGTACATTAGATGAACTGTTCCTCATCTGCCTGGAGGAACTCTCTCTACACTAGATGAACTGTTCCTCATCTGCCTGGAAGAACTCTCTGTACATTAGATGAACTGTTCCTCATCTGCCTGGAGGAACTCTCTGTACATTAGATGAACTGCTCCTCATCTGCCTGGGGGAACTCTCTCTGCACTAGATGAACTGTTCCTCATCTGCCTGGAGGAACTCTCTGTACATTAGATGAACTGCTCCTCATCTGCCTGGAGGAACTCTCTCAACATTAGCGTGTGTAGTAGTGTGGTTCTCCCTGAGGTTTCTACTTTTTCCCACAGGGTTTTTGTAGTTTTTTCTTGCCGAGAACGAGGCTCAAGGACAGGGGGCGCTGTGGGACAGTTTCCATTTGCTAAACTCCTGTGATTATTCAATCTGTTTTTCTGTTATTGACCAATGACTGTTTCATTTCACTCACCGAGGAAACTGCTGCTGTGAATTTGGACGTTTAAAGAATGTTCAAAATTGACTCACAGCTGCAAAAGAGAAACACTCTGTATCCTTTTCTACGTTTAATTTGACGTTTATAGTCTATGTAAAGCGCACTGAGAAGATTTTCCGCTCTCTGCTTCCATTTGTAAACGGCTTAATCCGAAAATCCCTGCCAAACTACAGCGAGACGTAGATTTGAGTCGACTTGAAGCGAAAGGTGAGTCAGCGCGTGTCGAGTCCAGCAGCTGCTCGTCTCTGACTGAACCTGTCACAGACCTGAGTCACTCCAGCAGGTCGTGGATTCAGACGGGCATTAAGCCAGAACAACCCCTCTGCCCTTCACTGAATTCACCACGTGGACCCTACATCAGTGTTTTTCAACCTCTTTTCAGTTGTGGCACGCTTTTTGGGCTGAAAGGATACCACGGCACAACAACTACAATGAAAACATGACCAAAACGGACCGTTTAGTTTAAAAAATGTGGTAAATAATGTCTGTGCCTGTGTCTGGTTCTTTAAATTTGTCAGTAGTGATGGTTTTGCGTTAGTTTTTGGCGCTCAGGATACTCCAAAATGATAAATGAATCAATTCCATCCACAACTGTCAATATGTAAACTTAAATTGGACATTGTTTCAAGGCGCACTAGTGTTCTCCGGCGCACAGGGTGAAAATCAAGGCGCTACATTATGTCACAATAAGACAATTTGAAGTGCGAATGAAAAGAAACGATAATATTGAGACTAATATTGTAGCTAAAACCCAAGTTTACCCAAGAAAACAATTCTAAATTCACAATATTGTTAAAAAAACATGAGCAGGTGTGAATAAATAGCTGAATGAAACACTGTAGTATTTCGTTTCTACCTATAATGAGTCCAAAAAGTTATTTATTCAGCCGTCTACAGCTCAAATGCGATCGTAGCACAGAAAAATAACAAAAAGTGCAGCTGATAAATACAGTTTTTGTTCCATCTGTCATTTATTGAACGATATGTCGATAAAAACTATTGTGACACGCCATTTACAATAATATTTGGCCCTTCAGTTATCTTTTTTACCTGGAATATGTTTGTGTTGTGAAATGTCCAGTGTCTGTCTTGTCTTATCTTTTATTTTTTCAGTTTTTAAATTGTGTATGATCCGTACAAAACGAACACACAACGCGACGAAGAAAGAAAGTAAGAGGTTTCTATTTTTCCCGCAAGGTTTTCATGTAGAGAAGGAGGGTCAAGGACAGGCCTGGGACGGCTTCCATTTGCTAAATTCCTTTGAACATTGTTTATTTAATCTGCTTTTCTATTATTGGCCAACGGCTGTTTCAGTGTCGCTCACCGAGGCAACTGCTGCTTGTATTTTGGACATTACAAAAACAAATCTTGAATTGAACAGTGCTCTTAGAAATTCATAAATGGAGAGAAATAGAATATGCAGCTGTTTGACTTGTAATTTGTTTTTACTCGTTTTTGAAAAGCTTTTTAAATTGTACTTTAAAGGAGAAATATTATGCATTGTTCATATTGTTATTAGCCGTTAAACCTGCTCATGTTTTAGATCTAAAATAAAATGCTTTTACAAAACAAAAAAAAGCTGCCACTTTTTCTCCTGTTGTTTAGCCTCTGAAGCCTCTGAGCAGATGACTTTATTTACCTCTTAAAGGCCAGGGCTGCACGATTAAACCAAATCGACATAAAATCATTTGAATGGATGCAATTTCTTCCACAAACAACAAAATGTCTTGCTTTGATTTGAATAAAAAGTGCTGACTCTGTAGTTTGGATTTGTACAAACGTGTTCTGAAGCGAGTGACCAAAAGCGATAAAAATTCTTTCAAAAGCGACAAAAATGTGCCAACAAACATCAAACGCGACTCAATGCATCAAAACGCGACTAAAACGCGACTAAAACGAGAAAGACGTGACTAAAAGTGACAAGTACATGTTTAAATATGACAAACAATGGAACGTGACACAAAAGCGACAAAATTTAAGTTTAAAATTTTAACAGAATCCTAAAACTTAAACATAAATCACAAATCTAATCACAGTCGCACTGGTCAGAAAAATCACAATTGGATATTTTTCCTAAATGGTGTAGCTCTATTAAAGGCAACAGAAAAATACAAAGTGAACATGAATCCTGATCAAACCGAAATCATGATCTGGCCCCAAGAAAATCGTGATAATGATTTTTTTGTCCTTCGTCTGCATCATCTACGTCACACATCGAAGGAGTTCAGAACACAGTGTTTGAGAGCAAGGATTTACAAAGGAAGATCATCAAACAAACGTGAATCAAGATAAAAGCTACTCCAGGTGTGTTTTTGAAGATGGAACATTGTTAGAACTTGGATAAAAGCTCAACAAAGTCCATTTTGCAGAATAGCTGTCCTTTAATTTTGTCTTGCAGTGTCAGCGCTGTCATTTTATATCCAGTTATAGCTCTATAAAACTTTCTTTCGATGCCCACCTCACCCTGCAGGACGATGCTGAACTCGTCGACTCGTGGCTCACGGAGAATAAATCCTGCTCCAAACACAGAGGCCACAGAGGAATGTGAGTTTCCACTGACACAGTCGAACACTCAGAGGAAAAGAGAAGGACAGAGTGATGTGGAAGGAATGCACTCACCTGACGACACTTGTTTACCACAAACACAAGAGACACTTCAGCTGCTCTTTTTGAGTAGTTTTCTATAAATAAATAACACACAAGTGCACTGATAAAGATTAACTGTACTGATTTAGATGCACTTTATGTGGAAAGTTTCACAAAATATATCTGTCTTTTTCTTGTTGTTTTCGCTGCAAGAAAAACCTTAACAAAATATGCTTCTGTGAATGGACTTGTCTCTCCGCAGATCTGACCTGTAACTTGGCCTGCCGTCTATTTGTCTCCATCGAAACCTTCCAGCCGGCATAGAACCTGGGGAGTTCAGTGTATCCTCCAGAACAGGCAAAAAGTAAATAGAAAATGTGTTTTATGCGTTCAGCCAGTCAACAGCAAATGGCACTGAACAATTAATCGAAGGCTGCGATTTTTGAAGTGCAATCATTTCCTCCACAAACTGCAAAATATCCTGCTGTACTCTGCAGCAAAAAATACCAGTTTAGACATACAAAAACAAAAAAACACAAATAAAAGCAACTAAAACGTGACTAAAAGAGCTAATACCTAACTATAAATGACATAAACGCAACTTAAAGTGACAAAAAAGTGACTAAACATGGCTAAAAGTGACTTGTGGCTAAAAGTGGCTAAAAGCGACTATAACTCGACTAAAACGTGATGAAAAGCGACAAAAACGTGACTACAAGCTACTAAGATGTGACAAAAAGCGACAAAAACGTGATTAACAGTGACATAAACGCAACTAAAAGCGACAAAATCTCAGCTAAAATGCGTCTAACAGCGACAAAAAACGTGACAAAACGCAACAAATGGCAACAAAAACGCAACTAACAGCAACAAATTGACTAAAAGAGACAAAAATATGACAAAAAGCGACTCAAAACGTTTCAAAATACACGATTCTTTTATCAGTTTCATATTTCCGTCTTTTGTCAATTCTCCTAGTTATGTATAAAATGTGAACTATGAGCAGAATCCTATCATTAAAACATAAATCGCAAATCTAATCGCAATCACACTGGTCAGATTTATTGCAATTAGATATTTTTCCCAAATCGTGCTGCTCTACATCCTCAAATCACATTGGAGCTTCAAATGTAGCGCCATAACAGTGTTTTCCCAACCAGTATTTGAATAAAATCACCAGAAAAGTTACATATTGCACCTTTAAAAAGCAGCAGGGGTTGACATCTTTGCTAATCAAAACAATAACACAAATTCCTTTTTAACTTACCGATCATTTATAACAAACGATGTGTTCACAGTGAATTCTGAGGTCTTTGTTTGTGTTTATTAAGGCTAATTAAGACGCTGTAAGGGGCCTGTAATTCTCTTGTTCTCCAGCAGAGGTCTCCGTCACATCACTCTTGCTCCGTGACACATTATAACACCGGGTTTATTTAACATGTCTGTGCAGCACGTGGGTAAAAAACAGAAAAAAACAAAACAAAACATCTTTATTCCGTCGTCTGTCACGCGCCGTCAGGGAGAAGTTGGGGTTGCCATGGAGACGGGGGCACATAATTAACATGGGCACACAACTCGCTTCAGTGACTCATTACATTTGAAGGAGTTAATGGGGAAATCACAGAGCTCCTGAAGGCAGACGGCGCAAGTGTGTGACGTGTGCGTGCGTGGTGTGCGTGTGTGTGCGTGTGTGTGATATGTGCGATGTGTGTGCGAAGGAGAGGAAACACACAATGTACACTGTATACTGCACGGACATGTCGTGTTTCTGTAGAAGTGTGAGAAGAAAAGAAGAGATCATGGCAGCAGGGCCGTAGCACCACATCCTGGGCCCCAGGTACAAACCTTCTCAGTGGGCCCCTAATACATCATTTTGTGTGTGATTTATCCCGGCAAATTTGGTTATAACTGTTACTGTTTCATTCGCTTTTGCAAGAATATTCACCCTATGGTTTCTACATACACCTAAAAATAACTTCTATCGCTTGTTTGTTTGTTTGTTTTTGCAATACCAATCAGAAGAATTTAAAAACATATCTAAATGTCGAAATGACGCTAGCTGCAACAAAAACACAACTAAACGTGACAAAATGTTATTAGAAGCAGCTAAAACGCGACTACTACAACGCGACCAAAACCAAAAAAAAGTGTCAAAAACTGAATTTATAGTGACAAAAATGCAACAAAAATGCAACAAAAATGCGACAAAAATGCAACAAAAATGCGACAAAACGAGCTAATGGCATGGCAGCAGGGCCGTAGCACTAAATTCTGGGCCCAAAGTACAAACCTTCTCAGGTTTGTACTTGTTTTAATTTAGATGATAATTAGCGTGTAAAACTGTCATCTGGGCTAGCTAACTTTAAATTGAGATTTCTGAGCTGAACTCAGTTTTTTAAATCTAACTCGTCCCTCGCTCTCATAATCCCTTTGCCACATCATTAAAATTCACATGCATTCATTTTCGGTCCTGTGCACAGCTTTAAAACATCTTTTTTTCGGACGGCAAAGTGAAACTGGGAGGACCACCCAAGCACAGCCAATCACAGCGCTGCTTTTAGCTCTTACTTTGAGACAAAACACTTTATTATTAGATACAGACAGCACGCAGGGGTCTTATTTTTGTCACAAAGTGCTGCTTTTACGAGATACTCTTTGATGGAAAAGACAGAATTTACACAAACTAACACCAAAAAAGTCAAGTACCACAGCTTTAACTGACTGTTCATGGCATTTAAGAATTGAATGTTGAAGATAAGAAAGCATTTGTTTTAGTTGCATGTAAATCGTCTCTTTTTTCATTTTCAAGGGTACGTCACTTCTTGATGACATCACAGAGGGATTCCATTTTAGAACCAAGCTCTACTTCCTGTAAATGGTCTCATATTTATACAGCGCTTTTCCACCTTCGCCAAAAGCGCTTTACATCAAGGAACCATTCACACATTCACACACCAGAGTACGCAGACACTGGGGGTGAGGCGTGTCTTGCCCAAGGACACAACGGCAGTATTCACCTGCGAGAGCAATTGCACCACCAACCTGTGGGTCAGTGGATCTGATTGCTCAACCAAGGATGTTTATGTCAGAAGCGGGATTCCAAACGCTGACCTTCGGATCAGAAGACAATCTCTGCCAACTGAGCTACTGCCGCCCACTTTAAACTTTCATTTCTCAAAATTTCTTCACAAACTGCAACGTCACAGATGTAAAACTAAAAGGTGCCCTCCCACCACAAACTCAGTCACAATCAGAACATTTTGAGAACCTGTCACTTTAAGATCTGAAAAAGCGATCGCAAAACTGGGTCAAACGCAGAGGACAGTTTCCGTTGTAAAGACAGGTTCGTGGGCGTGTTCTGTGGACGGGGGACTCCGGTGTTCTCCTCCTGGAGCTCCTGCCTCCCCCTCGTCGCCCGCGGTGATGGGAGAAGCGTGACTGTTTGAGCGAGTGACTCACCTCCTCCTCTCACAGACACAACACATGAGGCACAGCACCGGCGCTGCCCACACATCTGCTCCCTCCCCCTCCTCTCCCCCTCGTCTCTCGTCCAGTCCTCCCTCTCCTCCCCCTCTTTGTCCCCTCACCGTCCTTTTCCTCCTCTCTTCGTTCTCTCTCGCCTACTCCTCCCTCCACCCACTCTCTCCCTCTCCTCCCCTTCTCTCTCCTCTCTCCCTCCTCTTTCGCCTATTCCTCCCTCCATCCACTCTTTCCCTCCCCTTCTCTCTCCTCTCTCCCTATTTTGCCTACTCCTCCCTCCATCCACTCTCTCTCTCTCCTCCCCTTGTCTCTCCTCTCTCCCTCCTTTCACCTACTCCTCCCTCCTTCCACTCTTTCCCTCCCCTTCTGTCTCCTCTCTCCCTCCTCTTTCACCTATTTCTCCATCCACTCTCTCCCTCTCCTCCCCTTCTCTCTCCTCTCTCCCTCCTTTCACCTACTCCTCCCTCCTTCCACTCTCTCCCTCCCCTTCTCTCTCTCCCTTTTCCTCCTCTTTCTCTCGTCTCTCGTCTTTTCCTCCCTCCATCCACTCTCTCACTCTCCTCCCCTTTTCTCTCCTCTTCCTCCTCCCTTACCTATTCCGCCTTCCATTTACTCCCTCCCTCTCCCCCTCATTTCTCTCCTCTCCCCCTCCTCTTCCCTCACCTATTCCTCCCTCCGTTTACTCTCTCCCTTCTTGTCACACATTCTTTCTCTCTCCTCCCCTCTAAATCCTCCTCTCCTCTTTCACTCCTCTCTCACCCCTTCTGTCCCTCCTCTCTCTTGCCTATTCCTCTCTCTCCGTCCTTTCTCTCCTCTCCCCCTCCTCCTACGTCTTCTTTCTACTTCTCTCTCACCCCCTTCTCTTCCAACTCTCGCCTACTCTCTCTGTCCTGTCACTCTCTCTCCATTTTCTCTCCTCTCCTTCTCCTCTTCCACCTGTTACTTTCTCCCTTTTCACTCCTCCCTCACCCCCTTCTCTCCCTCTCCTATCCTCCTACCCTCTCTTTTCTCCCCTCTCTCTCTCACCACTCTTTTCTTCCCCTCTCCCCTCCTTCCCCTTTTTCCTCTTTCTCACTTCCTTATCTTCCAACTCTCTTCCTCCTCTCTCTTACCTATTCCTCCCTCTCTCCATCCTCTCTCTCCTCAGCCCCTCCTCTTCCATCTCCTCCTCTCTACTTTTTCACTTCTCTCACCTCCTTCTGTCCCTCCTCTCTCTTTCCTCCATCCTTTCTCTCCTCTCCCCCTCCTCTTCCATTTTTTTCTTTTTACACTTCTCTCTACCCCCTCCTCTTCCGACTCTCCTCTCCCCCTTTTCACTCCCTCCTCTTCTCTCTCCAATCTCCATCTCTCCTCCCGCTCCTCATCGTTTACCTCTCTTTCCATCCTCTCTCACCCTTTCTTTCTTTCTTTCTTTCTTTCTTTCTTTCTTTCTTTCTTTCTTTCTTTCTTTCTTTCTTTCTTTCTTTCTTTCTTTCTCTCACCACTCCTTTCTTCCTCTCTCTCTCCCTTCTCCTTTTTCCTCTCACTCCTTTCTCTCTCAAACCTGTCTCTCTCCTCTTTCCCATTTGCAGTGACAAGAAAAAGTATTTGTAACCATTTTATTTTTATTTATAGTTAATAATAATAATCAGACAAAACCATGAATATCACAAAGATTGTTTTTTTTTCCAAAGACCAATCCACAAAGGTTTATATGTACGTACGTCTCAAGTGTCCTCGCTGATGGAGGGTCTTTTTTAAGTCCATGCCACAGTCTCAGGATTTATGTAAACGCTGATGAAGACCAGATTGAACAACATTGTCCATGAAATAAAAGCCTTTAGATTATACTTCTGTTTTTGGAGTGCCTGGATATTTATGTGCATTTCTAAGTTTGATCCTTACTCATAAGAGCACTCGCTGCAGTAGAATAAATTGAAGTGGCCCGAGAGTTAAAAGAAAAGGCATGACACATTTTTTTCCCATGATGCCTGATGTCTGTTGCGCAGTTTTTGTCGCACTACAACATCATACACCCTTTGAAATGTGATGTCATTAGAATTATGGAATGGAGGCGACTGGGGGCAAAATTAAGTTTCAATGATCAGCTCTAAATTCTACTGGTTTTAAGGTTTTGTGTTGGAAAAAAGCAACACATTTGAATTTTCAGGGTAAAAAGGTCAGTTAGTTTGCTTTTCTATCACAAACAATAGACACAATGCCATTTTCTAGCCTTATAATTTTATTTTAGCTTCAAAAGAATCTATTATTGTAAAGTATCTAATATATCTCTAGATAAAATGAAAAATTATTGAAAGAGTTTATCATAATTTCCCAAAACATAATGTAAAATACAATAATAAATGTGTTTAAAGCAGCTCTGATGTCACTCACATGTGTCTGAGGCTTTTACTGACACAAAATCATCTACATTTTTCATTCATTCATTCATTCATTTTCTACCGCTTATTCCCGTTAGGGGTCGCGGGTGACTGGAGCCTATCCCAGTGACTTTGGGTCTTAGGCGGGGTACACCCTGGACAGTGGCCAACTCGTCGCAGGGCTGACACAGAGAGACAGACAAGGACAGACAACCATTCACTCTCACATTCACTCACTAGGGACAATTTAGAGTTCTCAATTAACCTACACAGTCATGTCTTTGGACAGTGGGAGGAAGCCGGAGAACCCGGAGAGAACCCACGGTAACACGGGGAGGACATGCAGACTCCACCCAGAGAGATCGTGTGATGTTAGGGTGGTTCAGAATTCGAAACCACGATGTTGGGGTGGTGCGGGATTCGAACCCATGATCTCCTTATTGAGAGGCAGAAGCTCTAGCCGCTCTGCCACCGTGCACCCTACATTTTTCATATTTTGTGATATTCTGAGGTTAAATCCCAGTTTCTCCAGTGAATCACATTATGTTCCACTTCATCCGTAGTTTGTCTGACAAGATGTCCAAAAGTCTGGTGTAGCCCAGTTAAAAAAAAAAAAAAAAAAAAAAGGCATTTTAAACTGAACTGACTAAAATATAAAATATATAAAATAAAAAATATAAGGACATCTGAACAAATAACAATAAATAGGACATTATATATAATTAATGTGTTAAAACATACTAAAAATGACATATAAAAATATAGTATAAATAGTTTAAAATGTTATAAGCAAACATTGTCCATTTTATTTGATAAAGTTCATTTGTTTTGGAACAAGTTTGTGTACGTGAACACAATGTGGTGTACTACGTAACTTCATTTCATGTCAATATTTTGTTTTCTGAAATTGCATTGGATGATGTATTTTTGAGATCCAATCAGTGAGCAGTGGGCGTGAGCTAACGTCAAACACCTGGCTCCTGTCGGGACCCGGATGTAAACAGTGAAGGGAGGCAGATGATAAAGTTACTGGTCCGGTAACGAATAGTCACAAATAGCCGTGGATGCAGAGTCTATTGGTCTTGTCTGTTAACTGTTATTACCTGGTGTTATGTGAGTATCTGATGTATTTTATTTTGGGTCAAAACGGCATGGTTTGTCAAGTAAAGTTGAATGCTAAACGTGAATTAGCGACTTAACATGCTAGCGCTAATGCTAACCTCGTGTCACATTCTGTATGCAAAGTATAGAGGTTTTATTTGAGTAAAGAAGCTAAAGAGAGACTTTCTAATGCACAGCGGACCAAGGCCCCTCTCTTTGGACCCTGCTGTGGACACTGGTTGTCTCCTGCCCCGTGTGTTCTGCTCCTGAAGCCCAGGTCCTGTTGGCAGCGGAGCCCGCCTTTGAACAAGCTCATGGACATGAACACGCCGCCTCCTCAACCTTGTCACGACCCGTTGATTTGAGACCAAGGTTTTGTGAGTACCATTCTATAAACCGTGCACATGCTTTATTTTAATTTATTTTTGGCTTGCCCGACAAGTGAGGCTGTCACCATTAAGTTTTAAAGGCCCCCCCCACACACCCCGCAACATCAGGCCTGTAAGGGTTAAAACTGAACAGGACTATCAGATAAAACAAAATTTGGTTACAGATTGAACAGGGAGAAAACAAATGGTTATATATTTTTTTTATCTTACTGTGTTTTGAAAGTGATGCACATTTGAATTCCTACATTTGTATTGTTATATTTATTTTGAATATTATTTTATTGACTAAATTACACATTTTTTTGCATTTAAAAGTATTGTGTTTGTGTCCTATATTAATTTTGTTTGTATATTAGTTAAAAGCTAAATTCATTCATTCTTAGTAGGTTCAAAAACAAGTCATTTACATTATTCTTGCTAATCAAAACTTTATTAGAAACTCAAGGATTAGGATTTTTTTTTAATTGTATCTCCTGTTTGCCAAAGTTTATAAATTGAAAGTAAAGGGACCCAGGGCCCCGCCCATAGTACTACTACCACACTGGCATAGAGTTAATACTTTAGCTACATGGGATGGGCGTTACACTTATATATATAAAATAACTGCCACAGGTGTCCTCCCACCAAACTAAGTCATAATTAGAACAATTTGAGAACCTGTCATATAGTGTTTCAATAAACTAATAAAATAAGTTCTAAAATATGTCATCTTTTATTTAATACGGGGTGGGTTTTACAGTTCCAAAAATTGCTTGATGTGATGCAGAATGGTCTTATATATTTCCATAACAGTCTTATAAAGGTCACTCAGCTGAACTTATCTGCGGCTCGTGCGACATGCCAGCAGTGTTTTTGCATTTGTAAAAGTTATTAAAGGTGCCCTGATTTTTACTGTTTTGAAACATGAAAAACAGAACTAGTTCACTTGAAAGTGTTTACATCAGTCACATGTATCTGTCACTTTCCTAATGCAGTCCCAGCATCCTAAATATTTACCTTTCATGAGTTTATAAGACCTTTTTATGAGTCTCCGAACCCAGAGCATCACGGACTTGTATGGTTAAAGCTAACAAACATTAGCATGCTAACGACGCACTTCCTGCTTCTATAAAGACGCAGAGTACAAGCTGTGGTCCCATTTTCACCTTAATAGATGCTTTTACAATAAATCTGTACTGAAGCACCACAGATTTTACTTTATTATATGCAAAAAAATCAGGAATATGAACTAGATCTGTTTTTCCCGTTTCAAAACAGTAAAAATCAGCTACAGCCCCTTTAAATAAATTTGACTGAGTTTGATGTAGTGGACGCAGCGAGAGGAGGGTTCACTCTGCGACTACAACTGAAAAATATCAGACACGTTTGACTTAAATCGCGGCAGGTCTTCGGTCGTCGACTCACGATCGTCCAGAAATCTTTGGACAAAATCGAGCAGTGGACACCTGGACGAGGACACTGCGATTGCGTGCAGCCCAGTCTAGTCCAGTCTTGCTTACGTTTTAGAGAGTAATGTCCCTCTGATGACGTAAATGGAGATAACAAGCGCTGTCTGTGTTGTGTTTGACCAACGACAAGCACCCTTCAACAATTTCACTGATTGGAAATCCTGGAGCAAACAGAGACATCCTTGTTTTTCTGAACATGGATCTGTTTATGTTGTTTTGTCGAGAAACAGAAACCGATATGGCCTTCGTCATGTTGCCTGCACATAATTTTTAGCTCTGGAATTGATTATAAAGCACATAGCACTTTGTTGGTAATACTTCACTGCACACAACAACATTTATTCATTTGTTAGTGTCAGTTTTATGGTAAATATTTATTTTTTTCTCCTCTGTACTGCGTTTGGGTGCATTAATTCATGGTTGCTGTAAGTTTTATGCTACGTTACTTTAACTTATGTAACTTGGTCATTTTGTTGTCCTTTTGTTTTATTATGCTCTGGTGTTTGATTTTCTGTGCTGTCTTAGTCCTCCAGCCACATTTTATTTCTTCTTCATGTGTCCTCCTCGTGCACTTGTATAATTTCTGGGGTCGTGACTTCCTCTTTTCTTTTCAAGTCCTGTTTTGGGAAGAGGTCAGTCATCGTTTGTCCTTTTGTTATTAGGTTGTCTTTATCATTCTTATGACATTGTACTTTTATCTGAGTCCATATTGAGCTCTGCAGTTGCGCTGATTTGTTTTATTTGTGCAAACTCCATTGACATTTCCTCTGTAGTTCGGGTTGGACCGGTGAATCACGGCACATGCTGATCTTGTTGTTTTGTATGTTATCCAGATTAAACAGGGCGCCTCCAGATCCTGTGGCTCCTTAAATTAGTGTTTTCCAACTTTTTTTGTCTCGAGTACCCCCTAAGGTTTGTTTCACACACTCAAAGTAACCCTTAACTTGAGTGTCAGGCAAATAAATGGGTTTACTAGTCCAGAGTTGGTATATTTTTTGTTTTCAATTTATTTGTGGTCCAAGATACTCAAAAAATATGCTAAATTTACAACTAATGACACTTTTTATTCATTCGTTTCATCTTCATTTAAAACATGAAACCATTGCAAGTACCTCCTAGTAATTGCTCATGTACCCCTGGTTGGGAAACACTGCTTTAATGCACTATAAACACCATAAAAACAACACAGGAACACACCAATCACATTTATACCTACACTACCGTTGTTTTTTTGTATTATTGTTGTTTCACCAGTGCTCTATAAATCTTCATTCATGTGCACTTAAAGGACACATATTCTGCTACAGTCACAATGTTCCGTCATCAAAAACGTACCTGGAGTTGCATTTATCTGCATTCACACTGTTTTGAGGAACGTTTGTTTGAAAATCCTCTCCCTCCGGCCGTCAAAAACACTTCCTGCTAAAGTTGTTTTTTTTTTTGTTTTTTTTTTTTTTTAATCCTCTACATCAGTGTTTCCCAACCAGGGGTACGGGGACCCCAAGGGGTACGTGAGGAACTAGCAGGGGGTACTTTGAATGGTTTCAGGTTTTAAATAAAGATGAAATGTACCGTTATCTAAATAAGTCTTTTTGGAGTATCTTGGTCCATAAATATAATTCAAACAAAAATATAAGAGCAATAATTAACTATATTCGACTAGTAAACCCATTTAGTTGCCTAAAACTCAAGTTAAGGGGTACTCCGAGTGTGAGACAAACCTTAGGGGGTACTCGAGACAAAAAAGGTTGGGAACCACTGCTCTACATCATTTATCTGAGAATGTTCTGCTGATTTAAGTCCTTAAATCATCGCCATATTTCTTAACTTGTGCGTGTCTGGTGAGCATCTAGTGACCACCGAACATATTCTTTTACATGTGACAGGAGAGGAGAGGAGAGCAGATAAACGGAATAAATATCATGAAAGCAAACTTTTGGATACTTTAAAATGGGGATTAATTGGTCGATTAATTTGTTTGTGAAGGAGTGTTCGATTCGACATAAGTCCGGGTAGCATCAGCAGCTAAGTGGTCGTGTCTGAGCAACGGGCAGAGAGAGGATTTGGGGTCTATGAATGTCGATGGTCTCGCCTCCTGCTCTGCTTCTCTCTCTCTCGTCACAGCGCAGATCCGTGGCCACCTGCAGACCTGCCCACTGCACTTAGCGTCTCCACCGCCCTGCCTCTGGACACGTCTGATGTGCAGGTGTTAAACAACACCGCACACCTGCGTTTCCCCGGAGACCGGCGCCGCGTTTCTGATACCTACAACGCCGGGACACGAGGCGCTCCCCGAAGCTAATGGATTTGTGTGACAGCGCCGCGCCGCCTCATAAGTGACGCGTTATCGATGGTGACAGCCGGGCTTGTAATGCATCAGACCGGCCTCCGCACAAGCACTAATTATTTCTCCGTCTGATCAGATTTCTGCGACTGGTTGTGCAAACGTACAGGCAAACAGAGACGCGTTTGGGTTAAAGAGATTTGATTCTAAAGAAAAGGCACGCTAGACTCTTTCCTTTTAAAAATTGCGTTAAAAACAAATACAAAACTGCAACTTTGTGGTTAATGACGGATTGGTCTTCCATTTCCATTCAGACATTAATCAAAAGAAAATTAATATTGGTCGATAATTATCCAATCCAACTTCATTTGTAGCACATATCATAAACAAGATTGTCCAAAGTGCTGCACATCAGAATCAGAAAAGAGTTTATTGCCATTGTCAGTGAACAAAATTCACAAACTAGGAACATGATTTGACGGTAAAGTGCAACATATGAAAACAATAAATAAAATAGTAGCAAAATATATAAAAGAAGGCATAAAATTAAGAATTAGCTAATTCAATGTACAATTCAGTACAATTAGCTACAAAAAAAGAAAAGAGATTAAATTGCTTATGTGACGTTGACAATTTCACTGGTTTCAAGACATTTCTGACTGATTATAAGATCATTTAAAATAAAAAAATCTCACTTGATTGGCAAACAATTTGGCTTGAAATGAGAAGAAATGACCTGAAACAAGTCAAAAACACCTTTAAACAAGTAAAATAATCTAGGTCCATGAAGAAAATGCTTCTTAACTATTCAAAGTTGTTGAAATTAAGAGTCATTTAAACTTAATTTTTGTGTGTGTGTTTGTGTGTGTGCGCAGTATAGCATTAAGCATCTGCTACAGTGACGTTTTTGAGCTTTAAACCACGTTCTAACAATATTCCTTCATCAAAAACGCACCTGAAGTAGAATTTAGTTGCATTCACTCGTTTTGAGGAATGTTTATCAAAAAATCCTCTCACTCCGAACGTCAAACACATATCCTGCAGAACTTCTTCGATCCAGGACGTACTTTCGGATCATCTATGTCACTTATCAGAGAATATTCTGCTGTTTTAAGCCCTTAAATCATTGCTAAACTCGTTCTGAGTGTTTCTACCTCAAAACACCATAACAGCTGCAGCAAATGCGCATCATAACGTCTTTTCAGCGCTAACTTCACTAGCGCTGGCGCCATCTGCTGGCTGGATGCACTCATTTCATACTGGCTGATGAAAATAAAAGCCATTGGATGAATAAGAAACTTTTTTCTTTTACATGAGATGGAAAATTTAAGGTACTCAAGAGCATGTTTTAAGGCTAATAACATGAAAATGCAGAATATTTTTCCTTTAATACAAATATTCTTGAATCTAGATGCTCTAACTCATTTCCATCATTCATTCATTTATGTATGTTTTTTATAAACTGATGATAATATCTTCAATTGTTGTATAGTTTTAGTCATAAGGCAAGGCAAGGCAAGGCAAGTTTATTTGTAGAGCACAATTCGTACACAGGGCAATTCAAAGTGCTTTACATAAACAGGAAAAGTTGCATTAAAATCACAAAACACAAAAAGACACACAGAATCATTTTAAAATAAAGTGCTTTAAAAGAGAAGAGTGCAGATAGATCTTTCAGTCGTATGCACGTCTAAAGAGAACAGTTTTTAGCCTGGATTTAAACATTGTCAGAGTGGAGGCCTGTCTCACATCTTCGGGGAGACTGTTCCAGATTTTAGCTGCAAAAAACTGAAATGCTGATTCCCCATGTTTAGTCCTGACTCTAGGCACCTGCAGGAGGCCGGTCCCTGAGGTCCTCAGAGTACGAGATGGTTCATATGGCACTAACATGTCAGAGATGTACTTTGGTGCTTGGCCGTGGAGAGACTTGAACACAAGCAGAGCTGCTTTAAAGTCAATTCTCTGAGCCACAGGAAGCCAGTGCAGAGACCTGAGCACAGGACTAATGTGATCGTACTTCCTGGTTTTAGTCAGGACCCGAGCAGCAGCATTCTGGATGTACTGCAGCTGTTTTACAGCTCGTTTGGAGAGGCCAGTGAACAGGCCGTTGCAGTAGTCTAACCTACTGGAGACAAATGCATGGATAAGTCTCTCCAAGTCTGGTTTAGACCTTTAATTTTGGCAATGTTTTTTAGGTGGTAAAAGGCTGTTGATGTTATTGATTTGATGTGGCTGTTAAAGTTCAGGTCTGAGTCCATTATTACCCCCAGATTTCTAACTTGATTAGTCGGTTTTAGAGCGAGAGACTGGAGGTGACCGCTGACACTTTCTCTCTGTTTCTGCGGCCCAAAGACGATGATTTCAGTCTTGTCTGAGTTTAGCTGAAGAAAATTGTTTTGCATCCACACGCTGATCTGTTGGATGCAGTGACAGAGTGAATCCACTGGTCCATATTCACCTGCCGTCAGTGAGACATAGATCTGAGTGTCGTCTGCGTAGTTGTGATAAGACACATTTGTACTGAGTATTAATTGACCTAAGGGCAGCATATAGAGGTTGAACAGAAGGGGTCCCAGGATTGACCCTTGGGGCACCCCACAGGTCAAGCTCACGTGGTCTGAGACACAGTTACCAATCTCAACAAAGTACTCCCTGTTCTCAAGGTAGGACTTCAGCCAATTTAGGGCAGTGCCAGTGATGCCCACCCAGTCCTCTAGTCTCTGTAGGAGGATCCCATGATCGACAGTGTCAAAAGCAGCGCTCAGATCTAACAGAATTAAGACTAAGGCTTTGCCCGCGTCAGTGTTCAGGCGGATGTCATTTGTCACCTTGATAAGGGCAGTCTCAGTGCTGTGATGAGGTCTAAAACCTGACTGGAAAACATCAAATGAGTTGTTTATTAAGAGGAAGTCAGTGAGCTGTTGGTAAACAACCTTTTCGAGGACTTTGCGTAAAAATGGCAGATTTGAGATGGGCCGATAATTTTTCAGTTCTGAGGCATCAAGACTGCTCTTCTTTAGGAGAGGCTTAATGACCGCAGTTTTCAAGGCCCTTGGGAATGTTCCAGATTGAAGCGACATGTTAACTATGTGAGTGAGTGGTGCTAACAAAGTGCTCAGAACAGACTTTAGAAATCTGGTGGGTAACACATCGAGGCGGCATGTAGAAGAACTCAGACTGGTGATGATCTCTTGGACAGTTTTGTCAGTTACAGGTGCAAACTGAGTCAGCTCTAAATGTGTAGGTGGTTTTAAAGTTATTATTTGCACTGTGGAATTTATGGCATTTTTAATGCCCTGAACCTTGTCATTAAAGAATACTGCAAACTCATTGCACTTAGCTGTGGAAATTAGTTCTAACGGCAGCTGAATTGGAGGGTTTGTTAGTCTGTTTACTGTTGCAAACAGAACACGCGAGTTATTACTGCAATTTCCAATTATTTCAGAAAAAAATCCTTCCCTTGTTTTACATAAAATGAGGTTGTACATGTACAACCTTTCTCTATAAATCTCTTTATGAATCTGGAGCTTTGACTTGCGCCATTTTCGCTCAGCCCTGCGGCACTCCTGTTTCTGTGCCCTGACTGTCTCATTATTCCTCCATGGCGCCTTCTGCTTATTTTTAACCATTTTAACCTTCATAGGAGCAATGGTGTCCAGAACATTCAAGATATTATATGTAACGGAATTTAAGAAGTCGTCAACATTTGAACATGAAGGATTTTCAAAGTTTATCATTTCCATGAAGAGTGCACTTGTGCTGTCATTTATGTGTCTCCTCCGAACAACTGCAGGACCAGTCGGTGATTTGGGAATAACCGACAGGTCAAAGAAAACACAGAAATGATCAGACAGTGCCACATCGACCACACTGACGTTTGAAATATTAACCCCTTTAGTAATTAGCAGGTCCAGAGTGTGTCCTCTGCTGTGAGTGGGGCCACTCACATGCTGAGTAAGACCAAAGGTTTCAAGGACAGCATCAAGCTCTTTAGCGTTTCTGTCTCAAACATTATCCACATGAACATTGAAATCACCTGTAATGACCAAACCATCAAAGTCTGTGCATATGACTGAAAGCATCTCAGTAAAATCATCAATAAAACCTTGGCAGTGTTTGGGAGGCTTGTATAGGACAATGTAGAGTATGGAGGGAGACTGTTTTAGCTCCATTTTAAAAGATAAATACTCAAATGATGAAAAAACCCCAAAAGACAACCTCTGGGTAACTATTTTATCTCTAAAAACTGCACAGACACCTCCACCCTTTTTGTCGTCGCGTGTTTCAGATTCAAACTTGAAGCTCGGTGGAGTCGCTTCTATTAGAACTACATCCCCCGTGTTTTTGTCAAGCCATGTTTCAGTTAAAAACATAAAATCAAGATTATAAGAAGATATAAAATCATTAATTAAAAGTGATTTGTTACATAAGGATCTGACATTAAGCACAGCAAGTTTCAGATTGGTTTGTGACTGGACGTTATCTTTTCACAGGGAATATGAATTAAATTTCTATGATTGGACAGTCTAGCTGTCCTTCTGTTCTCCAGTCTGTGTGACGTGACTACAGATATAACACAGGGCCCCGGGTTTGCTTGACCATTTTCATGACCATAAGTCCCGGCAACGCTGAGACCCACTGCATCCTAGCTATGGGAGATAACAGTTCTGGGGGGAGGTGGGGGAGGGCGGCGAAGGGGGAGACCTGGAGGGGGTTTGGGCAAAGGCTGAGTGGGGAGAGCTGGGGGGGCTTTGGGTGATGGACCAGGTGAAAGGTGAGGGGGTGGAGGTGCAGGTCGTTTTGTTGGTGAAGCAGGAGAGTTGAAGCTCCTGGGTGGTATGGTGGGCACAGATTTGTACGGGGAAGAGTTCATCATTGTTGACATCAGAACTCTTGATCTTGCTAAATTAGGTGTGAGTGGAACCATCTTTACTCCTGATTTGATCAGACTGTCAAGATGGTTGGGAAGGCCCCTGGGTGAAGGTGGAGATGAAAGGGAGAGTGATGATTGAGTGGGAGTAGATGTTGCAGGGGGGACCCAGGACTGGTCTGAGGGTAGGGGTGGTGACCGGGCAGCTGCTGGGCCTGTCACTGACCGGTCCATGACCTGTGATGAGGACCCCGAGGGAGGGGGGACGGATGTTGAGCTTGAGTCCTTCAAGGGCGGCGGTGGAGATCGTTGTGGTGCTGCAACTGATGAGCTCTTTACTGGAGGCAGTGTAGGTGATTTAGGAGCAGCTGGAGCTGAATCCTTTGCTGGGCCTGGTGGAGCTGCTGTTGATAAATCCTTTTGTGGAGTCGGCTGTTTTGTTACTGCTGATGTTGAAGCATTGACTTGGTCTCTGGCTGATTGATCCGGAGTTCTTCTCTCATTCCTCTCTTCTCGAACTATCTGTTCACAACCCTGTCCACGGCCATTCTGATGCCTGAGAGCGTGGAGGAGGTTCTCTGTCAGCGCCCTCACTCCACCTCTGCACAGATGTGGGCCCTTTCCCTTGAACAGGTCCTCTCGTTTCCAGAACAGATAGAAGTTCTCAATGTAGTGCAATCCTCTAGGTGCACACTCTTTGGACAGCCAAGTGTTCAATTGTAGCAGCCGGCTAAACTTGTTGATCTTCCTGTCAATATTTGGAAGAGGTCCACTGATGAATGTTTTGATTTCTACTTTATCAAGCTCCTCAAATAACTTCATGAAGTCTTTTTTCAAAACTTCAGTCTGCTCCTTTCGAATGTCCACTGCACCCACGTGTACAATCAGCTGTTTAACTCCTCTGTGTGTGGACAGTACGTTGGGAAGCAGTGACGTAATCTCAGAAACTGTGCTGCTGGGGTAGCTACATGTTTTCATTCTTCCATGTACGACTCCACTGATAGCACCGTCTCCTATCAAGAGTGTGTCACTGTCCTTGACGTTTGGCACAGACTGTCTGTCTTTCTGCTGCTTTTTATCAACATCATGGTGGCTACAGTTTTCTAGTTCTGTAAATTCAGTCTCTGATAGTGGCAAAAATCTGTTTGTAAGCTGTATAGCAGGCGACTTTACATTAGCTTTGTATCGTTTTGGTTTTGCACCGAGTTTGACCCAAGATGCAGCCGGCTGGTCTTTGCCCAGTTTTGGGAAAGACACAGAGTCGCTCCGGTTTAAGTTGAAAGTAGCTTTTCTTGAAAGATATGTAGACTTCTTACCCCTCGATGACACTGGAATTGTATCGTGAAGTCCTTTTTCAGATTCTAGAGCGAATATTCGTGCTTGTAGCTCAATTATTTCATGTTGATATTTCCGACAGCGTTCACAAGAGTTTGTTTGACTTCTCTCCCCGGACATGTCGCTGGCTCGTCAGATAGTTTGTTAAAAATGGAAAAAATTATCTTAAAATCCTTGGTTTCCTTCGAAAAGTCATAATCCAAGATTTATAGAGGAAAAAAATTGATTTAAAAGCAAAATAAATAAGAAAAATAAAATAAGAAAACAGCTGTAGCAAGCAGGAGCAGCAAGGAAAAGCGTCTGCACTCTTCAGTAACAGGAAGTACTACTTTTTGATTAATTTTTATACAGTTTTAGTCATAAAATTGAAACAATGACAAGAACTATGATAACATTTGTAACTAACTGCAAAACTGTCAAAACTGAAAGTGCAAATTCGATTAACATTTGATCCAGTCGTGGAGCAGCTGGTGGAAGTGATCTGGTCGACTGGTTTGTGCTTGACTTTGAACCGCAGTAACCCCTCTCCCCTCGTCTGTTCCTCCTGTGGGTCGTCTGAGGGGAAGGTAAATAAGACTTTCGATGAGTAAGCGCCTCTCTGAACTGCCCTCAAAATAATGAGCAATCATCCAAATGGTTATTCCGCCATTTCAATTAGCCTAATTAAACCAGGGCCAGCGGTGGCTTCTGTGGAGGAATGACATCTGCGCTGAGAGGGAGAGAGGGATGAGACAAGAGTGAGCGAAGAGTGGGAAGGGAAAAGAGGGAGAGAGGGAGGAAGGGAAGCGAGAGGAAAGAGACAAGAGAGCACGGAGAGGAGTGGAAGAGAAAAGAGAGAGGTAAGAGACAAGAGAGCGCGAAGAGGGGTGGAAGAGAAAAGAGAGAGGGAGGGAAGAGAGGCAAGAGAGAGCACGAAGAGTGGGAATAGAATAGAGGGAGGGAGGGAAGTGTGGGAAGAGAAAAGAGAGAGGGAAGAGAGAGCGCGAAGAGAGGGAAGAGAAGGATGAGAGAGGCAGACAGGAAAGAGAGAAGGGAGAGGAGAGGAAGCGGGAGAAGAGGGGGGAGAGAGAGAGAGAGAGCAAAGAGTGGGAAGGGAAAAGAGGGAGGGAGGGAGGGAGGGAAAAGAGAGAGGGATGAGACAGAGAGCGAAGAGTGGGAAGGGGAGATAGGGAGAGAGGAAAGAGACGAGAGAGCGCGAAGAGGGGTGGAAGAGAAAAGCGAGAGGGAGGGAAGAGAGAGGCAAGAGACAAGAGAGAGCACAAAGAGTGGGAATAGAATAGAGGGAGGGAGGGAAGTGTGGGAAGAGAAAAGAGGGAAGAAAGAGACAAGAGAGAGCACGTAGAGAGGGAAGAGAAGGATGAGAGAGGCAGACAGGAAAGAGAGAAGGGAGAGGGGAGGAAGAGGGCGAAGAGGGAAGAGACGAGAGAGAGCGAAGAGTGGGAAGGGAAAAGAGGGAGGGAGGGAGGGAGGGAAAAGAGAGAGGGATGAGACAAGAGAGAGCGAAGAGTGGGAAGGGGAGCTAGGGAGGGAGGGAGGAAGGGAAGAGAGAGGCAAGAGACAAGAGAGAGCATGAAGAGTAGGAATAGAATAGAGGGAGGGAGGGAGGAGAGAGGAAAGAGACAAGAGAGCGTGAAGAGTGGGAAGGGAAAAGAGGGAGAGAAGGAGGAAGGGAAGAGAGTGAGGGAAGAGAGGAAAGAGACAAGAGAGCGCAAAGAGGGTTGGAAGAGAAAAGAGAGAGGGAGGGAAGAGAGGCAAGAGACAAGAGAGCACGAAGAGTGGGAGGGGAAAAGAGGGAGAGAAGGAGGAAGGGAAGAGAGAGGAAAGAGACAAGAGAGCGTGAAGAGGGGTGGAAGAGAAAAGAGGGAGGCAAGAGACAAGAGAGAGCATGAAGAGTGGGAATAGAATAGAGGGAGAGAGGGACGGAAGTGTGGGAAGAAAAAAAAGAGAGGGAAGAGAGAGACGAGAGAGCGCAAAGAGAAGGAAGAGAAGAATGAGAGAGGCAGACAGGAAAGAGAAGGGAGAGGGGAGGGAGAAGAGGGAAGAGACAAGAGAGAGCGAAGAGTGGGAAGAGGGAGACAGGGAAGAGGGAAGGGGGAGAGAAGAGGGAGGGAAGAGAGGCAAGAGAGAGAGAAGCTGTAGAGAGAGGAAAGAAGGAAAGTACTGCATTGCATGACTTGAGTAAAAGTACAGATTCACCTGATCAAATATTACTCCAATACAAGAAAAAGCACTTCACTTTGGTTGCGGTCTTCTGGTCTTCAGTTATGATATTTACATATACGGACAATTTTATTTTGGCAGACAGCTTCGTGAGATGTTCTTACCTTGATGTTTCGGCTGCGACTACGAGTCATTATCAGAACTGTCACAGGTCTTGATGGTGACGTGTCAGTTGAGGAGGCGTGGTCAGTCTGAGGAGGCGTGGTCAGTCTGAGGAGGCGTGGTCAGTCTGAGGAGGCGTGGTCAGTCTGAGGAGGCGTGGTCAGTCTGAGGAGGCGTGGTCAGTCTAAGGAGGCAGTGGTCAGTCTGAGGAGGTGTGGTCAGTGAGGAGGCGTGGTCAGTCTGAGGAGGCGTGGTCAGTCTGAAGAGGCGAGGTCAGTTTGAAGAAACGGGTGACGTGCCAGGTCCATCAGACTGACACAGCACCATCAAGAGACCGTCACTGCTCTTGAGCCTCACAGCCGAAATGTCAAAGTAAAGACAGTCAGTTCTGACAAATAGAAAATAAATAAAAGCAGTTCAGTAAAAATGTTACTTTTCTGGTGAAGGGTAAGACACATGCTTGACCCCATGTGTTCCACAGTATAACATTAAAGGAAAAATATTGAGCAAAAATTTTTTGAGCTTTGAACCATTTTCCATCAATGTTCCATCATCAAAAACACACCTGGAGTTTTATCCAGCCTCATTCATACTTGTTTGATGAGTCTTGATTAGAAAATCCTCTCTCACTGACCGTCAAAAACACTCTGTTCTGAATTCTGACGCAGCTCCAAGAATCTTCTTTTCTGTTCCATAAATCACTGCCAGACTCGCTCTGAGCGTCTGCTGTCTAATTATGATCATTAAAGCCGGACTGCTCGCATTATTAAACATTGTGGATATACTAATTTGTGTTGTTGCATCTGCAGCCTGTAGATGGAGCAACAGCTAAATTACTTCGGCGTCTCCTGAGGCTGTGTTTAAAGTTGTATTATTCTTTGCAAAAATACATTTTATTTTTAGTTCTAGAACATGAGATGTCAAAGTGACGACACTCAAGAGCAGGTTTAAAGGCCATTAACAAAACAAATAATGCATTATAATTGTCCTTTTAAACAAATTTGGGTTTTCAAGTGTTACATTGCTTTAATAACATCTTCAAAAACTTAGCTTTTGACTGAACTGAAACAAAGCTTCCACAGATCTGACCTGTAACTTGGCCTGTAAACTAGCATCAAAAATACTCTTTTAAACAGGTTCTGAAACTAAAAATACTCACACAAATAGGACAAAGTTGGACCTTGCCTGTATAGTTTTAGAAGCCGTATGTTATCAGGACCAGTATAAGACACATACTACTGTCGTGTGAAAATTCCATTAAATTGTCCATTGTTTATTATTTAAATTGGTATCCTGCATTTCCCCAGCATCAAAATTATGTTGATTAAATGAAAAAGAAAGAAGAGAGAGGAAAAAAAGATGGAGAGAGAAGAAGAAAAGAGTGCGGTTGGGCAAAGACGAGGTGCGCAGTGCATTTGGGAGAGTTTTCAGTTTAATCTCAATAATGGCACGGATAAATTAAACCGCGGTCGATTATGAGAGACACAGAAAGAATAATGTTTGTGTTTTTGCCCTGATCTCAAGACGACGGTCCAAGTTTAAGGCCGTGAGCTTTTCATTTGGATAGTGTCGTCTCATGCATAAGCAATGGATTAAGTTCTACCTTCCTGTCGCCGAGATAGATACGCTTAATACCATACTGTGGGATATTCTCAGCAAAGCACTAACATCTCCATGGAGACGAGCAGGAACAACATGTACTCTTGCATATATAGTTTATTTTATAACTAAAGGTGCATTTGTTATGTCACTTTTCTGGTCAGAGTTCGTCACATTAATGGGATGTTTCACAGTATGGCTTTAATTGCTTCTATTGCTAATTTTATTTGTTGTTTTTATTGATTTTTTTTCATGTGTTTATGCATTTTTCAAGCAGTAGTTGATGTTGGGTTCACTCTATGTTGGCAGAAATGTGTTATACAAATGAAGTTGGAGTGGATAAAATTTCTTTTTATTGCGTTTTCTAGGTGTTAGTTCAGGAAAAAAGAAAAAACACCTTGAAAAATGTGCATTCTTACAGTGGAAAAGGCACACATCTGCAGAGGTCAGGGTCTCGTTTATGAAGCATATTGTGGGAAAACGTTACATACGAAACTTTAAAATGTGTAATTCATAAAAACACACATTTAATGTACTCAACAGCATGTTTAAAGGCTAATAGCAGTACAAAAAAGCATAATTTTCTTTAAGGAACTCAAGAGCACGTTTTGAATAGTTTTGAATGCTTATTCACAATCTTCAGAATTGTCACGTGATGCTGTCACAAAAAACTAAAATGGTATTCATGTGTTTGTTGGCACTTTTGACGACAAGTTACCTGTTGTTTGTTTCTCTGTTTAGTTTGTCTGCAACTTTGTCTGTGTCTTAACTTTTTGGTTGTTCTTATTGTTTATTTAATTTTACTTGTTGACGTGTTTTAAAAAGAAAAAAATCTTGTTTAATCTTAATTATCATTGTTTTTATCTATATTAAATGTGGCATGAATGTGAATTGGCTGAATAGAAAATGAAATAGAAAATGAAAAAACATCTCAAAATTAACCTTGTAAATTAATTAAGAGCCGCTCTGTGAAAATTTCCAGGCAAAGCAGACGGCAGACAAAGTAACACGGTGCACCTTTACGACCCTGCAGGATAAACGAGCTCTTTATTTTGCTTAAACACCATTAGGACTAGAACAGTTCATTAAAATCTAGCCAGTCCTCCTCCTGTTCAGTCCGTCCTCTCCTTTTTAAAGGTAAAAGTGAGTAAATAAACCACATGCTTCTGTGTTCACATCCGGCGCTCGGTCTGGACGGAGCGGAGGACAGACGGGCCCTCAGCGTCTCTCTCCATCTGTCACACTCTGAATCTGTGACACCGACAACGCCCTGCTGTTTGTGCTGTTTGTCTGTGAGTCATGTGACCTGGACAGAGGGTCAGCTGATCACAGAGACAGGAAGTAAATAAGGCTGCAGATGACATGACAACGTTCAGCTTAGATCTGCAGAGTTAGATCTGAGATGTGGAAAGCAAAACGACCGACATGCTTTGAAATACAAATGGAAGTCCGTTTGTACTTGCACTTGTAGTTTCAACTTGTAAATATCTTTAGTCTTGCACTCATTCTTTTTTAATGCACTTGTATTCTTTGTGTGTTCATGAGTCTGAAGTTCTTCGTTCTTCATCCGTTCCTTTGTCCTTCGCCCGTCCCTTTGTTCTTTGTCTGTTCCTTCGTCCTTCATCCGTTCATTCCTCCATTCGTTCCTTTGACCTTTGTCTGTTCCTCTGTCTGTTCTTCCGTTTTCTTTTTTTTTCCTACTATTTTCTCTTTGTTGTGTATTCATGAGTCTGAAGTTCTTCGTCCTTCATCCGTTCCTTTGTCCTTCATCTGTTCCTTTGTCCGTTTCTTCGTCCTTCAGCTGTTTCTTTGTCCTTTGTCTGTTCCTTTGCTCTGTTCCTTCATTCTGTTCCTTTATTCTATTCCTTCGTTCTGTTCCTTCGTCCATTCCTTTGTCCTTTAGCCGTTCCTTTGTCCTTCATCTGTTCCTTCGTCCGTTTCTTCGTCCTTCATCCGTTCCTTTGTCCGTTTCTTCATCCTCCATCCGTTCCTTCGCCTTTTTCCTTCGTACTTTGTCTGTTTCTTCGTCCTTCATTTGTTGCGTCTTCCATCGTCCTGTTCCTTTGTCCACTCCTTCATCCAGTGCCCTCATTTGTTTCTTCTTCCTTCGTCCCTTTCTTTGTCCTGTTCCTTCGTCCTTTGTTCATTCCTTTGTCCTTTGATGCTTGAATGAATGGGAATTGCAAACATAAGTCAATTTATTCAAACTTGTATGTCTTTTTTCTCACTCAAAAACAGAATAAGAAATTGAAAAAATAAATTATAATGCGTGCAAAATGAACCAAGAAATTTAAACCTGTTTCTGTCCATTTCAGATTTAAACGACCCAAATATATGTAATTTAGAACGTTTTACACATAAAAAAAAAAAAAAACGTGTACTACAGTTTTTTCTTACATGTATGTGTGTAAAGTACAAGACAGGTTTCAATTTGATATTATATTTTTCCCAATTCACCTGCAGTTTCCTTAAACCACCCAAAACGTACCAAAAAAAAGAAAAAAGTCAACTCCTATGATTCAGAGGAAGGCCTGACATGAGGACCACTTGTGTCGTCGCAGTAACAATGACAAACTCCTCACCGTGAGACAAATTCAGTTTTATTATTTTATCTTGCCTCCTGAAGCCTCAGTCCTATTTCCTCTGGGTTTCCTTCCCTCGCCTCCTTTAAGCTTTGGGACACGACTTAATACGGCGCATTTTGTTGACAGCTGGAGAATCGAGGAGACGAGGAAACACAATTGAGACTGGGCCCAAACAGTGTTGATCAGAAGCGAAAGGGTTAAGTGTAATATCAGCTTTGAGTCAGACCGAGGGAGACAGATGGTCGTGTCGAGCAGTGATGGCTGACACAGCGCCACCTGCTGGGAAACACACACATGTAAATCACAGAACCCCACGATACTGAAGTTAAACAACGGGAGCAGGATGAAGATAAGATGACTCACGGATCTTTGTCGTTAATAAAAACACATAATTAATCACATAATAGCAAAAAGTATTAAATGATTCATCTCACGACCCTGACCTGTAGACCTGGATGCTGCCTGGAGGAACTGTGTCTACACTAGATGAACTGCTCCTCTTCTGCCTGGAGGAACTGTGTCTCTACACTAGATGAACTTTCCTCTTCTGCCTGGAGGAACTCTCTCTACACTGAAGGAACTGTTCCTCTTCTGCCTGGAGAAACTCTCTACACTAGATGAACTGTTCCTCTTCTGCCTGGAGGAACTCTGTCTCTACACTAGATGAACTTTCCTCTTCTGCCTGGAGGAACTCTCTCTACACTACAGGAACTATTCCTCATCTGCCTGGAGGAACTCTCTCTACACTGAAGGAACTGTTCCTCATCTGCCTGGAGGAACTCTCTCAACACCAGATGAACTGTTCCTCATCTGCCTGGAAGAACTCTCTCTACACTAGAGGAACTGTTCCTCGTCTGCCTGGAGGAACTCTACACTAGATGAACTGCTCCTCCTCTGCCTGGAGGAACTTACTACACTGAATGAACTGTTCCTCATCTGCCTGGAGGAACTCTCTCAACACCAGATGAACTGTTCCTCATCTGCCTGGAAGAACTCTCTCTACACTAGAGGAACTGTTCCTCGTCTGCCTGGAGGAACTCTACACTAGATGAACTGCTCCTCCTCTGCCTGGAGGAACTTACTACACTGAATGAACTATTCCTCATCTGCCTGGAGGAACTCTCCCTACACTAGATGAACTGCTCCTCTTCTGCCTGGAGGAACTCTCTCTACACTAGATGAACAACAGGTGGTTTTGGACTTCACTTTTTGCTCAAATACAGACAGTTATACAGTAGTTCCTGTTGTGCTGAGGAAGTTGATTGGTTGCTGCAGGCTTTTGTTACCTTCTTTTGATCTTGGTTCACACAAAGCTTGTCGTATCAGTGCTGCAGAGGTGAACAATTTTGCTCATCACATCATGTTTCTAATTTTCAATCTCAATTTCAGTCCATTTTAATTGTTACATGAATAATATAAATTATAATGATTTTTCGCTCAATTATCATTTCATTTTTATGTTTACAAAAAATCTCTCTCAAAAGTAACTTGTCTAATGATGCAAATCTGATCAAATACACTAAACTGAACTATTATCCTGTTCCGGTCCTTGATGTTGTATAAAAGTATAATCTCCTGCTGTTAAATGTGGCGAAGCCTCATTGAAACTCCGGTCGTTTCCTGGAGTCTGGATGTGAGCGCGTTTAGATGCATGTGTCGTATTCTTGGATCATTTGATGTTTGTGCTTGAGCTAATGCTAAAACTAATGAATAAACATGCTCACGTTTGTTTTACATTAACTCTAACTCTCAGGATTTCTTCAGGCTGTGGAAACTCTGGCCCGGCACTTTAGGATTTTCCAAAACACTGGACTTAAAGGTGCTCTCTGTCAGGCGTGTCAAACTTTTGAGACCAGGAACCTCCAAATAATCGAACAAGCAACTGAGGAAGGAAGGAAACTGATGTCGGTTTTACTTCCAACTGTAGAAACTTGTTAAATTGGGATTTTTATTGAAGAGTTTATAGTGTGATTATTTCTAATTAGATAACGTTTTATAATAACTACACTTATTCATGTCTTAAAGCATGAAGACTTAATTCCTTGTAAAAAAAAAAAAAGAAGATTTATTTATATATTAAGGATGGTTCAGGTTTGTAACTATTTGACAAATGCTCTAATCCCAATTCCAAATCCCAAGTGTCCCTCTTTGGAAACACTGCACTATGTAACTTGTTCTTGTTGTTTATTTATTTGGATCCTCATTCGCTGTCACCAAACCAACAGCCACTCTTCTTAATATGAATACAAACACAAATACATTTCATTGTACGTTTAAATCACCATAAAGTATACACACACAGACATTGTATTACTGGAAAAATACTTAAGCCTCCTTTAAGCGGAACATTTTTCAAAAGTTTATTCAAGTAGCTTTTGTTGAAGCTTCAGTAACATTCCAATTGCCTCCGTAGAATGTATGTGTGGAAAGTATGGCATTTTTCAACATTATGGCATTAAACATCTATCTCCATGGAGACATATGAGAGCCCACTCACCTCCTGTATTTCAATATATATTTTTAAAAGACTAGAAAAGTTACATAGTTCACATTAATAGGACACTTCTTATGCATTCTTATGTTTTATTGTTGTCTCCTCATCAAAAAACAACAACCTGGAGTTGTATTTAGCTTCATACACGCTTGTTTCATTGATCCTGTTTACGAGGTTATCTTCCCTCGAGACTCACAATATACTTCTTTTGAATTTTCCATGGATTGTTACATCGCAGCTAACAATCCTACGGAAACGTATTGCATTCCTTTGAATAAAAAAAGTTTCTGTTTTAACGAGAAAAGTTTCTGTTTTAACGAGAAAAGTTTCTGTTTTTATGACAATAGTTTCTGTTTTAACGAGAAAAGTTTCTGTTTTTATGAGAAAAATAAATCCTGTTTTAACGAGAAAAGTAATTTCTGTTTTAACGACTAAAATTAATCCTGTTTTACCGAGAAAAGTTTCTGTTTTTATGAGAAAGATAAATCCTGTTTTAACGAGAAAAGTAATTTCTGTTTTAACGACTAAAATTAATCCTGTTTTTACGAGAAAGGTTTCTGTTTTTCCGGGTTAAATAAGTCTGTTTTTATGAGACAACATATGTTTTATTGAAATCAACGCGATACTATTCGAGACGCGCTCAAACAGACAGGTGGAGCTAACCATGGAGCCAACGAGCAGTGGTCGCACGCTTGCAGAGTCGAAGAAGGCTGCCCATCATTGAAAAGCTGTAAAAGGTCACAACAACAGTCCGCAGTTCGAAACTGTGGAGAAACTGTGAAGCGTTTTGTACGCACGTTTTTGTTCGGACTACAACATTCGACATTCAGCCAACACAGGTATGTAATGTAAAGTTAGCTAATCACTACGATCTATGTGACGCAAACCTTTTAACCACGGACTAATATCTTGCGCTTCTCACGTATGTACCTTTAGCATACAACGCAATAACGTGTGCCTTAACGTTGTTACGTCATTAACAAAGGTGTAAATATTGATTTTTGCGTGCTTGCCAGTCACGTGACAAAAACGTCTCGCCGCCGCCATATCCTTACAGGAAATTCGTAAATGTAAACAATATAACTGCACATTAATTAATTCCCAGTCACCACTGAAATGTAAATAGAACATTGATCAGTGATGATTGGGTGTTGTGGAAAGAAGTACTTTTAGACGATTGTACGATCTTTTTTGCAGGTCAAGCTATGGCTACTTCAAATAAAGTTTCCACACAAGACAATAGTCTTTGGGCATTTCTAAAAAGCCGAGGTATTCCTGAGGAGAATATTCAGAAAATGCAGCAGGAGAGGGTAACTTTGTAAATTATTACTCACCTATAACAATATTTGAGGTGCCTTTGCTATACTGCTATTATAGTGTTTGTTACAAGGTTTAACGTTTTCTGCTTTTGTTCCAGATTGACTGCTCTGTTGTTGGACAAGTGGACGATGAGACTCTGGCCGATTATATTCCAGCATATGGTGACCGGATTGCTGTAAGACGCTTTTGCATGGAAAAACAAAGAAAATTTGTCACTAATCCAAAAAAACAGTCTTTGTTTATTTTGGTTTCCATTTAAGCTTAAGTTTTTCCAACAAAGAGCCACAATCTAATGAGGAGCATTTTCACCAACCAAAACAGATCCATCTACGGCAAAATAAAAGAACTTTGAAGACGCAAAGAAAAATAGAGATAGGCTGGTTACATGACAAAAAAATGGTGAGGAAACGTAACGGTGGAGGAACCAGAGTTATTGAAATATCCAAGACTGCCACAGCTAAGGACATTTTATCACATGCCAAGATGCTATTTTTTCCAAATGAGGTATCAAAGAAAGGAAAGTGGTTGGATTTTAGTCACTCCATTGTTGATTTTCAGGAAGCACCCCTTGATGCACATGTTACTGTGGGTGAGCTTTATGAAATGCAAAAGTTTGGAGTGTTGCGATTTTATTTGCTAACAGAGTCCACTGAGGATGTCACATTCATGCAATTAGAAGAAGTTGATGAAGTGGCTAACACAGATGAACTGCAGCAAAGCACCGCTGATCACGTGACACAGAAGACACTTCAAGATGAACAGCAGTCAAACACTGAACAACAACTAAACACTGATCATACACAAACAGACTATGCCACACATTTGCCTACAGTTGTCTCAGCTACGGTTGATATTATTGATGTTGATCTTGAATCTTTTGGCGATACATCAGAGATCATTATTGGTGCCATGGAAAGTGCAGGATTTGTTACCATTCTTAATGACACACTTCCATTTGAGCCCATTCTGACAGAAGACCACCCCAATAATACACAATCAAATGCTAACACAAACACCTCAACGCCCATTAGACCTGATGCAGCACCTTCTCTCCCACCCCTTCCTCCTGAGAATTTGATGCATGTGACAGTCAAACTTCACAGAGTCAGTGTCTTAGAGGAGATGATTGCACAGTTCAAAGATGAAGCCATGATGAGCTACCCTGTTAAGTACAGATTCATAGATGAAATAGGTGCAGATGCTGATGGTGTGTCCAGGGATGTGTATGCTGCCTTCTGGACAGAATTTTTAGACCGTGCCGCAGAGGGAGCTGATGTTAGAGTTCCATCCCTGTCTCCAAAATGGCAGGAGGAAGAATGGAGGTCTGTTGGGAGAATTTTAGTTAAGGGAATTAAGGACCAGGGATATTTTCCTGCTCGCCTGGCTCAAGCTTTTGTTTCAGCGGTAATTTTTGGCGAACATGCTGTATCTCCTGACCTTTTGTTTGATTCTCTCATGTTGTACCTCAGTCAGTCTGAGCGTGATCTCTTGGCTACTGCTTTGAAGGAAACTGTGTCCGATGATGATAAAGATGAGCTCCTTGACCTCATGGACCGCATGGGAGTGCGAACCAAACTGACACAAGAAAATCTGAAGCCTATCCTACTCCAAGTTGCACACAAGCAGATTATTCAGCAGCCAAAATATGCATTGGATAACATAGCTGTAGTTGCAGGCCCAACACTCAGAGAGTTTTTCCCAAGTATGCTAGAACTGAAGAAAATGTATGATGAGTTGAAACCAACAACACGCAAGGTGTTAAAGTTACTCGAGGCTTCTCCCTCTAATGCAGCTGAAGCGCAGAGTTTGCAATTCTTACATCAGTACATAAGGGGATTGGATGACACTGGTCTCAGGAAGATGTTAAGGTTTGTGACAGGCTCTGATGTCATCTGTGTTAAAAAGATAGAGATTACATTCACAAATCTGGAAGGATTTTCAAGACGACCAATTGCACACACATGCGGCCCACATTTGGAGCTGCCATCAACTTACAACAGCTATCCTGAGTTACGAGCTGAAATAGAAGGTATATTGTCCTCCAACTATTTTTCAATGGATATTGCTTAGATTGTATGCTCATCCATACTTTTCTAACATCTGTCCATTTAATGTATTTTGTAGGCTATTTTTGTTGTTATGGTAGATTGCCTTTTGTCTAATTTAAATTCATAATAGCCTCTAAGCATGAGAGTGAATCTCACTCTCATGCTTAAAGGCTATTATGCATTTACAAACGATTATACATTTAATGCATTCTGTTTATTTCCTTTATCCATAGTTTAAGCAAACAGGAAGTGTTCCTGTCTTGCATTGATTTATAAAAGTTATTGTTACAAGACAATTTTATACACTGTTCAAAATGTTTTTGCATTGTTTCACTTTTATTGTTCAAAATAAACTTGCAGTCATTGTTTTGTAGACTGATTTATCTTTATTCTTGTTAAGAATGACATATCAAATTGGTCATCAGTCCAAACATGGGTAAACCTTTTGCTAGGAGGGCTGGGCCAATGCTAGTTTAGTGGTTGTCAAAAATACTACTAATACAAAAACTAGTTTATTTTTATGTATGAAAGAACACAGTGGGTTTAGTTGCTTTTTTAGCTCAAAGACCTATAACAAGAAACTATGGATTCACAATAAACTTAACTTATTAACTTTAACATATTATTTTTTCCCCCCTATAGACTTGCATACATACATCTCTATATACACTTAATGAGTCACATTTTAGATCAAGATTCACCACCTTTTCTGAGTAGAGAGCTACTTCAAAAGTCTGAAATTGTTTGAGCACCAGTTTCAAAAACTATATATCCACATGACATTACATGATATAATTGTATGTATGAAACTCACTGTACAATACATTAATACATACAAATCTGAGAAACAAGAAAGGGAAAAAAGTCAAGAATCAGAAAAGTCTTAAGAGCTATTGATGGAACTCCAAAGGTGCCCATAGGAACCATGTACCTGTTATAGATGAATTTTTTTTTTAGTTGTTAATATGGTAAAGTATAAAGAGGACAATCAAGTCATTTTCTATAAATGTGTTGAAATATCTTTGCTATTGACTCAAAGGTGAACTCCACCGAAGGCCCATAGTAACACAGTTTGTGAGTTAAAAGCGGATGGTGGCAGTTTAGTCTCTCTATCAAAGTTTGGGGTTCAGTTTATTGTTATTCTTAGATGTAATGTTGGTCTATCTTAAATGCTTTTTGAATCAGATGAAAAAAGCATTACTCAAAAAATTACTCAATGTAATAATGCATGTAAGACCGCAAGAATAAGTAAAGCTCAATAGCTTCCTCAGCAGTTGTGGGTGGTTCAAGCTTGTTTTCTGCCATAGCATAGCAACTTATATCAAACACTGTTTGATCACAGGGGTATGGTCCTCTTGATAGACATTCTTCCTTGCAGACCTGGATCCTTTCATGGGAAACGTCTTTAAGATGTTCTCTTGCACCATACAGTTGAGGTAATGTGTACAGCACCACTGGGCGTCCTCCTGGAGAAAGTGCATGTCTGGAATGGCGAATTCTGTGGGTATTCCACACATGAGCAATGTTCTGAAGCTCCCTCTACAAGTTGAGAAAGAAAATTGTTAGTCAAACTGGTTTAGAATGCCTGTAGGTGGCGTGCTTATTTTGTATATAGAAGTGCTTGTGGTGGTCAAGTATAAAGTGGTGCTGATGTGGTAATCAGGTGTGCAACCCAGAAGGGACAAGTTATTTCTTGGGTCAACTTTTGTTATAACTTAGTTGTGATAGGCTAAACGATTTACTCAAGCATGAGTGCTATATTCTAGCACAGAGCAGGCATATTAGAAACAATTATGAATACTGTCTTAAAATCGTCTTAATCTGTGCGCCTTATTTTATGTATTTATTTAGTTTGTTTCATTCATTTTAGAATAAATATAAAATAAATTATTATTATTCATACATTAAATTCTTCAATTCATATACACCTCACATGCGGTCTCTTACCTCTATTATTTCAAGGCTGGTGAACTGTATCAGACTTTTATCGAGGAAGTCACCAGAATAATAGCCAGTTTCTTTCAAATCCTGAAATGTATCCATCCAGAACTGTGCGTGTTGCGTCCTGAGATATCCCCACCATTGTTCTATGCGCTGGTTGTGGTTACTTGAACCTGTCAGATAACACCTTTTTGAAAAGTCGTCTGTGTGTTCATTTCTGAGGAAGTTTTGCATTTGTCCCACATAGCAGTTCTCTGTTCCCAGATCCGTACGTATTCTGGTGGCAGTACCGTTACGTGATGATACCTCATTGATAAAGTATCCAGCGATTACTCTCGGATCACTGTTTGTGGAATAGGCGTGTAGCCATATCACCATTCGTGAAAAGCCATCCACTGCACCGTTTATGCAGATTCCATATGGTTTAAGCTTGTCATATGAATCTATGTGCCATAAGAAGTTTGGCCCTGGATTCTGATATAGACGGCGATGAAGGCGATTTCTGCGTCTCATTTGAACTCCATTGGGGTCCAAAATCTTCAGGAGGTTTCTGATTGTCTCCTGAGTCACCACGTAACCGGCTTGAATACACTTTAAATGCATAGTCTTGTATCCATGAAGCATACCATATTGGTTTAATTGATCCTGGAGAAATACCGCAACGTCCAACAGGTCTGACTTGTTACTGCGTCTGAACAGGCGCAGATCCTTCAGATGTCGTCGCAAAGTTGACATGCTGATGACAATACCGTCAAGACTGCTCAGTGACACCAAAATCTCCCAATGTCGTAAGCCTAAATCAAAATAAAAGCGTATCAAACTGGCTAAATCGTACATTTGCGCCTCGATAGTAGCATCTAGCTAGCTCCGCCTAAACTTACAGCCCTGGTGAAACACCGTATTTTGCTCATAAAACACTTACTTTTCTCGTTAAAACAGGATTTATCTTTCTCATAAAAACGGAAACTTTTCTCGGTAAAACAGGATTAATTTTAGTCGTTAAAACAGAAATTACTTTTCTCGTTAAAACAGGATTTATTTTTCTCATAAAAACAGAAACTTTTCTCGTTAAAACAGAAACTATTGTCAAAAAAACAGAAACTTTTCTCGTTAAAACAGAAACTTTTCTCGTTAAAACAGAAACTTTTTTTATTCAAATGAATGCAATACGTTGCCGTACAATCCAGACTTCTCCGGTGCCGTTTTTAAGAATTGTGCTTCAGAACAACTACATCGCTCTATTTGTACAGAGCTACGTTGCCTTAGGGCTTCGAGACACTACACTACACACTTTTTTTTTTTTTGGTCAGTTTGCTCTCTCAACATATCGGCTTTCATGTGGAAACAACAAACTTGTCCAATCTGCTCCTAAAGATGTTTTATTCTTTCATCGAATCCACTTCATCCATAGATTTCTCTGGGACATTGTAACTTCAAAGGCCTTTGTCTTAAAATGTATTTTTCTTCCACATAGACATAAAGATCAGACTGAAAGTAGCTCCTACACAACTTGTACAATCTTGGACTGAACAAGATTTTGATGAAACCCCCAGAAGAGTTTTTAATATCTAATTCTAAAACTGATTTATTGAAGTTTTAAGTAAAAAATTTTGGCAAAATTTGATTTTTTTTGGACAATTTTCAGTCAAATCTATGTTTAAGAAATTCCCTCTGTAAATTTTTTGTAACTAATATGTGCAGAAAATAAACAAAGAAATTTAAACCTGGTTTTGTCAATTTTTCAGATTTATATGTCCCAAATATGTATAATTTTGGCAATTATTACTCATAAAATGTCTTTTTTTTTTAATGGAATGAATGATGATGAAAAACTTGCAATACATTTTTTGCATTCTTACATTTATGTGCGTAAACTACAGGAAGTTTCAAATGGATATCTTTAAATTTAAGATTTTTCCTATTCACCTGCAGTGTGCAGTGTGTAGCGGCGGCCATGTTCCGTGGCGCCATGGCGTGACCACTATTGACCTTAGTCCTAAAGTTGCCATCTTCCGTTGTAGTTTACACGGGGCAGACGAGCTCAACAGAAAATAAGAGAAGTTAGTAAATGTGAGATATCAATCCAAAAACAGGCTTAAAAGCCATTTAAAGGCACAAGAATGGATCAAATGTGCACTTTAATTGTTAAACATTGACAGACTGGCAGCCACACCTCTTCCTCTCAGCCTCGGGGCAGCTGTGGCGACCATATTTTAAACCTGCACCAGTCTTATCCCAATTCTTTTTATAATCAAACCCCCATCATCCTTTGCACACGTCGCTCATTTGCATACTAATATTCACAAACAATACGGCGTAGATTCCCAAGTCATTCTGAGGATCGACCAATCGCGCGCCGGCTCCCTTTGGCCCCGCCCCCTGTCCGTCTCGGTCTGGCGCGCACAGTTAATTGGCTGCGGTCTAATTGGTCTCATTTACGCCGGAGACTGAACGCACGAGGCAGAAACAACAGAAGTGTTTCCCTGGAGATGACATGAGACAACACTAAACGTCGACATTACATCTGCTCCAGGGACGCACTTCTGCAACCGCCACTTTATTATAGTCCAAGATCTCCAACTACAACAGCCAATTAGACACGTGACTGTGGAGCAAAGAGGTTCATTAGAGTGAAGGAATTGAAAGGACGACCAAAAGTAATAATATATTCTTCAAAAAATCAATTTCTAGATGAGTTGAAATGTCTTGATTTTAGGATATTAATCTGAATTTTAGACATTTTGACTCGTTAAGATCAGTAGAGACTATTTATTTGATGGAACTAGATTATTTTACTTGTTTCAATACGTTTGTGACTTGTTTCAATACATTATTTCTTACTTCAGTCCAAATGATGATGATGCTAGTGGGTTAAAATCATTTGAGTTACCCTACTAACAAATTTATTTCCTTATTTTAAGCAAAGTTATTGCATGATCGGTCAGAAATATATTGAAACCAGTTAAATTATTCTGCAGCACATCAGCAATTAAATCTGAGTCAAAACTACTCAAACCCAGATAAAAATGATCAATTCAAGCTATTTTAAGCTTGGATAGATTTACATTTTAGATTATTTGTATTGAAACAAGTCAAACAGTTTGAAACACTAAATAATTTAGTTCCATCAAAAAAAGTCTCCACTGATATCAAGACATTTTAACTATTTTGGTTCATTTTCTACACATATTAGTTACAAAATTACAGAGATTTTGGATTTCTTATTTAGTTTAGTTAGTAAACTAGATTGGACTGATAATTGGCCTAAAAATTCAAATTTCACATCTTTTTTTTTTTTTACTTAAACCTTCAATAAATTCAATTAAATATGATCTGAATGTCCAGCAGGTGAAAAAGAAGTGAATTTCCCACAATGCACCTTGAAAAATAGTATCCAGCGCTGGTCACTCAACCGGTCAATATTAACCATAATGCATTGCGAGAGTCGGAAAAACTATAGTGAACAGCGACAGGTCACAACAGACTGAGTGAAAGCAGAAAGAGGAGGCGCCTAAAAGACCTGTTGACCCAAGATTATGAACAGAGCACTTCAAACAAACTGTCAGCAGCTTACTTTATCTTGAGCGGGGGATAGATCACAGGAAAAAAGTTGAAGAGTCCAGTCGTTTGATGTTTAGGGATCAGGGTTTGGGACTAATGTGGACACAGCTGATGTAACTGGACAGACAACCTTTAGAATTAATGCAAACATGGAATTTTACGCACAATAGCCCACATTAAAAATCATACCTAATGGCGCAGCATAAGACAAATGTTCAAATCTTTTAATTTTGTCAACATAAAGCTTAGACAGTGTGACTTGTAGATTTAGTCAAAGCGGGAAGAGGAACCAAAGCAAACCAGAGAATACTGTAACGTTAAACTAAATATTACTAAAGTGCTGTAGGCAGTCCACACAACCACTCAGAGAAGTACGATTTCTTAAAAAAAAAAAAAAAAAACAACTTACCCACATCTGGGCAGAGCTGGGATTGAACTAACAACCTTCTGATTTAAAGGCGACCGTTAAACACACAGTAATTAAGTTTCATACCGAGTTTTAAAACATTATTGCAGCCACTATGTTTCTAATTTACACCACACCTTCTCCTCTCGCCGCTGGAGCTCTGGTGAGTGTTTAATGAGCAATAAGCAAACATTACTGCACATTATTGCAACGTTTGTGAGGCGCAACAATAAGGTAACGACAAATTAAAAACTAAAAACGAATTAGAATGTTATTTATCATGTTCATAAATGTGTGCGCAGATATTTCTGGCTCAAACAAGACGTTCTGAAACCATAAATTAATCAAGCCGCACTTTATTTGTTCCAGAGGCGATTCTAGCACTTTGAGCTCTTAAATTCAATACGTGTGAAGCTCAAACAAAGGTCTCAGAGCAGCTCGCCAGGGGGAGTCAGGGCAGTGTGTGGAGAGTAACAGCCCTCAGGACACAAGCGCCCTTCCGTTTTGTCCTTTGGCAGCACAGTCAGTGTCCAGTGTTTTTCTTTTTTGGCTCCTGAGTGACGCTCCACTCTGTCACCGCCGTCACATCCAGAGGCAAAACACTAAATATTTTTTTTAAACGCGTATAATTTATTCATTAACGACTGTTACATGGTTAAGTCGGGGAGAGTTTGGGTTAGGGCTCAATAGTTGACTATTAAACAAAACTGGATGTGGAGACGTTGGAGCTCCACTCGACCTGGTGCTGCCCATCGGCTGCAGCCAAGACTCTTCTCCTTTTTCCCATTTTATTAATGATGAACACATGAAAATTCACTTCACAGGAGGAGTGTTGAACATATGAGCTCCAGTCATGAGCCACTGTACGTAATACAGATTAGAAAAACAAAAGTACACGGAGAATTCACAAAAAACATTTCTAAACATTTTTCCTATTGTACTCTCACTTTGCTTCCTCTTCTCTCTCCCCCTCCTCTTTCTTCCTCCCTCTCTCCTTTCTCTCTCCCCCTCCTCTCTCTTCTCTCTCTCTCTCTCTCTCTTTCTCCTTCTTCCTCTTCCTCTTCCTCCTCCTCCTCCTCCTCCTCCTCCTCCTCCTCCTCCTCCTCCTCCTGTTTGTTTGTTATGGTCCATGCTTTTGGTTCAAGGTCTAGTTTTTTGCTCCACTCACTTGCATTGATGAAAAACATACAAAGCGGTGAATGTTGCTACTGTGTGCAACCGCACGTCCAAAAGAAAGTCTTATTTTTTACTTTTCTCCTCTCGGCTCCAGTGACTCAGTTTTGCAGGTTTGAAAACTGAAGGACACATGCAACATTGAGAAAGACTCATTTTTGTTTTATTTTCTCTCTCAAGGCTGTGAAGTAGTTTTCTATCTGAAGGTACTAGTTTTTCAGATTTATTTTTGAGCTTGTGCTGCACTTTAAAGAAGACACATGTAGCTTTAGTCTGCTCTACAGACCGTATTGACTGTGATCACTAATTTATATTTTGAGCATTTTAAATTATATTGATCTAAAACAACACAACTAAAGAAACAAGTCCTTTTCCTGCGGTTTTAAAACTTTTACATAGATTTCTGTCTGCGCCTCAAGATCCATCCACGTTTTTTTTTTAATTTGTGGCAAAAATAGCTACGTGTTCCTACCTGTTCCATTGATTTTTGGCGTAATCTTTGGCGTAGTCTTAAAATAAAGATTACTCAAACATGCATGACCTACTTTAATGTAAATGTTCTTATTTCAGACCAGGGTTTGTTTATTTTACCTGAAAGTTTCGACTAGTTAAGACTTGTTTATTTAATGGAACTAGATTTTTACTATTTTTACTTGTTTATCCTTATTTCTTACTTATTTCAATACATTACTTACATTATTTACTTCATTTTTTTTCCTTTTTCTAAGATAAATTATCAATCTCAGCAATATCTTGTAACCAGTGAAATACTCATCACTAATCGAATCAGAATTGCTCAAGTCCAGATAAAAAAATGATAAATTACAGTCATTTTAAGATAGACTTACACTTGTTGCACTGAAAGCACACACTGAAAAAACTAACATGATTGCAGTATTTACCAAAACATATTCAAATATATTTCTCTTATGGACAGTGGGGTCTGAACTAAAAGCGCACCACGTTGAAAAAAAAAAAAAAACATCAGGAAGCAATCAATTTCAAGACGAGTCCTGCTCTTCCAACTGAACTCTTTCCCTCCAATTACTTTAACCAGCGCACTCGCTCCAGTCCGTCTGGTTTTTGAGCCGAGAGAGGAAAGAAAGGCTTTTTGGAAATGGACTTTAAAAGCACGAGCAGACAGAGCACTGCTGCAGGTGTGCCACCGAGCCTCAGATGACCTGCACTGAAAAAAACATGAACTTTATTTCTCTTATCTATATTTAATGACAGGAGCAGCGTGTGGCCCTGGGCTCGGCAGCATCACCTCTGTGTCACTTATAGAAACACGATATACAAGTGCTGACTGCTCCACCGCTGTGAGAGGACCAACTGCATGGACGTAATTTATGTTTTCTCATGCCACCGACCGGGTGGGTGCGGAGGTAACTTTTTCATTCATTTTTCAAGGTGAGACACTATAGACTCTTGTTTTTTCATCAGTTTGCGCTCTCAACATATCGGCTTTCATGTGCAAACAACAAACTTGTCCAATCTGCTGCTAAAGATGTTTTTTTTCTTCCATTTAATCCACTTTCTCTGGGACATTGTAACTTCAAAGGTCGTTTTCTTAAAATGCATTTTTCTCCCACAGAGACATAAAGATCAGCCTTGAAGTAGTTCCTACACAAATCACACTTTACAAACTTTGACTGAACAAGATTTTGACAGAATGTACAGAAGGATTTGTGGATATGTAATTCTAAAACTGATTTGTTGAAGTTTTAAGTTAAAAAAAAAAAAAAAAAGTCAATATTCAGTCCGATCTAGTTTACTCAGAAACTAAATAAGAAATAATAAGAAACCCCTTTACACATGTTTTTATAACTAATATGTGTACAAAACAAGAAATTTAAACCTGGTCCAGTCCATTTTTCAGATTTATATGTCCCAAATATATGTAATTTTGGCTGTTTTCACACATAAAATGCCTTAGTTCAGTATAAAAAACACGAAATGATGAAAAACTTGTAATATATTTCTCTTTTACTTTTACGTTACAAACTACAGGAGGAGTTTCAAATTGATATCTTTTGATTTAAGATTTTTTTCTTATTAACCTGCAGCGTCTCACCTTAAGAACTTAATCGTAATCATGTGGTTACTAACGACGACAAAGATGTATCACTTTGATTATAATCTTTTCAGAATCTTTATGAACTGCAAACATTTTAGTACAATTTAGATTTTAAATGTGTCCTGTCTTTAAACTCAAAAAGTCTAAGGGAAATACAGGTGGGCAATATTGACAAAAATTACAAAATTATCTCAGTATGTTTTTGCATTACCTCAACAATAATATTTGGACAATATTTTCACAAACCATTAGGAACGTACTAAAATGTGTTTGTAAATGTCTTGTTGAGGTTCAAGTCTTGCACCAAACGCAAATAGAGCAAAACATTAACCCAAAAGTGCAGAAATATCACTTTGTGCAAGATTATATTAGTCTTTTTAGTCTTTTTTTAGCTCATTTTTTATTGTTTTAAGGTTAATGTTAGACAAGTATCCTCGATATTTTAATTTTGGAAACAACTATTGCGATATTATACATTTTCTGCTGTATCTCTCTCATCCTGTAATGGTACAAAGTACATTTACTATTTTACTTTTCATTATAAAAAGTGGAACTGAATCTGGACTAGACCAGGACTAGACCAGGACTAAACCAGGACTAGGACCAAACCCACTCTATTTGAGGTCAATCTGCTCTGATGCCCATTTAAAACAGACATGCCGACTGTTTTTGGCTGAAGGCTGCACTTTTAGTCACTGAACTGTAGAGAGAGTGTGTGGTGTTCGTGTTTGTCGGCTCTTGTGAATGTTTTGTGTTCTTCGCTGCAGACAACAGAGTCAGGCCTGATTAAATGCATTTCAATCATTTTCCTGTGCGAAAAATGGAAGGAAATTAAATGAAAATAAATCATAACTATTGGTGTTTTCACAATGACTACATTTCAGACTCTATTTGATACTAGCAGATAATATCGACACCTATTTTGATACCACAAATAATTATACATGCCCTTTTTTAGGTCAATATTATAGAAAAACAATAAATAATAGTACATTCTTTATTAAACATTGTGGTCCTTTATTATTTCTGAGGATAACTCTCAAGATCATTCTAAAACTGTTCACGAAAGGTCAAATTTTGTACAGTAAAAGTTTGTTTTTAGTCTAGTTTCGATGCTTCTTTCATTATTGATTAAAATCTGATTTTCGAAACTTTTGACAACCCTATACTCAAACAAGAACCAAACCCGATCAAATTAAACTTTATAAAGCGTTTTCATACAAAGATTGATATTATATCATATGACAGGTTTTTCTCATTTTCTCATTTTTGACTTTATTTGCTGTATTAATACCTATTAAAAAACATAAATAACAGTTTTATACCAATCAAGTAGCTGTTTGTGGAGAACATTACAGGAAGTAAAAACAAATTGACATAACACCAGGGAGACAAAGGTTATGCATAATTTAAACAAAAGAAACTACTTTTTGACCCTTTAACATTAATTCAACAAATTAAAGGCGTTCACATGTATTTTATTTGTCAAAAAAGAAAACTGACATTAGATGAGGCCCAGTGTGGTCGCGTGATAATTTCCTAGTGTGATGTCATCATTTGAGTAGTCCAACGCGTCACAGCCAAAATCAATTTGCAGAACCCAACTGTTCCCACCATCCCACATTAACCCGCTTAAAATAATGGGCATAGAGCCGAATACAGATGAACCAGTTGAGGAAGCACCATCAGAGGAGCCGTTTGCACCGGGGCAGAGAGTCGCCCACAACCGGCCACCGCTCCTGGGCCCCTCAGAGGAAACACTGTACAATGAAAGTAAATATGAATAAAAAGTAAGATCTAAAGTTTGAAGTAAAAACATGAAAACTATAAAAACCTAAATAATAAATAAAGTAAGTAAAATAACAATAAATGAATATTAAAAAAATAAAAATAACTATATCAATCATTCAAGCTAAACTAAAAAGGAGGGTCTTGAGTAACCTTTTTATTATTTTATTAGTATTTATTAAATACTGTACCTATAGTCATAACCTTAAAACATTGAGAGACTGCTACGCCGCAGTCTACCACAGTTTCCCAACCAGGGGTACAGGGACCCCTTGGGGTACGAAAGAATTACCAGGGGGTACTTGGAATGGTTTCAGGTTTTAAAATACAATAAAATGTTCGATTTTCTGTGTGTGAGACAAGCTTAGGGGGGACTTGAGACAAAGAAGGTTCGGATCGGCTTTAAATTATAATAAAAATTTGACTGTTTTTTTTTTTAGCTTTTTAACAATATTATGACATTGTTTCCTCATCAAAAGTAGTATTTAACTTCATTCAGGCTGTTTTGTCTCAAAATGATGTTAAAAAGCCAATAACAATGTACTTTATGCATAACTCTTCAAAACTGCAATGGTACTACTACTACTTCTACTTTATTTACTATGCCTACTATTACTGCTACTAACTTCATATTTAAGTTCTTTAGACATCCAGCTACTCTTGAGCACTGGATCAATACCTTCAAGTTGAATGCACTTTCTAATTCATCCCACAGGAAATCTTTTAAATAGATTTCCAGGTTAATAAAGCCTAAACAATTAAAAATGACTAGGAAAAAAGTGGATTGCAGGTAAAATGAGGTCATCTTTGCGTTCCGCGGCAGCCATATTGGATCTCCACTGCTCGCTGGGGACGTTTGTTAATTCCCTTTTCTGCGTGACGTTCTTAGAGCTGTCGTTGTGCGGCCGTCCCTCGAGAGGCAGAGCAACAATAAGGAATCAATTAAAATCAATGAGGGACGCGGGGGAATTTCAGCGCTCAGGCGTGGAGCTTTTATCCTGGAATTACTGTTAACGCTAGGTGTCGGTTTCTGCTGTTATCGAGCCGCTTCAACGATTTTTAATGACACCTCAACATGGAAAACTAAACGAGTGGGAAAGAATACAACTGCCACATGACTGGTAAATTTAAAGGTTCACTATGTCACTTTTCAGGTGAAGGGCTATTTTGAATGTTTCAGAGCGTAGCATTAAACTACAGCAAAACAAAGCAGTGCCACCCATGGAGCATGTCTGTGAAGTTCTGGATCAGCCTGTACAACAGCGTGTTCCAGTTCCTGCCAATATTCAGCAACTTCGGTGGTTATTTTGGTCACACCAGATACTCACTGTTTTTAACCCTCCCAGACCTACACAATAAAGCAAAATGAAACACTCCAGAGTGTCCTTTTATTGTGGCTAGTCTAAGGCACACCTGTGCAAGATTCATGCTGTCTAATCCGCATCTTGCTATGCCACAGTTGTGAGGTGGGATGGATCATTAATGCTGATATTGCTCAGTAAGACAGAACACCCCTGTTGGTGTTGACCAAACCTATTCCACGTGGACTGCATTTACCTGAAACATTCAACATGAAATACAATGTCTAGACTTCAAATCAAGTTAGTTGGGCTTTTAAGTTATTTATTTGGGTTTGTGAAATTATTCAATCATTTAATTTTCATACGAAAATGTGCAAACATACTTAACTCTGACTCTAGCGCATGTGAATAATTGTGACTAAAGGCACTGTACATATTTTTTACTGTTTCCTGAAACGTGAAAAACAAAACTAACTCTGTAACTAATTTTTTGCATGTAATAAAGTAAAATCTGTGTTGCTCCAGCACAGAAATAATGTAAAAGCATCTATTTGGGTAAAAATTAGCCCACAGCACTTTCTCTGCGTCTATTTAGAGTGTTTTATTCTACGAGAAGCAGTAAGTGTTCCATTAGCATGCTAATGTAACCTTTGATTTATGTGTAAGTTATTATTCACATTTATTTACATTTAATTGGTTAATTTGTATTTTGTATATTTGGGGATTCATATATATTGATTTCTAATTATATCTTATTTTGGGTACATTTTATTAATTTATCTTTGCCCCATTATTTTGGTTCCTATTGTTTCTAGTAGAGCGCATTTGTAGAGCGCACAAAGAATTAGCGCAGGGAGCACGTTGTGGTGTGATCAAGAAATAAAGACACAGTGGAACACTGTCCTGCCGTGCTGGTTATTTCGCAAGGAAGACAGCAGAAACATTTATGCTCAAGCTGAACTGTAACCCGCCATACCCACAGCCTCAAGAGTCTGGTAAGACAAAAATAAAGGGTTACACTAATATTTGTTAGCTTTACCCGTGACGGCAAAACTGACTCTGGGCTGAGACTCGTGAAAAGTGCTTAAGATGCTGGGAAAGTGAGAGATACATGAGACTGATGGAAAGAGATGACATGACATAGTTCTGTTTTTCAAGTTTCATAACAGTCAAAATCAAGTATAACACCTAATTGCATTTCAAAAGTGTGATTAATTTGATTAATTTTTTGAATGGATTGACAGCACTAATTTGTTCACAAACCTTTAAAGCGCCACCTACTCATGACCCTAAGCTACTGTCAGTGTCCCAACCAAAGCTTCACTTTATTCAGAATGCCAAAATTTTGATACTGGTGGCTGTTAAAAAAAAAATCACAAACACCAGCCTGGTGATGTTTCTTAAATCAGAGGATATTTGCTATTTTATGTTATGAGTCTTACAGATACACAGTTGTGTTTGCTGCGTTAGTCAGTCACGTTTGGTCAGCTCAGTCTTAAAGGGGACATATCATGCAAAATCTACTTTTTTGGCCCTTAGATCCCTTTTATTGTGTACTGTGGGTGTCTGGTAGTGGCTAAAAGTTGAAATTAATCACTTAAGTAGCTGCAGAGATATATTTATATACATTTTGCAACATATTTCTCAGTTCGTTCGAATTTCCGCATTATCTGTTACGTATTTTTATCTATCACGTCACAGCGGAACTACTAAACAAGGTCAAGAGCTTCCGGCAGAGACCGCCATCTTTATTTTCCTCGTAGCGATTTTGTAGTCCAAGCACAAAGATGTCAAAGGTGCGAGTGGACAAGTTAAAATGCTCTGTTCTTGGTTGTGTTACCAGCACAACTCATTACACCGACCGCCTGCATCCGAACAACTGAGATCGGCTGGTTACGTTTTATTTTTCGTGGTAATGTACCACCAACAGTGGGGAAAGTTCCGTTTGTGTGCTAAGCACTTCAAAGAGGAGTGCTTCAGTAACCTCCGCCAGTACAACGAGGGATTTGCTCAAAGATTGCATTTGATCGAAGGGTCAGTTCCTTCGGTCTATGGAGATGACGATATAATGGAGCGGTAAATCAAGAAACGCTCAAACACTGTTTATTAGACCTATTTTTTATCCAGTCATTCTTTACCTGTGTTCTGGCCATTTGTGAGGGATTAGCATTACACCTGTAGCTGACCATCTTTTACTCGGCTGTTTTCCAGCTGCTTAGGGCACATGTCTTTATATATACATATAATACATTTATTTTTTAGGTTTTCATAAGGCAGAACTCACATCAGACTGCTCGTAGCTGACGTTAGCATGTCGCTAGCGTTAGCATGTCGCTAGCATTAGCGCGCAGCAAGCGTAGCCCGCAGCACCTTAACTACACTGACTGACTTGACAGTAGCCTTTTTCCCCGGACTGTTGTTGTAGTAAGATGGTAAAGTGAGGGTCCATTAGACAACCTGCTAATATCTTTCACACACAGTTAAGCTAACGGAGCGCATAGCGAATTACATAGTAGTAAACAAACCATTGAGATGCAGCCATTTGAAGTCTTTGCTGCGGAGGATCGTCTTCTTCGATTTCCTCTTGGTCTGTGTCAGACTCTGGCTCGTGGCTGGATGTTGATTTCTTCGCTTGTTTCCATTTTTCGATTGTCATTACGTTTTTTCTAACTTTGGAGAAGTTTTGGATCCGACAGACAGACTGTGTTTGGGACTACAACAATGGCTGAACGGGGCGGAGTCTGCGTGCAATGCGCATGGGAGGGGGTGGGGTGCGAACTAACTCATTTGCATTTAAAGAGACAGTGCCAAAACAAGGCGCTCAAAAGCGCTCCTTACAAAAGGGGTAAAAGAGAGGCCTGTAGAAAGAAAATTAGGAGGAATTCAGACTGTAGATTGCAGGTACAGTATATTTAGACCCCAGGTAAATGTTTTAAATGTTCAAAAGGTGAAAATAAAAGCATGATATGTCCACTTTAATGGTTGCAGTTGCCCTGAGACAGACTGAGAGAAATGTGACTGCCATTTCCTCCACACATTCATCCACAGATGTAATGCTGCTGCTCGTCCTCACTCTGACCTGGCATCTTTGTACCACTCTCTCCACTCATTTCTACTCACTCAGGAGAAAAAATTGTTTAATTTCTGTCTGGATCCAAAGTGCTCTGCTGGCATAGACCACAGATCCATACACGAGGAGCGCATCAAAATGTGGAGCAAACAAGTCCGCAGACAGCAGCTCTAGGCGGGATGTGAAATATGGGCCATGATCTGTCACTGAAGACCAACTGAAGACCTGAAAACAAGAGCTGTCTAAAGGAAGAGCTCAGCAAAGACACATGTGAAAAGGAAAAGTGCTTGTTTATTGTTCCAAAATTCTAACCAGACGTGCAAAGTCACTTCCAAAAGTTTATCTTTTTAAATTACTCTTGTTTGTTTTCCAGATGTGGCTAATCTGCTGGACTGGCCACGCACCCTGCCGCCTGGTGCTCCCTGGAGAAGCCTATCTCAGGCGTGTGGAGCACGAATGCTCCTTCATCTCTGTTCATGTGACCGGTTTCTTGATTTCCTGCAGTATCCAGCGTTTGTTTGGGAAGATCAGCTTATTAAAGACACCTTAAGGTAAAAAAAAAAAACTACTTGAACAAACAAAATGTATTTAGCTCTAAAGACTATATTTACAAAGTATATGTTCATTTAGCTCGATACTTGTCACTGCTATGGGAGATTTAGGATAATTTAACTGTCCCACAGCACTTAATTTAGCGTCCAAATGTCCACACTATTCCCCATACAGGGCACTAAATGAAATGACTGAATGATGAAGCAGAAAGAGGAGCTGTTTAAACAAACTGTTGAGCCGAGATTATGAATAAAACACTTTAAACATCAGAGGTGCTAGCGTTAGCCACTTGCCTTAGCTTGAGCTGTGAATAGATTGCAAATCTCCGGCAAAAAGTTGAATAATCCAGTCCGTTTGATGTTTCACGTGCGATCCACGATGAATAAAACTGATTGTTAGTCCATAAATATGTGCGTGTCCGGCAGATCCGACCCACAGTCATCGTTACAGAAATCCATTTTATCTGAGTTTTGACCACTTTTTTTTCCTCCCAGACGCCAGAGTCACATAACCCACTAGAGGAGAAAGTAGTGATGTCCAAATCACTCCAGGATTGTGTACACTTTTCAGTCCACTCAAGAGTGCAGGACTGTGGACTGGAAATGATTACGGGGTCTCCCTGTGATATGGGGAAACACTGAAGATGTGTCGAAATGAATACATCCTTCAAATCCAGTGCTAAATGTAGATTCCTGTTTGTTGACCTAAATTTTATTTTGAGAATAAAAACCCAGAAAAATCAAACGGCTGAAAAAGTAGAAGTAAGGAGGACATTCAGACACAGCCTTGGACTCAGAAACATGTTATTTAAGCACAGAAAGGTAATGAGTTGAACTATATGTGATCCCAAAGTCTGTGTCAGTGATAAACGCGAGAGTAGAAGTGTTCCTGTTGTTTATCTGGTATTCTACAACTGTTTACTTGATCTTCTTTTGTTTAATGTGTCCAATACAGACTAAATATTTAGCAGATTGTTAATTAGTTATTAGCCTGTAAATGCTTTTTCACATTTTAGTTGTGTTATAAGCTTTTACAGGAGAAAATGTCATCGCTCACCATTGACTCTCATGCGTTTTTGCTCAAATCCAGAATGTTGTGATGTCACCTGCGCTAACTCTTCTGCTTTATCAATCTTTTCACTGCACTTCGCCGTCACCTGCAGTCAAAAGTCTCAGTGCAGCTCATAGTTGGGTTATTGTTATGCCTGCAGATCATGTGACAGGGCAGTTTGAGGAGAATAAAAGCCCTCAGGACCAAATACTCCTCGGTCTTTGAGTGCTGGACAGGGAGATTGTACAAAGACTGATGGTGTAAACAGAAGCACCAAGAGGAATCAAAATATGTAAACTCCACACAGAAAATAAATTTGATTTGCAGTGGAGCCTGTGCAGGAGAAAATCAGGTTTGGTCACAGTAAACGGGTCGGTCCGAGTGAGCAGCGGAGGCCTGACGTGCTCCAGGTCGGCTGCTGTCGGGAGAATGTAACAAACAGGCTCTGAGCTGTGATTCACTGTGGCGTTATGTATCGCCGGGGCTTCTGTGGAGCCGCTCTTAAATGATCAGATTAGTCTCCCGCTCGGCAGAGGAGACGGCAAAGAAATGACTAACGTACGACGAGAAACAACAGGCAGCAACGGAGCATGACAGTAAGGGTTTGAAGAGAAGCAGAGGACAAATTCTAAAACATGAAGCTGCAAAAACAAAAAGCACTGCGTAACCTTTCTGCTGTTTGTTTTTTTTTTTTAAGCTCAAAGTGAACAAGCAATTTTATGGATAAAATTATGGATTTAAACTGTCAAACGTGTCTGATGTATAAAATGGATGATAATGAACAAAAACTAAAGAATCGCTGTAAAATAATCCAACTTTGATATGACTACTGCTACTTAAACACATAATAAACATGTTTTAAAGTAAAACAAGTTGGATAAAAAAAAGTTGCAGAATCAGAAAATGATGCCACCTGCTTGTCTCCATGGAGATTATTAAAGGGGACATATCATGCAAAATCTACTTTTTTGGCCCTTAGATACCTTTTATTGTGTACTGTGGGTGTCTGGTAGTGGCTAAAAGTTGAAATTAATCACTTAAGTAGCTGCAGAGATATATTTATATAAATTTTGCAACATATTTCTCAGTTTGTTAGAATATCCGCATTATCTGTTACGTATTTTTGTCTATCACGTCACAGCGGAACTACTAAACAAGGTCAAGAGCTTCCGGCTAACCACCATAAAACTAAAATAAAACCTGGAAGATGAATCCAAGATGGCCGTCCTGTTTATCCCTATGGAGAGTGCTCATTGGCGCATGACCCCAAAAAAGTTTCTTACTTCCGCATTTACTTCCTGATACGAAGGCTGACATCTTTGTTTTACTTCCTGAAACGATGGCTGCCATCTTTGTTTTACTTCCTGAAACGATGGCTGCCATCTTTGTTTTAGGGCGCCACGTGACGACAATCCCCCACTTCATATAAAAACGGTAATTTCGGTGATTTTAGAAACGGTAGAAAAGAACATTTCCTTCTATTTTATTTAAATACAGACAATAATTCAGTACTGTCTGCAATTATAATGTGCAATTTTAGAAAAAGGCTGGTTCCAAGAGGCTGCAGTACCTCGCACGGCCACAAATCAATCTGGGACCACAGACAGAGGGGGCGTACCTTATCCAGTTCTTTTAATACATCCATGCTAACCACTCAGAGACCGCCATCTTTATTTTCCTTGTAGCGATTTTGTAGTCCAAGCGCAAAGATGTCAAATGTGCGAGTAGACAAGTTAAAATGCTCTGTTCTTGGTTGTGTTAACCAGCACAACTCATTACACCGACCGCCTGCATCCGAACAACTGAGATCGGCTGGTTACGTTTTATTTTTCGTGGTAATGTACCACCGACAGTGGGGAAAGTTCAGTTTGTGTGCGCTAAGCACTTCAAAGAGGAGTGCTTCAGTAACCTCCGCCAGTACAACCAGGGATTTGCTCAAAGATTGCATTTGATCGAAGGGTCAGTTCCTTCGGTCTATGGAGATGACGATATAGCGGAGCGGTAAGTCAAGAAACGCTCAAACACTGTTTATTAGAACTATTTTTATTCAGTCATTCTTTACCTGTGTGCTGGCCATTTGTGAGGGATTAGCATTACACCTGGAGCTGACCATCTTTTACTCGGCTGTTTTCCAGCTGCTTAGGGCACATGTTTTTATATATACAAATAATACATTTATTTCTGATGTTTTCAGAAGGCAGAACTCACAATCAGACTGCTAGTAGCTGACGTTAGCATGTCGCTAGCGTTAGCATGTCGCTAGCATTAGCGCGCAGCAGTAGCCTTTTTCCCCGGACTGTTGTTGTAGTAAGATGACGTGAGGGTCCATTAGACCAGCGGTTCTCAAACTTTTTCAGTCACGACCCCCAAAATAACAATAGTTCACATTCGCGACCCCCAAACACAAAAGACAGGTGACACACAAAGTGATAAATCAGCCTTATATCTAATGTTTGATTTTATTTTGAAAATATAGACCTAGTGACTTAAATAGGTCAACAAATAGGAATCTACATTTACCACTGTATTTGAAGGTGTCAAGCCTTTTTAAAGACTATTGTATCAGTTGTCCCCCATCATCTGGGGACCCCCGGAAATCATTTCGCGACCCCCATTGGGGTCCCGACCCCTAGTTTAAGAACCACTGCATTAGACAACCTGCTAATATCTTTCACACACAGTTAAGCTAACGGAGCGCATAGCGAATTACATAGTAGTAAACAAACCATTGAGATGCAGCCATTTGAAGTCTTTGCTGCGGAGGATCGTCTTCTTCGATTTCCTCTTGGTCTGTGTCAGACTCTGGCTCGTACATGTAAGGCTGGATGTTGATGTCTTTGCTTGTTTCCATTTTTCGATTGTCATTACGTTTTTTCTAACTTTGGAGAAGTTTTGGATCTGATGGACGGACTGTGTTTGGGACTACAACAATGGCTGAACGGGGTGGAGCATGCATGCAGCATGGGAGGGGGTGGGGTGCGAACTAACTCATTTGCATTTAAAGAGACAGTGCCAAAACAAGGCGCTCAAAAGCGCTCCTTACAAAAGGGGTAAAAGAGAGGCATGTAGAAAGAAAATTAGGAGGAATTCAGACTGTAGATTGCAGGTATAGTTTATTTAGACCCCAGGTAAATGTTTTAAATGTTCAAAAGGTGAAAATAAAAGCATGATATGTCCACTTTAAAGGAAAAAATATGCATTTTTCATATCTTTATTAGCCTGTAAACATGCTCTTGAGTACCTTAAATTTGCCATCTCATGTTTTAAAACTTTAATTTTTTTTATTATGCACTAAATAAACATTTGTTCCTCTGCTGTTTGCCCTGAAACTTACTGAGTTAATGCATCCTGTAGATAGTGCCTAGCATTTACACATTTTAATTATGTTATTACTTAAAGGTGGAATGGAGGATTTCGGGCAACAAATCAGAATCTCATTTCCTCGTGGGTAGCACAAATAACTGGTCCGCTCAGGTGTCAATCATTCTCTGTGTGCTAGTGCACGCCCGCAGGCTCGTCCAGGGGAAACGCTCGTAGCCTAACAGTTACAGTGATCGTGTTTAGACAGCAGAAAAGTCTGGTGTCTGGTGACGATTCAAGGTCTTAAAACAGCAGAAGATTCTCTGATAAATGACGTCTAAAATCGGGAAAAAAATATCGATGGAGGGAGTTCAGCAGGAAGTGTTTTTGACGGTCGGAGGGAGAGGATTTTTCTAACCAGCATTCTTCAAAACAACCATTTAATGCCATTTTATAAACATTTCAGTCAAAGCATCGATCAGAGCCAAAGCAAGGAAAATGAAGTGACGACGGCGTGGACATCTCCTTTGAGAGCCAGGAGTCGTAACAACCTGTAAAATAAAATTTTTGGTCTGATTTAAGTCTAGCTTAGTCCTGGTTTTAGCCTGGCTTTAGTTTAACATCTGAGGTTGTGCAGACGACATCCTAACATTTGGTAATTCTGACAAGAAGAAGAAGAAGAATTTTTATTTATAGAGCGCTTTTCCGCCTAATAGGCACCCAAAGCGCTTTACAAACCGTTGAAACTACAGTTGCCGTTACAACAGAACATATACAATTACATTTATAGACAATACATAAGCAAGACAAAGCAGGTAGCTGCATTTGGTAATTCTGACAAAGCAGCACAACTGTGTGAAAGTCAACGTAATCTGCTCTTGTGAGCGCTCAAGACACATCTAAAATGTAGAAGAGCAGCTGCAGTCTGGTGAAACATTTAAGTCTTCAACACTGCAAATTATTTAGTGGACCTTTGATATTAAAAAAAAAAAAACAATACTTGAAATTGAAAGAAACAACAAGCACAATTTAAACTAAAGGTAAACTTTGAGAGGAACAGTAGCTCCACAAACAAAAATGCATTGAATAATTTGACATAATTCTGTCTTTTAAAATGATGTAAATGCATAACCTCCTGTAATTGTTACATGTTCGTAGGAGTTTTCTGCGATCCATTATATCATTAAGTTATTATCAACAGTAAAAGCTGAGTACTTTCCCTTCAGTTCTTCTTTTGCTCCTGAACTACACGGCTCTTTTGACTCCGGTCTCAGCCCTGGTGGCAGAGAGGCGCCCGCCACTTCAATTAAAGTCTACCTTTGTGAAGTATGTGCCGTTTAAGAGAATCTATATCCACTGTGTGACCGTCAGAGAGAAGAGCAGCTCTTTAGGCCTCGCTCTCATTCACTCAAACTGGATTAAAGGCACCGCTAACCCTCCACACGACCTGCCGCAGTAAAAGCTCCGCTGAGGGGGAGAGAGCAGAGGATTCAAGGCCTTATGTCACGCATTATTCAACGTTTTAAACTCTTTACTTTGCATAAGACAGTTGGTAAAATTGTACTTCTCAGAGTCGTTTTTAGACACCTGACAAAAGTGTAAGTTGACATTTAAAAATATTCTGCGTTTTTCATATTATTAGCCTTTAAACATGCTCTTGAATGTCTTAAATTGGCCACATCATCTTTTAAAACAAAAAAAGGTTTCTTATTCCTGCAGCAGTTATCGTGTTTAGAGGCAAAAATGCTCAGAGCAAGTTAATGATGATATAAGGACTAAAAACAGGAAGATTCTGTGATAAGTGACATATGAAGTCTGAAAATACATTAAAAAATCCCAGAAGTTCAACAGGAAGTGTGTTTGACGCACGGAGGGGTGAAGTTTTTCTGATACATTCCTCAAAACAGCGTGGATGTAACTGAATGTTACTTCAGGTGTTTTTGATGACGGAACATTGTTTAAAGCTAAAAAAAAAAAAAAAAAAGGCACTGTAGCAGAATATGTGTCCTTTAAATAATTTGAACGTTTGTTTGTAATTATAGTAATTATTATAGTTTGAAATTAAGTATAACAGAATTTACTCTAACTTGAGTAATAGTTTAATATTTTTCACTCTTATTTGAATAATTTCTTGGGAAACTACTTTACTTCTACTTGTGTAATATTATCCTGAAGTAACAGTACTCTTCTGTACTTATGTTAAAATTGTACTTAAAGGACAAATATTATACATTATTTGTTTTGCTATTAGCCTTTAAACATGCTCTTGATATCTTTACTTTCCATAAGATGTTTTAGAAGTAAAAAATAAATAAATAAAGGACTTCTACGTCTCTGGCTTTATCCGTGCGAGGAACTGAGCTTAGGGTTCCATCTACTGGCAGCAGAGGGAATTACATACTAGAGAGAAAAGAATATTGTCTTTCTCCCGCCGTGTCGATGAAGCTACACGCTGTTATAATGATCGGGATTTGACGGCATGAATGCACAGAATAAGTCTAGTGATGATTTGTGACTTAAAAACAGCACAACAAACGTCAAACATCGAGAAAACGTCAAACATGGGGGAAGTTCAAAGTGTTTGTGACGGTCGGAGGGAGAGGATTTTCTAACCACGATTCCTCAAACTAGCGTGAATGAAGCTGAATGCAACTCCAGGTGTGTTTTTGATAATGGAATATTGTTAGAACATGGTTAAAAGTTCAAAAAAGTACATTTAGCATGTTTATCCTTTAAAGCTGGGGTACCCGATTTTCACACTGCGGAACCGGAAGTAGGCTTTTAAATCAATCTAACTTGCTCCTCGCTCTCACAAATCATTTGGCACATGGTTAAAATTCACATGCATTAATTTCTGGTCCTGTGCACAGCTTTACAACAGCTTTTTTCATACGGAAAAGTGAAACTGGAGAGGACCACCCAAGCGCAGCCAATCAGAGCGCTGCATTTAGCGCTTACTTTGAGACAAAATACTTTATTATTAGACGCAAACAGAACACAGAGGTCTTAGTTTTGTTGTAAAGTGCTGCTTTTATGAGATAAAAGCAGCACTGTGTTTGGTGGAAAACACAAAATGTACTAATTTGCGCCTAAAAAATTAGGTACCACAGCTTTAAGTAAAAGTAAAGAAAGAAAAGTATTCATGCGAGCAACTCCTTCCCTCTGCTAAGCCATGAAATGTTATTATATTGATTTTTTCCCCCCAGTTCTTTGCTCTTTTTATGTACTGTATTATCACTGAAACAACCCGATGTGCTCTTCCTCGCCCGTACAGTCTGCTCGTCTTCAGTCTGTGGCAGCGGCGGTGGTTCAGTGACCTCGGACACTGATCCGTCCTGACAGGCTGAAGCAGGTGTAGCTCCTGTCCAGCACTCGGGGGTCCACCGCTGACCCCCTGTTCACCTAATGGTCGTTCACGTCACTCAAAACCCACTCCTCCTCCTCTTCCTCAGCTGAACTCGCTAAACCGTAAAGCTTTGTTGCCATATTGTCTCTCCCTGTGGCTTTTTGACCCTTCGTTATGTAAGATGGAAGTGGCACGGGAAGAAAAGTGGATTCAAAAGTAAATAAATAATAGTGACTGTAGTGGGTTAAGTATTTGTGTACAAACTACAGTTGCTGGTTCTAATGTTGTTCTTTGATTACGTTTTTCTTACTTGAAAAATAAATATAAATAATAAAAAAATAAAACTTGAACATTTTTGGTCTCAATATTTATCTCCTTCTGCGTTGTCTTCTTTTTCACCTCCTTTTGCTTCATTATCACCATCTTCATAATTATCACCTTTGTCATTTTCAGCCACACTTTTCTCTGGTACAGTATTAACTATAACATACATAGATCATAATTTTACATTTTGTTCATTGTAAGCAACATTGATTGAAAACCGTTCATTCTCACTGGTTTTAACCATAGACATAAAAATAGTGGACAGACGGTTGTTGCTCCGCCCCATTCATGATCATGCGGCTCAGTCATGGAGAATTCAGAATGGCCGCGGGTTAGCCCCCACCACTCCCCCCTTGGTGGGGAGGCAGGGGGAGGCCGACTTTGGGGCGGCCTTTTGCTGACGTACTGCCGTCGTTGCCTCCATGGTTACCGCCCACTCGTAGGTGTTTGGCTGCGTCCTGACATTTCCGGCGCGTAAAGCCCGCCTTCTTCATTAGATATGCAAGAACTTTAAAAAATCACAGCGGCTAAACCAGCCTGGTTCAAAAAAATTCACCCCCCTCACGCCTAGTGTACACTGAGTCCAGTCCGGTCGCGGTCCGGGACCCGCGCGGGTCTCTTGCAGACGCCTGTCACACCAGCTCCGGATAACTGCGGTCCGTTTTTGACGAAAAGCCACGAGATTCACGTGGTTTCGGCGAAGAGCACTCGCCAAATGACATGAAAGCCGCACCAGACCGCTGGGCGCCGGCAAAATAATAGACTTCTGGCGGATTCTTTCCGAGACCCAAGGGCTGCCGGACTCGCGTCGCAGAGCTCCGAGGTCGGTGTGCCAGGGCGCATTGATTTTAAGCACTTTCTAAGTCTTGCGGGACCCGCGCGGGTCCCGAACCGGAGCCGGACCGGAGTCGGTGTGCATCAGGCGTCAGCGTTGTCACAGAGCCGTGAGCTAAAGTTTGAGACCAAAGCCGTATTTTGAGCCAGGCTCTAAAGTAGGTTTTGAAACGTCTAACTCCCCATTGACTTGCATTGAATAATTCTACTTCCGCAGCAGCCCCTAGTGGTCAGCAGCAGATTGCAAACATGGCAGCCTACAGTCAGCGGCTCAATTTGAGCGCGGTAGCCTCGCCCACTGGTTTTAACAGACGAGAGCACATGACTATTGTTATTTGTTCTGTTTTAAAAGTGCTCTATAAATAAAGATTCATCACATTTATTATTATTAATTAGTAGAACCAGGTCCGTGGACTTCCTGCAGAACTGATAAGCTTCGCCTCTGAACCAAGAAGAAGAAGAAGAGTTTAAAACCAGGAAGTGACTGGGCGGCCCCTCTCCTCTCCAAACATTTCCGGACACCACATGGACCAGGTGAGCATGAAATACAAACAAAAAGTATTTTTAACCAAGAACCAAAGTAATCCAACTGTAAAACTGATCATATTCAAGTGTATTTTTATCAAATTATAATGAACTGAATTAAACTAACACAAATATTCATCAATAAAACAGTAAAACGCTTATGCTAACATGTGCTAGCTTTGTTTTGCTAAGTAGTTTAAGTTCAACATATAAAGTTATCACTGGAAATACGGAGGTTTTTTGCAACATCTGGTCTGCGTTTGGTGAGACATTATGTTCTGTTTATATCTAAAGAGTTTATTTGCAAAAACAGAAGTGCTATTTTAAATGTCATCGGAGGCTTGCAGTTTACTCTTTGTATCGTAATGATTTCAAAAGCCAGATGTATTCTACTGCAATTAAAGTATTATTCCATCTCTCTTTTTTAAATCCACCAGATATTACTGTATTTTAGTGAACAACATCAGCAGAAGACTGTAACAAAAAGAAACATTTTGAAATGGAGGCATCTGTTTTTGCTATTGAACTGCTTCGTCTGCTTTTTAACGTTTGGTTTTCATCCGAGTCTCCGCTCTCTCTCGTCCAATTATCTTTCTCAAAAGTGATCCAGACCAAAACCAGAGCTAACTTTATCTAAACCAGGTCTAAAGCAAGACTAAAACACTAAACCATTGTTGAACCAGGACAATAATAGGATCTAATCAGGACTAAACTGGGGCTAAACTGGGTCTAAACCAGCAAAGAAATGAAGACTAAACTAAAACTAAGCAAGGTCAAAACTAAACTCGAACTAAATCACACAAGGTCTAAAACCTCTAAGGAACGAAGCCAGGTCTAAAGACTAAACCATTACTGAACCAGGACTAAAACTGGAACCTAATCAGGTCTAAACTGGGGCTAGACCAGGAGAAAAAGAGAGATTTCACTTGAATAGATGCTTTTACAATATATCTGTGCTGGGGCAAGACAGATTTTACTTTATTACTTGCAAAAAAAATAAAAATGTGGCACATAACAAAACGATAACAATGTACAGTCCCTTTAAAGGGCATTGAAAGGGCATATTATTTGATGGCTACTGTTTTCAGAACTTCATTCAAGTAGATGTAACTTTATTATAGGTATATTTTTTGTACCGCACTGTTAGACTTTACACTGAGGGCATTTGGGGTCAGAAACAAAAGCCCGTCGTTACATTGCGGCTGATGTTCTATCTCCTGGTGAAGTCACGCTGAAGTGAGCAAAGTAGTACACGTCTCTCTGGAGGAACAGTGTTTTATTAAAACTCTAACCCAGTTTTTGTGCATTTATTTAATGTAATCTGGTTCCTGGTGAAATAGGCTCAAGCAGAGGATTCAGATGTTCTGGTTTTAATGATTTAAACTGATAAATATTCTAAAATGTTCAGGTTCTACATAGACAGTGGACATAAGTTTACTCTTGTCCTGTTTTGGTCTACACTGGACAAAAAGAAACGTTGACCACATTTAAATATAATGTACCTAAATATTTAAAGGTCCCATAACATGCAAAATCGACTTTTCAGAGGTTTTAACCTTCCTACAGTGCTATTTGGGCCTCGTATGTTGTGCCCAAAGTGGTTTTTTGATTGATTCCCGCATGCTTTCGCTAGAGAACTGTCTTTTCCGTCCCCCTCGGCTGAGCAGGCAGACGGGGGCTCCTCACAAGGATGACGCGCTTCACAAGGATGACGCAGTGTTTAAGCCACGCCTCCAGGAAGCGCGCAGCCGCAGAATAAAAACAGCTAATGCTAATGCTACACAGTAATTACACGATGGATACGACAGATAGAAGAGTTAGCTTGTTATTTACCAAACGGCAACGTCCGTCGTCGAGGTCCTGGAGCACGTCAAACTCCAGGTCAGATCCAGGACGTAGGACTCAGCACGACGCACCGTCAGGACGGATAAAAGGTTTATTCCTGTGTTTGTGTATCGCCGTTTACCAGAGCACACGGCGCATGCGCAACATCTCCGCTCTAGGCTTCAGCACGAGTTGGGCGGGGAGGCGCGCGAGTTGGGCGGGGGAGGCAGCCTGCTCTCTGTTCTGGGGGGTCAGATCTCAGAGTGAGCCGTTTGCTTTTGCAGGAGGGCGGCCAGTCCAAGAAATGGGTGTTTTTTGGAAACTGTTATGTTATGGATATTACACAACGCAAACATTTATCAACAAAGCCCTTGGAATAGACTGTGTAAAGGGCAAAATAGCAGAATATGGGACCTTTAAAATTCTTAATAGATCAGTTTAAAATATAATGCATTTGCCTTGGATCAACATGATTAAATGGAAAAAGGTGACATATGTCAAAATAGCATCGTAAATCTTTCTTTCCTTCCTTTCCTCCATTTTTCTTTCCTCCATTTTTCTTTCCTTCCTCCCTCCCTCTCTTCCTCTTTTCCTTCCTCCTTTCTTTCCTTTACTCCATTTTTACTTCAGTGTTTGTTTCGTCTTTTCCTTCAGTCTTTCTTTCCTTCTTTTATTCATTAAGTCATTAATTCCTTCCTTCCTTTACTTCATTAATGAGTTCCTCCTTTCTTTCCTCTATTCCTTCCTTTAGTCATTATTTCCTTCATCCTTTCTTTCCTTCCTTCTTCCGCTCTTCTTTCATTCATTTATTCCTTCTTTCTTTCTTGCTTTCCTTCCTTCCTCTTTTCCTTCAGTCTTTCTTTCCCCCTTTCTTTCTTTCTTTCCTTATTTCCTTCCGTCCTTCTGTCTTTCCTCTTTTCCTTCCTTCAGCCGTTCTGTCTTTCTTTTCCTTCCTTCCACTCTTCTTTCATTCATTAATTCCTTCTTTCCTTCTTCCTTTGCCCCTTTTTTTCTTTCCTGCACTCCCTTCCTTTTGTCTTTCCTCTTTTCCTTCCTTCAGTCTTTCTTTCCCCCTTTCTTTCCTTATTTCTTTCCCTCCTTTCCTTCAGTCTTCCCTCCTTTCCTTCCTTCCTAGTTTAATTCTGATGTTGACTTGTTTCTAGTCCAGATTTAGTGTTGATTTGACATCTAGATATTACAGTTCAATGCGAAGGCCACGGGACATCGTCACTCCAGCGTCGCTCACACGGCACGCTCAGACACACTAAACAGTCTTGCCCGAGGACACGACGACACCTGGAATTGCACCGACGCTGAGCCACGGCCACGTCGCACACCGTTAACACATCACTGGAGCCGTTTCTCCGTCTATTTCGAAGCCACTGCCAAAGCGTTGACACATCTTTGCGGCGGTTTCCTTGGAGATCGTGCAGCTGTGACTGTAATGAACTATAGTCCGAGAGAAAGGTGTAATCTTAGCAATCACAGAGAGCCGAGCCGACCAGAATCACTCGTTTTATTTCACTGGCGCAGACTATTTCATTCGGCTTTATTTGAGAAAGACAAATAATGACAAAAAAATACACCCCACAAACAGATCTAGACAAATAAGTTAAGGATATTCATCTTGTCTTCTTGAATAAAAATGTTTTGTTTCTTTTATAATCACAACATTTCTATTTTCTCTTATTGTCTGATAGAGAAGAAACAGCAAAACTATTCTAATTAAGAAGATCAAGATGAATATTCTTAACTTATTTGTTACTACGCCAACACTAAACAAACACTAAATACAAAACCAGGTCTAAAACTGGACTGAAAGAGCACTAAAGAAGGTTAAAAAACAAAACCAGAGCTTAATAATGTGTAATTGTTTTTCATAACTTTTAATGCTGACGTCATTTAATGTTGTTTGTTGAAACTGCTTTTACTTTGCTGCCTCTTGCCAGGACTCCATTGTAAAAGAGGGTTTCAATCTCAACGGGACTGTCCCAAATTAAATAAAGTTAAAATAAAAGTTAAAATAAAGGGGAAAAATTCAACCAGATCTAACCTGAACTAAGCCAGGTCTAAAACAAGACTAAACAAACACTAAACCATTATTGAACCAGAACTAATGCAGTACTAAAACAGGATCTGATCAGGACTAAACTGAGACTAGGTCTAAACCAGTAAAAAAAATCAGGACAAAACCAAGACTAAATGAGGTCAAAAATAAAACTAAAATGGAACTAAAGATACCAGGTCTAAAGACTAAACCAATACTAGACAAACTAAACCATTATGAACCAGGACTAAAACAGAACCTAATTAGGACTAAACTGGGGCTAAACTAGGTCTAATGCATGACAAAAAGTGGTCTAAACTAGGACTTAACCAGGAGTAAATTGGCACTAAACAAGGTTAAAACTATCACAGGACTAACTCAAACAAGGTCTGACAATACCAACACACTTAACTGTACCAGGACTAAACTGGGGCTACACTAGTCTAACCCAGGACTAAATGAGGACTGAACCAGGTCTAAAACTGGACTAAATAAGCACTAAGCAAGGTAAAGTAGGTCTAAACCAGTACTGCAGCAGGGTTAAACCATATAAAATATAAACTAGCTCTAAACCCACATTAAACTGGTCTAAACAAGGACTAAACCAGATCTAACCTGAACTTAGTCCGGTCCAAAGCAAGACCAAACAAACACTATGAAGATTTTCTCAACCAGGACTAAACTGGAGCCAAACTAGTTTTAAAACGGGACTAAAATAGGGTTTAAACTAGGTCTAAAACAGGACCTAATCAGGACTAAACTGGGGATAAAAATGGGACTAAAGTAGTACCAAATAGGGCTAAACTAGGTCTAAACTAGGTCTAAACTTGAACCAAACTAGATCTAAACTTGGGCCAGGGCCAACAGGGGCTAAACAGGGAAAAAAACAGGACCTAATCAGGACTAAACTGAGGATAAACAAGCTCCAAACCAAGACCAAACCTGGACAACACCAGGACCACATACTAATCCATAAAAGTAAGTTTTCCTCGACGGTAACGCATGACAACTCATAAATAAGAGAATATAAGAACTCCAGACGATGCAAAACTAGAGCTTCTCTTGCAAACCCGTGTGACCCGCGGTCCCACTTAAACCGATCAGGAGAACTGGACTAGACTAGATATTTGTTTTAAACTTTTCTATCGGGTGTAGCTCCAGTTTTCAGAGTTAGCGCTGCGTCTCTCCCGCACAGACGAGCTGGACGTCCCTCTCGGCCACAGAAGATGGAGGGCTGAACAGCGCTGTATCATTCTCTGTCTGACCTGAAGCGACAGGCAGGACCACACCTGTCCACCGTCCACTGACCAAACCAACTCAGCGTTCACAACAACAGCCCCACAGCTACATCCATACAATGTACTGAGGTGTAGACCGGCATATGCTGCAGGTTTTGGTTGGAACTGGGGGTTGTCCTGGTTAAATTGAGTCTGGATTGGTTCTGAGTTTGTTTCTTGGTGATCCAATCGTTGCTGGTATAGACCTGGTTTAGTGTACCTGATTAAGACTTGATTTTGTTCTGTTTAATCCTTCTTTTAGTCATGGTTTAGACCTGATTTAATTCTGTTTTAGAGCTAATGAGCCCCAGTTAAGTTGCGATTACGTCCTCTTTTAGATTTTGTTTAGTTTTACAGTAGACCTGGTTTAGTCCTGATTTAGTTCTGTTTTAGTTCTTTAGGTCCTCCTTTAGATTTAGGGACAGTGTTGGTTTGAGCTGAGAGCTGTGTGGCAGACCAATCACAGCGCTGCATTGTGGTTTGAGAGGAAGTCAAATGGGACAAACCAGGAACTAACTAAAAAAAAAAAAAAGAGTAGGAAAGGAAGGAAAGAGTGGAAGAAAGTCAAAGAGTTGAAAGAAGAGAGTGGAGGAAAGAAAGAAAGAATGGAACAATGAAACTAAAGTGAAAGAAAAAAGAGTGGAAAAAAAAAACACGTTTTTCTGTCTCTTCCCATCCACATTTTTAGTTCAATTGTAACAAGTTTTTCCTCAAAGTTATGTACAAAGGCATCTCATAAACCACTGGTGTGATCCATACTGTATTATTTTTTAATGCGTATTTGTGTTTCCATCTGAGAAGGATCAGACGTGGCGCTAATAATGTGTTAAATTCGATGACACGCTCAGAAATTAGTAACACAAAAGTCACTCTGAACGTGTGTAAAGAAGTCAGCGATTTCCCTCCATTTCCGCCGTGACTTCACCTGCCGCAGCCCAAACTGTAATTATTTGCCCGTCCCTCCTTTTCTTCGCAATCAGCGCGTGTAATTACCTGTTATTGCCGAGTGTAAGCAGATCTGATCCCGGGCCAGTCCCAGGAGCAGTGCATTAAACCTGCGTGAGAGTAAAACAGACTGGAGCTGTCCGACGTCTAATGTGAGGCTACAGCAGGAGCTTAATCTCATCAGGCCGCAGCCTCTGTCCGTGTAAGTCCATCACGGCTTCACCCACGGCCTGTTTGTGACGCCAAGTTGCACCCGAGACACGAGAACTGCGGGAATCTTGAGCTTCTGGGTAGTGATAAAAACGGAATCATGAGCTGGTCCCTGTAACAATCTGCTATTTTTGTGAAATTGTTGTATTGTGATTGACTGTTTGTCTCTTTAATGCAGCTGTCTGTTCAAACACACTTTTTCTCCTGTTGTTTAGCCTCTGAAGCCTCTGAGCAGATGACTTTATTTACCTCTTATAGACCAGGGCTGCAATCAAACCAAATCAACACTAAATTGCAAATTTAATGGATGCAATTAGCAAATCGCAAAGGTTAGAATTTTTGAAGTGCAATCATTTCTTCCACAAACAACAAAATGTTTTTCTTTGATTTGACTAAAAACTGCTAACACTGTAGTTTGGATTCGTACAAACTACAGTGGCTTGTTCTGAAACAAGCGATAAAATGTGTTCAAAAGTGACAAAAACGCCCCTACAATCAACAAACGCAACTCAATGCCCCAAAACATGCAACAAAAGTCCACCTAAAAACGACAAAGATGAGACTAAAAATGACAGACGTGTTTAAATATGACAAACACAACTGAACTTGACAAACAAAATTGTGTTTTTTTACCAGAATCATATCATCACAAATTTAATTGCAATCGCTCTGGTCAGAAAGATCACAATTAGACATTTTTTCTAAATCATGCAGCTCTATTATAGACAATAGAAAAATACAAAGTGAACATGAATCGCAATAAAATTGAAATCATGATCTGGCCCCAAGAAAATGATAATTTTTTTGCCATATCGACCAGCCCTAATCGAAAGGTCGAAACAGAATAGATTATTGCTGGTTTTCATTAATAACACACTTACTTCATAAATATTCTCTCTCTAGAAGCTTTCTGTCACCATATTTCAACCTTACATACAATATACAATAGAAAAAATCTTTACTAAATCTCTACTAAAATAATCGTTAGCGAGATTTCAGGATATTAATCTTAATTTCTGATGTTTTGACTAGTTAAAATGAGTTAAAACTATATCTTTGATGGAACTAGATTATTTTACTTGTTTCTGACTTGAATTTACTTACCCCATTGGCTGATTTATTTTCCGATTTTGAGCTAAATGATTCCATGATCAGTCAGAAATACTTTGAAACCAGTGAGATTTTCTGCATCACATCAGCAAAAATCAAGTCAAAACTACTACAATCCAAATAAAAATATACAAATTAAATCATTTTAAGTTTGGATAGATCAAGTTTTTGCTGTGTAGTGCGCTTCTTGCACAGGGGTCTTTATGAAAAGTGCTTTTGGAGAGTCTTTTTGCCCAATTGCAACATTTAAGGAACACTTTCTTGTCTGTTTTTGTCCCCTGTATTTGACCCATCTTTTGATCCTGCTGGAGTTACTAGAAACAGTTTTGACATTTTATTATTTCATTAAACCATTTTGTTTACATAGATTCATACTGGACATTGTAACATCACGTGCTGTTTTCTTAAAATGCATTTTACTTCCACAGAGCCATAAAGATCAGCTTTAAAGGACACATATTCTGCATGTTTCATATTGTTATTAGCCTTTAAACATGCTCTTGAGTGCCTTAAATTTGCCATCTCATGTTTTAAAACAAACAAAAAAAAGTTTCTTATTCATTCTGTCTGTCTGTCTCACCTGTGAGCAGTCTGTATGAAATGACACTGAGTGCATCCAGCCAGCAGACGCTAAATATACAGTCTAGTGAATTTAGCGCTGAAAAGACGTTATGATGTGGATTTGCTGGAGCAGTTATTGTGTTTAGCGAGTGAGTTTAGCGATGATTTAAGGACTTAAAACAGCGGAAAACTCTCTGATAAGTGATGTATGAAATCTGAAAATACGATTGAAAATCCCAGAAGTTCAGCATAAAGTGTGTTTGACGCTCAGAGGGGGAAGGATTTTCTAATAAACATTCCTCAAAACGTGAATGCAACTGAATGCTACTTCTGGTATGGTTTTGATGACAGAACGTTGTTAAAAGCTCAAAAAAGTCACTAGCAGAATATGTGTCGTTTAAAGTAGCTCCTACACACCGACTGTACAATCTTGTACTTCAAGATAAGGGAGACCAGGGCGTGTTGTCACACTTTTTTTCATTCCTGTCTCTGTCTCTGGAACTGAACACAACAGAAATGTAAAATGTGCAGCAATGACAGAGCAACACTTCAGCTATTTTTGGTCTTTTCACTCCATCTTTCTGTCTCGTACACAGGGTTCACACAGAAGGCCTGTAACAACCTGCAGCAGGGTAAGCTGTCACACTCTTCTTTATAAATAATTAAAAAAACTGAAATGAATGTGATAAAGAGTGTATTTTGTAGTTTCAAGATACACTATAATTCTTCTCTTGATGGTGTTTAACAGCGGTCGGCCCTGACTTAATGAGGTGCATTACTCTTTCACACAATGATTGTTTGCAAAAACATTTTCACAGAAACAATGACTGTACAGTGAAGTGGAGGATCTAAACTTCTGCAGCTGTTTTGAGACAGAGCCACAAAAGTCATTTTGATCAAATCTGTAAACTCTGTTTTAGTGCTCACACAGTAAAATGCAAAATGTATTTAGTGTCACTAGAAAAGTCTGTTTAATATTTGAACGTCAACAAATGAATTGAGTGATGTTTTTTTTACAACGGGGAGTTAAAGGGGCTGCACCTGATTTTTAATATTTTGTGAAAAGTGAAAAACAGAACTAGTTCATGTACCCGATTTTGCCCCAGCACAGATATGTTGTAAAAGCATCCTACAAGAGAAGCAGGAAGTGCTTTACCGTGATAGTCCGTGACCACAGAACTATAATTAAACCTGGAAGATGATTTCAAAATGGTACTGTATTGATCTTTATGGAGTGTGCTCATTGGCGACTGAAGCCAAAAAGTTTTTTCTTCCACATTACTGCCTGAATGGGGGCCAGCACCTCCCACCGTGTGACGACAATCCCCCATGATGCTTTGAGTGACGTGATCACACAGCTCGCAAGTTTTTGTGTCAACATTAGCCTGTGTGACTAATTGTATTCTTCATATTAGATCAAATGTGAAAGCATCTGACGTGAAATAAAATACAACTTAGAGGCATCGTTAGTCTAGCCATGTCCTGTTTGTATCGTCCGACGCTCGTTCTCGTGGCTCGCACATGTTTACATGACGTTACTTAATATAAAATGGTCATTTCAGTGACTTTAGAAACTGTTAAAAATAACATTTCCTTCTATTTAATTTAAATACTGAAAATAATTAAGTACTGTCTGCAATTATAATGTGCAATTATACAAAAAGGCTGCGCCCAAAAGGCTGCAGTACCTCGCACGGCCACTAATCAATCTGACTCACGGACAGAGGGGGCGTGTCTTATCCAGTTTAATAGATCCTTGTCTGACGCTCTGAAACTGGTGAAAAGGTCTTATAAACTCAGAGGTGAATATTTATGATGCTGGGACTGCATTAGGAAAGTGAGTGACACGTGTGACTGATGTAAAGACTTTAACTAGTTCTGCTTTTCACATTTCAAAACATTAAAACTCCAGTACAGCCCCTTTAAGTCTGACACTTCCCTTCACCTCCAGCTGCACTTCTGTGAGCTGTGGCTTAAATTACCATTACTTTAATCTGACCAGTTTAATTTGTCCTCACAAGAAAGTTCTACTTGGTGTAAAATGTAAAAATATGGCATGACCACATTGTGTTAAATTCTTGGTTAAATGTGGTCATCTCAAACAAAGATCAAATGAGCTCATATACTAGACAGATGACCAGACCCTAAAACCGGCCATTTCCCTTTTTTTAATATGTTTTTGTTCTTAAAAAAAGAAAAGAAAAAAAAAGCATAGTAACAACATGCCCTGGCCTCTCCTACTTTAATTTTAACTCCAATAAACTGGGATGAAATCTCAAATTTTACACACAGTTTTAGTAAAACCTGAAATATCCCAAATCCCAACTGTATTTTCTCTTTTCGTTCTGAATTCTAAAATGTCAACTAACGTAAGCAGAGAATTTGAACCTGGCTCAGAAATTAAACCTGGCTACAGAAAAAGTTTCAGACTGATATCTCTAATATTTTTTCCTTTTCACCTTCAGAGTATCGCGTTACCAAACAGAATAATGTGAAGTTGCAGATCATTAAGAAGTGCACTCTCCTCCGGCCCACGACCCGCCGAGTATCTGATCTGTGCTTCAGAAATCTGACGTCGTTAGCCAAGTCCAATACAATTTAATCCCCTGATATGGAGCCTAAAGTGCCTATTTTTCTTTGGTTGAATTGTCTGCTGGATGAAGCACGTACTTTCAGCTCCTCCACAGTCACTTATTGTCCACGGACGCAATTATTTATTTTTTGTTTCTGGTGAAAATCCACTGCACCGTCAGGATTTATTTTCTGTTTTGTTTTCCTTTTCCCAAATCAATTTGCTCTTCATTCTGTGAGCCACATCTGCTGCTTGTGAAATTTGCTTTCCAACTCCAAACTTTCTCCCGGCGCATTTTCACTGTTTTCAAATGAACTAAGCACAATGTAATCCAGACTGGGGCAATTTATTTTTAATTCCCAGAAGACACAAATTGCCAATGTTTTTTTTGGGCGGCTTTTGGTCTTTTCTCGCCAAAATGGAGCGCAAACAGATGTCGAACCATTAAGATTTTACATTATTATTTTACTTTTGTAGTCGGAGCTGCCCCGGGGGCTGACTGAGACAGACGTGGCGGTCAATCTGGGCCAACTGCAGCTTTGACCGCCATCGATCGCCACCAATAACTCCTTGAGCAAGACACTTCCTCCGGAGGAAGTGTCAGGGTGAAGTGATTGTGTGAGGGTTGATGCTCAGAGGTCATGACCACAGAATGACAGCCACACTCGCACCAGTCTGCCCCAGATGAGTAAAATGTCTCGATTTCAGGATATTAATCTTAATTTCAGACATTTTGAGTTGTTAAAATGAGTTTAGACTATTTATTTTACTTGTTTCAAACCATTTCTGACTTGTTTCAATACATTATTTCTTAAGACGAGACACTACTGGCAAAACTTTTTTTTTTTTTTTTACAATTTTTTTGGCAGTTTGCTCTCAATATATCGGCTTTCACGTGGAAACAACAAACTTGTCCAACCTTTAAAAAAAGTTTTATTCTTCCATTTAATCCACTTCATCCATAGATTTCTCTGGGACATTGTAACTTCAAAGGCTGTTTTCATAAACTGCATTTTTCTCCCAGAGACATAAAGATCAGCCTTAAAGTAGATCCTACAAACACCAAACTGTACAATCTTGAACAAGATTTTGATGAAACGTACAGAAGGACTTTTTATATCTAATTCTAAAACTGATTTATTGAACTTTTAAGTCAAAACAGTTAGATGAAATTTAAATTTTTAGGACAATCTTCAGTCCAATCTAATTTGCTCAAAACTAAATATGAAATCCAAAATCCCCTCTGTAGATTTTTTTTGTAACTAATATGTTACAAATTTAATCAAGAAATTTAAACCTGGTTCTGTCCATTTTTCAGTTTTAAATGTCCTACATATGTGTACCTTTTGGTCATTTTTACAGATAAAATGCCTTATTTCTACATAAAAATATGACATGATGAAAAATGTATTACATTTATGTGAGTAAACTACAAGAGAAGTTTAAAATTGATATATTTAAATGTAATATTTTTCCCTGTTCACCTGCAGTGTCTCACCTTAAAGTCAAATTATCTGTCAGTGGGTTGTGATAATTTTACTTACCCCATTGGCAACTTTATTTTCTTATTTTAAGCAAAATTATCACATGATCAGTCAGAAATACTTTGAAACGATTAAAGATTCTGCATCACATCAGCATCAGCTTTGAGTCAAAAATACTTAAATCCTGATCAAATGTGTAAATTCAAGTCATTTTAAGCGAGACACGATATACATTTTTACTGAGCACTTTTACTGCAAATCACCGCTGATTTACAATTTTACAGTTTTTGTTGGATTAAACTGTTGGATAAATTATTTCTCGTTTAGCATTTTTGCTCAAATTCAATATTGGTTTATGTCAGATTTCTATAAAGTTGAATCATTCTTTTAAGGTGAGACACAACAGGCACAACTCATTTTTTTGTTTTTTGATCAGCTTTCCTTCTCAACATATCGTCTTTCATGTGGAAACTACAAATGTGTCCAATCTGCTCCTAAAGATGTTTTATTCTTTCCTTTCAAACCATTTCATTTCACTTCAAAGGCTGTTCTCTTAAAATGCATTTTTCTCCCACAGAGACCTAAAGACCAGCCTTAAAGTAGATCCTACACACAACAAACTACAATCTTGTTAACAGGAATTTGAATTTATTTATAGAAAACCCTTGAGATGCAACATTGTCCCATAGAAGGACAATAAAACACATTACAACCAAAGAACATGCATCAAACACACAAGAACAACATAACAGACATTACAGGACAATTCTGCTCGCACTACTTCCCCAAGACCTTTTAGTTGTTGTTTTTTTAACCACTTAATGTTCCCGTGACAGGTTGGTCTACTTTAACTAAAATGCAGTTAAGATAAATATATTTCAAATTCTGCTCAAATCTTTACAAAAGTTTAGCTATTTTATTAGGTTTTTCACTTTACTTCCTGGTTGTAAATGATGACACCACACTGGGTTTACCAAGAAACATCCTGTAAAGTGCACCAAAACACTTTTAATGTCACAAACAAAATAAAACGACATGAACAACTTCATTTTGTTGAATCAATGTTTAAATTGTAAAAAAGTTGTTTCTTTTGTATAAATTATGCATAACTTTTGTCTCTCCAGTGTGACGTCATCAGTTTGTTTGCTTTGTGTAATGTTCAACAGATTTTTTAAGTTTTCTCCTCAAACAGCGACCTGATTGGTGTAAAACTATATAATTTATATTTACAAGAGGGATTAATACACTGAATAAAATCAAATTCAGAAATTCATAATATGCACTACTGACCAAGCCCTGACCTGCTTTGCTTCAGAGATCTCACGAGAACGGGCACAATTTAACATTTACATTTCATATTTGTAAATAAATAATACATGTTTTTAAAGTATATATTATGAATTATTTCTTTCTTATTTTTCATTATGAGTGGGTGCTGCTTTGATGTGTTTGCTTTGTGATTGTGTACTGTATATGATTTTATGCGTTTGTTGTTATGATCTGAATGTATTATTGATAAAGCTCTTTGTTTTATACACAAATTATGCGTTACACATAAATCTTGCATGCCGTGCTGTGGATTGTGACATTCACAGCAGAGCAATAATCTTCATTTAATCCAAGATGGTGACGAATCCTCCACCGGAAAAGTTACATCATGCATCTTTAAAATCAACTGGGGCTTAGGGTTAAATATGATTATTCAAGCCCAAGTTGGAGACTTATTTACGCAGGCCGAACTTTATTTCACCGAAGGCCAGATTTATTAAAGATTTTGTCTTCGAGGCCAGAAGTGTGTCCAGCGCTTCTGAAATATGAAAAACATGTGACAAGACTTGAACATCTGCAGAACTGGACCAAGACTAAATCAGGACTAAACCAGGACTTAACCAAGACTAAACCAGGTCTAAACCAGGTCTAAACTAGGACTTAACTGGGAGTAAACAGGGACTAAATCAGGACTAAACTAGGACTTAACCAGGACTAAGTCAGGTCTAACCAGGACTGAACCACTAACAAGAGATACAATATATTTTGGATGATGGGTTGGGGGCCGGATCATCTCCCTCGGAGGGCCTGATTTGGCCCCCGGGCCTCCAGTTGCACACCCCTGGTTGATAATAATCCAGTTTTACACTTTAAGGATGATGGCACCTCCTCACCGTTGTCTCCCACGGCCTTGCCCCACATACAGTAACATCTTTACATAGACTGTATTAATATTCTGAGCACAGTGAACCAAGAGAGAGAGAGGGAAGGCAAAAGAGTGCGAGGGAGAGAGAGAGAGAGGGGGGGAGGGAGAGAGGGAGGAGGTGGAGATAGTGAAACTGGTAGAAAAAACACAAGACGAGGAAATATACGAACGGGGATAACGTGAAAGAGAGAGAGAGAGAGGAAGAGGAGGAGGAGGGGACTGCTCATTTCTCCATCCCAGTGTGGCGTCCCGTTAGTGGGGCTTATTATCGGCGTTTCCCCCGCTTTACCCCGCTCTGCTCTGCTCGTAGCGCACGGAGAAGGAGGACGAGAGAGGGAGAGGCTGGGATGCTGCTGCTGCTGCTACTACACTGCTGCTCCTTTCGCCGCCGTGCACCGCAAAAAAACCCGATCTGAGCCTCGTAAATTCCGCACGACGCTCGGCGAGACGGAGGACAAGCGTGTGCATCGATTCCAGGTAAGAAAATCCCGTGCAACGCCGGATCGTCTGCGCGTAATTCACGGTCCCCCCCCCCTCCCCAGTCCGTTTTCAGGTGCATCCCCGTTGCCTTTTCTGCAACGCTGTGGCGGCTGAGCGCTAAATCAAGCAGCGTGCGCCTCTGTTTTCTATCAATCTTTAATTATTTCTGCATCTGCTTCCATATTGCGTTGCCGTGCCGCGCTACAGTCGCATTTTTTACGCTCTTCTCCACAGCCCCGGACGCGAAAGAGCCCGTGTGCGTGCGTGTGGACGTGTTCTGTGGAGGTTTATGTGTCTGGTTCTGGGGAAACATGGCATCCCGCGGCGTCGGTGCGTGAGTGGAGCTGTACCAAAACGTCGCAGCTGATTAACTTTTTAGCCACAAGACGAATGGACGCGGACAGACGCCGATAAAACGCGCGGGGAGACGGGTTGGGCGCGCGTAAGACGTACGTAATGGGCCCCCCTTTTCGTCCACCCACACGCACACCCACAGCACCCCACCCAGAGACGCACGGGATGTTTGAAAGACCGGGGGCGAGTCCCGGTTTAGACCTGGGGAAGAAGAAGTAGTCCTGGTCTGGGCCTGGGTTAGTCCTGGTTTAGTCTTGGTTTGGTTTGGTCCAGAAGCAAAAAAGTCCTCCTCGTGTATGGGCACACTTTGGGAAATCCTGGTTTTGACCTGGTTTAGTCCTGCTTCCGTCCTGATTTGGTTTAGTTCGGGTTTAAATCTGGTTTAGTTCTGGTTTAGACTGCATTCACACTTGTCCTTTGGTTTGAGCACAGTTTAGTTCTGATGTAAATATGGTTTAGTCCAGTTTTAGACTTGATTTTGACCTGGTTTAGACTTGGTTTAGTCTTGATTTGGTCCTGGTTTAGACTGCATTCACACTTGTCTTTGGTTTGATCCCAGTTTAGTTTTGATGTAAATATAGTTTAGTCCAGCTCTAGTCCATTTTTAGACTTGATTTTGACCTGGTTTAGACTTGGTTCAGACCTGTCCTTGTTTGGTCTTGATTGGAGTCTGGTTTAGTCCTGATGTCAGCATGATTTAGTCTCGTTCTTGTCAGGATATAACCCTGGTTTGGACATGGACTAGTCCTAGATTATACTTGGTTTTGTCCTGGTTTAGTCTTAGTTTAGACTTGGTTTACAGTGCATGGACACTGTTTGGTCTTGGTTTGAGCCTGGTTTAGGCCTGATGTAGATGTGGCTTTGTCCTGTTCTAATTTAGTTTTAAACTTGATTTTGACCTGGTTTAGATTTGGTTCAGACCTGGTTTAGAGTGCGTTCTGACCTGTCCTTGTTTGGTCTCGATTTGAGCCTGGTTTAGTCTTGATCTTGACATGTTTTAGTCTCGTTCTAGTCATGATGTAGATTTGGTTTTGACATAGTTTAGTCCTAGATTATACTTTGTTTAGACCTGGTTTAGTCCTGTTTTTGTCCTGGGTTAGACTTGGTTTAGTCCTAGTTTAGACTTGGTTTACAGTGCATTTACACTTGTCGTTGTTTGGTCTTGGTTTGAGCCTGATTTAGTCCTATTCTAGTCCATCATTTAACCCTTGGTTTAGTCTCTGTTTAGACCTGGTTTAATCCTGGTTTTGAGTTTGTTTAGTCCTGGTTTACTCGTTCTTTAGTCCTGGTTTAGACCTGGTTTAGAATACTTCACACTTGTCCTTTTTTGCTCTTGGTTTAAGCCTGGTGTAATCGAATGCTGAAGTGGTTTAGTCCTGTTCTAGAACCAGATTTATTCAGGGTTTAGTTCCAGGTTTATTCCCATTTTAGTCCCAATTTTAACATGTTTGTCCAGATTCTCTCCAGTTTTGCCCTGGATCAGTCTGATTTGGTCTTTGGAATGACTCGGCCCTGGTGTAGTCCTCGCAGTATCTGATTTAATCCTCGTTCAAACCGATTTTTTTGTCCCGGCTCACCACTTTTACAACGAAACCAATCCATCAAACTGTCTCAGATCTTACCAAATGAAGTCTCCCTAACCGTTAGCAATGACCCGCGCACCTCCGCCTGCTTTAGTTTAGTTTAGCCAGGTACAGCTCTCGTCCTCCTCGCCCGGTCTATTTCTTGCCCCACGTTATAGATAATTTAGATGGTCGCTGCTCAAAATGGCCCAGAGTGGAGGAAAGCGGTAGAAAGCCCACCTATCTATCCCCGGCCCCGCTAAAAGACTGCCCTGGACTTGTTTGATGGCGTGTTTATGAAGATCTATGTCCAAAAAGGGGTATTATTAAAGTCTAAGTCACATTATGTTATTTATTTGTTGGGAGGGGGAGTCCGGGAGGCAGGAGCTATTATAGGACAGGGCTAAATTGGAACAACCTCGGGGCTGGGGAGAGGGAAAGCTATTACCGCTGGTCAATAGACATTAATATCCCCGACATGGTCAATCCCGGCTTTGGGACGGCGCCGTCTATGTCCCGACCAAACATTGTACCTACAGTATGTGGAGTAAACAAAAGCAAAACGGCAGAATGTGATGTTTAAAGAGCCGCTGTTTGTACCGTTATGTAGAAAGTGCACGGCTGAAGTTGGAATCCTTTGCTTGACGTGGCAGCTTTTCAATTTGAAATCCTTTGCGCTGGAAAATGTATTTGTTAATGCGTCAGTTTTATATTAAATGGGGCTGCACGATATTGGAAATTATTGTGATATGGCTATTAAGATCTGCGATATCGATATTTAAATACACTTTTTGACTAAGACTGAAACTAACGATTTATTTTAGTGGTCGTGGTTGTAGATTGAGACTTAGAATAAACCATTTTTAACCAAATAAATGTTGAAATATTGTGAATGAAGCTTCTAGACAGAGAATATTTATGAATAAAGTGTATGATTGAGGAAAATCAGGAATGGTCTATTCTTTTTTGACAAATTCCTTTATTAATGCCACAGTCTTTGTTCTAAAAGACTTTAACTTTAAGAGTCTGTTTAGTCCAGAGAACGACGACCATCATCAAAATACGACTAACTGTTTATAGTCAACTACATGATTATTCTACTAATTGTTGCAGCCATATTCTTGTTGCAATAATGTCTGTTATATTGAAATAAAAACCAACAAATACAAAACTGAGGCTAATTTAGTTTGAAAAAGCTAGATTTTATTCATGATTTTCCCTTTTCAATGTTTTCATTTTAGACATAGAACATTTGTATCAGATGAAGACTTTGGTGTTACTGTGATATATTTTGTTTGTTTATGATATTGTGTAAAGATATTGATACTTTTGCGATATATTGTGCAGCCCTAATATTAAATGCAACATATTCTGCAAAAAAGACTTGTTAGGACTTATATAACATTGTTCCCTCAGCAAAAACATACATACAGTTGTATTAAGCTGCATTCACACTTGTTTGATGAATCCTGTCTGAGCCTCACAAAGCACTCAGACTCAAATTTCCCTGATTTGTGAGGTCATAAGTAGAGATCTGTCGATGTTTTCACGTCCATAAATCATCACCAGACTCATTCTGGGCATCTCTGTGGTCAAACTCTCATTCATTACGTTTACATTAGCACGTCGAGGGCAAGCTAGCTTTTGTTTATTTCTCCATGGTAATACCTTCTGCTGCCAGTAGATAGCGCACTAACACAATTGTTTATGAGGGAACGCCTCAGATATTAAGCAGTGTGTGGTTTTCAATACATATTATTGTAAAGTTCTAAAACATAAGATGCCAAAGCAAATATACTCAATAACACGATTAAAGGCCAATAACAAAATAAATACATTATAAAAAATATTATCACAATTATATGTTGGTGAGTAACATTAACAAAATAGCTACCATTTAGCTTTAGTAGACCAATGAGCAGGAAACAATCCCTTTTAAATAAATCAAAAAGACAAAATGCCCTTTTGAATCAGCTACGCCTTATTTCACAAATAAACAGCATGAATTAATATTTTTATGTAATCCTTTTAATGCAGCATCAGATTTCTTCGGCAGCTTTCACAACATACTAGGGCGATTATTTTGGTAATTGATTATTCCCTCGATTAATCGATTAGTTGTTTAGAGGCTTGATTTTCAACCAGTGCCTGGGAACACTAGTGTGCCTTCAGGTATTGCTTGGTGTGCCTTGAAAAAAATCTAATTTGGATTCACAGGTGGATTTATTTTTAACATTTCAACTGTTTGGAGAGTCCTGAACCGATGAAGAAAGCAAAACAATCGCAAATGTCAAATTTAAAGAACCAGACAGTGGCACAATCATGATTTTCCACATTACGCCACATTTTTAAAATTAAAATGTCTGATTTGCTCTTGATAATTAGTAGGTGGTGTGCCGTGGTATCTTTTCAACCAAAAAAGTGTGCCGCAACTCAGAAAAGGTTGAAAAACACTGGTTTAGAGTGTAAAAGGCCCTTAAATAGGAGATTTTTATTCAGTTTTACTACATTTTACCCAGACAAAGCTGAAGAGAAAGCGTTTGACGACGTCCTGGTGGAGAATATTTATAGATGAACAAGGACTTTAATCAAAAACACACAATGTACATGTTTCCTGTGTGTTTTTTGTGTTATCCCTGCTCTGTCTGAGTGATAAAACCTCTTTGCTTTGGAGTCTGTGTATAGACAGCTTAACGATTATTTAACTAGTTTACAACCATTCCTATAATATTAGCTGTGATTAATCGATTCACTTGTTTCAGCCCTAAAACAAACCATAATGCTGTGAATGAGTGGGCAAATCTAACAATATTCTCTGCTCAGGTGGGATTTGAACCAGCGACCCTCTGGTTTTCAGGCCACAGCAGGGACCAAAGGCCCACTGTATCTGTGTTTTGTGTTACCTGGTCTCCTCTGGACTCGGGTGAGCGAGCACACCGGGCAGCGTCATGATGATAGAGTGTGTCTGTCTTGCTGTTGGAAAAAGAAAAAAACAAAACAATAGATGGAAAATATGAAATGGATAAGGCCTGTGATCTGTGCAGTTCAAGGAGAATCATGACGAATGGTGCAGGGCAAATGGCATCGCTCTGACGTGCATTTTGTACCAGATATTTTACTATTTCGTCTTATAGACCCTTTAAAATGTGATGTCATCAAAATTCTGCAATGGAGGCGACTGAAGGCAAAATGAAGTTGACTGTAAATTTTGCATGATTCTCTCACGTTAGATCTAAATGCGGCTGATTTTAAGTGTTTGTGTTGGAAAAAAGCAACACATTTGAATTTCCAGGGTAGAAAGAACAGTTTTTCTATAACAAACAATGGACAAAATACAACTTTCTAGGCTTAAAATTGTAATTTAGCTTCAAAATAATCTAATTTATGGAATAGTATCTAATATATCTCTAGATAAAATGGAAAATGATTGTGGGCTCAACATTTCTTTGAGTATTTTTCCAGTAAAACTCAAATCTGGACTGGCTTTTTCTTTTACAAAATCATCTACATTTTTCATATTTTGTGATATTCTGAGGTTAAATCCCAGTTTCTCCAGTGAAATCACATTATGCTCCACTTCACTTTTGCCTCCATTCTGAATTTAGAATGTTGTTATTCACAAACTTTTAAAGGGTCTATTGATAAATTATAGTATAGCGGCATGATTTCGAAAAATATCTACGCCCCCTTTTTAGTCGACTAATCGTTTGGCAGAGCCTGTCTTTAGTCGACCAAGAATTTATTTGGTCAACCACAGCCCTGAAAACAGAATCCCTCTGTGATGTCATCAAAAGGCGACAATTTACAGCAACGGAATTATTTTTCTGACAGTTTAAACGTTCATTCAACAAAATAAAGGTGTTACCTGGTGATATTTCTTGTCAGTTCCCAATTATTGTGTAATTTATTTTAATTATTTATTTTTGCTCCTGTTTACAGTCTGGTTGCTAGGTAACAGTTGTGGAATTACCACTAACTATGTCATATTTGCTGCTCATGTTCAACCAGGAAGTGACATTATAAACTTTACAAAAGCTGCCAAACTGGGGACAAATGGGCAAAATGTTTAGTAAAATCTTATAATCATGTTCACTACATTTTAGTGAAATATGTAGTCAATCTTGATGATGAAGATTTTTATTTATAGAGTGCTTTTCCACCTAACAGGCACTCAAAGCCAGTCCAGTCCATTAACTTCTGCAGAATTAATTTTTCTGCATCTATCTTTTCTTTTCATTGTGGCATTTAGCAAGCAGTATATTTCAATTTACATGTTTTTATTGTTGAAAAAGTGCCATGACAGGACATTGTTAAACCCATTAGTGTATGATCTGTAGTATGATTTTTATTTTTTTAGAATAACTTGATGAACGGGGAAAGGGGTCATGTAAAAACTGAAATCTTCTGAGCACTCAAGCCTCAATGCTTCATCAAACACGCACGGATCAATTGATATGCAACTCTGAATAAGCTAATGACAAGGGAACACTATTATAACACGATAAAAGCTCATGAAAGTCCAATTTACAGACGCCTGGAATATGAACTGATAAAGTAATTCAAGAATCCCATGCATTTCAGAACATGTTTGTTGAGCTGTTTTCTAATTGCTGCTGTTCAAATTACATCATTTATGTGATTGTGAGAAGTCTTGCGGCCGTTTGTATGATTTTACTCAGAGAGCGAGAGTCTTTTTCTAATCCTTGGTTTAGATCTGGTTTAAATTTGTCTTAGTCCTGGTTTTGTTCTGGTTTAGACCTGGTTTTGTCCTTGCTTAGATTGGGTTTTTTCTCTGTTTAGATTTTGTTTAGACCTGGTTTAGTCCTTGTTTAGGGTGCGTTTACACTTGTCCTTGTTTGGTCTTGGTTTCAGTCTGGTTTAGTCCTGGTTTATATTTGGTTTAGTCCTGGTTTTAGTCTTGGCTTACATTGGGTTTAAACCTGGTTTAGATTTGATTTACACCTGGTTTAGATTGAGTTTACACCTGGTTTTGATTTGATTTACACCTGGTTTACACCTGGTTTAGATTTGGTTTACACTTGGTTTAGACCTGGTTTAGGGTGCATTCACAATTGTTCTAGTTTGGTCTTGGTTTGAGCCTGGTTTAGATCTGGTTTAGATTGGGTTTAGTCCTGGTTTAAATATGGTAAAGTCTTGGTTTGGACCTGATTTAGACCTGGTTTACACTTGGTTTAGTCCTGGTTTAAGGTGCGTTCTTACCTGTTCTTGTTTGGTCCTGTTCTAGTCCACATTTAGTCCTGGTCTTAGTTCAGATTTTGACATGGTGTTTGTGCTCGTATGATCGCGTCCTTAGCCCCGTGTCCAGTCGTTGCTAATTGCACTCAGATGGTGTGATTGTGATTAATCTCGCGGCCCTGTGTATGATTTTACTTTTTGAGACAATAATGGTCGGGGGATGGTCTGGGACGGCAGGGGGAGGAGGAGGAGGAGGGAGACGTGTGACAGCGGAGCATCGAGGTCACGACAAACAAGGCCCAGTGCAGACCTGTACCTCCTCACAGGACCAGAGACAGTTATTTTGGGCTCAGAAGAAAAAAGACCTACACCGGGGATCTCCGAACAATTACAAGTGCATTTCTTACAGTTTGAATGCCGTGTGATATCAGTGTAGAACAGAATTCAAAGGTGTCGTAGAAAGAAAGGGTTGTAAAGTGGTTTAGACCTGGTTTAGTCCTGGTTTAGACCTGGTTTAGACCTGGTTTACTGGTTTAGTGTTGATTTAGTCCTGGTTTAGTTCTGGTTTAGTCCTGGTTTAGACCTGGCTTAGACCTGGCTTAGTTCTGGTTTAGTCCTGGTTTTAACCTGATTTAGTCCTGGTTTAGTCCTAGTTTAGACCTGCCTTAGTTCTGGTTTAGTCCTAGTTTTAACCTGATTTAGTCCTGGTTTAAACCTGGCTTAGTTCTGGTTTAGTCCTAGTTTTAACCTGATTTAGTCCTGGTTTAGTCCTAGTTTAGACCTGCCTTAGTTCTGGTTTAGTCCTAGTTTTAACCTGGTTTAGTCCTGGTTTAGACCTGGCTTAGTTCTGGTTTAGACCTAGTTTTTTTAGTCCTGGTTTAGACCTGGCTTAGTTCTGGTTTAGACCTGGTTTAGTCCTAGTTTTAACCTGATTTAGTCCTGGTTTTTCCTGTTTCAGTTCTGCGGATGTCGTTAAAGCCTTTTGTGTTACAAAATTGACAAAATGAATAGAATACTTTCATTGAAACATAAATCACAAATCTAATTGCAATCGCAAAACTACTCACAAAAATCACAATTAGATATTTTGGTAACGCTTTAGATTAAGGTTCCTTAGTTAACTATTTATAGACGTTAATAAGCACTAATAGTTTGTTTATGCACTTATAACGCCTTATACATGTTTATAATCCATCAGCCAAAACATGTTAGAGTTAATAAACCACATGTACAGAGCATCAATGAGCTGCATATTACATTATTTTCAATTATCACGCTAATAAATGCTTGTGAATGCCTTATAAGTGCATTAAACACACATAACAAGTGCTTATTAATTATAAATAGTTTACTAAGGAACCTTAATCTAAAGCGTTGCCGATATTTTTCCTAGATCGTGCAGCTCTATTATAGTCAATAGAAAATACAAAGTGAGCACAAATGAAATCATGATCTGGCTCCAAGAAAATCGTGATCATGTTTTTCCATATCGCCCAGCCCTAGAGACAGTGCAGTCAGTTACAGTTTGATGATACACCAAGTGCACATTTTCATCTCCCGTCGCCAGTTTGGCCTGTCCACAATAACACATATTAAAACATTATTCTCCTCTAAAAATACATCCTTGTGCACGTTCAAAACCCATTAACTGAACCTCACTCTCTCTCAAACACTGTTTACAAATGCGTACAGTTCTGCTTTGTTTTCAGCCATGACTTGAGCCTTGAAGTGAACATTTTGAGCTCAGAAATGCTCTTAATCTCTGTGGGCAGTGAGTTCCACAGTTGTACAGCCCCTCGAAGAAAACGCTGACTGTGACTGGGATAATTTTAGAACAATATTGTAGCTGCACTGGTTTAATGCAAAAGAATACGGCCCGTGTTTTGTACTGATGGTTTGGCTTTGTTTTTTCTGCTGCTTTACTTTTCTCTGCTATTAGACGCTCTTTCTCTTTGGACACTTTGAAACTTAGACACAGTGAAAACTTAAACAAAAAAGCAGAACAACAAATAGTGTCATTCTCAACTAGGGCTGCACAATTAATTTAAATTAAATCAAAATTGCAGTTTGAATGGATGCTATTAGCAAATCGCAAAGGCTACAATTTTTTAAGTGTAAACATTTCCTCCACAAACAGCAAATGTTTTATTCTGCATAAAAAATGGGAACTTTGTAATTTAGATTTGTTAAAATATGTTCAGAAACAAGTGCCAGAAACAGGACTAAAAGCACATTAATACAACTAAAAGCAGTAAAAACATCACAAAACATGTCTAAAACTGACACAATCAGACAGAAATGTGACCAAAAGCAACAAAAACACAACTAAAAGCAGTAAAAGCATGACAAAAACACATCCAAAACTGGCAATGTGGTGCGTGAATGCAGGAAAACAGATGGAAATTAGCCCCAGATTATAATCCGCTGTGTTTACAGCATGTGTATCAAGTCTGTTCATGCACTGTCTGACCAAATAAACAAATTAAACTCATACGCACTTTAAAGGACAAATGCAGAGTCCAATGAAAAAGACATATATCTTCGTTTTCAAAAATTGTCAAAAAAGAATTTAAATTTTTGTCACCATCATCTACATCTATATAATTAATTAAAATAATGTGTAGTGGATTTTATCAAGGAGGGGTGAAATAAAATGTTCATAGCCGTAAAATACATTTACTTTTGAAAACTTTACTGTACAAAGACTTGAGTGCAAGCCTTCGATGACTTTTTAAAATGGCACTTCTCTGTTTTTGCAAATGAACTCTTAACTCTCAAATATTAAACAAAATTGACTTTTTTGAGCTTTATTCCATGTTCTAACATTGTTCTGTCATCAAAAACACACACCTGGAGTAGCCTTTATCTTGAGTCACGTTTGTTTGTTGACGCTGGTTTGTAAATCCTCTCTCTCCAACTCTGTGTTCTGATCCTTCATGTGTGACGTAGATGATGCTGACGTCATTTATCCCAGAATCCATTGCTGTTTTAAGTCCTTAAATCATCGTCAGACTCGCTCTGAACATTTCTTCCGTCTAATCACGATAACTACAACTACAAATATTACACGTTGTTGTTTTTTATTTTTGTTTATTAACATTTTTAGTGCTTAACATTTTTAACTGATCTTATTTAATTTTATGAACTCAAACAATGATCAAAATGTCACTAAAAATAACACAACTGTCTTCAATGCAGTTACAATTACACAGACAAGACAGACAAAAATAACTAAGATAAATACTTATTTCAAGAGATTATTTGCCTGTTATCTTGTTTCAGATGGTACAATTTTTTTTAATGTGTGACTTTCATTTTTGATCTTTAGCAGTATAGAAAACTCAGATATTTTTCGACCTTGTGAAATGACTGTGACGATGAGGAGGAAAGTCACTCTGCTCTTCAGGGGATCGTAAAGTGCTGCTTGTTTGTAGTAAGACTAATATTTCTTCATAACAATAATATCCCTGAATTGAATTGTGGTTTGTAACTGGATTTGGGCAGATGACGTCGTCCTTGTGTCCCGTGCATTCTGACAGTCAGTGAGTCATCATTGTTGACATTGAATGTGACGTGTTGTGCTTAACCCAACAGTCAGAGCAATTTGTGACTAACCAAAGCCCCTGATGCAACATCGACTTACACTGCGCTGTCCCCGGGTCTTTGGTTATGACTGCAAAGAAGACCGACATGTTATTAAACGTCTGTATAATGAATTGCAGTTGAATATAAATCGAAATGCACAATTGGCTATTTATGTAAGGGAATTTTGTCTGCAGAAAACAAAATCTACTGACACAGTCTTAAGGGACACATATTCTGCTACAGTGACATTTTTGGAGCTTTAAATCATGTTCTAACAATGTTCCATCATCAAAAACACACCTGAAGTAGCGTTCAGTTGCATTCACGCTGTTTTGAGGAATGTTTATTAAAAGATCCTCTCCCTCCGAGCGTCAAACACACTTCCTTCTGAACTTATGGGATTTTCTGACGTATTTTCAGACTTCATATGTCATCTAGCAGAGAATCTTCTGTTGTTTTTAGTCCTTAAATCATCACCAGACTCGTTCTGAACATTTCTGCCTCTAAACACGATAACTACTTAAGCAAGTCTTTTCAGCGTTAACGTCACTAGATTGTATATAGCGCTGGTGCCATCTGCTGGCTGGATGCACTCAGTAAGTGTCATTTCATAATGACTGATAACACAGGTCATAAAATGAATAAGCACATTTTTTTGTTTTAAAACATGAGATGGCAAATTAAAGGTACTCCAGAGCATGTTTAAAGGCTAACAGCAATATGAAAAATGCTGAATAGTTTTCCTTTCACCCATATTTTGAACTAGACTTGGACTAAAAAAGGACAAAATCAAGTCTAATTCATGAGAGCTTATGCAGATTCAATGGTGACGGCTGACTTTTTCTCCAGCTCCAAAGCTGATAAAGTCTGATAAGAAATATTAAAGTCTACAATTCTGTTAAATATTTAGTTTGTACTTGACATCTAATAAAAGATAATCAAGAAAACCAGATAAAAAAACAGGAACACTGCAGCTGCGCTCACATTTATCACTGATACAGACTTTGAGATCATACACAGTTGAAGTCATTACCTTTGTCTACCTAAATAAGAAATTAAGGCAGTTAAAGTGTCCTTATACTGGTCCTCGGGTGCTTGTTTTTCTGAAATGAGAAGTCAGGGTTCCAACTTGTTTGCATTCATGAGCTTTTATCTCGTCAAGTCGGGATTTTTACCCCAACCCTAACTCTGAGTCCATTCTTTATCTAACCAGTTAGATTTGTTGTCGTTAGCCTTCCCAAAAGCTAATGTTAAAAATAGTAGCATGCTTTCCAAACACTTTTTTTAACCACAAACTGTCGTGAAACTCTATCAGCTCATCAGATACTTCATTAATTGGCTGATTTTTGTTGGGCAGCAGCTTCTCACCCGAGTTGCCAAGTTGTTTCCCGACTTCATGCGCAATTTTCAACAGTGATAAACATTTTCCCGCGTTCCCGAGAGCCACATGAACACAGCGTGAATCTCCAACTGCCGTTAGCAAACAAGCTCTGCACAGTCGGAACTACAACGGAGAAACTACTTTCACTTGACATTGAACCGCAAGTTGATTTGAGCAAAACAAAAGCTCCACTCACAGAAATTAAACCAAACAAAAGCAAAGAAACACATTTTATCAGTCGTGCTGCCTATCATTCTCCCACTCAGTCGGAATAATGAGGAGCTTTTTTCGAATAAAAGCTCATCTCTGCATAAATAAGCTCTTTAATGCGACCAGGGCCTGAAAACATGCCCTGAAATGCATGTGATTCTTGCATTAGTTTATCAGTTTGTATTTTAGTCTCATTTGAATGCTCCTGGACATGTTTAAAAAACGCAGTGTGGACTGAATCTTGATTTTTAAACCCTAAATAGTCTGTGTCAGAGCATAAATGTTTGCCTAAATGGTTGAGCCCTGGTTTTGGTTGACTTTGGGCCTCTGTCCTGCTTGTATTTAGAGCGCTGCCTGCAGACACTGTTGACTCTGCAGCCTCTTGTCAAGCGCATCTGCCCCACTTTGTCCTCTTTGTTTGTGCTCTGGTTTGGCAGCCGACAACTTTTTACATTTATTGCCATATTGCTAAATTCTTGTGTGATTTTTAACCATCTTTTTCCAGCCGTTTCTTCGAGTATCGTTATAACTCAGACAGAAATGTAGAATATGGCTTTAAATGTACAAGTTAAGTCTGTTTTAAGTAACAGAAAAATGAGAAATGACCCACAAAAGTGTAGAAATGTCTTTGTTTAGAAGTTCACAACATAAGCTTTTTCCATTTTCATTTGTAATAAGCTCTTTTTGCAGCGTTTTTTTATTATAAACGATAGGACTGCACAATATTGGAAATTATTGCTGTATGCGGTATGTCGATTAAGATCTGCGATATTGATATTATGGCAATATTTAAATACACTTTTTGACTAAGACTGAAACTAACGATTATTCTAGTCGCCAACTAGTCAGAAATTTGGTCTATTGTAGATTGAGACTTAGGATAAACTAACATTTTTAACCAAATAAATGTTGAAATATTGTGAATGAAGCTTCTAGAGACAGAATATTTATGAATAAAGTGTATAATTGAGTAAAATCAGAAATGGTCTTTTCTGTTTTTGCCATTTTTCTTTAATAATGTCACTGTCTTTGTTCTAAAAGTCTTTAAGTTTGTGTTTTAGTCTGTTTAGTCCAAAGAAAAATGACAATCAAAATACAACTGCAATTATTATGATGCAATGATTATTCTACTAACTATTTTTGATGTAGTAATGTTGGTTATATTTAAGTAAAAACCAGCAAATACAAAACAGGCTAATTTATATTTAAATTGTTCATGATTTTCGCTTTTCAGTGTTTTCATTTTAAAAACATTTCCATCAGATGAAGACATATATATACGATATATTTAGTTTGTTGGGATATCGTTATTGTGTCAGACAATATTGCCATATTTATACTTTTGCATTTTTCTGATCCTTTTAACTTTAATTCAACAAAATAAAAGTGTTCCCATGTATTTTTATTTGTTAAATAATAATTTATGTCACATTAAAGGACTTTTGACTTAGTGTACAGCACGGTTGCTAGGTAACAGTTACAGAATTTCCTGGTGTGATGTCACGATTTACAACCAGGAAGTAAAAATTTAAACCTAAAAAAACTGCCAAACTGTGACAAAAATAGTTAATTCTTTAGCAGAATCTTAAATAAAACTATGTTAACTGTGTTTGAGTAAAATGAGTACTTGAACTCGTCATAGACCCTTTAATGAAGAAAACAGACAGATTATTCAGCTGTTTGTCTCAAATGGATAACTATTTATCGTTCACCTGTTCAAGTTAAGGTGAGCAGCTAATGTTTACACTGTGTTTTTTTTCATATTCAGGGTGAGTTTAGAGGTTTGTTGGAGCTTTCATTCTGTCGTGTTGTGCTCAGTTCAGAGACCTGTCGCTGTTTGGCTCCTCTGTGTTTTCTCTCGTGTCTATTTTGACTCGTACAGTAAAAAACAACAACAATCAAAAAGCACTTCATTGATGTTTTCTGTTAACCCACACTTGACCGCGAAGGGCTACAATAATGGATTAAAGAACAACAATTGAAAACGTGCATCCCTAGTTTATAACACATGAAACAATTATCATTTTCCAAAACACTTCTCAAATTGTAATACTGGATTTTAAACGAGAGCTGGCCAACTTTTGTCACAGTTATTCAAACATATTGTACTTTTTGATCAGTCTGTGTGTATTTTGTGTCTTCCACTGCAAATTTTCATCACATTTTCTTTTGAAGACCACTTTAACTTTACAGCTTTTACATTTCACTTCTCCAGAATTTAAATTTAATGTATCGACCTAACTGTTGTCAGAATACAAACATTTCCAGCACAATTTTGATGCTAAAGAAAAGTCTTGACACAGATTTTGATGCACAGTGACAGGCATTTGGACGACACACTGTTTAAATAAATGGACTTAACACTAAAATATGATCAAATAAACTGAGGACTGACTGAGGAGAAAATGTGATTTGGATGTGAAAATGTGACCTGCAGTGCATTTCTTATTTTACAATTAGAAATAGACTTATATAGAGGGGGTTTGAGGGTCCTCCCCAAGAAAATCTGAATAAATTATGACCTGTTTTCAGGTGCAAAGTTTTATTTCATTAAATTATCTGTTTTAATTGTTTTAATTTTACATTTTAACTTGTGTTTATGGTCTCTTTTCGACCAGAGCGTGTAAATTTCAACACAAATATAATAGCTTCTTTAATATTTGGCCCCATGTGCTCTTAAAGGACAAGTATTATCCTTTTTCATCTTGTTATTGTCCTTTAAACCTGCTCTTGAGTGTCTTCAGTTTGACATGTTTTAGAACTAAAAGTAAAATGCTTTTACAAAGAAAAATGTATTATTTTAGAAAAACTTTATCTCTGCGTTGGGAGATGCCATTTTGACTTAGTTCCATCTACTGGCTGTAGAGGCAATTACACACATGTACAGATATACCCACAATGCTTTGCAGTAAAGAGTGGATCTGACGAAGTTGTTGTAATTGTGATTAAACGGAAGAAATGTTCAGAGAGAAGAAACATGAATCAAACTAAATGCTACTCTAGGTGTGTTTTTGACGATGGAACGATGTTAGAACATGGAGAAAACGTAAAAAAGTCAATTTTAATATAATAATCCTTTAAACCAGTAGGAAAAGGCTATCCATCCATCCATCCATCTTCTTCCGCTTATCCGGGGCCGGGTCGCGGGGGCAGCAGTCTAAGCAGGGACTCCCAGACTTCCTTCACCCCAGACACTTCCTCCAGCTCCTCCGGGGGATCCCGAGGCGCTCCCAGGCCAGCCGAGACATAGTCCCTCCAGCGGTCCTGGGTCTACACTCTGGGCCGCCCGGTGGGACATGCCCAGAACACCTCCTCGAGGAGGCGCCCAGGAGGCATCCGAACAGATGCCCGAGCCACCTCAGCTGGCTCCTCTCGACGTGGAGGAGCAGCGGCTCTACCCGAAGCTCTCCCGTGACTGAGCTCTCACCCTATTCTCTAAGGGAGCGCCCCAGCCACCCGGGCGGAGGAAGTCATTTCGACCGCTTGTATCCGCGATCTTGTCCTGTCGTTCATTACCCAAATCTCATGACCCTAGGTGAGGGTAGGAACGTAGATTGACCTGTAAATCGAGAGCTTCGTCTTTCGACTCAGCTCTTTCTTCACAACAACGGTTCGATACAACGCCCGCATCACTGCAGACGCTGCACCGATCCGCCTGTCAATCACGCTCCATCCTTCCTCACTCGTGAACGAGACCCCGAGATACTTAAACTCCTCCACTTGAGGCAAGGACTCCCCACTCCACCCGAGAGAGGGCAAGCCACCTTTTTCTCCGGGGTCGAGAACCATGGCCTCGGATTTGGAGGTGCTGATCCTCATCCCAGCCGCTTCACACTGGCTGCAAACCGCCCCCAGTGCATGTTGCAGGTCCTGATTTGAGGAAGCCATCAGGACGACATCATCTGCAAACAGCAGAGATGAGATCCTGTGGTCCCCAAACCAGACACCTCCACGCCCTGACTGCGCTTAGAAATTCTGGTCCATAAAAATTATGAACAGAACCGTGACAAAGGGCAGCCCTGGCGGAGTCCAACATGCACTGGGAACAGGTCTGACTTACTGCCGGCAATGCGAACGCAGCTCCTGCCCGGGTCGCATAAGGACCGGACAGCCTTTAGCAAAGGGCCCCGGACCCCATACTCCCGGAGCACTCTCACAAGGCCCCCTGGGCACACGGTCGAATGCCTTCTCCAGATCCACAAAGCACATGTGGACTGGTTGGGCAAACTCCCATGAACCCTCGAGCACCCGATGGAGAGTATAGAGCTGGTCCAGTGTTCCACCTACCAGGACGAAACCACACTGCTCCTCCTGAACTCCGAGGTTCGACTATCGGTCGGATTCTCCTCTCCAGTACCCTGAATAGACCTTACCGGGAGGCTGAGGAGTGTGATCCCCTGTGGTTGGAACACACCCTCCGGTCCCCTTTCTATACAGAGGACCACCACCCGGTCTGCCAGTCCAGAGGTATCGGCCCCTCGACCGCCACGCGATGTTGCAGAGACGTGTCAACCAAGACAGTCCCACAACATCCAGAGACTTAAGATACTCAGGGCGGATCTCATCCACCCTCGAGCCTTGCCACCAAGGAGCTTGCCAACCACCCCAGTGACTTCAGCCAGGTGATGGACGAGTCCGCCTCAAGATCTCAGCCTCCTGCTTCCTCCTCGAAGACGTGACAGTGGGATTGAGGAGATCCTCAAAGTATTCCTTCCACCTTCCGACAACATCTCAGTCGAGGTCAACAGCTTCTCCACCCGCACCGTAGAACGGTGTTGGTGAAGCACTGCTTCCTCCTGAGGCGCCGGATGGTTTGCCAGAATTTCTTTGAGGCCGACCGATAGTCCTCCTCCATGGCCTCCCGAACTCCTCCCAATCCCGAAGTTTTTGCTCTGCGACAGCCCGGGCTGCAGTACGCTTGGCCTGCCGGTACCCTGTCAGCTGGTCCCACGAGCCAGCAGGAGTCCCACGAGCCAGCAAGGCCCGATAGGGACTTTCTTCAGCCTGACGGCATCCCTTACTCGTGTCCACCACCGGTTCGGGATTGCCGCGACAGGCACCCAGAGACCTTATGGCGACCACAGCTACGAGCCGATCGACAATGGAAGTGGAGAACATGGTCCACTCGGACTCAATGTCTCCAACCTCCCCGGGATCTGGGAGAAGTTCTCCCGGAGGTGTGAGTTGAAGACCCTGCCGACAGAGGGCTCTGCCAGTCGCTCCCAGCAGACCACGATACGCTTGGGCCTGCCGAAGCCTGTCCGCTTCCTCCCGCCAGCGGATCCAACTCACCACCAGGTGGTGATCGGCCGACAGCCCGCCCTCTTCACCCGGAGTGTCAAGACACGCGCCGGGTCAGATGACACGACAACAGTCGATCATCGACCTCCGCCTAGGTCCTGGTGCCACGCGGCACTGATGGACACCCTTTGTGCTTGAACATGGTGTTCGCGTTATGGACAAGCGGTGACTAGCACAGAAGTCCAATAACTGAACACCGCCGGGTTCAGATCGGGGCCGTTCCTCCCGACACCCTCTCCAAGTGTCACTGTCGCACCCACGGGGGCGCTGAAGTCCCCAGTAGAACAACGGAGTCCCCAGGCGGTGCACCGCCCAGTACTCCCTCCCAGGGACTTCCAAGAAGGTCTGGTACTTGCACGCTGTTCGCCCGTAGGCCGATTAACAACGGTGAGAGACCTGTCCCCACCCAAGGCGGAGGGACGCGACCCTCTCGCTCACTGGGTGAACTCCAACACATGGCAGCTGAGCTGTGGGGCTATGAGCAAGCCCACACCAGCCCGCCGCTTCTCCCCGCAGGGGCAACGCCAGAGAAATGAAGCGCCCAGCCCCTTCGAGGAGACGGGTTCCAGAGCCTTCAGGCTGTGCGGAGGTGAGGCCGACTATATCTAGTCGGAAACGCCGACCTCCCGCACAAGCTCAGGCCCTTTCCCCAGCGAGGTGACATTCCATGTCCCCAGAGCTAGTTTCTGTGTCCGAGATCTGGTCGCCGAGGTCCCCGCCTTCGACTGCCTCTCCCAGATCTCTCCGCACCGGCCCCTTTGCGGATCTCCCGCGGTGGTGGGTCCACGGGAGGACGCCCCACGCCACTGCTCGGGCCCTGCGGGGAAAGGTCTGCCACCAGGCGCCGCCGAAAGCATCCACCCCAGGCCTGGCTCCAGGGTGGGGCCCCCGTGACGCCCATCCCGGCGACCTAACAGGCCATGATTGTTTGCTATTCATAAGGGCTTCTGAACCGCTCTTCGACTGACCCGTCACCCAGGACCTGTTTGCCATGGGTGACCCTACCAGGGGCATGAAGCCCCTGACAACATAGCTCCCAGGATCATTCGGGTACTCAAACCCCTCCACCACGTTAAGGTGGCGGTTCAAGGAGGGGTAGGAAAAGGCTAGTTTTGTGTATTGATCAAGGTATGGTTGGTATTGATGCTTTTCAAATGAGTATCTAGTTTCAATACTTTACTTTTTGTGTCAATTACCGTTTGGATATTGTTTTTTGTGTGGTTTTTTTGACATTACAATCATTTCAACTCTTTTCCCTTGGTCGTGTCGGTGCTTTTGGGAGGCCATTCCGGGCTTCAAAATTGAGTCCACTTTTCACGTTGTTAGCGGTTGACGCGGTCTGCAGTCATTAGCCTCTAAACGGGCAAAAATTAATTGCCCCTGGGCCACCTGCGAGCGCGTCCCAAATGATGGATGTCGCGACCCAAAGCACCTCGCAACACAACTCTAACACGCCCAAACGCAGCCAGGATAATGCATTTCAGACTGTGACATTGGCTTAACCGCTTCATTTGTTGACTTTGAAATAAAGAAAAAGTGTCGGCCGCTTTATTAAAAATGTCTTCCAGGTGCGCGCGGTTCCACGGCGTCACGGGTGCGGAATCCTGTTAGCCGCTTTCCATGGATCGCCTTTGTTTCCCACAAAACTTTCGCAATTATGAATGTTTGACTTTGATCCTCTTAAAATGCTCTTTCCCAAAAACAAATGGAAATTAGCCTCGATTCAAATGCCACGCGAGTACACAAGAGACGAAATAATGAAAGGATAAAGTGTTAAGCTTTGGGAAATGGATTTGTCAAAGAATGAAAAGTATGGGTTTCAGAGTGATGAAAAGTGACATCAATTAACAATTCAAAACAAAAAAATATTATTCAAAACAATTCCTCAACGAAATCACCATAAACACGAAGCTGAAACCATCTAACGGCAAAATTAAAGTACATTGGCTCAGATCCCTAACCCGAAATAATCAAGAGGGCGCCATCTTGAATTATTTCACTTAAGCGTTTTAATTATATTTCAAAAGACGAGCTAATAAGTAGAGATGGGAAAAATAGGCCTATCGAAAATTGGATAAAATTGCAGCGAACATGTCTCCATCGTCTCGTTCTCTTGTTTTGTCCCTCCTCTTTCCCCCTCCTTTTTTACCCTCTGCGTTCTTTCTCCCTCTCTATTTTCTCTTTCCCTTTTGTTCTCTTATTGTTCCTCCTCTTCTCCATTCATTCTCTTCCACTCTCTACTACTTCCAGTCCTCTCTCTCTATCCTCTTCTCTCTCCTCTCTCTCTCTCTCTTCTCTGCTTTCTCTCTCTTCTTCCAGTCATTTCTCCCTCCGTCATTTCTCCGCTCTCTTTTGCTCTCACCCTCCTCTTTGCCTGTTCGTCTCTCTTCCTCTCTCTGTCCTCTCTCCCTGTCTTTCCATCCTTTTTCTCTCTTGCTCTTCCTTGCTCCCTCTTTCTGTCGCTCTTTTGCTCTTCTCCCTCTCTCTGGCCTCTCGCACTCCGTCCTCTCTCCCTCTATTTCCATTATGTCATCTCTCTATCTCCACTCTATTTCTCTTCCTCCTCTCCCTCCATCCTTTCTCTCTCTCCCTCCTCTTTCCCCCTCTTTCCGTCCTCTCCCCTTTTCTATTACTTTCTGTTTTCTCCCTTTAGTCTCAAGTGTTTCTCTCTTCCCCTCTTTCTAGTTCTACTCTCTCTTCCTCTGTCTTTCCATCTCTCTCCCTCCTCTCTCCCGGTCTTTCTCTCTCCTCTCTGCCACTCTATTACTTTCTGTATCAATCTCTCCTGTTTCTCTCCCCTCTCTATCTCTCTCCCCCCTCTTTCCTTGTCTCTTTCTCTCTCGTTCTCCCTCTCTCTGTGCATACTCCATTTCTTTCTGTCCTGTTTCTCTCTCTTCTCTCTCTCCCACCATCCTTTCTCTCTCCTCTTTCTGTCCTTTCTCTCTCCTTCTTCTCTCTATCGTCTCTTTCTCTTCCTCCTCCTTCTCTCTCTCCCCTTCTGTATTACTTTATGTCCTCTCTCTAATATCTGCTGTTTCTTTCGCCTCTCTTTCCATCCGTTCTCACTCCTTTTCTGTCCTCTCTCTCTCTCTCTCTCTCTCTCTTTCTGTCCCTCATCTCTCACTCTTTCTCCATCCTTTCTCTCTCCTCTTTCCTCTCTCTGCATTCTCTCCCCTTCTCTATTTCTTTCTGTCCTCTCTCTCTAATCTCTCCTCTCTGTTTCTATCACCTCCCTCTCTTTTTATCCTTTCTCCCTCCTCTTTCTGTCCCTGTCTTTTCCTCTCTTTCTGTCCTTCTTCTCTCTCTTCTTCTCTCCCCTTCTCTATTTCAATCTTTCTCTCTCCACCTCCTTCCTCCCTCTCCATCTTTTTTCTCTGCCCCCTTCTCTCTTCCTCTTTTCTCTCTCTCTCTCTCTAGCTGCGTTCTCTCCCCTTCTCTATTTCTTTCCGTCCTCTCTGTTTCTATCTCTTTCATCTCTCTCTCCCCTTCTCTATTTCTCTCTCTCTCTCTGTTTCTCTCTCCGCCTCCTTCCTTCCTCCCTCTCCCTCTTTTTGTTTGCCTCCTTCTCTCATCCTCTTTCCTCTCCCTCTCTATCTGCGTTCTCTCTCCTTCTCTATTCCTTTCCGTCCTCTCTCTTTCTATCACCTCCTTCTCTTTCGATACCTCTTTTCCTCTCTCTTTCTGTCCTTCATCTCTCTCCCCCTTCTCTATTTCCCCGCCGTTTCTCTCTCCGTTTTCTCTTTCCCTCTCACTTTCTGTCTCTCCTTCCTCCCTCTCCCTCTTTCATGCCTACCCCCTTCTCTCTTCCCCCCCTCTCTCTCTTCACCCTCTCTCTCTCTCCGCCGACAGCAGCGTTCAAAATGCCTTATCACTGTAATTCCCAAATCCGACCGAGCGTTTGATCCTTCTCTCGCAGATACAGCCTCCTCTCGCTCGTTTCTCTCCGTCTTTCCTTCGTTCTCTCCTGCCGGATCCGTGTCACTGGAAAACCTGCCCCGCGGGTTTGATCAAATTCACGTCTCGCTGCCCGATACGTGTTTGTTGTTTGTATCTATTTTGTTTGGAGGGAAACTCTGGACCGTCGGGCGTCTTGTGTGAAGGCTGTCGAGCCGGAGACGAGGAATCCAATACAGCCGCCCAAAATAAGACGGGAAAGTAGTACTCGGGCCATCGAGCCTCGTAGAGCGAAACAGGAAAGGTTCTCGGATTCATGTAACGTAATATGACGACGAGGCAGAGCTGGAAATCTGACGTTTTGTAAAAGCGAGAGACAGACAGGAGCTAAAGATAGTTATGCTCTTGTTTTTGTGGTGTTTTTCTTCAAGAAAAAGCACTATGCAACTTTATTACTGTGTACTTTATTTACGTTCTTGTTTCCATAGATAATGTTCCACAGTAGACAATTATGCACACATTTATTTATCCATGGGGTTCAGATGGATGAAAGCCGAGGACTGATTTAAAAAGACAGACACTTAGACCTGAAGAAGACGCAATTAACAATAAAGGACTTTTAATTTGTGTCACTTCATGCAGTTGTGCCTCAAAACCTAGGACTGTTGCCATAGCACTTAACAATTTGAGAGACATTATGCTTTTTGTGGGCAATTTTACAGTTCTTTTACATTTGTCTGGTACGTATACACATTTTAGCACATTTTTGTTGGATTGCCAAAATATTATCTGAATGTTGGGAAAATACTCTATATTTGTCCGATAGAGGCTACGCAGGTGACATTCTGAATTTTAGCAGTGAGAAGCAAAAATGCAGTGAGTGATGACATTTTCTCCTGTAAAAGCTCAAAACACAACTAAAATGTGAAAAAAGCTGCTAAAGTCTGATAACAAACATAAAAGTCTACAACTCTGCTAAATATTTAGTTTGTACTTGACATCTAAAAAAAGAAAATCAAGTAAACAGTTGTAGAAAACCAGATAAACAACAGGAACACTGCAGCTACGCTCACGTTTATCACTGATGCAGACTGAGATCACACACAGTTGAACTCATTACTTTTCTCTCTTTTCTCTCCTTTAACAAGATGTTTGTAAGTCAATTTACTGTGGAAAATTATTGTTGTGCAGCCGCTGAAGTGTCCTAAATCTCCAGCTGCCATCAGCAAACACCCTAGCTAAGCTCTGCACAGTCGGAGCAACAACGGAGAAACTACTTTCAGTTTAGACTGACCGTATAAAATTAATGAGTAAAACCGCAGCTCCACAGACAAAAAATAAACAAATTAAAAGAAGCAAAGAAACACTTTTCTAGCTTTATTTACACTTAATTGTTCCCTGCATTAGTCCTGACAATACCACCTGTTTTTTACCACGGAAATTGACAGACAAAAAATCAAAAACAACAAATCAGTTCTGGTTTTATTCACACAAAATGCCCAGTTGTCTTGATTGTGTCGCACAAAACGTGAATAGACCAGAAAATGAACAACAAAAGAACAAAAATATCACGTTAAGCCATTGTTTGAAAGATTACACTGCGCCTGTGTCTCTTTTTGAGGTCATTTTAATAACTTTAGACGATAAATTCAATATTGATTTTATTTATTTTCATCTCCATTAGCTGTGAGACCTCAGCTAATCTTCCAGGAGTCGATCCAGATTGAGGCAGATCACAAAAATTGCAATATTATAGATTTTTAAATAGATTTTCCACTTCTACCATGAAGTAATCAGATAAAGTGATGATATATCGATTTTAAAAACATAGAGGAGCACTTTAGACTACCAGATGACATCAGGCTTTGTCAAAGGAAAATAATTGACCAAAGATTTGTTTTTATGCTACAGGAAAAAGGAAGAGCTGCAACTAATGATTATTTAAGTATTTCATAATTTCTATTGAACATTGACTTTTTAAACACATTATAAACCAAATAAAGGTTGAATTATGGTTCTAGATAGATAATATTTACAGATAAAGTGTATTTTTGCTGAAAATTACACATTGTTTATCGTTTCTGACATTTTGATTTAGTTTTAACTCGGTTTATTAAAGGTCAAATGAAAAACAAACCTGGCCTTTGAATACATTGCATCTATTGTGTGCCATTCGGCGTCTTTGTTTGCTCTCTGAAGGAAAAATTCTTAAATAGCTCCCATGATCCCTTGCAGCAGTGCTCTCCTAAACAGACTGGCAGCATATTGGCGCGCTCTCGACAGCTTGGTGCTCACACGCAGCCAGCCGTGCGGTTAACGCTTCAGTTAGCCGTGCTATTTTTGTCACCGACGCCGACAATGTATCAAACGCTCCTCTGAAATCTGGTCGTTAAGTCGATGTAAATACAGACGGAAAGTGTTGAGAGAGCTTTGGTTCTAGTGGTAGTTTTGTAAAGCTCCTGAATCCTGAGCGATTAATTATGCTTTTTTACATCGTGGATTGTTAAAGGACACATGTTCTGCTACAGTGACCTTTTTGAGCTTTAAACCTTGTTCTAACAGTGTTCCGTAGTCAAAAACGCACCTGGAGGAGCATTCGGCTGCATTCACGCTGTTTCGAGGAATGTTTATGAGAAAATCTTCTCCCTCCGAGTGTCAAAAACACTTCCTGCTGAACTTCCTCGATGTGGGACGTTTTTCAGATTTCATACGTCATTTCTCCGAGAATGTTTTGCTGTCCTTACATCCTTAAGTCCTTATTAAATTATCTCCAGAGCCATCCTGAGCAGTTCTGCCTCTAAACACGACAACTGCTGCTGCTGGTCTAATCGATACTCGTGTCATTCCACAGAGCAGAGAAATTCTTTCATTTAGTCACTAATAAACATTTTTTTTGTTTCAAAACATGAGATGGCAAGTTTAAGGTGCTCAACAGCATGTTTAAAAGATAATGAAAAAATATCCTTTTAAGGAGAGACACTGCAGGTGTCAAAATAAAATATCAATGGGAAACTTCTTCTGTAGTTTACTCACATAAATGTACGAACAAAATGTATTTCTATCATGTCATGTTTTTATGTAAAAATAAGGCATTTTATGTGTAAAAACAACCAAAATCTAAAAAATTTACAGGTTTGAATATCTTGGTTCATTTTGTACACAAATTAGTTAAAACAAAATGTACAGAGGGGGAACTTAATACTTAAAACTGATCAGGCTTAGAATCAGATACCAACAAATCCTTCTGTATGTTCCATCGAAATCTTGTTCAGTTGAAGTTTGGTGTGTGTAGGAGCTACTTTAAGGCTGAACTTTATGTTTCTGTAGGAGAAAAATGCATTTTCAAGTTACAATGTCCCAGAGAAATCTATGGATGAAGTGGATTCATCCATCCATCCATCCATCTTCTTCCGCTTATCCGGGGCCGGGTCGCGGGGGCAGCAGTCTAGGCAGGGACTCCCAGACTTCCTTTCACCCCAGACACTTCCTCCAGCTCCTCCGGGGGGATCCCGAGGCGTTCCCAGGCCAGCCGAGAGACATAGTCCCTCCAGCGTGTCCTGGGTCTACCCTGGGCCGCCTCGGTGGGACATGCCCAGAACACCTCCCGAGGGAGGCGTCCAGGAGGCATCCGGAACAGATGCCCGAGCCACCTCAGCTGGCTCCTCTCGACGTGGAGGAGCAGCGGCTCTACTCCGAGCTCCTCCCGTGTGACTGAGCTCCTCACCCTATCTCTAAGGGAGCGCCCAGCCACCCGGCGGAGGAAGCTCATTTCGACCGCTTGTATCCGCGATCTTGTCCTTTCGGTCATTACCCAAAGCTCATGACCATAGGTGAGGGTCGGAACGTAGATTGACCGGTAAATCGAGAGCTTCGTCTTTCGACTCAGCTCTTTCTTCACCACAACGGTTCGATACAACGCCCGCATCACTGCAGACGCTGCACCGATCCGCCTGTCAATCTCACGCTCCATCCTTCCCTCACTCGTGAACAAGACCCCGAGATACTTAAACTCCTCCACTTGAGACAAGGACTCCCCACCCACCCGGAGAGGGCAAGCCACCTTTTTCCGGTCGAGAACCATGGCCTCGGATTTGGAGGTGCTGATCCTCATCCCAGCCGCTTCACACTCGGCTGCAAACCGTCCCAGTGCATGTTGCAGGTCCTGATTTGAGGAAGCCATCAGGACGACATCATCTGCAAACAGCAGAGATGAGATCCTGTGGTCCCCAAACCAGACACCCTCCACGCCCTGACTGCGCTAGAAATTCTGTCCATAAAAATTATGAACAGAACCGGTGACAAAGGGCAGCCCTGGCGGAGTCCAACATGCACTGGGAACAGGTCTGACTTACTGCCGGCAATGCGAACGCAGCTCCTGCTCCGGTCGTACAAGGACCGGACAGCCCTTAGCAAAGGGCCCCGGACCCCATACTCCCGGAGCACCCCCCACAAGGCGCCCCGGGGCACACGGTCGAATGCCTTCTCCAAATCCACAAAGCACATGTGGACTGGTTGGGCAAACTCCCATGAACCCTCGAGCACCCGATGGAGAGTATAGAGCTGGTCCAGTGTTCCACGACCAGGACGAAAACCACACTGCTCCTCCTGAATCCGAGGTTCGACTATCGGTCGGATTCTCCTCTCCAGTACCCTGGAATAGACCTTACCGGGGAGGCTGAGGAGTGTGATCCCCCTGTGGTTGGAACACACCCTCCGGTCCCCCTTCTTATACAGAGGGACCACCACCCCGGTCTGCCAGTCCAGAGGTACCGTCCCCGACCGCCACGCGATGTTGCAGAGACGTGTCAACCAAGACAGTCCCACAACATCCAGAGACTTAAGATACTCAGGGCGGATCTCATCCACCCCCGGAGCCTTGCCACCAAGGAGCTTGCCAACCACCTCAGTGACTTCAGCCAGGGTGATGGACGAGTCCGCCTCCAAGATCTCAGCCTCTGCTTCCTCCTCGGAAGACGTGACAGTGGGATTGAGGAGATCCTCAAAGTATTCCTTCCACCTTCCGACAACATCCCCAGTCGAGGTCAACAGCTCTCCACCCGCACCGTAAACGGTGTTGGTGAAGCACTGCTTCCCCCTCCTGAGGCGTCGGATGGTTTGCCAGAATTTCTTTGAGGCCGACCGATAGTCCTCCTCCATGGCCTCCCCGAACTCCTCCCAATCCCGAGTTTTTGCCTCTGCGACAGCCCGGGCTGCAGTACGCTTGGCCTGCCGGTACCTGTCAGCTGGTCCCACGAGCCAGCAGGAGTCCCACGAGCCAGCAAGGCCCGATAGGACTCCTTCTTCAGCCTGACGGCATCCCTTACTTCCGGTGTCCACCACCGGGTTCGGGGATTGCCGCCGCGACAGGCACCAGAGACCTTGCGACCACAGCTACGAGCCGCCGCATCGACAATGGAAGTGGAGAACATGGTCCACTCGGACTCAATGTCTCCAACCTCCCCCGGGATCTGGGAGAAGACCAGACCCTCACGATACGCTTGGGCCTGCCGAGTCTGTCCGGCTTCCTCCCCCGCCAGCGGATCCAACTCACCACCAGGTGGTGATCGGTTGACAGCTCCGCCCCTCTCTTCACCCGAGTGTCCAAGACACGGCGAAGGTCAGATGACACGACAACAAAGTCGATCATCGACCTCCGGCCTAGGGTGTCCTGGTGCCACGTGCACTGATGGACACCCTTGTGCTTGAACATGGTGTTCGTTATGGACAAGCTGTGACTAGCACAGAAGTCCAATAACTGAACACCGCTCGGGTTCAGATCGGGGGGGCCGTTCCTCCCGATTACCCCTCTCCAGGTGTCACTGTCGTTGCCCACGTGGGCGTTGAAGTCCCCCAGTAGAACAACGGAGTCCCCAGGCGGTGCACCGTCCAGTACCCCTCCCAGGGACTCCAAGAATGTCTGGTACTCTGCACCGCTGTTCGGCCCGTAGGCCGACACAACGGTGAGAGACCTGTCCCCCACCCGAAGGCGGAGGGACGCGACCCTCTCGTTCACTGGGGTAAACTCCAACACGTGGCGGCTGAGCTGTGGGGCTATGAGCAAGCCCACACCAGCCCGCCGCCTCTCCCCGCGGGCAACGCCAGAGAAATGGAGCGTCCAGCCCCTCTCGAGGAGACGGGTTCCAGAGCCCAGGCTGTGCGTGGAGGTGAGGCCGACTATATCTAGTCGGAAACGCTCGACCTCCCGCACAAGCTCAGGCTCCTTCCCCCCCAGCGAGGTGACATTCCATGTCCCCAGAGCTAGTTTCTGTGTCCGGAGATCTGGTCGTCGAGGTCCCCGCCTTCGACTGCCTCCCAGATCTCTCCGCACCGGCCCCTTATGGATCCTCCTGCGGGTGGTGGGTCCACGGGAGGACGGCCCCACGTCACTCGTTCGGGCTGGGCCCGTGGGGAAAGGCCCGGCCACCAGGCGCTCGCCGTCGAGCACCCACCCCAGGCCTGGCTCCAGGGTGGGGCCCCGGTGACGCCAATCCGGGCGACGTAACTGGCCTTGATTGTTTGCTATTCATAAGGGCTTCTGAACCGCTCTTCGTCTGACCCGTCACCCAGGACCTGTTTGCCATGGGTGACCCTACCAGGGGCATGAAGCCCCCGACAACATAGCTCCAAGTGGATTCAATGAAATAATAAAACATCTTTCGGAGCAGATTTGTTTAGTTTGTTGTTTCCACATGAAAGCTGATTTGTTGAGAAAGCAAACTGACCAAAAAACGAAATAATTGGGAAAAAAAACCCAAAAGCCTGTAGTGAAAGTAATGATTTGTGTCTGTTTGTTTGTTAAAAATGCTCATCTTGTATTTTCCAAGAATGTGAATTGTTTGTTAAAGCTGTAGGCAAGACTCTTAATTTGTGAGATGTTAAACTGCATCGTTTACATGATGCAGATGCTGTTAGCGTCTGGGCAGAGAGGTTTATAATTCCATCTTCAGACATAATCTGTATCTGATATGAGTTGTGTTTCCAGAGTGAATGATGTAGGAGTGTCTGTCAGTCCAGGGAGCTTCCTGTTACAGATCAATGGTTTCTGAGAAAAGCTTCAGTCACATAGACACAGATTATTCTTATCTACATTATTTTCTGCATGCATTCAATTTTGCATTTAATTTCCAAAAAAGGATTTAAGTGTCGAGCAGCATAAACCAACCCGAGGTTAAATCCAACTATACTGGCTATACTACTACTATACTACTATACTTGTGCCTCAGAGTGAACAGGTGACAGTGTCAGTGTCGTGAGCTCAGACGCTCCTCGTATGAGATCCACTCAGTGTGAGTTTGGAGTCACATGGAACCACGTCAAACTGTACGAAATGCACAGCGTAAGACCAGCTTTAGTGGTTTAACGTTTATATTTCTTTAGCCTAAGGTTTAACATTAGCCATGTTTTTTACATACAAGTTAATTCAGCTCAGCGGAGCCCAGAGCCTGGTTTTGACTCAAACTTCGGTCGTAGCCTCGACTGATCGTCTGAACACTTCAGTGACTGTTCTGTCGAACAACTTGAATTCCCTTGAACCGCGTGTCTTGCTGTGTGACATCCATAAATCTTATAAGATGTGCAGTGAACACCCGGCTTTAAGAGAAGGGAGAGAAGGGATGAACAATGTTGGAAAAATATTTTAAATGATAAGCATTTTTATTTAAAAAAAAAATAGGATTATTTTTCAAGTGTGAGAGAAAAGAGAGAGATGAGAAAAGACTGAAATCTGGAGCGTTAAAGCTGATACAACAACCACATGTGTTTCAGAACATGTTTTTAGGGCTTTAAGCAGTCTTTAGGACAGGATATTTTGTTGTTTGTAAAAGAAATTGTTACTTTAATATATTTGTAGTCTTTGTGATTTGCTATTTGCAACCATTAAAAATGCATTTCCGCTTGAGACAGACTGTGTTCTTGTAGCACTGTTTTTTGTATTTATGGAGTATATTTTCTCTTTATTCAAACAGCTCAAAACACAACAAATCGTACGTATAAAAGTGCCGCGCCTTGCAGTATTGAAAGCGCACTAACCTCTTTGCGACTGCTGCCTGTTCCTCACTAAAGGCATTACTTTTGTATGGCCTGGCAATCTCTGAAAACATAAAATATTAACCAAATGAACGGCGCCTCGTCACACGGCGCTGAATTATGCTCCGTCTTTGCGCGGCCGTATTTCTCTCCTCCTCACGTTTATTTGTTAATTTCTCCTCGCCTTGGGTTTGCTCCTGGGGCCAACCACAAATCTTCTCCATAAAAAACGCCAGAATGATCTTTTCCATTACGAACCACGCGAAGAAAACCTCCGGGCGCTTCAATCAGAGACATTTTCTCGCTGCCCTGTCGGTGGATGGAACAAGCCAAGGACACGCGCCTTCTTCTCACCAGCAGGGGGCACTTGTTTGAAAGACAAGGACCGGATCAATTATTAACGCCGGCTAAGAAACATTTGACAGTGATGGAAAGATAAGACGCGTTAAATCTTGAGCAGCGACGGGGCGGTGTTACTTAAGGTCACGCTTAGATGTTTTAAAATGTCAACAACGTGCGAGAGAAAAGTAAACGCTAAAGGCCGGTGAAGATCGGACGTGTTTTTGGCGAGAGGAAGGTGTGACCGGCGTTTGAGAGATCAGTCTTCTATAATCGATGTTACGGCTCAAAATCCTGGATCTGAATATTGATTGAGTCATTCCCAAAACGGGCGCAATCGGCTAAAACTAATGCAGCGGAAAAAAGATCCTGGTGAAGATCAGGAGAAGGGTTAAAGGGCACAATAGGTCAGGGTTTCACTAAAACGTAGTGAACATGTTTATATTTAAAATTTGACTAAACATTTTGCATATTTGTCCCCAGTCTGACAGTTTTTGTAATGTTTATAATGTGACTACCTGGTTGGACATGAGCAAAAAAATATGACGTTCCATAACTGTTACCTAGCAACCATTTTGAAAACAAAGGCTTAAATCCATATTCACTTTATTCCGGAAGTTGCCGTACGCGCCGCCGTCTTGTTTCCGTTGTAGTTCACACGGAGCAGACGAGCTCAACAGAAAATAAGTTCTACATGGACTAAAAAGACGTTTTCAGACTGACCAGGAAATCGTTGCGTTGTTGACTTGTTGTTGCTCGTGTTCATTAAACATTTTACACAAATCAACCTACTTTATGTAACATTTTAGCGGCGAGACTTTTCCCTCGTTCGTCATTAGCTTTAACGGAGTTCTCGTCAAACGGAAGTGCGTTTACAACAAAAGTGCAAAAAACGGCTAAAGTGGGCGGGGCAGAATAAGGTCAATAAATCAATAATAATAGTTATGATTTGACAAATAATGATACCTGATTACGCTTTTATTTTGTTGAATGATGGTTTTCAAAAGTTAAAAATGTGTCAGTTGCTATAAATTGTCCCTGTATTTTCAATGGTACTTCGCCTATTGATGACGTCACAGAGGGATTCAGTGATACAGATACTTTCTTTCATTTAAAGCTTTTATTTTTCAAAATTTCTTCCCAAACTGCAACTTCACAAATGTAAAACTATGATAAATATTTACTACAGGTGCTATTCGACCAAACTAAGTCATCATTTGAAAAACCTGTCATATAGACTTTAATGACGACACCCGTCCATCGTAGAATTCAAGAGCGTAAGTAACACATTTTTCTGACCTTTCAAATACTTATTTTACAAAATAAAGGTATTGTCATATATATTTTTTGTGAAAGAATTATTATTGTTTAAATTAGACAAGTTTTGTCCAGAGTGTAATTCGTGTTCGTAAGTAACGGTTGTGTCATTACCAAGTGTGATGTCATCATTTTCTATCAGGAGGTAAAATACAAACTGCAAAGAAGTACCAAACTGGGACAAATTGGTAAAAATGTTGAAGTGCGTATGACAGGATTTATGATTTTCTAATTTTGACTTATTCAGTGTTTTAATACCTCTTGTAAATCTAAATTATAGTTTTACACGATATACCCGCTGTTTGTGGAGAAAAGTTGAAAAATCTGTTAAATTACAGGAAGTAAACAAAGTGATGACATCACACTGGGGAAACAAAGGTACTGATTCAACAAAATAAAGCTGTTCACATGTTTTTTCTTTTTGTCAAATAAAACAATCTGTGACATTAGATGAGTTTTGGCCCAGTGTACAGGGTGGTTTCTTGTTAATTTCCCAGTGTGATGTCATCATTCGCACACTAAAAATAGCTAAACTGTTGTAAAAATGTGCAAAGATTTGACCAGAATTCGAAATATTTGTCTTAACTGCATTTTACTTAAATGAGTCGTCTAACTTCTCAGAGGCACTTTAATCAAAATCTTAAAAATCATTATATTTATGTGCTTTTTAAAGAAAATAGTTTATCTTGTATCTTTTATTTTAGATCATTTCAGTGCTCATGCCTAATTTATTGCTATTTTAAAGGTGCACTAACATTTCCAGCTGCTCGTCATCATGGGGATGTTTTTATTATTTTATTTTTTTGCCTGAAATGTGCGAAGTATAAAACATTAATCTTGCTTTATTATTAATTATAGATGTTTAAGGCTATGAATGCTTAGTATGGAAGATAATTTGTTCCATTTGATTTTGAATTTTAAATCATGCCAGAAACCCTGAAAAAACATGCTTGAATTTTTTCTATTTTGAATTTCTGTCGCTGAATTTTGCACAATGTTTTCTTTGTGGTTTTTCTCAGTTCAAAATTAACTTTTAAATATTCAAGCTGTTTAAATTCAGAATGTTAAAATTGCAGTGACTTTAGTATGTAAGATAATTTGTTTCATCCGATTTTGAATTTTAAACGCAGACTGATTTCTCACTTTGAATTTTCTAAACCTTGAAAAACATGTTTATGTTGTTTCTATTTTGAATTTCAGTCTCTGATTTTTATAGTCGATGTTTTCATTGTGTTTTTCGCAGTTTAAAAATTCTAAATGAACAAATGACCTTGTAAATATTAATTCAATTCAACAGTGAGTCAAATTCACAGAGAAAAATGTCACAGCAATTTTAAATTAAAATTTTATTTTATTTTTTTGCTAAATTCACTGCTATTTTTACACTGAATTTAATTGAATTTGAGAGCTTGAATATTTAAAACTTGAATTTTTTACTGAAAAAAACCCCCAAAAAACAATGAAAACATGTGCTACAAAATTCAGCGACAGAAATTTTCAAAAATTCAGGGTTTAAAAATGCATTCTTACTTTATTAACCTTTTATTTAACCGGGAACGTCCTGCTGAGATTTGGAATATCTTTTTCTCCACATTTTCAGTCCGTGTGTGTTTTAAGCACTTCCGCTCTCAGTCTGGTGCTTTTGTGATCAGCGCCGTCTGTATTTGGGCCACGTCTAACGCTTTGTTTTTTGTGATTGTTGTTCTTATGCAACTGCTCTGTGCCGTTTACATCGGCCCTTTGGGGGAAATAAAGTGTTTTGGAATTGAATGGCCTCACGCCGCCTGGGAGTCGAACCCAGGACCTTCTTGCTGTGAGGTGAGCGCTAACAGGGGCGAGCAGGGTCATTTCTCCACAGATCTGACCTGTATCTTGGCCTGTATGCTTGTTTGAAAGGAGACAGATCCTATTTTCATGTGGAACAGATTAATTTTTTTCGTCTAAAAAAAGCAGAAGCAGCAGTCACAGCACGTCAGAGAGAGGAGTGGTCTGCTGTGGGTGAAATCTGTTCATTCAGTGTGTGTTTTTCCTCTTTTTAGACATTTTCTGGTGGAATTAGAATTTGGAAAGGCAATTAGATTTCCAGTTTATGTTTTAAGTTTTAATTCTGTTCAAACCAGGAGAATTGACAAAAAACTGACAAAGTAATGAAAGAATCACATCACATGTTCAGAATGTTTTTTTTGATTATGTAACGTTTTTGTCACTTTTAATCTTGTTGTTGTCGCTGTCAGTGCTGTTTTTGTCACTTTTTGTTGTGTCTGTCACTTTTTTGCTGCTTTTCTTTGACGTTTTAGTCGCTTTTGGTCTCTTTATTGTCGATTATATATACGTTTTTGTCTTTTTTTTTATCACATTTTTGCTGCTTTTATTTCACGTTTTAGTCGCCTTTGGTCACTTTATTGTTAATTATAGATGCGTTTTAGTCTCTTTTAGTCACATTTTTGTCGCTTTTAGTGATGTTTTTATTGGTTTTAGTCACTTTAATGTTTTCAGAGCATGTTTTAACAAATTGACTTGATTAATTGTACAGCCTGCTGTTGATTAAATCTGTTCATTCAGTGTGTGTTTTTTCCTCTTTTAAGACATTTTTTGGTGAAATTAGAATTGGGAAATGCAATTAAATTTCCGATTTATGTTTTAAGATTTTTGTTAATATAGATTTTGTTCAAAGTTCACATTTTAAACACAACCAGGAGAACTGACACAAAGAACTGACAAAGTAATGACAGAATCACATGTTCAGAATGTTTTTGTTGATTATGTAACGTTTTTGTCACTTTTAGTCTTGTTGTTGTCTCTGTCAGTGCTGTTTTTGTCACTTTTTATCCTGTCTGTGTTGCTTAGTTACTTTTTACTGCTTTTATTTTGCGTTTTAGTCGCTTTTGGTCACTTTATTGTCAATTATAGATGCGATTTTGTCTCTTTTAGACACATTTTTGTTGCTTTTAGTCACGTTTGTTGCTTTTAGCCACGTTAATGTTGCTTTTTTCAGAACATGTATAACAAATTGACTTGATTAATTGCACAGCCCTGGATTTTGTCCATTCCAAACGCAACAAATTCAGTTCAAGTCATAATTGAGTTTTATGTGTGGTGAAATACAGAAGGGGGCGCTAGCTTCATTCTATCTGAATATTTATAAACCTTTGTTCTTTTGGACCACTTTGTTCTTTGTTTTCGAGCCTGTTGGAAAAGGCACCCTTCCAATATGAGAGCCCTGGAGCAGTTTGCAAAGGAAGAGCGCTCCAAAATAAAAAGAAGCTTATTGATGATTATAGGAAGTGATTTCTTTCTTTTTTTTTTTTTTTTTAAGGGTTTGCAGCCAAGTATTAAGTTAAAGGGGCTGTACCTGATTTTTACTGTTTTGAAACGGGAAAAACATAGCTAGACCATGTTCCCGATTTTGTGCATGTAATAAAGTAAAATCTGTGTTGTCCCAGCATAGATATTATGTAAAAGCATCTATTCGGGTGAAAATGAGAGCACAACTTTTACTCTGTGTCTGTTTATTGAGCGTTTTATCCTATGAGAAAAGCAGGAAATGCGCAGATGGCATGCTAATGTTTGTTAGCTTTACCCAGGACAGTCTGTGACGCTCAAAAACTTGTGACAAGTGCATATAAACTTCTCACGGTGAATATTTTGAATGCTGGAACTTGGGCTGTGTACCTTTAGCTGTTTAGTTGATTGGTGTTTTAGTCGAACAACATTTTTATTAGTCGACCAATTCTTTTATGTAGATTAAAAAGATTTATTTGGCAAAAACGTGAAGATATTGAGTGAATTAGCGGAAGATTTTGGAGTGAATCATGAGTTTAATCCAACTTCTACCAAATAAATACACTGTTTATTACTGTATTTATATGTTCAAGCAAAAACAGGTATTTTTCTGTATAAATTATTTTTTCATGAACTCTTGAGCGGTTGTGGTCTTTTAAATCCAGTTTGGGTCAAATACAAGTAGATACTTCATAGTTTTGATAAATTTTGCCACAGCCCTTTCAGCCGGTTGATGGTGTTTTAGTCAACTAATCATTTTATTTTGGATTTAAAGGATTTATATGGCAGAAACAACAAGATATGGAGTGAGTTTGCTGAGTTTCCTATGACTTATCTGTAAAAAATATTGTTTTTGCATGAATTCCTGTGCAGTTCTGGTCTTTTGAGAGCAGTTTGGGTCAGATACATGGAAATACTTCATAATTTTGATATGTTTTTGCCACACCCCCTTTTAGTCGAGTAATCAGTCAATAGGCAGGTCTTTAGTCGAAAACAGCCATAACTGGGACTGCATTGGGAAAGTGAGCGATACATGTGTCTGATGTAAAGACTTAAACATGAACTAGTTATGTTTTCCACGTTTCAAAACAATAAAAAAATCAGGTACAGGGCCTTTAAGGGTGCTATTCATTTTGTTCGGCCCATTTTTGGAGTAGCATTATGAACATTATGAAAACTGTCAAACTGGGGACAAACTGGGGTAAAACCTTAAATATAATCTTGTTTACTACGTTTTAGTGAAATGTGTCGTCTGTCCTGTCATATAGACTTTAAAGTATTGGTTTTCCGATCATTATTGTGGTCACGTAAATGACCTCAAAGCAGCAAAAGTAATGCTGCCCAACACAGAGATGAAAATACTCTCATAAGTACAATACGTTTCTTACATTTCTGACATAAAATAAAACATGTCCTGGAAGCGTTGTGGTATTGTGTGCATCGTGGCTGGTTCCTGTGAGACTTTCTCGTCGTGTTGTGATGGCTCACCGCTGGAGCGTGTCCCAAATTGAATGAAGTGACCCAGATTCACATCCTCTTCTTCCTCGAACATTTCCAAACCGTCTGGAGCTTCATTTTGTAAAAGCACGACGCTGGAACAGCGCCGGCGCTAATGCTAATGCTGCTAGGATAGTGTGTTCTACCTCGAGGATTAGACCTGAGTTTCGGTGGACTTTGCTCAGCGTTTGAACGTTCGAACGTTTGTTTTCTTTATTAGATTTGACTGAGGTGCAAAAGTGATGCCACCAGCGGTAAAGTAACCGAGGATTCAAATCTTGTCTGTTCTGTTTCAAATCATAAACAGCTTGGGGCCTTTTAAATGGACTCGTCTGCAGTCAATCATCTGTCAGGGAAAGTATTTTGAGCTTTGAGTTGAGGAGTTCAGACTTTGGAGAATGAAATTTGACAATTTTTGTGTTAAATAGCAGAGATTAAAAATCATGAAATTAAGGCCTTATTCATTCAGTTTAAGCATAAACACACTCAACTGAATCATAAGTTCAGATTGGAAAAGAGGAATTATTTTTGTCGTACTGCCCAAACGTTCTTGTATTAATTGATCATGATGTTCAATTTGACTTCATTTTGAAAGAAATATAATAGAATGTCTTTAAATGTATATTTTCCCCTAAACATAAACAATACAGACTTTAAAACAGTGGCATTAAACAGAAAAAAGTCACATTTATCCTCCCAAGTCTTTCTTTTATTTACTTTATTACTTAAAAACACCCAAGCTGAGCGTTGATTATGAGAAATGACTGAATTAAATAATGCATAATCTTACTTTTTTATTGCATTTTGCACAAATTGTGCACTACCTATAAACTTTGATTGATTGATAACTCAAAGTCATTCTAAGAAATATCCAAATAGAAAAATCCATGTTGAACCTGTTTATATCAATTAACAGACACGTATTATCATTGTAGTACAAGTATAAGTAAAGAGCAGTGGGCGTGTATCAGGAGAAATCTGGGGACAATTGCGTCTAGTCCACAGGAAGATAAAGATTACTCAAATATGCACAAGTCACTCTAATTACAACTTCGAGTGGTTCAATGCAGTGTTTTTCAACCTTTTTCTAGTTGCGGCACACTTTTTAGGTTTAAAAGATACCACGGCACACCACTTACAAAAACATGACCAAATCAGACCATTGAGTTAATAAAATACGGCATAAAATGAGCCAAGTCATGTTTGTGTTACTGTTTGGTGCTTTAAATTTGACATTAGTGGTGGTTTTGCGTTCTGTTTTGGTGCAGAAGTTGCTCAGGGCACTCCAAAAAGGTAAATGAGTTATTTACATCCGCATTTCTGAATCTGTTAACTCAAATTTGACGTTTTTTCAAGGCACATTAGTGTTCCCCGGCACACTGGTTGAAAATCAAGGGTTTAATGACAAGCGGAATAATTATCACATGGTTAAAAGCTCCTAAAAACAGTCAATTTTACATAATAGATCCCCTTTAAGCTAAAAAACAGTCAACTTTGCATCATCCGTGCCCTTTAAGCTCCATTATTTTACCCCCCAAACACACAAACTCCCTCTAAAACTCTGGTAAGTTCACCTTCACCGATGCTGTCCAGCGCTGGAGCCGTGACGTCGCCTGAAAACACAGCGGCTGATCTGACTCCGCGTCGCGATTGGCCGACGGGGCGCGTGCGAACCACCTCTGCACTTGTGGTGTGGTTAGGAGGTGACATTGTGCTCCCTCCTGTCCGCCCGACGACCTCCACGCCCTCTCCCTCCTCCCCCTGTTCCTCCCCCTCGTCCCGACGCTCTCCTTTTCCTCGTTCCCTCCCGCATTTTCCTCTCTCTTCTCGTCTCTCTCGTCCACCTTCCTCCTCGTTTCTCCGTGCAGTCCTGGGAATATCGATCGCGGCTCAGTCAATGGAGCCGTGGGGGAGGTTTTGGTGCGGCTGAGGGTGTGCGCTTCGAGTGTAGCGGCCGTGTCATCCGCGCCGTTCGTCACAGGAAGGGAGCTGCTTATTTTTACATATAATCGAATGCTGTTTTTATTTCCCTCCGACTGAACGGCTTCGCGCAGATGATAATAACGGCTGCTTAGTCACTGTCTCCGTGATTTCACAGTTTGAGTAATGTGACCTTCTACGGCAACGTGACAAAATAGCGCTCCGTTCTATCGTCCAAATGAAATGAAATGGGTTTAATAAGAAATACATTCATAAATTACACATATATTAAGAGTGCACGATGGTAATGTAGTGTTTTTTAATGAATCGCGGGCAGCAAAACGGACCGACTGCATTTTTCTGTCCGACAGTGGCTCAGAGACAGTGGTATAGATTAAAGTTGTAAAATGACCTTATAACAAGAGGGTTGGGGGTTCAATGTCAGCTCTGACTTATGCATTGTGTCATTGGGCAAGACATTTAACAGATCTTGGTGACAATGGCTGATGCATTATTATTATTAGTAGTATTATGGCTCCCTGACAGACAATATGAATGTTGATTTATTCTTTTTTGTTTTTGTTTTTAATCAACAATAGTTTTTATTCAGATCCTTTTTTTTTTTTCCAGAAGCATGTTTAAACGTGCTTGTTTGAGGTTCAAGTATCACTCAAAAACTGGATTGGGTTTTAAAATTGAACACAAAATTGTAAAAATATCATCTCAAATATTATGATAATATGCAAAATTGACACTCTCGAGCTTTTAATAATGTTCCATCGTCAAAAACACACCTGGAGTTGCATTTAGCTTCATTCGCACTAGTCTGAGGAATGCTAGTTAGAAAATTCTCTCCCTCCAACCGTCAAAAACCCTCCCTGTTGAATTCCCTCGATTGCGGACGTTTTTTCCGATTTTAGACGTCACTTATTGAAGAATCTTACGCTGTTTCAAATCCTTACATCATCGCCAGACTCGCTCTGAGCATTTCTGCCTCTAAACAAGATCGCTGGCTTAATTTCTTCCCAAAGCTCATTTTTAGCATGTGTAATTCACACTGCAGCCTGTAGATGTCGCCTAAAGTCAAAAAGTGTCGTGGGAAGAGGCTGAGATACAGATAAGTTCATTTTGTTTTTTCATGAACCTTGTTTTTTTTTTAGTTCAAAACAGACTACAGGTGAAGTAGAATCTTAAAGATTGTTGCTATAGAGAGTAGAAAAAGAGGACAGTGTTCAAGCTGTCATACTGCCCAGCACAGTTGCTCCTGTGGCTGCGTGGGGTATTTCTGTTCGAACTGGCCTGACCATAAGCTATTTTAAAGGGGAACGTTTTAAGCCTCTTTGATTACAGCTGTGTGCCATAAGATGTGTCATCAATAGTTAAGCCTGAGTGGCAGTGGAGTGTGGAGCCCCCTGGAGGCTTTTACACAGGTCCAGCGCTGGAAACGTGGTACAGTTGAGTGGGGACGGGCGATGTTGACAAAAATGTAAATCTCAATCATTTTTATGAATATCTGGACATACAATATCTTTGAAACCATTAAAACATGCCTGATTTATTGTATTTTGGCGGGGTGCACCCTGGACAGGGGCCAGCTCGACTCAGGGCTGACACGGACAACCATTCACTATCACGGTCATTCTCTACGGGCAAATTAGGTACCAACTGACCCAGACAAGCATGTGTTTGGACAGTGGGAGGAAGCCAGACCCGGAGAGAAGTCACGGTAACACGGGGAGGACATGCAGACCATTTTTGTGACATTTTCCTGCTGCTCAAGGCAAAAGCACAAATACTGTGTTCTAGGATGGACTGAATACACATCGTCTTTTGCTGTTATTGGTTTACATCCGTTTGTGGAAGAATAAAATGGACATAAAGTAGGTCTCGGTCGTCTATGTGTGTGCAATCTGAATCTCCGTCAGTGGCGAGCCGTGGTTTTAGCTCAGAAACAGTACATTATTTACAGTAAAACTACAGTATTATTCACCTTATTCTGCCCCGCCCACTTTTGCCTCTTTTTGCCACAGACTCCTGTTGTAAAGTCACTTCCTTTTTTGACGAGAACAACAAGTCACAACGCACCGATTTCCTGAGGCCTGAAAACGACTTTTTAGTTCATGTAGAACTTATTTTTTGTTGAGCTCGTCTGCCCCGCGTAAACTACAACGGAAAAAGATGGTGGCGCATATGGAAACTTCCAGAACAAGGTCAATATTGTCAAAAATAGTTCTTTCAACAAGCTACCTAATCCTTAATTTCTTTGATTTTCATCAGCTCCATCAAAGTTTCTTTGTCTGATTCTAAAAAATAGTCAATACTCAACATTTTAATTTTGCATATTGCCAAAATGACTGAGAATGAAAATGACTGAGATATTATGGTGACGACGATATATCTCACATCTCTAGCTGTAACTGTAGTGTTTAAACCACTGAGAATGGGCTCTTTAGTTTGGATAATGAATAAGCCAGAATTGACAATGCCTTTTCCCTTAATTAAAAACCTCTCCACTGCTTTTACCCATCCATCTCCTTTGATTTAGATTCTAACATATTTGGTGTGTAGTTTGAAATGATGAGCCTCGTGCGGTCTGAATGGTTCGGTCTGATTCCTGTTCAAGGCTGCGATCACTGCTGCTGTGTCACTCTCATTCCTCCTGTCTGCTCCTTTCCTTTTTATCGTCCCGGCTTCAGTTTAACGACAGACATCCTCCCCCCCTTCTCCATCTCCCTCTCATCACGCTCCCTCGTCCACCAGCACTCTCCTGTACATGTTTTTCCTTCGCTTTCTCTTTCTTTTCCTCATTTTTTTCTTTTTATTTCTCCTCTTTTCCGTCTGCGTCCTTCATTTTTCCTCGCCGTTCCGGAGTCTTGGCATCGGCTGCTTTACGTCCTGTGCCAAATGCCCATTCTTCTGATTGAGACGCCTGATGTTTTTTAAGTCACTCTGACGGATGTACTTTTATCTTAATGGGGCGCAGAGACCGGGGAGACATTTTGTTGCTCCGGTTGTCGAATTGTTTTGCTAAATTCAGTTTTTTCCTTTTATCCGCTAAGAGGAAATGGAACAGGTAAATCAACCCCATTTCCAGGAAAGTGCTGAAAGTGTCGCGCATTCTCATTTGTAGGAAAATGTTTAGTGTTTTGTTCGCCGTGAAATGTGGCTTGCGAGTTCTGCAGGCTATTTCTTCAATTAGTCGAGGAAAACTAATCAAGCGGCGTGGCAAAAGTAGTGTAGTGTTTTATTGGGAGAGGATTGCATAAATTTGGAGAAACTCAAACTCGACTCGTCTGTCAGTCGAGCAGTCAGTGAGCGCAACAAACAAATGTAGATAGATATTTTTGGTTATCCTGATGAAAATGATATTATGGAAATCTATTATGTACTAAAATGTGCCTGAAGTCTCTGCTGAGGTTCAAGTATCACACACAAAACCTGATCATCCCTCGTGCTCTTTTTACACTTAAACTTTTTATTTGAAGGTTTTGCATAAATTCTATGTTGAGTGATACTTGGGACCACCTTTGAAAGTTTCATAGTGACGAAAGAAAAATAAAATAGAATATCTAAACCGAGGGGTATAAACGAGGGGTTTATACTGTAAACAAACAAAACACAAAAGTGCAGAAATATCACTTTATAGTCATTTTTTCAAAGATCATGTTTTATTATCAGCTCGTGTGTTGCATTTTTTGTTATTTTTCACAATTGTTAATATATTACAATACAGTATTATAGATTTTTTTATCCTTCACCTCTACTACTGGCCTAAAGGTCTGCTCAGTCGATGCGTCAAGAACAAAATTATATACTGTCTTGTTCTTACACAAGTGCAAGAACAAACGCTTTCCTTCTTATGAAGTAAATTGGCCTTAAAGGAGCTGTATGTGATTTTTACAGTTTTGAAACATGAAAACCAGTTAATTTTAAACTCTTTAAATCAGTATCGCTCACTTTATTTATTCAATCTCAGCCTTATAAATATTCACCCCTGCAGTTTTGAACAGGAATTCAATGAACCTGTTTCTATTATTAACCATTTTAAACTAATATTGTGGTTTAAAGTGAACCAAATGTAAAATAATGATCTATTTATGTTATACTTCAATACCAAGTGACTGGAAAGAAGCATGATATGTCTCCTTTAACCTGCATAATCACAAATTTAGACATGAATAGATTACTTTATTAGACCAGACGAAGGTTAATCCAGGGTTAAATCTCATTCTATTTGCAAATTTATAAAATTTGCTGTGAATTTAGCAGAACAAGGCATTAGTAATCAATCCAAGTGACTGAATCTTTCCAATTTCAGTCTTTGCTGTGAAATGTTCCACTTTGAATTTAGACCGTGGAAGTTGAGCGCTTGAAAATATGGATTGAATATTTAAAAGGTGAATTTTTAATTTTGAAAAGAAAAAGCAGAAATTCAAAATTGAAAAGAAAATGTTTTTCAGGGTTAAATGCGGCTTAAGTGATACATTGACCAGTATTTAAAATTCAAAAACTGAGGAAGCAAATGATCCTCAACACAAACGCTGCAAACAGAGCTGATTAAAAGTTAAAACGAAAAAAGTTTTGTTGTAAGCTTTTAAATAATTATATATTCTGCAATTTTGTGATGAGTTTTACAGACATTTCACATTTGTCTGATGTCTTTAAAGACTTGTTGTAACACATAATATTGTTTGAATTATCTAAAAAAATTCAAGGTATTACTGTGGCCCTGAAGGGCAAAACACATACCCAAGTTACCCAAGTTTTTAAGTTGGGGTGTGTGTTTTGAATTTGGGTGCATGTTTTTTTTTTTTTGTTGGGTGCGTATTTTTTGAGTTGGGTGTGTTTGTTTCTAAGTTGGGTACGTGTTTTCTAAATTGGGTGCATGTTTTCTGAGTTGGGTGCATGTCTTTTTGAGTTGGGTGCTTGTTTTCTAAGTTGGGTGTGTGTTTTCTAAGTTGGGTGCACGTTGTATTAACGTACACGTGTTTTGCCCTTCGGGGCCACCGTAAGATATTAATTTTTGTCGATATCGATCAGCCTTTCTTCAGAAACCGATTCGTGCCTTTATTTTAATGAAACCAAACATGACTCAAATATTTCTAGAAATGTATGAATGACCCTTAACATGTTCTTTACTGAAAACAAACCCGTATGGGATTAGTTTCCACATTGACTCATTCGTCCACACATCTCCTTGTTTTCCTGCTCAAACTGACAGACAAATAGAGAGTCCAGACCTGACACATTTCTCGGAGTTTGTCTCCGTTTGGGCAGTGGACAGAGGAGGAGCTGCTTGTGGAGTGATGTATGTCTTTGCCTAATGCAGTGTCTGAATGATGGGGCTCAGACAGACCAAGCATAAGGAGCACTCGCTTTAGAGAGAGCCACGCTGACAGGCCGACGCACGACATACATCAAGAGATCAATACTGCTCCCCTGTGCGAGAGAGAATCCAGGCCAAACGGAGAGAAGCCCAGGCCGATCTGGTTCATTTACACGGCCAGAAACGTCATTTTACTCGGATAACACAATAATTACAACTCAACTAATTATTGCACTACAGAGATCTGATCGTTGAAAGGTGAAATGCCAGATGTCAGGGCAGTAGCATCAAATTCTGGGCCCTTGGTACAAATCTTCTCAGTGGGCCCCTAATGCATAATCTTGTGTGTATTGTTTATCCCACAAATTCTGTTATTTTTTGATTAACTTTTGCTAGAATATACACCCTACATACACCAAACACCCTACATACACCAAACTAATTTATAGACATCCTGTGTGGCTTATATTGTGATACTGTAGTTTTAGTTTAGTTTAGTTTAGTCTTTATTTGTCAGGGACCATTGGTGGTTCACTTTGGGCTGTCCTGGGACGTTTGTGCTAATGGTGGACTGTGTTTCTGTGCAGAGGTCCAGCTCGTCGGGGCCCGCTACATGAGCAGCTGATGTCACCCAAACGTGACTGATGTTTTCTTCATACATAAGATATAAATAGTACCTGAATTGTACTTTTTCTTCTTAAGGTCAATCTCAGCAACTCACAAACAGATGTTTAGTAATGCTGCGTTATTTGGTCCTTGGAAACTTGGGAAAATGTTTTTCCAAGTTGAAAAATGCACATGAACGTTTGCACAAATCGGGAAAACAACTCTGGTGAGAAGCTGCTGCCCGACTTCAACACCCGGCGTCACCTGGAGATGGACGAAAATCTGCTGATTTATCACATTATCGTAGTCACTGCCTAACGTTTATAAGAAAGTAAAGTAAATATGATAGAATGTTTTTCAATACAAACAACCTTTAAAGTGGACATATCATGCTTTTATTTTCACCTTTTGAACATTTAAAACATTTACCTGGGGTCTAAATAAACTATACCTGCAATCTACAGTCTGAATTCCTCCTAATTTTCTTTCTACATGCCTCTCTTTTACCCCTTTTGTAAGGAGCGCTTTTGAGCGCCTTGTTTTGGCACTGTCTCTTTAAATGCAAATGAGTTAGTTCGCACCCCACCCCCTCCCATGCTGCATGCATGCTCCACCCCGTTCAGCCATTGTTGTAGTCCCAAACACAGTCCGTCCATCAGATCCAAAACTTCTCCAAAGTTAGAAAAAAACGTAATGACAATCGAAAAATGGAAACAAGCAAAGACATCAACATCCAGCCTTACATGTACGAGCCAGAGTCTGACACACAGACCAAGAGGAAATCGAAGAAGACGATCCTCCGCAGCAAAGACTTCAAATGGCTGCATCTCAATGGTTTGTTTACTACTATGTAATTCGCTATGCGCTCCGTTAGCTTAACTGTGTGTGAAAGATATTAACAGGTTGTCTAATGGACCCTCACTTTACCATCTTACTACAACAACAGTCCGGGGAAAAAGGCTACTGTCAAGTCAGTCAGCGTAGTTATGGTGCTGCGGGCTACGCTTGCTGCGCGCTAATGCTAGCGACATGCTAACGTCAGCTACGAGCAGTCTGATGTGAGTTCTGCCTTATGAAAACCTCAAAAATAAATGTATTATATGTATATATAAAGACATGTGCCCTAAGCAGCTGGAAAACAGCCGAGTAAAAGATGGGCAGCTCCAGGTGTAATGCTAATCCCTCACAAATGGCCAGCACACAGGTAAAGAATGACTGGATAAAAAATAGGTCTAATAAACAGTGTTTCAGCGTTTCTTGACTTACCGCTCCGCTATATCGTCCATCTCCATAGACCGGCGAACTGACCCTTCGATCAAATGCAATCTTTGAGCAAATCCCTGGTTGTACTGGCGGAGGTTACTGAAGCACTCTCTTTGAAGTGCTTAGCGCACACAAACGGAACTTTCCCCACTGTCGGGTGGTACATTACCCACGAAAAATAAACGTAACCAGCCGTTCTCATTTGTTCGGATGCAGGCTGTCGGTGTAATGAGTTGTGCTGGTAACACAACCAAGAACAGAGCATTTTAACTTGTCTACTCGCACATTTGACATCTTTGCGCTTGGACTACAAAATCGCTACGAGGAAAATAAAGATGGCGGTCTCTGCCGGAAGCTCTTGACCTTGTTTAGTAGTTCCGCTGTGACGTGATAGATAAAAATACGTAACAGATAATGCGGATATTCGAACGGACTGAGAAATATGTTGCAAAATTTATATAAATATATCTCTGCAGCTACTTAAGTGATTAATTTCAACTTTTAGCCACTACCAGACACCCACAGTACACAATAAAAGGTATCTAAGGGCCAAAAAAGTAGATTTTGCATGATATGTCCCCTTTAATATTAGCTTTTGAGCATTCTAACAGCAACAAATCTTACTGTGAATGAATCCAAACAAGTCATACCCCGACATCTCATCTAGGTTATCCAAGGACCACAGGAACTCGCTGTCGCTGTGAGAAGAGGCTGAGCTAGAGCTCACAAGACACAACTTCCAGCATCTTGTCAGCGTTTTCTCCATTTTCTTCACTTCTCTGCTCCTCTGCGCCATGTTTTAACATCTCTTCATGAACTGTGCTGGGTTTGGATTGTGTTAGAAGAATAATGCACTGGAAACTTATTATTTACAGTCTTGAAGCGACTGCTGTGCTTCGTAAACAAGAAACGGTTAATGCTAACACGGGCTACCTTTGTTTTGCTAAGTCTGTCGGCTCATCTGGTAAAATTATTGTGGCTGGAAATACACAAGATTAAGTCCGTCTTTGTTGAGGAATGATTATTTTGTCTCCACTCGTACCGGTCTGGTGGAAACGTGGCTGACAGTATGTGATCTCGTTGTAGATACAAGAATGCTACAGCGCTAATCAGCTTTGTAGGTTGCACTCTGCTAACAAATCTTGCCAAATTGTGCCTGACCCTCCCTCGCTCCATCATCACCGTTTCACAGATTCCTCCCCAGACTTTTTGGGGGAAGACGTGTTCATTAATTACAGCGTCCTGAGTGTTATTGGGCTGTAGTTTGCACAGATCCTCGGCTGTCAGAGCTGCAGGGGCCTCTGAGTTTGACCTGTTTTAGATTCAGACAGAATGAGAGCACAAACGGTGGAGACTCTGAGGAGAGGAGACGCACCAGGAGAGAACATGTGTGTTTCCTGTGTCTCGCTCACGCCGTCGCCTTCCCTCTCCTCGCACGTGTTACGTCTGTCGTTTTGTCAGTAATCTGCAGATATAACTCCGGTTTAAACGCCCAAAGAGTTCAGTTAAAGCCTTTTTAAGAGCCGTGACGGAAAGCTTAACTTCGGCGCGTCACAATTTAGTGTGCTTTGGCTGTAATGTGAAAATACTGGTACTGTTAAAGTCGCATACTGTCACTTTTTTTAAGTCCCAGCTTTGAGCAAACAGAAATATACTTAAAAAAAATCACTAGAGTGATTCAGGTTGTCCACATTTAATGCTTTAACAGTTCTCAAAATCTTTTACTCTAAAAAGTCGGGTGCTTCAATACTTTTACTTAAAGGAGCTGTACCAGATTTTTACTATTTTGAATCGTGAAAAACACAACTAGTTCATAACATCAGTCACATGTATCTCTCGCTTACATAATGCAGTCGCAGCATCATAAATATTCACCTCTGTGAGTTTATAAGCACTTTTCCATGTCTCTGAGTCCAGAGCTAGTTTTGCAATCACAGGTAAAGCTAACAAACATTAGCATGCTAACGGTGAACTTTCTGCTTCTGGTAGTATAAAACACTATAAACAGATTCAGAGAAAGGGCTGTGGTCTCATTTTCACCCAAATAGATGCTTTTACAATATATCTGTACTGGGAACACACAGATTTTTTTTTTTTGCCTGACGAAGGCCTAGTTGCCGAAACGTTGCTGCTCACCTGTAAATAAAACTACACCTTTTTGCAAGTAGCCAATGTGCGGGAGTCTCCTTTTGACCACTTTATTAGACGCAAAAAATGTAGCACATGAACTTAAACTTGAACAAATGAACAAAAACAGTAAAAATCAGGTATAGCTCCTTTAAGTTGATTTTCTATTTATGCTATTATCACTTTTACTTAAGTATTTTTTTGCTCTTAAGTAACAAAATGGAGTACTTAGTTCTTCTACCACTGAAGGATGGACAAGTTTAATGCTATACTTTGGGACATTCCAGGCAAAGCGTCTCCTGGAAACAAGCACCAGAAAAGTCGCAAACACCTTTAAAGTACTTTTATGGAATAACATCCTCAGATATTCAGCTCTATTCTTCAAAACAAGACTTGAAATAAGATCTCATGGACGATGTATGGCCCACCTCTAATTGCAAGTCATCCAGGGAAATTTGCATTCATTTTAAATTCCGTTGACCCAGTTTCCCTTTTCCCCGTGTCTGAGCCCTCTCCTCTGCCTCAGCACCATTTTGACGGAGCACTTTCTTCTGTATTTTCAGGTGATGCCGCAGAACTTCAAAAGAACCGTCCCAAATTTGGCCCACATTTTTGGTCAGAGAGGCGGCGGTGCGGGCCAGTGAAGGCGCGTCTCTCCGGGGGACCGAGCAGGACGAGCCTCACGTCGACAAACGCGAGCTTCATGTAGAGTCTGCGACGCCGTTCAACATGGCCCAGACCTCCTCCAGTCACACCCAGTAGAGGTAATGTGGGCTTGCTTTTGTGCAAATGCGGCGTGTGCATGAGTAAAGGAATGAAATATGTCGGAAAATGGATGATAATGTTGCATTTTTTCGTTTTGGAGATATGCAGACTGAGAAATTTAAGGATGTGGTCTGTAAAAAATCAGAACAGGCTGCAAAAAGAGCTGATTAAAATGAGAAATAAAACAAACTTGCTGTAAGGGCTGCACAATATATCACAAAAGTATTGGTATCGTAATATTGTCTGATGCAATAACGATATGGCAACAAACTAAATATATTGCAGTAACACCAAAGTCTTTTATCTGATAAAATGTTCTGTTTTTAAAATGAAAACATTGAAAAGAGAAAATCATGAATAAAATCTAGCTTTTCCAAACTAAATTAGCCTCAGTATTGTATTTGTTGTTTTTTATTTAACATAACAGACATTAATGCATCATAAATAGAGCTGCAACAATTGGTAAAATCATGACTATTCGACTATAAATAATAATTGCAGGCTTATTTTGATGATGTCATTGATGTCAATTACTAAACAGATTCTAAAACACAAACTTAAAGACTTTTATGACAAAAACAGTGACATTATTAAAGAAGAATGGCCAAAAAGAATAGACCAATTCTGATTTCTGATTATACACTTTATTCATAATTATTCTCTGTCCAGAAGCCTTTATTCATAATATTTCAACATTTATTTTGTTAAAAAGTGTATTTAAATATCGCAATAATATCAAAATTGCAGATCTTAATAGCCATATTGCAATCATTTCCAATATCGTGCTGGAATACTTGCTGCGTAATCTTTCAAAAGGTTTAAAGATCACCTTATGCATTATTTTGTATTACTGGCCTTTAAACTTGAACAATGGATGTGATTTAAGGCAGAAATGCTCATGATTAATGGACTTAAAAACGGCACAGAGTATCTATGTCACAAAACTAGTAAAAAGGTGTGTTTGTCATCCTGGAGCCCAGCTGGAGAGGACCTTGTAAACAGGATTAATGAAACAAGCTTGAGTGAATCCAGATAGAACTCTAGGTCTGTTTTTTATGAGGGAGCAATGTTATAACATGGTTCAAAGCTCAAAAAGTCAGTTTTGCAAGACGTGAGACCTTTAAGTGACATTTGGGCAGTTTTGTCGTTACTTTTACGGTTCATTTACGTTTTGTCCAATACGTGAACCTCAACCTCATTGGAATTATTGAAAACATAATGAGAGTTTACTTTTTGTCCATATGGTATGCATGAGTGATTGGTTGAAGGGACAGATGGCACAGACTGGCAGCCTCACTTCCGACAGTCTGCCCCGGGACAGCTGTTACGTTGGTATTTTAACACCACTTGGTGGAGTGAATGACTAAAGCATTAAAGCAGCTTTGAGTATCAAAAATGCTTTATAAATCCAAAGCATTATCATTGTTTCAGAGTAACTTCTCAAAGGCTGTGGGCGACTGAGAAACACCTTGAGTCTGGAGTTTGAGCCCAAACATAAACACTGTGATACCAGCTTCAGATTATATATATTCATCTGTTTTTGTTGTTTATGAACCATCAGATAAACAAATAAACATTAGAGCGACCCAGATATGGCAACGTGTCATAGTCTGACGTGGGTGAAAACATATTTTAAGATGTTCATTTGTATTTGTTTGTATTTAATTCAAGTCGAGTCACATTTGACTCATGGCTTTGCCCCAGAAGTAAACGGCTTGTTCTGTGGATGTTAAAATAGAGTGGGCGGCAGAAGCGTTTAGCCCGCAGCTACAACGGGGAGGATAAATACAGTAAAGATTAAAGTGGTCTGACTCGCCAAATGTGCGTCTATACATCTGTATTTGGTACAATAATACACTTACAATCTGCGTTTGCTCTTGGGTGATAGAGCAACTCTTCTACATTAAAATGAATGGACTGCTTCTCCCACAGAGGTCAGAGAGTGAGTGAACCCTCGTATAATGACTGGATCTGTGGACACACTCCACATAAAACAAACACCAAACACACTTGATCCCAAACCCATGAGCTTCTGTTGTGAGGTGATAGTGCTAACCACTCTGCCATGAAGGACAACGTTCGGAAACAAGAAAACAAGAAATCCCTTGACATTGGAGTCTGTGAGGATCAGAAATCTTTTAGCAGAATTTGAAAAAGTTAAAGTAATAATTGTACGGTGACAATCTTCCTCAATGAATGCCAATATTTGTCATCTTTAGCCGTTCTTGTTGGTGTTTTCTGCCTCTTCATTATTTTAATCTCTCCATAATTACAGACAGAGCTGGTATTTAAGTCAGAAAAGTGCAGATCCATCTGTGACTCATTGCTCAGCTTTAGACACTTTTATGCTGCAGAATCATCAGTGTTTGTCTGGAGCGCCCCCTGTTGAGTGAGCGATAAACTGTGCACATTTGTAGTTTTTTTTTTTTTTTTTTTTTTACGATTATTCACAATTGTTGACACAAAAACCACAGTTACAGTAAAATCCTTAGCTCTCTTTCAATTAATTGATTATCATTATTGTATGTTGGCAACTTTATGAAATCAAACTTTACACCAGTGTGTTTTCAAAGCTAATAGGGCTGCTCAATGAATCAAAATCGCATCGAAACCGCAATTTGAATAGATACAATTAGCAAATCGCAAAGGCTACATTTTTAAAAGTGCAATAACAACAAACAACAAAATACCCTGTTTTATTCTTCATAAAAACTGCTAACCCTGTAGTTTAGATTTATTAAAGAAGGTTCTGAAAACAAAAATGTGACTAAAAGCATGAAAAAGTGAGAAAAACATGACCTTGTGACAAAAATGTGACTGTTAGTGACAAAAAGCTTACTAAAAGTGACAATGTCACCGGAGCAGCTGCCGCAGAGTCTGAAACAGCCTCCACTCCCCGGGGGAAGTGGAGAGAAAGAAAAACATGTGAACAGCAATGAACAGACTACAGCTGAACTAATGAACTTATGAATCTCGTTGGAGACAAACAGCTCACACCAACAAACCAAGTATTATTAAAAAGAAAAACTCAAAATTGAATACATTTGCAATTGATAAATACTGAGGAACATTCTAGGCAAACAATAAACTTACATAATGCACATTTAACAGTATTTAAAACAACTGTAGTAGTTTTAGTATTGATTTTCAACCAGTGTGGCGAGGAACACTAGTGTCTTGAAGTATAGCCAGGTGTTCCTTGAAAAAATGTCCCATTTGTGTCACACGTCGATTTGATTCAATAATTTGCCTTTTTGGCGTTTCCTGGACGTACTTATGTACCAAAAAAGAACGCAAAACCAACTCACTTACCAATTTTAACAAATTAGACAGCAGTACAGACAGGATTCAACACGTTATATGCCACTTTTTTTACTAAAACATACATTTTTTAAAGGACACATATTCTGCTACAGTACAAAAAAGTACACTTTTGTGAGCTTTAAACCATGTTCTGACAATGTTCCTTCATCAAAAACACACCCGAAGAAGCATTGAGTTGCATTTACACTGTTCTGAGGGATGTTTATTAGAAAATCCTCCCCCTCCGAGCGTCAAGCACACTTCCTGCTGAACTCCCTCGATCCGGGACGTATTTTCGGATCATCTACGTCAACTATACGATAATCTTCCACTGTTTTAAGTCCTTAAATCATCAGTAAACTCGTTCTGAACCTTTCTACCGTCTAAACATTGCCGCAGCAAATATGCATTATAACATAATTTCATACTGGCTGATAAAAAAGTCATAGAATGAATAAGAAACTTGTTTTTTTTTTTTTTTTTTTAAAAATGAGATGGCAAATTTAAGGTACTCAACAGCATGTTTAAAGGCTAATTACAATATGAAAAATACTGAATATTTTTCCTTTAAGTGTGTGCCGGACTCAGAAAAGGCTGAAAAACACCGTAATCCTTGTGTACCAGCTTGTTTTTACACAGTTGTCGTAACAATACTTTGAAATAGCGGTCCTGGCTGAGTTTTTATTTGATTACTTCTTCTTGTTTGGGAAAGGACACAGAGGCTCTTACCTCATGTTTCTCATTGAAAAGGGTAAAGCGCAGCACTGTCCCCAGAGATGCATTCACAGTAATGAGCAGTGTTTGTGAATGGGAGACAAAAGGACAATTGTGTCGCTGTATTTACCGAAGTAATGGCTCTTCAGCGACCAAATTTGGATCTGAAAAAGGAAAATAACTTGTGTAGTCTTGTTTCACCACATTATGGTCTTTAATCCAAGAAGTTCTATGTTGAATTTGAGTCTGGCAGAGTGGTTTTCCTCCTGCTGGTCCTCTCCTCTTCCTTTGTGCTGTCAAAAGTGAAGAAGTGATGACTCATTTTTCATTCAAAGAGACTGAATAAGAGCGGATGTCTCAGCCCGGGCTTCAGGTTTGATTGTGTCTGTAGTTACAGGTAAACTCACCCACTCAATGTCTCTCTCAGGACAAAGGCGCAAAATGGATAGGAATGATTCATTAAAGGACACATGTTATACAATATTTACATTTTTGAGATGTTAACCATGTTCTAACATCGTTCCCTCTTCAAAAACACTCCTGGAGTTGTATTTAGCTTCATTCACGCTTGTTTGATGAATCCTGTTTAGTAAGTCCTCTCCATCGGTGCCTCAGAAAACACTTGGGCACACCTACTTGTCAAGCTAAGCAGGATGGGTCTGGTTAGTACTTGGACAGGAGACCCAGGGAAAGAGCAGCATAAGCTTTATAGAACCTTTAAAAGTTTGTGAACAAAAACTAAATTCAAAATGGAGGCAAAAGTGAAGTGCAATGTTTCACTGGAGAAACTGGGATTAACCTCAGAATGTCACAAAATATGAAAACGGACGATTTTGTAAAAGTAAAAGCCTCAGACACATGTGAGTGACATCAGAGCTGCTTCAAACACATTTATTATTGTATTTTACATTATGTTTTAGGAAATTATGATAAACTCTTTGCCTTTTTGATGAAGGAACAATCCAGATTTATGGGTTTTACTGGAAAAATACTCACAGAAATGTTGAGCCCACAATTATTTTTCATTTTATCTAGAGATATATTAGAAACTATACTAAAAGTTAATTTTATTTAAGCTAAACTACAATTTTGAGGCTAGAAAATTGATTTTTTTTCCCATTGTTTGTTATAGAAAATCAAACTAACTGACCTTTCTACCCTGGAAATTCAATTTTTTTTCCAACAGAAACACTGGAATTTAGTAGAATTTAGATCTAATGTGAGAGAGTCCTTAAAAATGTACAGTCTACTTCATTTTACCGCCAGTCGCCTCCATACTGAACATCACATTTTAAAGCGTCTATGGCAGAGGCTCCAGAGCCAAGTGTCATCTAGTCCTTTGGCAAGACACTTGACCCACACTGCCTGAGTGACTCTGGTGTGTGAGCGAATGACTGGTGGTTGTTGGAGGGCAGCCTCACTTCTGTCTGTCCCGGGGCAGCTGTGGCTACAATAGTAATTTACCACCAGTGAGTGAATGATTAATGCACTGTAGCACTTTCGATGTTATCAAAGGCACTATATAAATCCACTCATCAATGAATAATTAATTAATATTTAGTTAAAGAATGGTTTTGTGACGTCACAGGCAGAGCTCCAACATGTTTAGAGTTATTGTTCTTTTAAGAGAACTAGACTCATCAGACATCAAGCCTTTTCCTTAGAATAAAAAATAAATTTCAACTGTAAGACGATTAAAAAAATGATAACAATGATAAAAAAAAAAAACCAAATTAAATCAATTGAAAGATGGTCCTACAGATGCAAACTAGCTAACGGCATACATTTTGTTTTCATATACATTTAGTGGTAACACTTTATAATAACTACACTTATTCATGCCTTAATAAAGCATGAACAAAGATGTAATTCATAATCAACAAATTGTTTATTAAGAATGATTTAGACTTAACTATTTAACAAATATTCTAACCCTAGTTTCTAACCTTAATTAGGTAGTTAATAATCCCGAATCATGCTTAATAAACGATATATTCATTATTAATTAAGTCTTTTTAATGCTTTATTAAGGCAAAATAAGATGTAGTTATGATAAAGTGGTACCCATTTATTCAACTGTAAAGTCCAATTGAGATTCAGAATTTCTTTTACAAAACAGACGAGGCCAATATTGTTATCAAGATCCATTTTCGTCGATATCGCCCACACGTAACTCAAACAGCGCGAGCCTCACTGGACGTATCTCACATTTGGCATCGGTTCCTTTTACAATGTGAAGCTAGTTAAGCCTAAACTCATCAGGCTGATTTAATCCAAACACACTAGACTTCCTCTTTAGTTCCACTCTCTAAATTAGCCCGGTTCTTCGACCTGAGGGATGCCAGCTGCCCATGACTTTGCACAGCGCACGCCAGGCCTTTTACAGAGCACTGATGCATTAGGACTCTCCCACTGTTTTGGCGTCTGAGGTTCTGTTTAATGGAGGACGAGACCATTCTGCCAAAATCTTAATTTGTGCACTTTATGTCCTCGGACAAACGCTGCCAGATTCTGTTTTATATCAGAAAGTTTTGTTTTATTGGAGATATTTATTTTTTGGGCTTGGAACCAATTTTTCACTTTGTGGCGAAACACTGTGTAAATGTTGTTTGTTTTGCCTTTGAAGTGGATGTCTCGACGCCCTCACGATCGTTACTATATGAACTGTGTACATATTTGTGTTTTTATACCTTTATTTAACCAGAAAGTCCAATTGAGATTCTGAATTTCATTTACAACAGAGACCAGGAGTAACACAATCAGCACAGTGCAGAAAATCACAAAATACTACATTATAAAAACACAGTTCTTACTTTTTTTTTTTTTTTTTACTTTTCAAATGCCACTTCAGCTTCCAATTTAAGGTGTTTTTGTAAATTATTCCAAAATCAAGGGTCAGAGAAGGAAAAAGCTGATTTTTCCATCTTTGTGAAGCACTGAAGCTTAATTGGACTCTGTGAAGGCAGTAGTTATTTTTTCAGTTTTGTTATTATGTCTAATAGAGTTAATGGTAAAATTTATAATACATTCATAGTTCATTGATAAATTAGTAAATTACCATTTCTAGAGATAAGGTTGGCACTGCACAAAACTACTTTCTCATCCAGTTTGTAGTAAATGCGAAGGCTATAGTTTGCAAAAAAAAATCCAAATCGACCTCACGCGCTCTGTAAAATACATGCGGCTGAGTGCAGATGAACCAGTTGAGGAAACACAATGAGACCAGGAGCAGAGAGTGTCCCAGTCATAGGACATAAAATACAGAGATTAAAGCATCATCGTCTCATATCAGCCCAAAAATCTCGTCAGAGTTTATCGCCCGTTTGTTTGTCTGGATTCTAAACGATCGGTATCTGCATTGGACATGGAACATTTTCATCGATTTCTATTTCAAATCCTAATTCATAGGCAACTGCAATGACTTAGAATGTGTGTGTGTATATATATATATATATATATATATATATTTTTTGTTAACTCTAATTGCTGAAGGGGTTTTACAGCGGAAAAATGACCATCTAAAAGTGCATGAAATAAGGACCATTTATCTTGTTTTGAATATATTTCCATTAGGGTTATCAAGATTATTCGGTCAATTGATTATTGGGATTATTGGGGAATGTTATCCAGGTCACTATATAATTGTAAGAATTTAAAACTATTAATTTCAATTCATTCTGTGCTCCAAAATGTACACCTAAATGTACAGTGTTTTTTGTTGTTGTTTATAAAACAATGACTTTACTTTTGCATTCACAAAGTAAAACTGGTCACTCTTGGAACAGTAAATGATTTGAATCAGGGATTTTACTTTGTGTCAGTAACCGTGAATAATTGTCATATAAAATATATTTTTTCACAATAATCTTTTCTTTAAAGTTCAGTATTTTGACATCCCAAATCTATGAATAAGATTGTTAATGGAAAAAAAACTAAAATATTGTGTTTTTATTTAAATTAAGAAAAAGAGCAGCGTTTTCTAACTTGAAATACTGAAAAATAAATGTTACTGGCCAATTTTATTTTAAGTCAAGTAACTCAAGATGAATACTCCATAATTCAATCACTTTTTAACTTATTACCCTAATTAAACATTGTGATTCCATGTGTGTACATTTGTTTATTCTGCTTAGAACATTCAATGGCAAAAATAAAAACATCCTATTCCTATGTTTCTCGTTCGTTCCTGCAGGTGATCTGAGGCGTTTTGAGAGCCGCTCATACATGGGTCCATCCCCCCGCGCGCTGTGATCAGACCACGCCCTCTTCCAGCCCCGGCTCTGCCCCCTCCCTCTGAGCCGCCCATAAAAGGTGGAAGGGCCCGGGCTCCACTTCCTCCCTGAGCGCCGTCCAACCGGAGAGGAGGGCGAGGAGGCGGGCTGCGCTGTCATTGGTCGGCTGCGGTGAGAGTGCGATGCTGATTGGAGGATGTCGGGCGACTGGGATGAAGACCTGTGTAAGAAGGCGCTGGTTCTGGTGGAGGAGCTGTGCTTTAACTCTCCGCGCGGCTACAGCCAGAGCGAGCGCTGCCAGGAGTTCAGTTACCTCCTGAGGGGACGCCACCGCCAGATCGATACAGGTCAGCAACACTACTGCGCTTTTTACATGTTATTTACAGATAGTGGCTCGACCGATGGAGCAGAGCTGTGCCATGTGTCGTCATCGGGATAATATCTTCCATTCCATGTTTCCGATTTTTGTTTTTTGGTCAGTTTGTTCTCTCAACATATCGGCTTTTGTGTGGAAACGACAAACGTGTCCAATCTGCTCCTAAAAATGTTTTATTTCTTCATTTAATCCACTTCATCCATAGATTTCTCTGGGAAATTGTAACTTCAACGGTCGTTTTCTTAAAATTCATTTTTCTCCCAGAGACATAAAGATCCGTCTTAAAATAGCTCCTACACCAAACTTTATAAACTTGGATTCAACAAGATTTTGATGAAACGTACAGAAGGAGTTTTGATATCTGATTCTAAAACTGATTTATTGAAGTCTTAATTTAAAAAATGAGGGAGAATGATTTTTTTGGACAATTTTCAGTCCAATCTTCAGTCCAATCTAGTTTACTTAAAAACTAAATAAGAAATCCATAATCCCCCCTGTAAATTGTTTTGTAGCTAATATTTGTACAAAATGAACCAAGAAATTTAATTAAATTTAATTTAAACCATTTTTTCAGAATAATGTGTCAAATATTTGTGTTTTTGCCTATTTTAACTCATAAATGCCTTATTTCTACATGAAAACATGACATGATGAGAAACTAATACATTTTTGTCTTACATTTATGTGACTAAACTACAGGAGAAGTTTACAATTGATATCTTTAAATTTAAGACTGTTTCCTATTCCCCTGCGGTGTCTCACGTTAATTCTTGTTTTGGAGATATACGAGGTAGAATATCAGGTATTTAATTATTTTTAGAAACGGAGCTGATGAAAATCAAAGAGAAACAAAGGATTGTGCAGTATTGTGTTTTAAACTGCTTTTGGTAATATAATAGTTTAGTTTTACTGTAAATAATGTACTGTTTTTGAGATAAAAGCACAGCGTTTCTGCCGGGGTTCAGATTGTGCACACGACGACGACCAAGACCCACCTCATGTCCAGTTTTATTCCTCCACAGACTGAAGTAATCCAATAATGTAAAGGGCAAAAGAGTGTATCCAATCCATCCTTATGTACAATATGTGTGCAGGGAACGTGCAGTCCACAAAGGCAGGTTATTCTACAAGTCTTTAGTCAATCAGTGTAATCCAAAAACTGTACTTGTGTTTTCCTTTAAATGCACAAAAAACAACTTCTGATATTAGTTGTTAAACCCATTTACCTTTACATTTTGAACTGTATTAAAAACATCATGTTCGTCATATGGGGAACTGTGTTTTATGTTAGTTACAATTAGAGGAAAAGGTAATGCTCAAACAGTGTTGGAATTAGGGATGGGACAATAAACAATAATATAATAATATTGTTTACCGTGATAAAAAGGAAGACAATAATCGTTTGTGCTACATTTTGTGATAATCGCCAACAAAGATAATCGCCATTTTGTCACCAGATTGTGCAGAAAAAAAGCAACTTACCCTCTATGTTCTCTTCTAGATCGTTTTTGTTTTCACTTATAATGAAGTACAAATATGTCAGAAGTCATGAATAATGAGAAAGTCATGTCTTTATATGTCATATTTTCAACTGTCAGCAATTTTAACAACAATCGTGATATTATCGTTAATTGCAATTATTTTGACCATGATAATCATGACATAAAATTTAAATATTGTCCCATGCCTAGTTGGAATTTACTTAAAACATGTACCAAAAATACTGCTTTTATCTTATGTCATGTTCTTTTTACACCATAATATAAACTCAATCTGAAAGCATTCTGGACCAAGCAACAGAACACGTTACAAAATACTATTTATTACAGTTTAATTCAGTATTATGTGATTAAATACATTCTGTGCTTGTGTCTTCTATATAGCTCTAATCTAAGGCACCATTATTTTATATTTTGGGCATCTGGAATTGCAATATTGATCTAAAAGGCCTTAATTAAAAAACAAGTCCACTTCTGCTGATTTGCATCCCTTTTGCGTTAAGAGAGTGGAGTGTGTCACAGTTTAACAAATAAAATTGCAGAATTGGATAATTTCTAAATAATAACTAAATACAACTTTGAGTGATTTAATGACGAGAGGGAACAGTTGTATTAAGGTTAAAAGCTCAGATTTTGCAATATACAGTATGTCTCCTTTAAAAATAACAATAACAGTGATATTGTCTTATTAACATCGTAAAAAAAAGTCTCTGTTACCGAATAGATTTGGTTTAGAGTGAAATGCAGACCAGGTTATGACTGAAACTGTTTGAGAGGTTCTTTTTTCAGACCAGAAGAACTTGGAAGAAGAATGAATAATGAATAGATCCCATTGTAAAACAGCAAAAAGAAAAGCCATCGAGCAATGCAGTCTGTTCTAGTCATACGATCACGCCGGGGTCACACCTGGAGCAAAACGGGTGCGATTTGGGCCCCAAAGTGATTCAAATGGATGCGTGCAGTAGGTTTGGGTGATACGGTGATAAAAATGGAATCGTGAGCTGGTCCCTGTGACAGTCTGCTATTTTTGTGAAATCGTGATTCACTGTTTGTGTCTTTAATGCATCTGTCTGTTCAAACACACTTTTTCTCCTGTTGTTTAGCCTCTGAAGCCTCTGAGCAGATGACTTTATTTACCTCTTAAAGACCAGGGCTGAACAATTAAATGAAATTGACACAAAAGCGTGAAATCGTGTAGGGTGCAATGTTTCAAGTGCAATAATTTCTTCCACAAACAACAAAATGTCTTGCTTTGATTTGAATAAAACTCTAATTTGGATTTGTATAAACATGTTCTGAAACAAGCGACAAAAGCGCAACCAAAATGGATAAAAATACGCTCAAAACAAATGCTACTAATGAACCAAAATGAGACTAAAACTGACAAAGACATGTTTAAATATGACAAACACAACCTAACGTGACAAAAATCCGACTAAATTGTGTTTAAAATGTGAATTTGAACAGAATCCTATTATTAAAACATAAATCGCAAATTTAATCACAATCGCACTGGTCAGAAAAATCACAATTAGATAAGATAAGATAATCCTTTTTTGTCTCTCATGAGAGAAATTTGTCCTGGGACAGGGGACCACATGCTTCAGCTCAGACACAGACATCACCAACAGTGCGAGCAAATCAATCAGCATCACCATTGAACACAAAATACAACACCAACAGAAGCCACAAGTGACACGACATCAGGCGCCTGTCAATCACAACATCATAAAACAGTCTTAAATACATTTAATTATTCAAGTGCACATACCCTGGGCCTTTTGCACATTCCCTAGCCTGTGTGCAATTATTATTTTTTGATTGCACATTCCCTTAGCCTGTGTGCAATTTTTTGATTTCACATTCCCTAAGCCTATGTGCAAAACACCTGAATTGCGGCTCTTCTGTATTAGTTCATTTATTTTTTGACCGCACTCTCCGAATTCAGCAAATTGATTGCTAATGGTATAAATGAATGCTTAAATCTGTTGAGATAGGATATTTTTCTTTAATCGTGCAGCTCTAATAAAGGGACAAGAAAAATACAAAGTGAACTTGAACCGTGATAAAATCGAAATCATGATCTGGCCCCAAGAAAATCGTGATAATTTTTTGCCGTATTGAGCAGGTTTGTGGAAAGACACTGGAAATCTGAAATGTAGCTCTATAATGTGATGTAAAATGCTCCTGAGACAAAAGCATGGAAGGCTTTGTTGTGTTGATTTCTCTCACAGCTGAGTCTTCATGGAGCTAGATGCAAATAAACAGCTTTAATTAGTCAAACTGTCAATCCCATCTGCCAATCAGCCCTCGCGAAGCTGCATCACGTTTATCATTTCGCTTTAAAAAAATTCGGATTGGGCTCCACTTAAAACGCAGCTAAAAATAGGCTCTTATGTAATGCAATGTAAACATGCTGGTGGTGTATGTACAGCAGTGGGACAGGAACGAGGAAGAGAGAGGGGGGGAGGGGGAAGAGAGGGAGGGAGGAGAGAAGGAGAAAAGAGGGAGAGGAAGAAGAGAAAGGAGGGAGCAGAGCAAGGGAGAAGAGAGCGAGGTGGATGATGGAAAAAAGAGTAGATTTGAGGGAGTGAGAGGGGAATGTTAGTGAGAAAGGAGGGAATGAGGGAGAGATTGAGGGATAAGGAGAGAGAAGTAAGGAGAGGAAGGGAGGAGGGAAGGAGAGAGATGAGGGGAAAGAACGAGAGAGAGGGTGAATGAGAGGGAAAGAGAATGACAAAGGAGACGGAGAGAAGAGAGAAAGAGAGGAGGAGGAAGGAGGGAAAGAGGGAAAAAGAAAGGGATAAGGAGAGAAAGAAGAGGGAGAAGAGGAAGAGGGATAAGGAGGTAAAAAGAGGAGAGAAAAAGGAGGAAAAGAGAATAGAAGAGGAAGAAAGGGGAAGATACAAAGCTAAGTAAGTGGAGAGAGGAGGGAAAAGGGAGAGAGATCAGAAAAGTTAGACAGAGGGGAGGAGAGAGATAAGGAGAGAGTGAAGGGAGAGTGAGAGAATGACAAAGAGATAAGGAGAGGGAGAGTGGAGGGAAAGAGGGATAACTAGAGGAAGAGAGGAGGGAAAGAGGGAAAGCGACTGATAAGGAGAGGAAGAGAATAGAGAGTAAAGGAGCAGGAGGAAGGAGGGAAAGAGGGATAAGGAGAGAGAGGGGAGGGAAAGAAAGAAGGGCATAGGAGGAAGAGGAAAGGCAAAATAGTAGGAAACGGGAAAGAGAAAAAGAGAAAGTCGTGGGGGAGAAAGACAGAGCGAGAGGGAGAGGAAGGAAATAAAGAGAAAGAGGGAGTGGGAGAAAGAAATAAGAGGGAAAGAGAGAGCAGATTAAAGATAGAAAGAGATTGAAGGTGGAGGTAGAAAGAGTAAAGTGTCCTCATGTTTAAAGATGGCCCGGTGCAGAGTGAGCTCCAAACAACAGACCGTGAAATATTCATCTGTTCCAAAAGAGACACGTCCCTCCAAATCACAAACCGCAAATGTCTGTCTCTATGGCGATGGGAGGCGGAAAAAATGAAAATATACCTTTGTTTGCTTGAATGTTTTAATATTTTGTGGATTAATGACATGTTTTTCCAAGATGCTGTCTCTAATTTCAAACTTTTTCTTGTTTTTTTGAGAAAGAAAACTGTAAATGCTTGGTTTAGTCCTGGGTTGGACCTGGTTTGGTCTTGGGTTGGATCTGGATCAGACCTGGTTTAATCCAGCGGCCTGCATTGGTCTTTATCTATTAAAGGTGTTTTAGACCTGGTTTAGTCCTGGTTAAGTTCAGCCGATGTGGAGTGTTTCTGGTCTGTGTCGGTCAGTATTTATCAGATGTTCTTTAGACGCAGTTTAGTTCTTAGTTTGACCTGGTTCAGTCTTGTTTTTGGATCTGGTTTAATTCTTGTTTAGACCTTTTACAGTATTTTACAGAAGTGCTGAAGATCCTCTGGTTTAATCTTGATTTAGACCTGGTTTAATACTGGGTTCTACCTGGTTTGGTCCTGTATCAGATCTGGTTTAGTTCTGCTCATGTGTGGTGTTCCTGGTCTGCATTGGTCAGTGTTCTTGAGACCTGGTTTAGTCCTGGATTAGACCTGGTTCAGTGCAGCTCTTGTGGATGGTTTTGTCCTGTGATGGATCCAATTTAGAAATTTTGCTCCACTTGTGACGTATTCCCCATCTACAAAGGTTGGCATCTATCAGAAGTGTTTTAGACCTGGTTCAGACCTGGTTTAGACCTGGTTTAGATCTGGTTTAGATCTGGTTTAGATCTTTTTTATTGTCACACTTGTGGAAGATTCCCTATTTAGAGAGGTTAGCATCAAAAGTGCTTTAGACCTGGTTTAGTTCTGGTTTAGACCCAGTTCAGACCTGCTTCAGACCTGATTTAGATATATTTTTGTCGCGCTTGTTGAATTGTCCCTATCTACAGAGGTTAGTATCCATCAGAAGTGCTTTGGACCTGGTTTAGACCTGGTTTAGGGCAGCTCTTGTGGATGTTCCCAGTCTACAGTGGTATCTTACAGAGGTGCTTTAATCCTGATTTATTACTGGTTTCGTCCCACGTTACACCTGATGTATTTTTTATCGCATTTGTCGGGTATTCCCTTTCTGCAAAGGTTAGTATCTCTCACAGGTGCTTTAGTCCTGGATTAGACCTGGTTTGGTGCAGCTCCTGTGGTTGCTCCCTGTCAACAATGGTCAGTGTCTAACTTTAGTCCTGATTAATTCCTGGTTTTGGCCTGATTTTAGAGCTATATTTTGTCGCACTTGTTGAGTACTCCCTTTCTGCAAAGGTTAGTATCTCTCAGAAGTCCTTTAGTCTTGGCTTAGATCTGGTTTAGACCTGATTCAGACCTGCTTTAGACCTGGTTCAGACCTGGTTCAGACCTGGTTCAGACCTGGTTCAGACCTGGTTCAGACCTGCTTTAGACCTAGTTCAGACCTGCTTTAGACCTGGTTCAGACCTGGTTCAGACCTGCTTTAGACCTAGTTCAGACCTGCTTTAGACCTGGTTCAGGACTGGTTCAGACCGGCTTTAGACCTAGTTCAGACCTGCTTTAGACCTGGTTCAGACCTGGTTCAGACCTGCTTTAGACCTAGTTCAGACCTGCTTTAGACCTGGTTCAGACCTGCTTTAGACCTGGTTCAGACCTGCTTTAGACCTGGTTCAGACCTGGTTCAGACCTGCTTTAGACCTGGTTCAGACCTGGTTCAGACCTGCTTTAGACCTGCTTTAGACCTAGTTCAGACCTGCTTTAGACCTGGTTCAGACCTGCTTTAGACCTGATTCAGACCTGCTTTAGACCTAGTTCAGACCTGGTTTAGACCTGGTTCGTTAAAGCTGGTTATGATCGGGTTCAGCCTTCAGAGCGCACGGTTCGTGGCACATGTTGCAGATGAAGTATTGACAGTCCGGTCCTGATGCATTACCGATGCTCCGTGTGTCTCTCTGTACTTTATCTCGCATTGGATTTCGCCGTCGGAGATTTGGAGGCTCGTGTGAAGAAATGTGCTGTCACGTTTTGGCTCCTGATACCAGCTGTGCTTTCTCTCCCGCTCCTTCTGGGACTGATCCTTCTTCTTACATAATCTTCAGAAGGAAACCACGCCAGAACTAAAGAAGAGGTCTTTGTTCGACGGCTTTTCAAAACACATAATATGAAATAAAAACGTGGCGGCTAATATTCAACTGTCTCTCTGTCAGTGTCTTGCTCAACGACGGCGTGCAGTGATGGGATACAACTGCAAACATTTGGATGCTCTGTATGTTAATGTTTTTGAGGATTACGCATAGACAGTGTTTTATCTGAATCTGGGACAAATCCATGTCCATTTATTGTTGTTATGGGTTGTGTAATCCAGCCTTGAAGTTGCTTGGCCAGTCAAGAATACAAACCTGTCTTATTCTGTACAAAAAATGTGTAGTCTGGGTCTGGGTCTTCTCTCCCAGAGTTCAGACGGGCGTGATTGACAGATGGATTAGCCAATCAGAGAAGGGAAGAGACAGTTATGACAAACATGATGGTTTACATATTTTTAGAAAAGAACATCACTTTGAAACTATTAACAATAAATGATGATCTGTTTCCAGTTTGTCATTAAAATGAACAAACCCGATGGCTGTGTTTGCATTGCCTTCAGTTGAATAATAAGTATTTCTCTACCACTTCTGCTCTTAAATTAAACCAAGTACTTTCTGATATCTCTAAGTGACTGATAAGAGAATTGTACTGGTAGCATTTTATAATAAGTACACTTTTACTGACCTTAATAAAGCATAAAGTCTAATTTCATAATGAACAAATAATTTATTAAGAATGAATCGGGCTTAGTAAATACTTTCTACTTAATGAATACCTTGGGTGACCAGACGTCCCTATTTACCCGGGACAGTCCCAGTTTTGAGCCCTGTGTCCCATGTCCCACAGGATGTGTGCGAAACCATTTATTTGTCCCAGTTTTACACAAGTCATGTCCCTGTTGTCACAGTTTTTGACCCATTTGATACCGGCCAACAATAAAGAGAGGTTTAAATTCCCGAAATAGAGAGACTTGTTCTTGAAAATGACCAGAACACAAACAATCAGAACACAACAAATAAAAGTTTTTCATATTGTACTGTTTACTGAAGTCATGAATGAGCCATGAATGGACCAAGTGTATAATAATGTATTTAATTATCTGCTCTTTTTACAATTTTACTGTAACTCCGCACTCCAACCAGGGTGTGTCCCAGTTTTTAACTTTAATGAAACTTTAACTTTCATGAAAATCTGGTCACTCTATGAATACCCCTTCTCCTAACACTAACTGAATCCTTCTTTATTAATTGTGTGTTCATTATGAATGAAGTTTTTGTTCATGCTCTATTGAGATGTAATTATTATAAAATATTACTGTCGTATCAATATCAGGAGATCTGGAATCGATATCCAATCCATAAATTCGATGTGTATTGATGCATCCCTGGTTCATACAGTGACAGCTCAAAGTTAAAGTTGCTACTTCGATGTAAAATACTGTTTATTAGCACTTTTCCCAACTTTCAGAGGCCAGAGTTTGTCATGGTACAGCTCACCATCGGCACTCTGCAAGAAGTAATATCTAGGTAAGATATTTTTAGCTATTTTTACATATAAAATGCCTTAAATCTACATGAAAACACGACATAATGGAAAAAATTATAATTTTTTTTGTAACATTTACATTTAAGTGAGTAAACTACAGGAGAAATTTCAAATTCAATACAAGTCAAAAACACCTTTAAACAAGTCAAATAATCTAGGTCCATGAATAAAATGCATCTTGATTATTCAAAATTGTTGAAATTAATATGAATATTCTCAATCCAAGTCATTTAAACGTGTCTGTGATTATTTCTTTGCTGTGCGTACAGTATCTTGTAGCCGTCGTCTCGTTCCCTCCTTCGCGGCGCTGCGCAGACACACGCTCTTAACGGCTCAGGAAATCTCTGTGCCTTTATTTCTTTTTGTTGGCTGTGTGGCTTGATACCAGCTGTGATTCCTCTCCGCTCTCCGCCGTACATCCAGGCTCCCCCCCGAGGGTCGCGCCCGCCTCGTGCTGCCTCGGCTGGGCTTATGTTCTCAGCAGAGCCCCCTTTTGATGCGGAGGCGTCCTGGTGGGCTAGCATCAGGTCTGACTGACAGGACGTCCCCCTTTCTCCCTCCCCCCTCTCTGTCGCCTCTCGCTCTCTCTCCGCGGAGGCGATACAGATCTGTAAAGGATCAGCTCTCGCAAAGGTGCATTTGATCACCGCGGAGTCTTATCAGCGAGTTTTTATCTGGCGACCGCGAGCGATGTCTTTGTTTTTCCTGGCTCTAATCTGGCTCCATCTGACCCGCTCGTCTGCATCCTCTGTTCTCACGGCTGCTCGCCTCGCGTCCTCTTTGGCGGCGTGCATAAATCTGCTCTTTGGTCTTCCTCTGGGCCTTGTGTTTTCTGTCGGTCCAACCTTGGCGTCCTTCTGCTCAAATATTCACCGTGGAGGTTGAGCAATGACACCCTTTTATTAAAAAAATGCTCCTCAGCGTCACGACTGAGCGGCAGGATTGTGGACAGATTATTATTTTTAAACATATGTATTGTCTGTGGAGCTGTAGTTTCGCTCAAATTAGCTTTATACGGCAAAATGTAAACTGAAAGTAGTTTCTCCTTTCTTGCTCTGACTGTGCAACGCGTATTAGCTTGTTTGCTCATGGACGTTGGAGATAAAGGACACTTCAGCTGCTGCACAACAATTAATTTCCTCAACATTTGCACTTAAAAGCATGTTATTTAACGAGAAAAAGGTTGAGTTCAACTGTGTGTGATCTCAAAGTCTGGATCAGTGATAAATGTGAGTGTAGCTGCAGTGTTCTGTTGTTTATCTGGTTTTCAATAACTGTTTACTTGACTTTCTTTTACTTTTATGAAATATTCTAATGTTTTGTTCCTAATGTTAAGAATGTTTAATAGTGACATTTTATAGTCTGTAAATGAATTGTGTACCTTGTTATAAATGTTTTCCTCACCTGCCCAGGGACTGCAGATGAAAAGTAACAGTAGCTAAATCTGGTGCAGATCATCTTGCATCAATGCATTTGTAAATGGTCCCTGACAAATAAAGACTAAACTAAACTAAAGCTCTTTTTAGATATCGGGTACAAACTAAATATTTAGCAGCTGTAGCCTTTAGAGCTGCAACAAGTCGCAACTAATCAATTATTGAAATAATTGTCAACTAATTTAGTGATCGAATAATCGTTAAATTGTCTATATATAGGTTCCTAAACATGCCATGAGCTGAGAAAATACGTTTTATGACCCAAATTGAGTCACAGTTGCTTGAAAACGATTTAGAAAAATTGTAAATTCAGTGTATTTGATGAAAACACTCTATTGTCCATAAATGTCGTACACCAGGATCCTCAAACTACTTCACTTCAGCTTTATTAGGTTAAATTTAGCCAAAATATTTTCATTACATGACTTTTGCGTTCTAAACTAATCGATTAATTGCAAGACTAATCGTAAGACTGATCAATTGGCAAAATGCTCGTTAGTTGCAGCCCTAGTAGTCTTATATATTTGTTATTTTCTTGTAGCAGCTTTTTCTCATATTGTGTTTTGAGCTTCTACAGGAGAAAATGTCACCGTTGACTGTGTTTTCAGTCAATCCAGAATGCTGTGATGTCACCTGCATAACCTCTATATTCACTGTTTGTCCTCTGTGTGTCCAAACCTGCATGATATTGAAACACTTAACAGAGACAAAACTGAGACAAAATCGAGAATCTCTCGTATTATGTGAAAACACATTATGTTGCTCTTTTGAATTTAGAATGTTTTTGTTAACAAAAAGGGTCTATAGACTTGATCCCAATGATCAAACCACCAAGATTTGAGGTGACATTCCTATCTTTCACACACAAATACACACCTCTCTGGTTCTCCCTCACGTCTGTTGTAACCACTCCATCTTTCCTCTATTTGACCTATTTTCAAGAAACCGGAACAGTCAGCGGAAATGTCTCTCTCAACTCGTCTTGCAATCTGTATCAACGGCCTGTGTTGTTCTTCTTCTCGCCGTCCTCCGCCTCTTTCCTCTTCATGATACGGCATGAAGAGGTGTAAACCAGGACTGTTCAAATGTAATTCACACAGGACCAGATTTTTGGAACGGTTTTGTCCTCGAGGCCAGAAACATGTCCAACGAGGAGAGTGTAGCTGGAAAGGCTTTAACACTTCTGCAGAACTGAACCAGGACTAAATCAGGTCTGAACCAGGACTAAACCAGGGAAATTTTGAATAAAATCCAACATTTTCATTTTAAAGCGGTGCATTTCTGTCCGATGGAAGACCTTGGGGTTACTGCGATATATATTTAATTTGTTCTGATATTGATTATTGCAATATCAATAATTGCGCAGCCCCATTAACCACTCCAGTCCAGTCAATACCAGCACAGCCCCCACTTTACTACACTCTACATTCTGATGACAGTGAAGCCTGATCACAGGGCTCTGATCTGCCAACCACAAGCTTTGTTTTTCTTATTCCTGATCAATACGAGAACCTCCGCCCTCCTCAGGTTTTACGCTGTCAGTTTCTTTATGTTTTCTATTTGTGCAGAGGTATTTTTGCACCAACGTTTGTCTCAGAATATATAAATATAGTTTGTAAATGCAGACTTCATTGCAATCGAGATTTAACAGATGTCGTTCATGCAACAAGGGATGGATGATGGAGAGTTTGAGGAGGCTGATGGTTCTGCTGCTGTGGTGCAGTCAGATCAGTGAAGAAGAATATGATGAGAACAATAATGTCTTACACTTAAAGCTGGGATACCTTATATTCACAGAGTAATACAAGAAGCAGGCATTAAATCTGTCAAAGTAGTTGCTAAGACCAAACCAGCACTCACAAAGGCTTTGGAGTAGATTTTTTTAGATAGAAAAAAGAAGTTTGATCTGGACTGAGCGGCTTTGATGTGGCCAATACTAGACACTCTTTAAAATGTGACGTCATCAAAATTCTGTAATGGAGGCGACTGGAGGCAATAATGAAATTGATTGTAAATTTGATTCTCTCACATTAGATCTAAATTCTACTGGCTTTAAGTGTTTGTGTTGGAAAAAAACAACAACACAAGGTTCCAGGTCAGAAATGTCTGTTAGTTTGCTTTTCTGGACAAAATACCATTTTCTAGCCTTAAAATTGTATTTTTCGCTTCAAAGGAATCTAATTGATGGTACAGAATCTAATATATCTCTAGATAAAATGAAAAATTATTGTGAGAGCAACATTTCTGTGAGTATTTTTCAGTAAAACCCATAAATCTGGATTGTTCCTTCATCAAAAATGCAAAGAGTTTATCATAATTTCCTAAAACTTAATGTAAAATACAATAATAAATGTGTTTAAAGCAGCTCTGATGTCACTCACATGTGTCTGTGTCTTAACATAAAGGTTTTTTTTTTTTTTTTTTTTTTTGCAATAATCAAACCACCAAGATTTGAGGTGACATTCCTACCTTTCACACACAAACACAAATACACACCTCTCTGGTTCTCCCTCACGTCTGTTGTAACCACTCCATCTTTCCTCTATTTGACCTATTTTCAAGAAACCGGAACAGTCAGCGGAAATGTCTCTCTCAACTCGTCTTCCAATCTGTATCAACGGCCTGTGTTGTTCTTCTTCTCGCCGTCCTCCGCCTCTTTCCTCTTCATGATACGACGATGGTGTAAACCAGGACTGTTCAAATGTAATTCACAGAGGACCAGATCTTTGGAACGGTTTTGTCCTCGAGGCCAGAAACATGTCCAACGAGGAGAGTGTAGCTGGAAAGGCTTTAATACTTCTGCAGAACTGAACCTGGACTAAATCAGAACTAAACCAGCTCTGAACCAGGACTGAACCAGGACTAAACCAGGACTAAGCCAGGACTAAGCCAGGACTAAGCCAGGTCTAAATCAGCTCTAAACCAGGACTTGAACCAGGACTAAACTAGGACTTTAACCAGGACTAAACCAGGTCTAAACCAGGACTTGAACCAGGACTAAACCAGAACGAAAACAGGTCTAAACTGGGACTGAACCAGTACTAAACTAGGTCTAAACCAAGACAAAACAAGGACTGAACCAGGTCTAAACCAAGACTAAACAAGGAATAAACCAGGTCTAAACCATGTCTAAACCAGGGCTAAACCAATAACAATAGATTAAATATTGTGTATACTTTGAAGGATGGGTTGAGGGCCGAATCAGGTCCTTCTCGGGGCCTGATTTGTCCCCCGGGCCTCCAGTTGAACAGTCCCGGTCTAGACTCTGCTCTCGCTGTTTCCATCTTGTCGCTGTTTCTTCGCTCTTCCAGGTGGTGATAGATCCGTGTTTCTTTCCGCTCGGCGCCCATCCCCCCCGACCCAATCATATCTTTTGAACAAGTGCTGATTAATGACATACACAGACTTATAAATAATTCACCGTCAACACAGCGAGTGGTGAAGCGGGAGAGGAGGAAGAGGAAAGGAAGAGAGAGAGGAAGAGCAGGCTGGGAAATAAAAATAGGAACAAGGACTGAATATAGATCAGAGGCAGAGGATGGGCCAGTTTTTATGTTTGTAAACAGTGAGCTTTATCCTCTGCAATAAAATGAAGTGAAAATATGGTATTATTGAGCAGTAAAATAAAGATCTTGGTATTTTGGGGGATTCTGTGTTCATGTTTTTGCATTCCAGCGGTGTCTGTGTGCCTGTAGATGTGTCGGCGTGATCCCTCATCCCTCTTATCATTGACGAGTGTGAGAGGAGGAAATGGAAACATCTTGATTTTTGAAACTGTGTCCAGATGACGACGGCTGAAACCTTGTCTACGATGGCTCTCAATGTGTTTTTTTTATTCAAGGATTGGACAAAATGAGACCAGACTGTACTGGGACTATTTATGTGTTTGAAGTTCCTGTTAATAGGCGATATATGTTTTACTTTGTGTGTTTAATTGCCATGGCAACAGTGCTAGATTTTCATGAATATAGACAAGGACTGACATTATTGTTCAGGGGGCCGTGCCACAACTTTTGATACAGTTTGGAGTTGAACAAAATATCCCCAATACTAGATCTGTTTAAATAGTTAAATATCAGCAACTGCAAGATTATTATTATTATTTTAGAAAATACATATGGCTTTACCAGCATTTCTCTGTAAAATGACCAATTCAGAATTGAACCAGATTTAAAGGACTAGACTAGCAACCAGGACTATCACAGAAAGACGCTACAGGAAAAAAATGTTAATTTTAAAGATAATTGTAAACTTCTCCTGTAGTTTACTCACATAAATGTAAGAAAAAAATATATATATAAGTTTTCATCATGTCATGTTTTCATGTAGAAATAAGGCATTTTATTTTTTAAAAATAGCAAAATTTACACATATTAGGGACATTTAAATCTGAAAAATGGACAGAACCAGGTTTAAATTTCTTGGATCATTTTGTACACATTAGTTACAAAAAAAATTACTGAGGAGATTATGGATTTCTTATTTAATGTTTAGTAAACTAGATTGGACTGAAAATTGTCCTAAAAATTCAAAATTCACCTCATTTTTTTGACTTAAAACTTCAATAAATCAGTTTTAGTATTAGATATCAAAAACTCCTCCTGTATGTTTCATCAAAATCTTGTTCAGTCCAAGATTGTACAGTTGTGTGTAGGATCTACTTTAAGGCTGATCTTTATGTCTCTGTGTGAGAAAAATGCATTTTAAGAGAATGGCCTTTGACGTTACGATGTCCCAGAGAAATCTATGGATTAAGCGGATTAAAAGAAAGAATAAAACATCTTTAGGAGCAGATTCATGTGTTGTTTCCACATGAAAGCCGATATGAGAACAAACTGACCAAAAAACAAAAAAATTAAAAAATTGAGTTTCGACTGTAGTCTCTCACCTTAATTACAATATTTCTGCTTTAATTGTCTGTGTGTAGGAGTTTGTTGACGTTTATTTGGTTCAGTGATTTAGGCTACAGCTCAGAAACTTCAACCAAAAGCAAATGTTAAACACCAGCCTCGAACAAATCATTTCAATCTTGGCCTCGTCTCTGGTTACCCAAAGGTCTCCGGGTCTCACCATTAACTCTCTCTAAGTAACAGGCTCGTTAGTCTTTTGGTTTGGCGCACACCGGTAACATGTTCCATTAGGGTCGGACAATGGCGTGATCAGAAGTGTGGTCTCATTTGACTGGCCCGGGTTCAGGGGCGCAGACAGGAGCAGGGGTAATTCACCCCGTGTTCCTGTTGAAGAGCTACACGACGAGAACAGTGGCGCTGGTGCAGGTGGAGCTGTGGATGGGTGCACAGCGTAATGAATCTTAACGCATGAATATTCAACTGCAGAGCTCCAGGCTGCAGCTCGGCGCTTATGACAAAAAACTGCTCTGTCTAATTAGGAAAGGAGGGTAGAAATCGAGACTTTACCAGGTCCGAGCGAGGACTAAACCAAGATGGAAAAGTGGCTTTAATCAGGACTAAACCCGCTCTGAACTGAGACTGAGGATGAGTTTGCATTTGCACGTTCAGCGCATCAAAATCGGACGAAATCTGAAACTAAAACTGGACTAGACCAGGGCTGAACAAGGACTAGAACAAGACCAAACCAAGTCCACATTTGAACTAACATGGGCTAGATTTAGGTCCAAAGAACAAGTCCAACAGTCCCCAACTCAGTGCTGGCAATTTCCTCGGTAAAGAAAACGAGGACAAATAATTTCAAAACCCGGTCTAAATGAGGTCTCGGGACCACTTAGAATTGAACTAAACACTTGGACTAAACCCGGTACTAAATCCAGAACTAAACGCTCTGGACAAGACCAGGGCTCAACCAGGACCAAAACAGGACCAAATGAAGTCTACATCCAAATTAAACAGGGCAAGTGTGAACCCACCATAAAACAAGACTTAAGGCTGTCTGAACCAAGACTAGCAAGGTTCAAAACCAGGTCTAAACCAAGGCTTAACTAGGTTTAATTACAGTCTGTACCAAGGCTAGTCAATGGTTTAAAATAGGTCTGAACCAGTCCTTGTCCAAACAAGGAAACAAACAAACAAGGTCAGAGCCATGAATAAACTTTTTTTTTTTTTTAACGTATTTTAAAGGTTTAACAAGACTGTATAAACATCACAAATAATCAGTAAAGCATGTCTAAAACCGGCAAGTCTAAATCATGATTAAACGTCCAAGCAGTCTGAACCAAAACTTAACAAGTGTTATAAAACAAACCTAAACCTTGACAAAACCCGGAAAAAACATTTAAAAAAATGGTCTAAACCATAAAATTTTGAGTCAAATTTTAGACCATAGTTCACATGTAAGTTGCAAAAATGTTACATAGCCATTTAATAAATAAAAAATATTGTGAAAGCAAATCTGCTGCTTCCTCAAATGCCACATGAAGAGGCGGAGCAGCAGCAGAGAATCTGTTCTGCAGTTTTTAACAGAAACTCAATGGTCCCATTTCTATAATCAATACAGATCGATATCACAGTTAGCAAAATGACGATAGAATAATGATCTACACATAATAAATGATAAACAAGGTAGAAGGTTTAGGGCAATGTTTTGCAAAAGATACTAATACCGAAGTATTTTTTATATGAAAAGAGAAATCTCTGTTTCTAACGCGCTAATCTCTGTTTCTAACGCGCTAATCTCTGTTTCTAACGCGCTAATGGGACAAAGTAAAGGACAATAAACCTATCCTTTATAATAATTGATAAGATCCATCATTTATGAATTGTACGTTTGAATTTTTACTCTAAGACCAGGCTATAATCTGTTGAAGATGTAACCTTACCTGTGTGTGAACTTCTGCAGATCGTCCATCTTTTTTTTACTTAATTTGTTCACTTACTTAGCTTTTTAGTCCTGCTTTAAATCAGGGCTGGACCAAGTTGGTTTAGACATAGTTAAGTCTAGGTTTGGGCTTGATGTAGTCCACTTTTAGACCTGGTTCAAACTGGGTTCAGTCCTGGTCTAGTCCTGGTTCGACTGGTACTTGGACTAAAAACTTTGAGAATTAAAATCTATATAGAAACACTGGCTCCTCTCCCAGTGCATTAAGAAGTCTTTGTCCTTAATTTCTTGGCTGGCTTTAAGATGGTTTGGTTGTGGTTACGGCGACTTAAAATCTGTCTTCTAAATGTGTTAATACGCACGCTTTTTAATCAGGGTGACTCATTGCCTTCTCTCCAAGATCCAAAGCCCAACCCTCAAGTTCCGTATAAATCTTTCTCCTTTTAATCCTTCAAGTATTTTGGATTAAAACAGTCACAGTATAAACGCGTAATGACTTCACACACACTCATTTATCACTGCTGCTTCCAATAATGTGTTATGTATTGGTCTTATTCACTTCGATTTCTTGAGAAACTGCAGCTATAACGGGCTCGATCCAAGTCCAGGTCCAGTCATGACTAAACTGGGACAAAAGGTGCGTTCACAAATCAAAACTGCGACAAACCAGAACTAAACTAGACAAAACCATGTCCACATCAAGGTTAAATTGAGCTAATTTTAGTACCAGTCACAACAAGTGTGAATTTACCGTGAAGCAGAACTAAACCAGGACTAAATCAGTACTAAGGCAGAACTAAATCATGCCTGAACCAGCCGAAAACCTCAACCAGTTATTGTAAATTGTTGGATTCAAACAGGAAATAAACAAAGTCGAGCCAGAATCACTAACCAAGGTCTAACCCAGGACTGAACCAGGAGGAAACCAAGACAAAATCAGGACAAAACCAGCTCTAAACCAAGTCAAATGGGCTAAATTTAGACTGAATCAGGTCTACACAGGAGTGAAATCTTGAATTGGCCAGTTATATGTTCACAATAACTCGCACGCCACATAAATTGGGACTGTACCAATAACTAACTAAATCTAGACTAGACCAGCACTAAACCAGGTCGACAAGACAAGACCAAACCAAGTCTTCCATCAGGATGAAATGGGTTACAAACCAAGGCCAAACCAGGACAAAAACCGGACATTATAGGGACTAAGTTTGCATTCACACTTTCACAATCACCGTATCAGAATTGGGACTGAACTGGGACTACACTTGGAACAAAACCTGGACCAGACTAGGACTGAACAAGAACAAGAACGGGACCAAAACAATCTACATTAATACTCACTAAAACTGGTCCAAAACTGGGGACAAACCAGGAGTAAACGCACCAAAACCCGGATAAAAAAGGGTGCGCTCAGTCCAGGCTTAATGACATAATTTAGTCTCAGATTTGTTCCAGTTTTGACATGGTCTATGTGCAAGTGTGACCCGTCCAATCAAACTCAACTAAACTAAACCTGGAGCTATACCTCGCCTAGACCAGGACGAAGTGAGGACGAGAGCAGGACCAAACCAGATCGTCACTCAAACCAAAACTAGAACATGTGAATGCATCAAATCTAGGAACAACAGGTCCACATTGGGGATAAAGCTCACTCTTGTCATTATTTAGTCCAAAACTCAACCCATTCTAATCGTGATTTAGTCTTGGTTTGGTCCTGTTCTAGTCCTTGTTTAGTCTTGATCTAATCCAGATTGAATTTAGGGTTTAATCTCTGTTTAGTCCCAATTTCGATGTGGTAAATGTGCAAATGTGAACACATTTTACACCAGGATTTAACCAGGACAAAAACAGGTCCACTTTGGGACTAAGGTTGCGTTCACTCTTGGCATTATTTGGTCCTAAATTGGAACCCATTATAATCGTTATTTAGACTTGGTTTGGTCCTGTTCTAGTCCTTGTTTAGCCCTGAACTAATCCAGTTTGAATTTAGAGTTTAATGTTGGTTTAGTCCCAATTCTGAAGTGGTAAATAAACTGGTGAGCGCACCTTAAATCTGTGCTTAACTAGGTTTGTAATCCAGCACTAAATCTGGACAACAGAACCTGACCAAAACAAGTCTACATCAGGACTGAACCAGAGCTATAACAGATCTAAACGTGTCTTTATTTGGTCCTAAATTTAGCCCATTCTAATTATGATGTGGACTTAGTTTGGGCTTCTTCTAGTCATTGTTTAATCCTTATCTTGTCCAGTTTTAGTTTAGGGTTAAATTTTAGTTTACTCTCAATTTTGTTTTATGAAGAACTCACTTTTTCAGGGTTAGGGAACAGCAGTAGTCCAGGTTTTGTTCAGGGTTTAATCTTGGTTTAGTCCCAGTGTCGATGTGGTAAATGTACAAATGTGAACACACTCTAAATCTGCGCTTAACCAGGTTTATAATCCAGCACTAAACCAGGACAAAAAAGGCTGCTCATTGGGACTAAGAATGTTTTCAGTCTTCTCCTAAATTGAGCCCATTCTAATTGTGATTTAGACCTGGTTTGGTCCAGTTTTGTCTTTCTGTAGTCCCAGTTTTATTGTGGTAAATGTGTAAATGTAACCCAGTCTTAAAAACGGGTAAAAACATGAATATTCATAACACTTTGTTAAAAGCACATTGATCAAAACCATTTAAATATTAAGTCCATAAATAAGTTGATTAAAATGTAATAGTGATAATTTTTTTTTTAAACGTCATATTTTTATTTGACACATCGCGCAACCAATCACAGTGCAGTCTGAATTGTATTAGCCAATAAGGTCAAGGTTGCGCCGTGAGTACTGCGCATGCTCTGCGGCAGACACTGACCAGAGAACTTACTCGTGTGTTGTGATCGCTAACGTCATTCGTCATCATTCTTCTTACAATTTTGGAGATTGGTAAGCACAAACCAGTGATAAAACTTCCCTAAATATCATAACAATTCATGTTGGTGACAAAACGTTTGTTAAACTCTTAAGATATTGGAGTTGCTGAGGGCCGACAGCCCACTGAAGCCTGGGAAACCCCGTAGCCTTGTTAGTTCATGTTGCCCTGCATTGGTGAGTCCCATACACAGTATTGTGCTAGCATAGCGCGCTAATCGGCGCTAGCATCTGTGCTAATCTCCGCTAGCCATTTTACAGCAAAAAAGCCCTTTTTAGAGGCTAAAACGATTAGCAATATGTTTGTTTTACTATATCCTCAATGTATCTTAAAGGTGCAATGCACAATGTTATAACCTGGTTGTTAAAAAGTGTTATTTTAGTGCTAGAAGCACATGTTTCTGTTTTTGTGTGGCGCTAACTGGTTCAGAGCACTGTAAAAATGTTCATATGAATGTCTAGAGCAAATTATTGTCACTTTGCTATAATTTTGATCCAGATAAATCAACTAAAAGCCTACGTGTACTTAAAATGCACTTTAAAGCTATTTTGTGTTATTTTAAAGGTGTATAGACTATGCACTGTAAAAAATGGAACTGGTATTATTGCTTAGTTACCACATGTAAGCATTTTTATTTGGTTTATTCATATGGTAGTAATGTAATTGTGAACAATTTGAGCTTTATTGTTGTACAATATGTATATATATATATATTTATTATGAATATATTTATTTGAGAAAGTAATATTAACAGCAGCAATAGTAATATAGTCAAATAGTACATCGTTTTAAGATACTTTCTGGCCTTTTCTTTAGGTCAGGTTTTTTTATTGGATCGAAGTTGATAGCTGCAGACCTGCAATCAAGAAAAAATCTTCTTCCAATTGGATGGCGAGCCTTGTAGGCTTGTAGCCCGACTGGTTTCAAACACTTCGAACATTGAATGAACATTGAACAGACTATAACAGACATTGAAACTGAGACTTAAAGGACCCGGGAATCTTTTTATTTTATTATTGGGGAAAAGCTGTCTTTGTTATTTGTTATTGAAAAAGAATACTTAAATCCACTCATAACATTCTTTAATACAAAACCATTCTTTCTACAACAGTTGTCAGTGTGTTATGTTGTTACTCACCTCTTGGGCTCCTACACACCTAAAATCTTCTGATCTGGCCTATCCTCCCTTCCACAGTAGTAAAGGTAACTATATTGCCACACCAATCTAATCCAGGATTAAACCAGGACAAAAAAGGTCCACAATGGGACTAAGGTTGCGTTTACTCTTGTCATTATTTCGTCCTAAATTGAACTAATTCTAAGTTTTAGTTTCGGGTTTAATGTTGGTTTGGTGCCAATTTTGTTCCAGTAAATGTGCAAATGTGAACTCACCCTAAATCTGTGTTTAACCAGGTTTCTAATCCAACACTAAACTAGGACAAAAACAGGTCTAAATTTCGACTAAGGTTGTGTTCACTCTTGTCATTATTTGATTGTAAATTTAACCTATTCTAATTGTGATTTAGACTTGGTTTGGTCCTGTTCTACTCCTTGTTTAGTCCTGATCTAATCTAGTTTTAATTTAGGGTTTAATCTTCGTTCATTCCCAGTTTCAATGTGGTGAATGTGCACATGTGAACACGCTCTAAATCAGGTTTCTAATCCAGAATTTAACCAGGACAAAAAACGGTCCACAATGGGACTAAGGTTGCGTTCACTCTTGGCATTATTTAGTCCTAAATGGAACCCATTCTAATCGTGATTTGGTCCTGTTCTAGTCCTTGTTTAGTCCTGATCTAATCCAGTTTTAATGTAGGGTTTCATTTTGGTTTAAATCTGTAAATCTGTGCTTAACCAGGTTTCTAAACCAGGACAAGAACAGGTCTAAATTTGGATTAAGGATGTGTTCACTTTTGCCATTATGTAATACTAAACTTAGTCCTGAACTAATCCAGTTTTAATTTAAGGCTTAATCTTGGTTTAGTCCCAATTTCAATGTGGTAAATGTGCAAATGTGAACATCCTACATCAGGTTTCTAATCCAGGATTTAAATAGGACAAAAACAGGTCCACTTTGGATCTAAGAATACGTTCACTATTGTCATTATTTGGCCCTAAATTTAACACATTCCAATCATGATCTAGACCTGGTTTGGTCCTGTTGTCGTCCTTGTCTAGTCCTGATCTAATCCAGTTTTATTTTAGGGTTTAATCTCAGTTTAGTCCTAATTTCATTGTGGTAAATGTGCAAACGTGAACGCTCTCTAAATCTGTGCTTGAACTCCAGCTCTAAACCAAGTCTAAACTGACACAAACCGAGCCCAGATCCCACACAGAACCAGTAAAGGTGGTCTCCAGCCCTGCACGTTCCTCCCGCTGCAGCAGCCTCGTCCTGTGAGCCCACTTTGACGCGCGCTGGACGGAGCTCGTGCTTGGCTGGATTTACGCCCCCTCGGCGGACTTCCCCGCCTCCCGTGATTCATCCCGGGTCTGTGGATGTGGGAGGAGGGGGACGTCTGTAGGTTACTGTTGATTTGCGACGCTTCTGTAACGTCTTAATGTGCACACGAGAGCGGAGGTAAAGCCCTGCATCTCACTCACTTATGAATACAGAACAATGGAGTGTGCATGAGCGGCCCGGGCCAAGCTATTGGTTTTTATGTTGTACAAACGATCCAGCGGTGGGGGGGAAGGAAGGAGCCATTTCTGTCCGGGGTGTCGAGATTATGTGGTTAATGTGAGACACTGCTGGTGAACGGGAAAAAAATCTCAAAGGAAAACGGATCAATTTGAAACTTCTCCGGTAGAAAGCAACGTTGTACAATTGGTACAATTGTACAATTACAATTTTTTTCACCTTATCATGGCTTTATGTGTAAAAACAGCCAAAATTGCACATGTTTGGGACATTTCGATCTGAAAAATGGACAGAACCAACCCGTTTTAAATATTATGGTTCATTTTGTACATATTGGTTACAAAAAATTTACACAGGGGATTTTGGGTTTTTGAGTAAACTAGATCTGACTGAAAATTGGTGTAAAAAATAAAATTTTACCAAATTTTCTAGATTTAAAACTTCTAATAAATCAGGCTTAGAATCAGAAATCAACAAATGCTGATCTTATGTCCATTATAGAAGAAAAATGCATTATAAGAATTGGAAAAACCGGAATGGAAAATCTATGGATGAAGTGGATTAAATGAAACAATAAAACATCTTTAGGAGCAGATTGGACAAGTTTGTTGTTTCCACGTGAAAGTTTCTCGCTTTAATAAGTAATTGCGTATAGAATTGTCAGAAGTATCAAAAATCAGATTATCATTATTCTAAAACTAGTATCAATAAATAGAAAAGTCAAATAAGACAAAACTGGACCTTTCCTGAACAGTTGAGGATGTCATAATAGTTTGTCATAATAATAAAATGTGAAACTCCATTCGATACTAAGAAATATACTCTCTACCAATTTCGACACCACAAGGATAATTATTTAAAAAACATTTATTTTATATATTTTACTGGTTTGATTCTAGGTTAGTCCTGGTTCAGTCCTGGTTGGTAACTAGTCCTTTAATTCCGGTTCAATTGGCGATTTGAAAAGGAAGAAGTGTTATGTCATTGTCAAGCATTATCTAATATAGCGGTAGTTATTTCATCATTATTGAAACAGCTCTACTGTTGTGTATTTATTGTATTTGTTTTTTTGTGCAAAGCCACATTAAGTGTTGTGTACCCAGAGGTCACGGTCTTCTGGAAAATCTGGATGTTGAATAACTCTATTTTTAACAATTGACGGTCTTTTTTAACACTAAATAACAGTGTTTTCTTCATTTAAAGTCGTGGCCTTATTCTAGTTTTGATAAAGCTCAAGATCGTTCTAAAGCCGGTCGATAAAGGTCACAGTTTGTCCTGTAAAAGCGATTTATCGATACTTGCTCAAATGAATATCTAGTTTCAATACTTTTGTAAAACAGTTTGGACTTGAAAATGAGCTGTTTTTCTCTCAAACACAGAGCTGCAGAATCCATTTGGTTTAACTCTAATATATGAGCTTGTTTGAGGAGAAGAAGAGCCTGAAGCAGAGTACAGCGGAGAATCGATCACCGACCAAAACAGTATTGATCTGAAGTGATAAAGTTTATTTATGTCTTTTTCAGAGCTGCGGTTTAGTGACGCAGAACATCAGGAAAAAAACAATAGTCATGAATTTTATTTTATTTTTTAAGGCGAGACAGTGCAGGGAATAGGAAAAAATCTTCAATTTATAGTTTCATTTTGAAATTTCTCCTATAGCTTACTCACAACAATGTAAGAAAAAATATAGTACAAGTGTAAAAATGGCCAAAAATACACACATTTGGGACACATAAAACTGAAAAATGGGCAGAACCAGGTTTACATTTCTTGGTTTGTTTTGTACAAATATTAGTTACAAAAGATTTTACAGAGGAGATTTTGGATTTCTTATTTAGTTTAAATTAAAAAAAAAAAGCTAGATTAGACTGAAATGGTCCCTAAAATTCAAATTTTGCCTAATTTTTGCTTTAAAATGTAAATATATCTGTTTTAGAATTAGATATAAAAAAAATCCTTATGTACATTTTATCAAAATCTTGTTGAGTCCAAGATTTTAAACTTTGGTTTGTGTGGGATCTACTCTTTATGTCTCTGAGGGAGAAAAATGCATTTTAAGAAAACGGCCTTTGAATTCACAGTGTCGCATATAACGCCATTGGATGAAGTGGATTAAATGGAAGAATAAAACACTTTTGGTAGTAGATTGGACAAGTTTGTTGTTTCCACATGAAAGTCTATACTGAGAGCGCAAACTGACCAAAAAACTAAAAATTTATCAAATTAGTTGTGCCTGTAGTGTCTCGCCTTAAGTTTATCATTATATTATTATTATTACAACAAATGTGACTCAAATGTGTTGACCTGTGGAGGCACCTGACACTGTTTTTGAAGCTTTTTTTGATTTATTTGTTCTGATTTAATGAATCAAACATGTTCTCTCAAATATTTGTGGGGATAATATTTGTTCAGGATGTTTTCGTGATTGAATGATCTGATTTTGTTTCATATTAAAAGCAAATACGCTGCAAAAAGATATCTCTAAATACGTTAAAATAACTTAAATTCTGGATATTAATCTTAATTTCAATAACTTTGATTAGTTACAAGGTATTTTTTTGATGGATCTAAATCATTTTACTTGTTTAAAAGTGTTGTTTCCGTCTATTTCTCTTCTTTCAAGCCAAATGATTTGCCTTTTTTTAATGTCATTAGCATATTCATTTTCTTTTTCATTGTCTAGCTAAATTATCCTCTAACCAGTCCGAATTGTCTTGATGTTATGACAGAAGCAGCAGTCTATTAATTTGATATTCAAGAATCTAATTGTGAAGAAAATTTCATGGACAAAATACATATTTTCCAATTAGAGCTGAAGGATTTTGACAAAATATCTAATTGCGATATTTCAGACAAGCTTTGTGATTATGGTTAGATAATATTTTTGTTCAACGTTCACATTTTAAACGTCCAGGAGCATAAAGATTTGACAAAAGTATGAGATATGAACTGTTAAACTAAACACAGAATCATATGCATTTCAGAACATGTTTGTAGACGTCTAAACTACAGGGTCAGCAGCTTTTAGACGGAATTAAATTGGATCATTTGTTGTTTGCTCAAGAAATAATGTCACTCAAATAATTTCAGTCTTTGCGATTTGCTGATTGTATCCATTCAAATTGCAATTTCGATTCGATTGTGTTTAAAAAACCCAGTAAGATTCGCTCTTTATTTAATGTTTATAAGATTATTACGTTGTTTTATTTAAAGGTCCCATATTCTGCTATTTTGCCCTTTACACAGTCTATTCTAAGGGCTTTGTTGATAAAATTTTGCGTTGTGCAATATCCATAACATAACAGTTTCCAAAAAACACCCATTTCTTGGACTGGCCCCCCTCCTTGCAAAAGCAAACGGCTCACTCTGAGATCTGACCCCCCCGAACAGAGAGCAGGCTGCTCCCCCGCCCAACTCGCGCGCCTCCCCCCGCCCAACCCGTGGCGAAGCCTAGAGCGGAGATAGTGCGCATGCGCCGTGTGCTCCGGTAAACAGCGATACACAAACACGGGAATAAACCTTTTATCCGTCCTGACGGTGCGTCGTGCTGAGTCCTACGTCCTGGATCTGACCTGGAGTTTGACGTGCTCCAGGGCCTCAACCACGGACGTGCCGTTTGGTAAATAACAAGCTAACTCTTCGATCTGTCGTATCCATCGTGTAATTACTGTGTAGCATTAGCTGTTTTTATTCTGCGGCTGCGCGCTTCCCGGAGGCGTGGCTTAAACACCGCGTCATCCATGGGATGAGCCCCCGTCTTCCTGCTCACCCGAGGGGGACAAAAAAGACAGTTCTCTAGCGAAAGCATGCGGGAATCAATCAAAAAACCACTTTGGGCACACATACGAGGCCCAAATAGCACTGTAGGAAGGTTAAAACCTCTGAAAAGTCGATTTTGCATGTTATGGGACCTTTAAAGAAAGTGAGTAAATGTTAAAGCTCAAAATAGTAAGGTTTTTAATTTTTTCATATAATTCTTTTGTCTATATTTACTGTAAAAATGACTCTATTTACTAGTATTATTGACTACTACTTCTACTAGTACTTATTTGCTACTTATTATTTAATATTACTCTATGTATTTATTACAAAAAAGGTCTAAAAAATGACAACATTGAATGTAAATGTCAGAAACAATCTTTTTAAATTAACACAAGTCATTCTAAATGTGGTTTGTTTCAGAAACCTTTCTAGACTGATTATGGCAGCGACTAGGAGTAGCAGCAGTCATGTTTTTGTCTCGTTTTCCATCCCTTTTCCATGTCTGTAACACTGGCCGATAAGTTTCCAGGATTTCCAGGACGCATAGAACCCTGTCTTGAAGTAGTTTTAAGATTTACACAGTTTATTGGTCCCATTTCTGACACATCCCTCACTCTTCTCCCCCTCAGAGATCTCCGTGAGCCTTCTGTCCGTCATCGTCACCTTCTGCGGCATCGTCCTGCTCTCCGTCTCGCTGTTCGTCTCGTGGAAGCTGTGCTGGCTGCCATGGCGGGACAAGGAGGGCGGGGGCCTGAGCCTGACCGCGGGGCTGTTGCCGGGCAGCGGGGGCCTGGCCAGTCTGGGGGCGGCGGCGGGCTCGTCCCTCCTGCCCCCGCTGCTCCAGAGGAAAGAGGGGCACTCGTCCTCGTCCCTGTACCCCACGCTCGGGCAGCAGGGGCACCCGCACTTCAATGACCTGGTGGGGCTGGAGCGGGGCGAGGTGGTGGGCGGGCCGGAGACGCAGGAGCACTCGTACCTGGACATGGACTCCTATCCCAACAACGCAGGTGGGTCTTGGCGTTCTAATCATGACTTAGTTTGGTGGGAGGGCACCTGTGGTAAACATTTATCATAGTTTTACATCAGTCGAGTAGAGTTTGTGAGGAGATTTGGAAAAATAAAAGTTTAAAATGACAGGAAGTAGTGCTGAGTTCGAAAACAGAATACCTCTGTGATGTCATCAAAAGGCGACGTGCCGCTGTAAATGCAGAGACGAGCTAAATGTCATTTGCTGCTCATGTTCAACCAGGAAGTAACCAAAAACTGTCAAACTGGGGACAAATTTGAATGTGAGTGGGGCCACTCACATGCTGAGTAAGACCAAAGGTTTCAAGGACAGCATCAAGCTCTTTAGCGTTTCTGTCGCAAACATTATCCACATGAACATTGAAATCACCTGTAATGACCAAACCGTCAAAGTCTGTGCATACAACTGACGGCACTTATCGGAGAATCAGTTCGTTTTATGTCTTAAATTGTCTTAAATTATTATTACCAGACTTGCTGAGCATTCTTGCCGTCTAAACACGATCACTACAACGTCCACACCCTTGATTTTCAACCAGTAACACAAGTGTGCCTTGAGGTTTTGCCTTGAAAAAATGCCAAATTCATGTTTAAAATTAATAATTTACCATTTGAGAGCGTTCTGAGCAACTTCGTCACAAAAAATGAAAGAGTAAAAGCCATCTTTGCCCAAGTTTAAAGAACTAAACACAATGACATGGACAATATAACATAAACAACACTTTTTTGGTATTGTTTTAGTTTAGTTTCAACCAAAAAAGTGTGCCATGACTCAATAAAGGTTGAAACACACTGGTCTAGACTGGGTAATAACATTTCTAGCTTGCGTAAGCTCTATGCATCGACACACGCACGTCATTAGTTTGTGAGTTCATTTTTCAGTCTTTTGTCAATTTTCCTGATTGTGTTTAAAATGTGAACTTTGAACAGAATCCCATTATTAAAAACATAAATAGCAAATCAAATCACAATCCTGGTCAGAAAATCACAGTTTGACATTTTTCCCAAATCGTGCAGCACCTCCCAGTCCCAGAATGTGTTGCGGTCTTTTATTATTTATTGACGAATGGGTCAAATGCAACCGATAATTTCCCTTGTGGAGACAATTGAGTGCCTTTAACCCGAGTCACTGCAGCCCGTCCAGACAGATGCATTGTTAGCTCTCCTTCTCGTACTCTAACCTTTAACAAATGCCCGCTCTCCGTCTTCTCTGTAACAAATGGCCCTTGTATGTCTTCCACTGCGGCGCTTTCATGGCCTTTAGGTGTCGTCGCAGCTCCAAACTGTTTGTGTTGGATAATGAGACAACCTGACCAGCCTGGCATTAGTTCACTCCTCCCTTTATCTCTGTTACTCTAGATCAATAGCAGCTGATGTAACGCCTCCTATCTTGACTAAGAGTGACACAAACCTGAATAAAATTGACACAAAAGAGACTAAAAGCAACAAAAATGTGACAAAAACGTGACAAAAATGTACATAAAGTGACAAAAACATAAGAAAAACTGACAAAACATGATGAGACCTGCTTAAAAATAATGTAAATATGCCTCAAAGTGACAAAAATGTGACTAAGTGACAAAAATTAGACTAAAAATGACAAAAATTTGGCTAAAAATAAACACACATAATAACTAACTGCGCCAAAAACATTACTAAAAGCTACAAAAACCTGACAAAAACATGACAAAAATATACAAAAAGTGACAAAAATGTAGCAAAAATTGACAAAAATGTGACTGAAAGTGATTTAAAAAAAAAAGATAAAAATAAAGTGACACAAATGTGGCTAAAAACATAACTCAGAGCGCCAAAACGTGTCTAATGGTTACCAAAACATGACTAAAAGTGAAAAAAAAACGTGACAAAAATGCTCTAAAAAGTGACAAAAACGTGACTAAATGTGACAAAAACATGACCAAAAGCAACAAATATCACACTTATAGCAACAACAGCACGACTAAAAACATAAAAAAGTGACTAAAAATGACTAAAACATGACTAAATGTGACAAAAAATGTGGCTAGAAATAACAAAAGCGCGCCTAAAAGGGACAAAAACGTGATTTAAAAGTGACATTCACTGCTGAAAATGACAAAAATGCGACTAAAGGCGACAAAATTGCAACTTAAAACAAGCAAAAAAATAGCGACAAACACCACTATAAACAAAAACGCAACTCAAGGCAACAAAAACACAACTCAAAGCAACAAAAACACGACTCAAAACGACAAAACGTGACTAAAAGCTGCAAAAAAGACAACCTGACCAGCCTGGCATTAGTTCACTCCTCCCTTTATCTTTGTTACTGTAGATCAATAGCAGCTAATGCAACGCCTCCTGCCGCTAAATGCTCAACTTCTTCATTAAAGACACTCTCCTCACGCTGCGTTTAGTGTCTGCGCCGCAAATGAAAAAGGATTAAGCTCAGAATAAGGTGTAAAACTGAAGTAAAGTTGCTCAAAGTGTGCTCGCAGTGGGCTCCTCACCAGACACAGTAAAACACTAGAGGTTCTTACAGCCAAACGGTCTTAATTAAAGCAGAGCAAAGACGCAGAACTCCAGAGATTTAGCTCTGTAAACGACTCGGGAAAAGTAGTAAAGGAGGAAAGTGGTTGTTGTTGGAGTACGGAGCAGGTAGAGATGCACTGATCAAGCAGCAAAAAAAAAGTATATCTTGCCTCGCTTAAAGTCTAAATGATCGGTTATGAAAATGTTCTAATTATGACTTAGTTTGATGGGGTAGCACCTGTGGCTGTTATTTGCATTTTGTGAAGAAATGTTGATAAATAAAAGCTTGACAGGAAGTAGTGCTGGGTTCTAGAGTGGAATCCCTCTGTGATGTCATCAAAATGTGACACGCGGTTGTAAACTATTTACCATAGAACTGTAATTAAAACTGGAAGATGAACCCAATTCTATTCTATAAAAACATTTAAAAGATAAAAGTTGCTTTTTAACAAGAAATTAACTAGATATGTTTAATGCCAGAGGCTGGATTAGCAAGTGAGCAACTGTAGCTCTCACAAATAAAGCAATATTTTCAGCAATATTGTCAGCAATGTTTGTGCTTAACCTTACTTTTCCAAACACTTCACTTTTGTGCCTCTGTGAATGAATCAAAACACTTTTGTCTGTGATTATGTTGCACAATTAGTCAAACACTTCAACAATTGAAAAGTATTATTCTTTTGTCATATTCAGACCGCGCTGTGACCTTGTAGAGACCGTTCTGCCGTTAACCGCAACTAAACAATAATGACATTTTGTGTTTCAAAGCGTCTGATCCAAGGCTAAGCACGAATGTTTGAAAGAGGTGTGAAGAGAATAACATTTAGAAATGCTGAATAAACATGACTTTTCTAATGCACCGTGAGTGTATAGTTTATTGTTGGATAAAGATAGCTACATCAACTTAAAGTGTACATTACAGGTTAGACAAGACATTTCACTAAAACGTAGTGAACATGATTATATTTAAGATTTTAATAAACATTTTTCCTATTTGTCTTCAGTTTGTCAGTTTTTGTAATGTTTATATGTCACTTCCTGGTTGGACATGAGCAGCAAATATGACATAGATAGAGGTAATTCCACAACTGTTACCTAGCAACCATCCGGTAAACAAGGGCCAAAATCCACACAAATTACACAATAGTTATGATTTGACATGAGATAATACCTGGTACCAACTTTATTTTGTTGAATGAGTGTCTAAAAAAAAAAAAAAAAAAAAATTGTGCGTAAATTGTCCCTTTTTATTTACAATGGTACGTTGCTTTTTGATGACATCACAGAGGGAGTCCATTTTAGAACTCAACACTACTTCCTGTAATTTTAATATTAAAGTGCATGTTACAGGTTCTCATGTTTTTAGAATTATATCTTAGTTTGGTGGCAGGGCGCCTGTGGTAAATATTTATCATACATTTGTGACATTGCAGTTTGTGAAGAAATTTTGAAAAACAAAAGTTTAAAATGACAGGAAGTAGTGCTGAGTTCTAAAATGGAATCCCTCTGTGATGTCATCAAAAAGCGACGTGCCGTTGAAAATACAGAGACAGTTAACACTCAACCGACACACTTTTCTGACAGTTTAAACCAACATTCAATAAAATAAAGACATTATCAGGTATTATTATTTGTCAGATCATAACTATTGTGTCATTTATATGGATTTTGACCCTTGTTTTTCAAAATGGTTGCTAGGTAACAGTTGTCATAGTTGCTGCTCATGTTCAACCAGGAAGTAACATTATAAACGTTAAACTTAAATATAATAATGTTCACTACGTTTTAGTGAAACGTGTGGTCTAACCTTATCCTGCATTCAAGTAGAGGCGTTTTTGTTGCTAAGAAACACCTTGAAAATCATGCACTATTGCACTATGACAGATTTTCACAGATCTGACCTGTAACCTCACCGCTTGCCTCCATGAACAGACTTTAAAAACACAGCAGACATCAATTTGTGAACAAAACAAAACATAACTTCAAGGATATTTTCCTGAATGACTCACGCTAATGTGTCGTTGAAACTTCCTGTTCGAAAGTGTCGCCTAATGTCAATGAACACCGGTTAATAATATCTTCTGGCATCACACAAAAGCTGTGTTTATGCCAGTCAGGAGTCTTGTCCGAGCCGGGAGTGACTCATCTGCCGGTTGTGTTTGTATTTTTAGGGACGCTGAAGCTGAGTCAGACCTCGCCGGACGTCCCGAACTCAGAGGGAGGAGGAGCGCACCCTCAGAAGGAGCTGCCCAACGCTCACTCCAAGGAGCAGGTCACAGCGCGGTACGTCGACAACAAAACACTTTTTATTATCCTGGAGTCATAAAAAAGGTCCATTACAGAAGCGTGACTAATCTGGAGTTCATTCACTTCTTTTTTATTACAGTTATTTGGCAGAAAATCACAGGAACAAGGCACAGAACAGAACAGCGTTTCAAATTCTCAGTATTCATTCAACTAAGCACACTTTAAAGGTGCACTATGTCACTTTTCTGGTGCCGTGGAGATGTTATTGCTTTGCCTGAAATGTTCCACAGTATTAATCTATCATTACTATCAAGTATTTATTCAATATTGGTGTCTTTATTGCTTTATAAAAAACTTGAAAAGCATGCATTCTTACTGTGAGCGAGGTCAGTTCTCCACAGATCAGACTTGTAACTTGGCCTGTTAGTGCCAACCATAGACGCTCATGCTATGACTCTGCTTGTCCGGGAATATTTGAAGTCCCTTGTATTATTTCTTTTTAGCCGTTAGCATGAGCCGTAAAATAATTAGGAAAAATCAAGAGGGTTTGGGCTGGAAATAACCCATCGACCACGTTCAGCTGAGGTCAAAGGGAACCTGTGAACTTGTGCGATTAATCATAAAAAACTGACGTGGATTAATAACTTTTGACGAAACACACTGGTTTAGATCACGCCGAACACTTCCCCTGAGCGAAGGAGGAAGGATCAGGAGCGGCTGTAATCATGCGTTTCATCACAGAAATAATCCATCAGTCCTCACGTGTAGAAGCGCAGATTACTCACTGTCCGATGTTTACGAGCTCGACGTGGTCAAGAGCGCTTCGGCTTTGCACCACACGGCAAAAAAAAAACCAAAGACATGGTAGAGATTTCAAGTACACCACGTGCTCCGTGACGAAAATACAAACAAGTGAAATGGGTCAAACGCCAGGCCAACACCCGTCAACATAACATAAGTCAGTTACCTTGTAACTATGGTTCTATGAGTGTATGAAGCAGGGGAGTAGACAGGGGGGGACAGGGGGTCTGTTGTCTTAGGCCTCAGGGTCTTAGGGGCCCAGAATTGGACCCTCTTCCTATTAATTTCTATCAGAGGGTGGAGGCTTCTTGTCCCAGGCCCCCAAATTTTGTTGACGGTCCTGGTGTGAAGGGCCCTCACACTAAACCTGTCGTTTGGTCATGTAGCTTACATTTACCTGTGGCCACAGACATAAAATGCAATGTTTGGACTTCGATTGTTATTAGTTGAGCTTTTGAAAAATGTATTTAGATTATGAAAGAAAAAACGTATAGAACCCTTAACAATAGACATGAAAATAAGTGGACATTACAATTAATTGTATTTTATCACATTTAAAACGTGTGATTGATGACATAAAATGTTTTAATTGACTGTAGTCAGTCGACTCATTGTCGATTGTGTAAATCTTCTGGTGTTTTATTTTAGATGAAAATTGCTGCAAATGTAAAACTGGCATCTGAACTAAAGCTTAACCAGATTTAGTTAAGATTTCTGATCTTGTCTGTTTCTGGTACGAATCTTGTGACACTAAACATCCTATATTCACTTTATTCCGTAAGTTTCCGTACGCGCCGCCGTCTTGTTTCCGTTGTAGTTTACATGGAGCAGATGAGCTCAATAGAAAATAAGTTCTACTCGGACTAAAAAGACGTTTTCAGGCCTCAGGAAATCGTTGCGTTGTTGACTTGTTGTTGCTCGTGTTCATTAAACATTTTACACAAATCAATCTACTTTATGTAACATTTTAGCGGTGAGACTTTTCCCTCGTTCGTCATTAGCTTTAACAGAGTTCTCGTCAAACAGAAGTGCGTTTACAACAAAAGTCCGTATCTGTCAAAAAGTGGGCGGGGCAGAATAAGGTGAATAGAGTTCGGGATGGAACGTCAACAAACAGCCGTTACCATGGAAATCCACCATGTTTGCTGCTGGTCTGTTAAACACACATAGAGAAACATTAGCCAAAACAATGTAAAAAAGTGAACAAAAAATCCATGGAAGAACCTGATAAACTGCTGTGTCACTTCTGCTAAATACATTTATCAATATAAAGTGTAATAATACTTTTGAATTAACACTAAGTTTAGCATTTAGCATCTTAAAATCTCCATTGATTTAACACTGAGCTAACTGAAAATTCTGTTGTGATGACGATCCCGAGCTCAATTAAATGTTACTAATGAGAAGATCAGATAATTGACACAAATATCATATCATATTATATATTATATATTTGGGGATTGGCCTCATGATTCATCTGTTTGTGAGGGAACGATCTTTTGACATAACTCTGGAGCATCGGCCGAGTGTAAGAGTTTGAGCAACAGACAAATAGGCCAGTTCATGTCTATAGCGCCACCTGCTTGTCTCCAGAGATAAGTTTAAAAGATAAAGCAAAGCAATAACGTCTTCTCAGAGAATAAAGTGTGGCAGATCCTCACCGGAGAAGTTACACAGAGCATCTTTAAAACAGTAGAAACAGAGATAACAATATTTCAGAGCGGTGTTTGTGTGGAAAATACAAGTGTTATGTGTATATTTATGACACCTTTGGAAATTCGATATTCACCTTTGAGATAATTCCACTTTTCTCACCGCGTTGCATCCAGAGCTGATTGACGTCTTCTGCCTGCGTACATCTCCTCGGCGTAAATCAGACAGACACAAAGGTTATTATTATCGTCCCGGGTGAAGGTTCCGCTGCTCGAGACCTTTGTGTGAAATGAATACGTCTGATCCTCGTCCACAGATCTTTTTCTCTCCGTCTCCAAAGCGTCATAATAAACGCAGAGATTAAAGCCGGCGTTATGTAACCGAATGGGCTCAAAAACACGGAGGATTCTGTGGATGCGGCGCCAGGAAACACAAACGCACCGTCAAACCTTATCAAATAATTAGCCTGTTATTTTTTTAATGGAAGTGCGTGAAATCGTTAGGCCCTGGTTAATGGCTTGGAATCATTTTATCCGTTCAAAGCGGTCTGTTTTCAGCTGTCTGTCGTTTATTTTTCTTACGCATTTTGATATTGTTTTTTAGGTTTAATTTTTTGTGTAAGTGTAATTCTCAATTTTCAATGTACCTGTGTCATTGAATCAAGGCTGTGTGTTGGAAATGCAGTGCACAGTTTCCACAAATACTTAAATCTAAACGGATCCATTTTAAACGTGTTTCATAGTTTACTTGTTGCACGTTGTTCATCGTGTAATGTTTTCATATGAAACCACATGCGTTTTACGTGTAGCATGGTCAGTATTCCACATATTTGAGACACAAATTGGAAAAATGAATGGTTTCTTGCTTCATTTCATTCATATATTAGATACAAAAAGATTCACTTTTGGATTTTGGATCTTATTTAGAATTTGAGGAAACTAGATCTTACTGAAAATTGGAGTTAAAACCAGGGCTGGGCGATACGGCAAAAAATTGTTATCACGATTTTCTTGGGGCCAGATCATGATTTCGATTATATCACGATTTCTGTTCACTTTGGTTTTTTCAATTGCCTGTAATCGAGCTGCACGATTTAGGAATAAATATCTCATCATTGTGAGTTTTCTGACCAGTGCGATTGTGATTCGATTTACGTTTTAATAATAGGATTCTGTTAAAATGCACATTTTTAAACACAAATTTGTAGCGTCTTTTTCGTTTTTAGCAATGTTTTTGTTGCTTTTAGTCCCGTTTGTGTCGCGTTTGTTATTTGCAGACACGTTTTTGTTGCTTTTGAATGCGTTTTTACCGTTTTTGTCATGCTTTTGTCGCTCGTTTCAGAACATGTCTGTACAAATCCAAACTACAGGGTTAGGAGTTTTTATTCAAATCAAAGCAAGACATTTTGTTGTTTGTGGAAGAAATTAGCAGCCACTAAACTTGCAATTTTGTGTTGATTTCGATTAACTATGCAGCCCTAGCCTTTAAGAGGTAAAATAAGTCATTAAAAAAAGACAGCTGCATTAAAGAGACGAACAGTGAATCACGATACGACAATTTCACAAAAATAGCAGATTGTCACAGGGACCAGCTCAACATTCGATTTTTATCACCGTATCGCCCAGCCCTAGTTAAAACATTAGTCAAAATGTTGTATGTGCTATTTTAAGGATTGATTCTGTGTTTCTATGTGGAAAAATATGTATTTGGAGTAATTAAAAAGTCCCATGTAAATATGGTGATGCAGTGGATTAAAAGCAATACTAAAACAACATTGGCCAGATTGGACGATGCTGTTGTGTCCAGTCAAAAGTTTATGTTCAGTTTAAGATCAGAGAGTAAACTGACAAAAAAATAAAATCACAAATATGAGTTTCTCCTTTACATCAGGTTTGCACTACAATGGCAAACCCTGGACTAGGAACAGTATAGACTGCAACTAAAATACCATGTGCACAGTTTTAGTGCACAGCAGCATTTGGCTAAGCTAACTATTTCTCACAGCTAACGCTTACTTTTATTAAAACTTACAACATGAAGAAAAACAAAATGTAAAGTAAGACTACCTGATTGTTTTAATGTATTGATTATGTTTGTTTTTTAGTTTTATTTTTTTATCATTATTATGCTTTGAAATTAGCATTAGCATTAGCAATGACCCTCTTACAAGAACTGGGCAGAAAGTACTCTGACTCCGTAAACTGAGCTAGCCATTTTAATTCTGTGCACATAAATATAATATAAATAATGCGCAAAATATTTTTTTTTTTTTTTTTTAGGACCGGCTACAGGGATTATAATTTGCAGTTAGTGTATTTTCTTATTGTATTTATATGATTCGAGATGTTTTAAATTGTTCTGGTAGTTATTGCAAAAACAATCATAAGACGGTAGCTACACAAGATGTCTGAGTTATTTTTAGTTGTATGTAGAAACCATAGGGTGTATATTCTAGCAATAGTCAATGAAAAAAAAAATGTAGGGATGAAGAAAATACACAGAAATTTGTATTGGTGGCCCAGTGAGAAGGTTTGTACCTGGGGCCAAAAATTTTGTGCTACGCCCCTGCTAGGGACATAAAGTATTTGAACTGTTTGAAAACTAGTTTGAGATGTACAATTTCATTAAAAGTTCTTATCTCATCTCTGACGTCAAACCTTCTCCCTTATGTTCTGTTTTAGATTTCCTTGAGTTTGTTAGTAGCATCTGTTGACATCCATCTTTTAGCACGAAGCTCTCGCACAAACACGTCCACGTCACGCTCGACCTTGGTGCTCGCGGCGCGTGAATCCCGAAAGCTGTGCGCGCTCCAACGCCAAACAAAACCCGCTCTTCCTCTGCGCCGCCTCGCATTCGGGCCCTGACCGTTTCCCTCTTTGTGGCTGGTGTTTGTGCTCAGGCCCAAGCCGATGACTCACCAGCTCTCCAGCCCCGACTTCCACGGCGAGGAGAAGGAGCAGGTGACGAGCATCGGGCAGATCAAACCCGAGCTGTACCGGCCCAAAGGAGACCAGGCCGAGGGCAAGCTGGGAGACACCTGCGGCAAGATCAGCTTCCTGCTCCGATACGCCTTCAAGTAAGTGCACAGTGCCCGTTTTAACCTTTCAAATTAAGGTGAGACGCTGCAGGTGAATAGGAATAAGTCTTGAATTTAAAGGTGTCAATTTGAAACTGTGGTTTACTCACATGAATGTAAGAAAAAAATGTATGACAGGTTTTTCATCAGGTGCTGTTTTCATGTAGAACTAAGGCATTTAATGTGTAAAAATGGCCAAAATTGCACATATTTGGGACATTTTAATCTGAAAAATGGACAGAACCAGATTTAGATTTCTTGGTTCGTTTCATACATATTAGTTACAACGAAATGTACAGAGGGGATTTTGGATTTCTTATTTAATTTTTGAGTATCAGAATCAGAATCAGAATTACTTTTATTTATCCCCAAGGGGAAATTCTTGGGGATAAATAAAAGCTAGAGTAAGCTAGATCTGACTGAAAATTAGCCAAAAAATTCAAATTTTGCCTCATTTTTAAGACTTAAAACTTTAATAAATCAGGCTTGGAATTAGATATTAACAAATCCTCCTGTACGTTCTGTCAGAAATCTTCTGAAGCACAAGATTGTAAAGTTTGGTGAGTAGGAGCTACTTTAAGGGAGATCTTTATGTCTCTGAGAAAAAAAAAAATCCTTTGAAGTTACAATGTCCCAGAGAATTCTTTGTATGAAGTTGATTCAATTACGTATTAAAACTTTAGGAGGAACTTTAGATTGGACAAGTTTGTTGTTTTCACATAAAAGTCGATATGTTGAGAGAGAGAGAGAGAGAAAGAGAGCAAACTGACTAAAAAATTGAAAAAAAAATCGTGCATATTGCCTAGATTATGTAGCTTTTTTTTTTTATTTTTTTTTTCATATTTTCTTCCAAAAATCTGGCCCTTGGTGAAATAAAATTGAATAGCCCGGGTATATACCATAAAACATTATCAGTAGAATCTGATGCAAAGTTATGTCTGGCTCCGAGACGCCTGGTTCCCATCGACTCCCATTCAAATATCTGTCATTGTATCCCGGATCAATATCTCCTTCCATTAAACACTGTATGTCACCGTTTGTTTTACTGAAGTGCATTTGTAGACGTCTGCTCCATTACACGGCACTGTAAAGGCTCACCAAACAAAATTAGCACACAGACAAAGAAAAGCAACCTGCTGACAGCAATAGAGCCCAGAAGAAGAGGCTTTTAGCTGCCATTTAGCAACCGAGCCGTCACGCTAATGTATTCATGTGTTTTTAATGAACGCAGTTTGAGTGCAGAAATGCTCAGAACGAGTCGGCGACAGTTTAAAGGGAACATATTATGCTAAATCAACTTTAATGTGCGTTTAATCTTGTTCCAGTGGTGTTTCCTCGTTATTAGTTTGCGTTTTGATTGAGTCTTGCATGTTTGAGTTAATCCTGTATTGTCCTGCACCTGACGCTCGAGTGCTCAGAAACTTCTTGTTACCCCCTGTCCCCGCCCACATCCCTGTGAAAATTATGCAAAGTTTTCAAAAATAATTTAAATGACACTAGAAAGAGGCGGGGCTAATCAGTTCTGCGGTTTTGAACAGGAAGTCAGTTAACCTTTTTCAATTATTAAGCTGATTTAGATCAATATTATTTTTACAGTGAACAATGAACAAACTTTAAGACGATGATTTATTTATGTTAGCGTTCAATATGAAGTACTTGGGGGGATAAACAGCACACTATGTCTCCTTTAAGCCTTTAAAGACTTTTGGAACCTATTTATCAGTCTGGGGAAAAAAAATAATAAACTGGATTAATGAAAAAGGCATGAACTTCTGCTTTCAGTAAAACACCTCAGAGTCACATACCAGCAGCTCACAGCAGCGTGTTATACATTTATATTGATGCCTTTTGAGACTTTAAACAACTTATTTGTTGTTTTCGTCTGTTTAAATATCATTAATACAATGTAATAAAAACACACATGATTAATTTAAACAATAAAACAAATAAACTAATCTCTAAGTAATGCAACTTAGTTACTTTATTGAGGCAGTAACTAAGTAATATAACTAATTACATTTTTTACAAGTAATTAGTCATCTGTAACTGATTACGTTTTCAAATTATCTTACCCAACACTACATATTACAGTGATCCCTCGTTTATCGCGGGAGTTGCGTTCCAAAAATAACACGCGAAAAGTGAAATCCGTGAAGTAGTCACAGCTTTATTTTTTATTATTTTACAATGCAATACTGAACTATGGAATTAAACCAAAAATCAAAACCTGTTTTAAAGCCCAAAATTTGTTTAAAACAATAATTTTAATTTAGTAATACAAGGTTGTAAACATTGTCACAGTCGTATTTCACAGTCTGTGCCTCTTGGTCCTGACTCCGCTCCGCGGTAGCGTCTGTTTCTACTGAAGGCGCACGAGTCTTTCTCCGAGAGAAGAACATTGTTATGGGGAGTTGTTGGCGCTCTGTCTTTTTCTGAGCAAGAAGATTTTTATAAACGGATATGCCACCTTCGATTATATTTGAGAACTAGACAACAGTAAAGCCCCTGAGCCAATCAGGATTCAGAGCACAATGCACTGTAAAAATATCCGCACTGTAAAAAAAAAAAAAAAAAAAAAAATCCGTGAAGCAGCAAAGCCGTGAAAGATGAAACGCTATATAGCAAGGGATCACTGTATGTCCCATTTAGTCCAAACTCTGTCAAACAGATCAACTTTCTAATGAAAGGAAAAATGTTATGGATTCTTTTTGTATTGTTATTAGCCTTTAAACATGCTCCTGAGTATTTTAAAATGTGCCATTTCATTCATGTTTTGAGACCAAAAAAAATGAACTTAAAAAACTAAATGAACAAGTTTCTCTTCCCTGGCACTCACTGGGTGTATGCAGCCAGCAGATGGCGCCTAGCCCTATACACAGTTTAGTTCTGTTATTATTTTAAGAGACTGAGTGAGATGCAGTCGCAGTGATGTGTTTAGAGGCAGAAATGCTCAGCACGAGTCTGACGTTTTTGTTAGAACATGGTTAAAAGCTCAAAAAAGTCACCGTAACATAATATGTGTCCTTTAAGTCCAACCGTTAGTGGGACGTTCCTCAAATTTACAGCTGGTCGAAATTAAAAGGTTTGTGGTTCAATCCAAGCTCTGCCTTGTGCAGACTACTGTTGTGTCTTTGGACAAGACACTTCACCAACTTTTCCAACATGTGATCACTTAAAGACGCAGATTGGAACCTGTCATTTGTCAATGTTGCTATATAATTTTTTTTTTTGTAAAGTTTGACTCACAGTTTTGCCAATACCAGATTTGTCATCTTAGATTCACAAAAAGCTGTAGATCGTAGGAGGAATAGTTATTGCTGCAGGAAAGGGATTCAGAATAAAGAAAAAACTACTTGCAACTGTGTGCGCAAAGTTGAACCCGCTCTTATGATTTTGTTTCCACTTCTCGGATGTAAACAATGAAATGTCAGCAGGCGTCGTCGGGGAGGAGTGGTATTACCCGGGGATAGACTCAGACACAGACTGTTTACACGGAAATATGAACAGTTTTTAGTTCCAGGCTTTGAGACTCGATTCAAACTCCAGGCAGCAGCCGAGACGAGGCGACCGGGCTGACATTTCAATCAGCTCGAACTCTCTAACTTGTCTTTGATGCTAAAACTGTGAATAATGACAATAATGAAGTTTAGTGCTTTCCCTGGAACGTAATAAAGTATTTGTTTTGTTCAGTACAGGTATATTGTAAAAGCAACCCTTATAGTCAAAATGAGACCGCTGTGTGCTGTTTTCTTCTTATTATAAACGTTTTTTATCAGCGCAAACAGGAAGTAGCCTTCGCTGTTAGCATGCTAGTTATTGTTAGCATTACCGTGGCTCTGCTCAGGTCTTTGAAAGTTGTGAAAAGTGCTCATAAACTCATCGTGGTGAATAATTTGGATGCTAGGACTGCGATAGAAAAAGAGGTTTGGATCGCTGCAAACTGTTAAAATGAATTGATTCTGTTTTTCACATTTTAGGACTGTAAAAATCTTGTCTGTGTAGTCAACTCTCCACAGATCTGACCTGGTGGCCTTCTCGTCTGCATGGAGATTGTTAAAGTGAATATGACAAATTAGACTTCTGACTTCACTAAAACGTACTGAACATGACTATATTTAAGATTTGACTAAACATTTTGCCTATTTGCCCTCAGTTTGACAGTTTTTGTAAAGTTTTTAACGTTACTTCCTGGTTGAACATGAGCAGCAAATATGACATAGATAAAGGTTATTCCCACAACTGTTACCTAGCAACCAGACTGTAAACAAGGGTCAAAATCCCCATAAATTACACAATAGTTAAGAGTCGACAACAAATAATCGCTGATCATGCCTTTATTTTTTTGAATGATGACTGTCAGAAAAATGTGTCAGCTGCTGTAATTTGTCTCTGTATTTTTAATGGCACGTCGCTTTTTGATGACATCACAGAGGGATTCTGTTTCAGAAGTACTCAGGTCCACTTCCTGTGATTTTAAACTTTTATTTTTGAAACTTTCTTCACAGATTGCAACTTCACAGATGTAAAACTACGATAAATATTTACCACATCTTCTATCTTACAACGAAAAATTTGAAAAACATGGCTGTCATATACAGTAGATTTTAAGTTTAATGTCATTCTGTGGAACAATATATTGAACATTAAATCATTTATTTTCATCATGATTTATTTTTCATTCATCTATGTATATTTAAAACTATCCTAAAAATCTAAAAGCGAGAGAAACGTCTAGTGTAGTCGTCCAAAACAAAAGTATGAGGGATATTTCTGCTCTTTTGTGCGTCATTTTATAGTTAATTCAAACTTGAACCTCACCCAAGGCCTTTACAGTCTCATTTTAGCACATACCTGAAAATATTGTGTGAATATTGTGGCCAAGATACTCCCAAAACATATCAAGATTTTCATTTGACTCAATATCGTCAACCCTTAGTGAGAAGTTTCGTGTTTGCTTTAAACCCAAGTGTCTGTATCACGTTTGTACAGTACGCTAACTAAACATACAGTGTTGCCGCTGGAAACTGTTTTTTCCCTGTTGCAGTTGTCAGCATTTTAACACCTGCTCCTCATGCACCTTCACTTGCAGAGTTGTATTACTTGTGCGTGTCCCGCTGTGTAAACTGGAGTAACCCGAGTTAGCCTTATAGCTTCAAATTTATACATGCAGCTGTTAGCCGCATTAGCTTTGACCGCTGCCTCTCACTGTGTAGCCTGAGCCTGACGTGTCGACGCATTACAAAAGAACCAAAAGTGCTGATGGCCAGGGAAAGAAAGGGAGCAAAAAGCCGGTGGACTCATGAATTATAAATATACAGGCACTTTAAACAGCAGCCCGGCCAGCGTGTTATGGACGGTGACGCGGATCAGGCAGGGAGCTAGGTAATCACGAAAACCATTAACGCATTTTTGTAACAATGGAAGTCAAATCTGCTCCTGATATTCTGGAGGGATGGTGGATTGTGCGGCGGAGGGGAGCGCTAATATCTGTTCTTGTTCATTGAATCGACTGTGACAATGTGAAATGTGCACTAATGGATTTGCATAATAATGCTAATCGTGGCTGGTGTGTGCTTAAACTCGCACCGTAAATCACCAGTTTTTACCGCTTTGACAATCTTAAAGGACACATTATGCATTGTTTGTGTTGTTTTTGACCTTTAAATGGAAAATATCTTGTATTTTTGTATTGCCTATGGCCTTTAAACCTGCTCTTCAGTGTCTTCAGTTTGACATGTTTTAGAACTAAAAATAAAATGCTTTTACAAAGAAAAATGTAACTTAATGGAGATGCCATTTTGACTTAGCTGTGGCTCCATCTACTGGCTGTAGAGGCAATTACACACAGGTAAATGTATACCCACAATGCTTTACAGGAAAAAGCGGACCTGACGAAGTTGTAGTTATCCTGATTAGACGGAAGAAATGTTCAGAGTGAGTCTGACCATTATTTAAGGACTTAAAACAGCAAAAGATTCTGAGAGAAGTGACATCAGCGTCATCTACGTCACACATGTTTCCACTGAAAGCACACATTATGTTTTATCTGTGGATCATCAGATTTGTATTGGCACACCCTCTACTGGCAGCAGAGGGAATTACAAAGGGGAGATAAACTAAAGGTTGATTAGTCAGTCAATATACCTTTTGGTTGTATTTAGCTTTATTCACCTTATTTTGCATTTTTTGCTTTTGGATCCAAACTTCTGTTGTTATGGCACTTACGTTTGGCTTTGTGGACTGAATAGAACGTATTTGCCATTGAGATCGCCTGTGTAAACTAATACAATCAGAAGGCGGATTCGAGCGAATGGCAGTGTCCATGGAAGCTTTCAGAATAAGATGAAAAAAGGCCTTTTCTCTTCTCCTCTTCTCACAAAAACACTTGGTTTTAGGTTTCCCAGTATTAGGAAGAAATCTGGACATCTCCTTTGCTGTTTACAAATCTAAAAATCCTCGCCTGACTGTGTGCTTACATTAGCATGTTAGGCCAAGCTAGCTTTTGTTTGTCAAATTTGTGATTCCCTCTGCTGCCACTAGATGTAGTGCCATAATCAAATGTTGATGAAGAAACAAGGGCTGCAACAAGTTAATCTATGAATTGCCACTAATCAATTATAGAAATGGTTGTCAACTAATTAAATAATAATAAATAATCTTTAACTGGTCAATACACTGACTCCAAAATATTGTATGAGCTGAAAGAAGAGGTTTAATTCCTCAGACAGAGCAGGAATGACAAAAAAAAAACACAGGAAAATGTAAATTGTGTGTTTTTGATTAAAATACTTCATCTATAAATATTCTCCTCCAGGACGTCGGCTTCACTTCAGCTTTGTCTGGGTAAAATTTAGTAAAATTCTCATATTCAAGAGTATTTCGTGCTCTAAACAACTAATCAGTTAATCTAAGGAATAATCGCTAGACTAATCGATTATTGAAATAGTCGTTAGTTGCAGCTCTAACAGATATAAAGTAATGTATGCTTTCAGTAGAAACATTATTTTAAGTTCTAAGTTCTTCATGAGATGCCAAAGTAAAGATGCTCAAAAGCAGGTTTAAAGGCCAAGAACAATAGAAATAATGCAGAACACGTCTCCTTTAAATCCAAAATGTCTCAGAGCAGCAAACATTCTGAAGTAAACACGTGAGAAGGAACCCCTGGGCCGGCAGAATGGCCCTCAGTCAATGTCAATAGGTCGTGCTCGTTAGCTCATGTCACCAGTTTAGCCTTCAGCGGCTGTAGATCCAGTGGCTGTGCAGGCGCAGGCTCGCGGACCATGTGACCGCACGGACCAATCAGAGCGAGAGCTGCCCGAGCGGAGCAGCACGAAGCAGAGCGAGACGGTTCTTAAAGTGCGTATGACAGGTTTCTATGATTTTCTAACTTTGACTTTATTTAGTGTATTAATACTTGTTGTAAATAGAAATTATAGTTTTACACCAATCAGATCGCTGTTTGTGGAGAAAAGTTGAAAAACCTGTTGAAAAATACAGGAAGTAAACAGACTGATGACATCAAATCAAATCAAACTTTATTTATAAAGCACTTTTCATACATAGCATGTAGCACAAAGTGCTTTACAGTGTATATTAAAAACATTCCCACACATGACCATTTCCCACCCCACCGCCTCCCACGAGCCAAGCAACCCACCCACAGTCACATACACACCTGAACACACACACACACACACACACAACACACACACACCCACACATACAGATACACACCCATCTATGTGCATACACACGTATTTACACACACATACCCTAAGATACAATAGGCTGAGTGCGGATACACCAGTTGAGGAAGCACCATCAGAGGAGCCGTCTGCACCAGGAGCAGAGAGTCCGTAGCCACAGGACACAGACTCAGGGCCCCGAGGAGAGATGGGGCAAGCACCAAACCTCCACCAGGGGCCCATGAGCCAGGGCCCATCAACCACAGACGACCGCTCCCAGTACAGAGGGCCCCTCAGAGGAAACACTGGAGTCTAAAATAAATAAAAGAATAAATAAATAAATATGGGTAATTAATAAATAAATAGAACTAGAGTAAAACTTAAATAAATACATATAAAATAAGTAAACACAATAAATAAATGTAACAAATACACAAATTAAATATTAGTCAAAAGCTAAACTAAAAAGGTGGGTCTTGAGCCTGCTCTTAAAAACCTGAACGTTCTCTGCGGCCCTGAGGTTCATCACACTGGGGAGACAAAGGTTATGCATCATTTACACAAGATACACTACTTTTTTGACCCTTTAAACATTAATTAAAAAGGTGTTAACATGTATTTTTATTTGTCAAATCAAAAAAATGTGACATTAGATGAGTTTTGGCCCAGTTTACAGTGTTGTTGCTATGGTCATTTCCTAGCGTGATGTCATCATTTACAACCAGGAAGTAAAATTAAAAAGCTAAAAATTGCGAAAACGGTGTAAATTTTTTAAAGAATTTTAGCTAATTTTGAAATATGTTTATCTGAACTACATTTTGGTTAAATGAGTAGCCCGACCTGTCATGGGCACTTTAAGAATAAAGAGCTGTTTTTAAGAAATTGAAGGATTTTGAACCAGAGGAAAAGTTTATGATCTGAAAATACGCAAAAATCCCCACCGAACAGAGGATTTTGTTTTTATATTCCGCGCTGTGGGGAAATGCTTTCTGGGCTGCTTTCTGAGGGTTTTTGCGCTGCAGTTGAGTGACCACTGTGGCCCACTCACCACAGGTTTAAGCAGCAATACTCTGTCCAGAATGTAATGGATCCACGGTGAGGAGTGCGGCGTGTTGCTTCCTCTGAGATCTGAGAGCAGGGCGGTGTTAATGCGAGGCCCCCTGCTGTTTGGAGGAGAGCGTCGCAGTAACAGTGTCAATCAGGTGCTTCCACCGGGGCCCGGCTGTGCTATCGACAAGCCCATTAAAACCTGACACATTTCCACCGAGGGAATAACACCCGGCTTCAGGCGCTGTCGTCAGGAAAAGACCAAGGATTCACTGCTATTGTTCAGTTTAAATGGCACCACAACATCCCGTAGCTATGTATTTTATTAAATTCAAAATGTGCAACAAGGTTTTTACAGAAGCATGGCCTGAGGCTTAAGATGGTATTAGACACACACTCACCACATCAGAGCTACTAAACCAGTACAAAACCAGGACGAGACCAGGACAAAGCTGGTCTACATAAGGACTAAACTGGGATTAAAGCAGGACAAGTAAGAAAGCAGTCTCAATGCATGTTTAGTCCTGACTCTGGCACCAGCAGGAGGCCGGTCTCTGAGGTCCTGGGACAGATTTTTCAACAAAGCTCCAAAGCAATCAACTATTTAAAACCAAATTTTGTATCTTTTCAGAGAACACAAACAGAGCTGCTGTAAAGTTTATTCTCGGAGCCACAGGAAGCCAGGACTAGTGTGGTCGTACTAAATAACAATTATTATAAGACTAAAACAGATTATTATTGGTCTTAAAACCCTCTTTTTACCCTGTGTGTGGTGTTCTGTTCTGGCTTAGTCCTGGTTCAGATCTGGCAATAGTCGCCCTGCTTCAGTCTTAGTTTAGTGCTGGTTGCGTCTTAGTTTAGTCCTGGTCTAGTCCTGGATCAGTTCTGGTAATAGTCCTCCTTGTTCTTAGTCCTGGTTTAGTCTTGGTTTAGTCCTTGCTTAGACCTGGTAATAATCCCCCTGGTTCAGTCTTTGTTTAATCCTTGTCCTGGTTCAGTCCTGATTCAGATCTGGCAATAGTCGTCCTGGTTCAGTCTTAGTTCAGTCCTAGTTTAATCATAGTTTAGTCCTGGTTTAGTCCTGGTTCAGATCTGATAATAGTCCTCCTGGTTCAGTCGTAGATTAGCCTGGTTTAGTCCTGGTTTAATCCTGCTTTGGTCCCTGCTTTTTAGTCCTGCTTTGGTCCTAGTTTAATCATAGTTTAGTCCTGGTTTAGTCCTGGTTCAGATCTGATAATAGTCCTCCTGGTTCAGTTGTGGTTTAGCGCTGGTTTAGTCCTGGTTTAGTCCTGCTTTGGTCCTGCTTTAGTCCTGCTTTGGTCCTAGTTTAATCATGGTTTAGTACTGGTTTAGTCCTGGTTCGGATCTGATAATAGTCCTCCTGGTTCAGTTGTGGTTTAGCTCTGGTTTAGTCCTGGTTTGGTCCTGCTTTAGTCCTGCTTTGGTCCTAGTTTAATCATGGTTTAGTACTGGTTTAGTCCTGGTTCGGATCTGATAATAGTCCTCCTGGTTCAGTTGTGGTTTAGCTCTGGTTTAGTCCTGCTTTGGTCCTGCTTTGGTCCTGCTTTGGTCCTGGTTTGGTCCTGGTTTAGTCCTGGTTTAATCCTGGTTTAGTCCTTCTTTAGTCCTTGCTCAGTCTCAGTTTCTGACAAACGCCATTGCACCACAGAATAATTAATCTTATTTAAATGATCCTTTAAATTGACAATAATGCATAAACGTGCTTTTCCTAGCTATAATATAACTTAATTATATATATTATCAGAACATATACAATACACGAGGGAAATACAGTTAGTCTTTGGGGGCAGAGAGTCTTGGGAGATAATTGTATCATAGATTTTTGACGCCGTGTTAGATTTTCAGGGGCAGAAGTGATGTGTGGCCTGAGGTGAAAGGTCAGGAAGCGTAAGAGGTGCTAATGCTAATCCAAACGGAAAGAACTGCACGAGGTCACAGAGGCGTCAGTGGAACATACTGTGGGGCCAAGCCTCGGTCATCGGCCCTTATGGTTCTGCTCCGACTGAAACCGATACAAACGACCAGATTCAGACGATATCGTTGTCAAAGAGAATGTATTAAAGGTTTGAATATCGCACAAATCTGAATAGACTGTGAAATTAACCACAAACGATTCAAAAAATATGCAGAGATTCTTTATTCGAAAAATGTTTGAAAGAAATAATAGAAAAAAGAAAGAAAAGTGTGTTTCTTTGCTTTTTTGGGGGGCTTTTTTTTTGTCCGTGGAGCTTTTGTCTCACTGAAATTAATTTTATACGGTAAAATTAAGTGCTCCGACTGTGCAGAGCTTAGCTAGCTTTTTTCGCTAATGAAAACATTCATTAGTCAACATTTTGACACAGAAACATTGTATTAAAGGAGATAAATGGAATGATTTCAACTGTGTGTGATCCCAAAGTCCGTATCAGTGATAAATGTGAGCGTAGCTGCTGTGTTCCTGTTGTTTATCTGGTTTTATACAACTGTTTACGTGATTTTCTTTTTTAGATGTCAGGTACAAACTAAATATTTATCAGAGTCGTAGACTTTTATATTTGTTATTAGACTTAAGCAGCTTTTTCACATGTTACTTGTGTTTTGAGCTTTTACTGGAGAAAATGTCATCAATCACCATTGACTCAAATGCATTTTTGCCACTCACTGCTTGTCTTGAGGTCATCTGCATAAACTCTGTCCTTATTTGAAGATTACGCTGCAAGTTTCAGTTTTAGATTAATTTATTCATCCATTTTAGGATTGATTATTGTAGGTGATACACTCAATATTGTGATTTTTATGTCTCCAAAACAACAATTCCCACATCTTTCTTTTTTCAATTAATCTCCCTCTTGAAAAGGAAAAGTAGCTTCGGGAAGTCATGGTCATTAACCCTAAATATTTATCCTAATTAAACTTTTTCTTCAATGATTTGCAAAAAATCGTTTAGTAATTCCAATTTATTGTGGCGATGTGCGACATGGTTAAAGAAACTTTGGTTTATCATCAGCTCTTTCTGCATTTATTTCACCTCCCTGAGCTTCTACGTTAAATTAGAATATGGAGTTTAGCCTTCAATAAAAAGCTAATTGATAACACTGAAACAAACTTACAGTACAACCTTTCTAAACGATGGCACGGAGTGAAATTTCTGCACAAATGTCACAATCCATTGACATTTTTAATCATACTTTACACGTTATTGCACAATGTTTATCTATTCTCATAAAACCATCTGAATATTCAGGAGGAAAAAAAATCATCAGTTATTCAATTTCGTTTTCGCCAAATAGTTCCGCTCCACTAGAATCCCTTTTTTCTTTGACAAACTAGCCAGTGCGTGGACAATACACATAAAGTACAACATATAAAGTACATATATTTCTTCCTCAGGACTGTTTTGAGAATGAGAAATGTATATGTTGTGTCGTGTCGGATTGTTTGTGAGCAGATTTCCCGACGATTGTTCCTATTTCTGTACATACGCTCCCTGTCATTGTGGATTACTGTGAAGCTCGAGCTCATCTCTGCACCAAGAAAACACGAACTCCAACGCGACGAGGAAGAACGGCCAACAGTAACAACTAATAAAATGTAGCATGGGTTAAAATCATTTACCAAGAGGGTGACTTATTTTCTAAAATGACTGACTAAAGTTACCCCAATTGATGCTATTTCTAAACCCCACTTTTTAAAGGACAGATATTATGCATAATTTGTGTTGTTATTGGCCTTTAAATATCATCTCTATTGCGTATCTTTACTTTGACATTTCATGTTTTAGAACCTAAAGTTATATTGTTCTTTGTAAAAACATTTTCTTTTATCACTGCCTTGGGAGATGCCATATTATCTTAGCTGTGGCTCCATCTACTGGCTGCAGAGGCAATTACACATGTGTATACACTATGGTTTGATGTGCTGTTCGTATGTTAAGCCAACATGCAGCGGCAGAAATGCTCAGATCGAGTTTGGAAATAATTCTATATGACAGATTGGACATCACATTTCACTAAAATGTTGTGAACATGATTATATTTAAGATTTTATTAAACATCTAGATTATTTATCACGAGTTTGAAGGTTTTTGGAATGTTTATAATCGTTACTTCCTGGTCAGTAAATATGACACAGTTAAGAGGTAATTCTATAACTGTTACGTAGAACCATTTTGAAAACAAGGGCCAAAACCCAATCATAACACAAGTTATGATTTGACAAATAATAATGGCTGATAACACCTTTATTTTGTTGAATGGCTGTCAAAAAATTGCGTCAGTTGTCTAAATTGTCTTTGTATTTTCCATGGCACGTGCCTTTTTGATGACATAGTTAGGGGAATTCCGCTTTTATTTTTCTAAATTTCTTCACAAACAGCAACTTCACAGATGAAAAACTATGATAAATAATTGCCACAGGTGCTACCCCATCAAACTAAGTGATAATTAGAACATTTTGAGATCCTTTCATAGACTTTAAGGACTTAAAACAGCAGAAGGTTCTTGGATAAGTATAAAATTGGAAAAAACCTCATTGATCAAGAGAGTTCAGCAGGAAGTGTTTTTGACTGTTGGAGGGAGAGGATTTTCTTACTAGCGTTCCTCAAAGTTGAACGTGAATGAAGCTAAATGCAACTCCAGGTATGTTTTTGATGACAGAACAGTTGTTAGAACATGATTAAAGGCTAAAAAAGTAGCATAATATGTGTCCTTTAATAAGGATGTACCAATATGCAAATCCCCTCAGTGATATTTATTGCGATATTGTGGGAAGGCTCAGTGTTATCGAAGGAAGCACGATACTGAGGTTTTGGTTGCAATAATAAGCATGGCAGCCATATTATCCATCAGTTTTCAAAATAAGTTTTTTGCGTGCTGCTTGCTCAAACGGCGGCTCAGACGATGGCGCGGCAAAAGATCATGAGATTTGTAGTTATCTTCGTTTTTCTGCTGAATCAAACACAGAACTAGTATTTTTGATGCACATCCAGCCGTTTAATACCGAGAGCAGACGACAACAACACTGTGGCAATTTTCTTTAGCCCTTGTATCTTGTTCAGGGGCGTCGCACCAAACTCTGGGCCCCAGGGACAAACCTTCTCATGGGCCCCTATTACATACATGTTGTATATTTATTTATTCCAGCAAATTCAGTTATTACTGTTATTTTTTCATTCTCTACTGTTAGAATATATCCCATCTGATTTCTACGTACACTGAAGAATAACTCATATATGCTAATTTACAGAATTAATTTAATTAATTTAATTAATTTACAGAAACAATTTAAGCTACCGGCTTATATTATGATACAGTACTTATTTTCTACTGGCAATAACCACTAATTTCACGAACATTTCGAAACATATTATTACAAAAGAAAAATATATACTAACTGCAAATTATAACCACTAGTTTTATTTTTCAATAACTTGACTCATAAATGGATTTAGTCTCAAGGCATTTACTCAACCACAATGCATTTTGTTAAAACAGAGTGCATAATAATAATAATAATAATAATAATAACAACTGACATGCTTTTGAGGGCCCTTCCCTTCCCTGCCCCAGTATCCTTTTACCCCCCCAGTCCAACGTCCCTGGTTTTGTTAGAAAAATGCATACATTGAGAGTTTTGTACAACTTTTTTTTTTTTTTTGGGGGGATTCTTTTTTAAATTGAATAATATTACCTTCAGAAACTAACAAAATGTCTGTACAACAAGGTTTTACCTCTTAGATGCCAGTTTTTGTCACATACAACCAACTGCCATGGTTAACATTTTATTGATGATAGAATGGAAATAGGCTTAGATAATAATGCCTTTATGTCTCGTTATCCCAGGTGCCGTGCCATTTTCATCACTTTACTGCTGTGAAGTAAAATGTGACCCATTTTTCTTACCTCATTAGCAAATAAGCTAGTTTGACCTTTGAAGGAATGGATTGAAAAATGTCAGAACTCTTAAGACAAATAGATCAATCAAGTGAATGCCACTCAAATTCTTACTTCACATGTTTTTCTTTAATGTTTTTACAGATCTGCATTATTCTTCTGTAACTGTGTGCATATGTGTGTGAGAAACAGCAGCTCTTTGTCCCTCTTTGCTGTGGCGAGGCGGCGGTGTCGTTTTCCCCGCTGCCCTCGTCTCAGCGCCGTTCTTCTTGTCCACTGATTTCATGTGATTGCAGAGCGCCATGTTTGTCCTGTTGAGATAATTGAGAGCGATTCACACATGTCTGGTTGTTGCTGCTCATATTATAATGGGTTAAATACAGAGGATTTTAGCAGCAGTACAAAAATAATTATGATTACTGTATGTTTCTTTCTTTTTTTACCATTTAGTACAATTCAATCATTTAACTAATTACGAGAGCAATTTTTTCCACACTACATTGGATAACCATTAGGCACACTCCACTAAAGCTTTTATTTTTTCTCATAAGATTTATGGACATCACACTACAAGATGTGAGGAATTTAAAGTCATGACTCAGCACACATTCACACTGTGGCTGCGACCAAAGTTAGTCTGAGCGAATGTCAGGCTTCTTAAAGAAACATCACTGCAGTTCAGAGATGTTAGTATCGATATTTAAGTATTTATAGGTCTAAATTGACACGCAAAAAACGATCAATACTGTTATAGATACAGTCGGCATCTGAGGAAACGCCCACAAACAGCGCTCCATTGGGGATACACTCCATTCATTTCAATGTAGAAAAGCTGCTGTGTCATCCACACTTCAGAAACTACAAGAACAAACGTCAGATTTAGGAGTTTTCTTGTGCCAAATACAAACACAAAGACATAAAGAAGAATAAAGTGGTTGAACAGTCCAAATGTGTACAGTTATACAAGAAATCTAATGTTAGCTGCTGTATTTTAACAGAACAAAAATCAGTTTTCTGAAGAAACGCCAGGCCAGCAACGTCTGTGAAGGCTCATTTGTGACTGGACTTGAATTAGTTGTGCTTAAAATAGACATAAGTCGCCAGGAAACATATTAAAGGAGCAAAAAAAGTTGAGTTTCCTCTTCACCTTATTCCGGAAAGTAGCTGAAAATAAGTTCTACACGGACTAAAAAGCTGTTTTCAGGCCTCAGGAAATCGGTGCGTGGTTTTGTCTTGTTGTATGTGTGCATTAAACATTTTAGACAAATCACATTTTGCAGTGAGACTATCCCCTTTTTCGCTATTAGCTTTAACAGAGTTCTCGTCAAATGGAAGTGCATTTACAACAGAAGTGCGTATCTGTGCCATAAAGAGGCAAAAGTGAGCGGGGCAGGATTAGGTGAATAGGTTGCTTTCACGTGGCATCAAAACATCAGCCAATAATATTTAACACAGATACAAATCTAAAACGATGTAAATGATGACATCATGCCGTGAAATTCCCTAGCAACCACACTGTACACTGGGCTAAAACAAATCTTATATTACAGATTTTTAAATTTGACAAATAAAAATATATGTGAACGCCTTTATTTTGTCGAAACAATGTTTAAATGGTAAAAAAAGTAGTTTCTTTTGTGTAATTTATACTACAACCTCAGCCTCACGTTTTTTTACTACTTGAAATTTTCAACAGATTTTTCCAATTTTCTCCACAAACAGTGACCCAATTGGTGTAAAGCTATAATTTATATTTACATCAGGTATTGCTACACCAGGTATAGAAAATCAAAAAACCTGTCACACACACTTTAACCACTTCCTGTTCAGATAACATACTGTTTCTATCGTTTGTTATGATATTACCCTCTTATCTCATTGCTGTTAATTGGATGAACCTTAGCCATAAATGCTACACGTCGATAGCGTGCTTCATTTTTCCCCCAACCCCCTTATGCCACAGACCTTGGCCAGATTTTTTAAATGAAAAACACACCTGGGGCGGAGTGAAGAGTAACAGTAAAATTGTTAAAAGAGTGGGTAAGTACTTTATTATGCACTGGGTCCATTCGTGGCTCATTCACATCTCAAGAATTTCACGATTTCAGTATAATATGTGACAAAATATGTGCATTTTTGTGTTCTGGTCATTTTCAAGAACAGCTTTCTCTATTTTGGCTAAAGAAATGACCATTTATTCCTCTCTTTATCGTTAGTGGGCATCAAATTGGTCAAAAACTGGAACAACTGAAACATGTCTTGTGTAAAACTGGGACAAATCAATGGTTTTGGACACATCTACTGGAACATGGGACACAGGGCTCAAAACTGGGACCGTCCCGGGTAAATGGGGACATCTGGTCACCCTACACAGTCCGTCACTTTGTATTGGTGGCTACGCTAGCAAAAATGTATTTTTAATATTTTTTTCACAATTAGGATAATGTTAGTGTGAGGTTTAAGAACAGATAATGTGGTTAAGTTTAAAGTGCGTATGACAGGTTTTTAGGATTTTCTAAATTTGACTTTATTTGGTGTATTAATGCCTGTTGAAAATATATATTATAGTTTTAAACCAATCTGGTATCAGTTTGTGCAGAAAAGTTGAAAAATGTGTTGGAAAATTACACGTAAACAGATTGATGACGTCACACTAGGGAGACAAAGGCTGTAGCACAATTTACAAAAAGAAACAACTTTTTTTGACCCATTAAACATTCATTTAAAAAAAATAAAGACATTCACATATATTATCTGTCAAGTAAAAAAATAACTGACATTAGATGAGTTTTGGCCCAGTGTACAGTGTGGCTGCTTCTTTATTTCCTAGTGTGATGTCAGCATTTACAACCAGGAAGTGAATTTAAGAACATAAAAAATGGCTAAATTTGGATAAAATTTGTAAAGAATTTATACAAAATGTTAAATATATATATATTTAGCTTAAGGGGGTGCACGGTGGCAGAGCGGCTAGAGCTTCTGCCTCTCAATAAGGAGATCGTGGGTTCGAATCCCAGACCACCCCAACATCGTGGTTTCGAATTCCGAACCACCCCAACATCACACGACCTCTCTGGGTGGAGTCTGCATGTCCTCCCCGTGTTACCGTGGGTTCTCTCCGGGTTCTCCGGCTCCTCCCACCGTCCAAAGACATGACTGTGTAGGTTAATTGACGACTCTAAATTGTCCCTAGTGAATGAATGTGAGAGTGAATGGTTGTCTGTCCTTGTCTCTGTCTCTCTGTGTTAGCCCTGCGACGAGTTGGCCACTGTCCAGGGTGTACCCCGCCTAAGGCCCAAAGTCACTGGGATAGGCTCCAGTCACCCGCGACCCCTAACGGGAATAAGCGGTAGAAAATGAATGAATGAATGAATATTTAGCTTAACTGCATTTTAGTTAAATGAGTAGTCCAACCTGACATAGGCACTTTAAGGCTTTGGGGACGGTAAGCTAACCAGGTCTCAGCAGAACTTGGTTGGAGAAAGAAATGACACCGATAGCGCACCGATATCATCCCGCTATGGCTCGGGGTTAGCGCCGTTAGCGTGTCGCGTCTCTGCTCACCTCACCCCAAAGTTCGTAGCTGCAAATGGAGCGCTGACACATCGGTTAACATGGGCCGACACAAGCTAACGAGCCCTGATTAAAACGCTCCTAGCCATCTTCATCCACGTCTGCTAATTAAATACATGATAAACGATGCGTGGGACGTGTGTGTGCGGAGTGCTGACGTAGCTACACCGTGTTTACTCGCTCCGTTTCAGCATTTAGGGCTATTTTTAGGATAAAGCTGGACAAAAATCGGTCACAGTTGGATGATACAATGATTCGGGCCATTTAGCGCCCAGCTGATGTGAGCAGCTGAAGTTTGTCCACGTCCAGTAAAGAGGCGGGAGATACTGGGGCAAATGAAGGTCTTAATGTTTGTCCGTTTGGTCCGATGGTCCGTTTAAGAGCAAACACAATTGTATTTTTCGAATCTGTTAGGAAATAGTTAAATTTATGTCTGAATGTCTTGGTTTGGGTTCGAGTATTGTGTGGATTTACTTTAAAAGACTGAGGTAAAAGACAAAATGAAGCAGAGGTAAGAAAGAGACAAAAAGAGAAAAAAGATATAAGAAAAAAGAAGAAAAACAAATAAATAGAAAAAGAAAAGAGAAAAAGACAAAGGAGAAAAAGAAAATAAAAAGTAAGAAGGAAAGAAAGAAAGAAGAAATAAAAGAAGAGAAAAAAAGAAAAAAAAAACACCTTCTTCAGGTCTGTTGGTCTGAGATACAACCTCCCCTCAGTCTACAATAACCTCATAAGACCTTGTCAGAAATCAACTACAACTAAGAACTAACCATCCATCCATTTTATTCCGCTTTATTCAAGTCTGAAGCCTAAAACGTTAAAAAAAAGTAAGTTTAGCGTAATATATTGGCCTGTAAAAATGCCAGTAAAGCAGTGAACATGTGGCTTTTAATCGTGGCTTGTGAAAAATCAAACGAGCAAACGCGACGTGGCCCTAATCGCCGTGGTGTGGTTATGGCGTGTTTTAAAAGTGTTACTGAACTCCACTAAACGTTTTACGACTCTGTACGGCCAAAATCCTCCCGACTGCGGCGCCTGACTGTGTCCGCTCCGATCGGCCGCGACTAAATCCAATCAAACATGTTTAAATAAATGATCTGTGGATGAGCAGCTCGTCTCAAATCAGAGGGAGTTAAGAGTGTAAATGCACACAAGTCACACTCTGCAAAGTAATACGTGTTAAAATTACTCTCAATATTGAGCTTGAGTTTTAGTTGTTTTGACTAGTTTAGATTTATTTATGTATTAGGACTGGGACTAGATAATTCTGACAAAGACATATTTTATTTTTATTTGAAGTCCTGTTGTTGCCCAATGGAGAAAAAAACAGCACTTGAAATCTGAAAAAATGAAGAAAAAACAATGTTAACACATTGGCAAATAAATAAAATAATTCAATTAAAATAGAGATGAATAAACTTTATAAACTATGGTGGACCTAAAACGACTCAATTGAAACTAAATTGAATATGCGTAAAAGTATAGGCTACATTAATGTGTAAATAAAAATTGTGAATAATAAATACAATTAAATATTAAAATTAAGTGCACTGTAACTTTATGGTGCCATTTTATAACAACTCCACCTTAATAAACCTTAAAGCCACACACTAAAGGTGAATAGGATTTCGTTCATTTAGTTTTTAAGTAAACTAAATCTGACTGAAAAAAAAAATTGGCCTAAAATTCTAATTGTCAGTGCCAAATTTGTATCAAAATGAATTCTGTGCATAAGTCAATTTCAGCACACGCAGAAAACTACCCTTTGCAAAGGCAGAAACATATCGACAAACTGGTGTTTTTTTCCCATTAGAGACTATTTGATGGTGAATGGAAACGCAACTATATTTAGAGGTAATTCCACAACTGTTACCGAGCAACCATTTTGAAAACACGGCCCGGAATCCATATAAATCACACAATAGCTTTGATTTGACAAATAATAAAACCTGTTAACTTTATGTTGTTGAATGGCTGTTTAAACTGTAAAAATAATGTGTCAGTTGTCTGTAAATTGTCTTTACAACGGCACGTCGCTTTTTGATGACATCACAGAGGGATTCCATTTTAGAACTCAGCGGTACTTCGTGTACATTTTTTAACTTTTATTTTTCAAAATTTCTTCATACACTGCAACTTCACAGATGTAAAACTATAAAAATATTTATCACAGGTGCCCTCCCACCAAACGAAGAATATCATGAGAACCTGACATATTGACTTTAAGCTAACGACTATGGTTGAAATCACTCAAATTGGGTAAACGAGATACATAAATTGATGATGTACAGTGGAACAATCTGCTAGCAGTGCAATTATATCGCTGTGGAAACAAGCCATACAAACAAAAATGTATGTATCTCTAATTGCATATTACAGTTCCAGATTTTTTTCTTCTTTGTTTTCTAGAAATTGCTTTTAGCTGTGTACTTTGACATGCAGCATTCAGTTGTTATTTTCTCTCCCGACTTTGTTCTTTGACGTTAATATCTGCAGTATTCTGGTTTCCATGGCTGCGCGCTGTGGGAAGTGAAGAGTTTGTCCTTGATGCGAAGGCGCCGGAGCTGTAAAAATGACACGGCTCCGAGTGAAAGTGACGGCGGTGACTTTGAGACGTCCAGACGACCGGGTCAGAACAATCATAAACCGGAGTTCAGACGAAGAGCCCATGTTTGGAGTGAAGGCGGCGTCCCAGCGCAGACCTCCTGATGGGTTCGACTCGTGTTTGTGTCGTGAAAAGACTGGCTACGTTGGGGGCTGTGACCGTGGACGCTGTGAAAGTTGGGGTCAGGAAGTTGTAGGTTTATTTTGATGATTTTGGGTGCGTTCACGTTTGTACCCGAAGCTAAACCTGGACCAGATCAGGACCAAACAAGGACTGAAACAAGACCAAATCAAGTCCAAAGCGGCACTAAAACTGGCTCGAGTAAGGACCAAACAATGACACGAGTGAAGTTGTTTTACAGAACTTTTATGGAGAAGCTCAAAGATGTGTTCAGATGCATAAACATCTCCATGGAAACCAGCAGATGTTTAAAACCCCTTAAAGTCTATATGAAGTTCTCGTGATATTCTACTTATGACTTAGTTCAGTGGGAGGGCACCTGTGGTAAATATTTATCATAGTTTTACATTTGTGAAGTTGCAGTTTGTGAAGAAATTTTGAAAAATAAAAGTTTAAAATGACAGGAAGTAGTGCTGAGTTCTAAAACAGAATCCCTCTGTGATGTCATCAAAAAGCGACGTGCCGTTGAAAACGGAGAAACAATTTACAGACAACTGACACATTTTTTGACATTTTAAACAGTCATTCAACAAAATAAAGGTGTTATGAAGTATTATTATTTGTCAAATCATAACTATTGTGTAATGTATGTGGATTTTGGCCCTTGTTTTCAAAATGGTTGCTAGGTAACAGTTGTGTAATTACTTCTAACTATGTCACATTTGAAGCTCACGACAACCAGGAAGTGATTTTAAAAACATTCCAAAAACTGTCCAGAGGGGCAAAGTGTTTAGTAAATCTTTAATATAATCATATTCATTACGTTTTGAAATGTGTCCTGTCATATAGACTTTAAAGCAAGACACTGCAGTTGAAGAGGAAAAAAAATGAATTAAAAAGTTTTTCATCATGTCATATTTTCATATAGAAATAAACTGCACATACATGGGACATTTAAATCTGAAAAACTGACAGATCCAGGTTCTAATTTTTGGCTTAATATTGTTGTCAGATAGAAAATAAAAAACAATTCTGATCCAAAGAAGAATGAAAAACAATGTTCACCGCCAAATTTAAAGGGCCTCTGACAGGTTGGACGACTCATTTGACAAAAATGCAGTTAAGATAAATATGTTTCAAATTGTGTTAAAAAACTTCACAAATTTCAGTGCGGTTTAGCAATTTTTTAGGTTTTTTGTCTTACTTCCTGGTTGTAAACGATGACATCACACTAGGAAATTATCATAGCAACCATCTGTACAGTGGGCCAAACCTCCTCAGATGTCAGATTTGTTTATTTTACAAATAAAATACATGTTAACACCTTTATTTTGTTGAGCTAATGTATAAAGGTTCAAAAAAAGTAATTTACTTTGTGTAAATTTTGCATAACCTTTGTCTCCCCAGCGTGATGTCATCAGTTTGTTTACTTCCTGTAATTTTGAGCAGATTTTTCAACTTTTCTCCACAAGTAGCTGCTTGATTGGCATAAAACTGTAATTTATATGTACAACAGGTATTAATACACTGAATAAAGTCAAAATTAGAAAATCGGAAAAACCTGTCATACGCACTTTAAAGATCTACACAGTGTCACAAACAGTATTTACCACATTATTTACAACATTTTTTCCCTAAAAGACCTGATTTGGTAATGTTTTATAAACTGGTGTGCCGCAGAATAATTTAAGTCATAAAAGTGTGCCGTGACTTAAAAAATACAGGTCCAAACGACATGAGATAAAAGCATGCACAACTCATTCAATAGATTGAAAAGCCAGATTTATTTTTGTATGTATTTCTGCTTGAATCAGTTTTCCCAACCGTTACCTCAAAGCTGTTTCAAGTATTTTCCTTCTTGTACCTCGATCTTCGTGTCTACCAAGTTTACTGTTGGAAAAAAAATGTTGTGCCTTGAGGTATCGCCAAGTGTGCCTTGAAAAAATGTCAGATTTATTGATTTAACTGAATAATTTACCATTTTAGAGTTTTCTGAGTTCTTCATCAAAAGAGAAAGAAAAACAACCATCATGATCAAATTTAAAAGACACAAACACAGTGGCATCGACAATATTCAGACACTGGAGGGAAAACCCTTTTTTATTGGTTTATTCACCGTATTCTGTCCCGCCCACTTTTGCCGCTTTTTGCCACAGATACGCACTTTTGTTGTAAATGCACTTCCGTTTGATGAGAACTCCGTTAAAGCTAATGACGAACGATGGAAAAGTCTCGCCGCTAAAATGTTACATAAAGTAGATTGATTTGTGTAAAATGTTTAATGAACACGAGCAACAACAAGTCACAACGCACTGATTTCCTGGTCAGTCTGAAAACGGCTTTTTAGTCCGAGTAGAACTTATTTTCTGTTGAGCTCGTCTGCCCCATGTAAACTACAACGGAAACAAGATGGCGGCGCGTACGGCAACTTCCGGAATAAGATGAATTGTTCAATTTCGCTCTGGATTGGAAGCATTCTGTTGTACATTTCGCCTCTACTTCCTGTCATTTTAAACTTTATTTCACAAAATGTCTCCACAAACTGCACCTTCACAGATTTAAAACTATAAAAATACGTGCCCTCCCATCAAACTTAGTCACAATCAGAACATTTTTACAGCCTGCCGTGTAGACTTTAAAGGCCCACTTCCTGTCTTTGTCATCACTATGTAACCGCTATCCTCGAGCTGACCCCGTTCTCTCCGCGCTCGAAACCAAACGCGGCGTTGTCCGAGTTTATCCCGAGCCGTTGCACAAACCGTGAGTCACTTCCGCGCGTACAGTACGGCCAACAGTGAGCAACGCCGCAGACTTCTGTCATTCTAAATATACAGGCGGACATCTCCTCGTCCTCCCACACGCCCGCTCGCTCGACGCCGTGCTCTGTGTGGGCCGGTCCCACTGAAACGCCGTGTAAATTTGACCCGGGAGACTAAAGGAGTTCCCCGTCTGTTCTTTGTGTGTTGTTATTTCAGCACGGAGCAGCTGGTGGTGAAGATACTGAAAGCTCTGGACCTGCCAGCCAAAGACGCCAACGGCTTCTCCGACCCGTACGTCAAGATCTACCTACTGCCAGACAGGAAGAAGAAGTATCAGACCAAGGTAAGGCCACACGAGGAAGAGTATCTAATTGGGATTCTTCTGACCCATTAGAAGTGCTTTAGCGTTCTGTTCAAAGTTCACATTTTCAACACAACCAGGAGAATTGAAAAGACCCAAATAAGTCTGGGCGATATTGTGAGCTGGTCCCTGTGACAATCTGCTGTTTTTGTGTGAATCGTCGTGTCGTGATTCACTGTTTGTCTCTTTAATGCAGCTGTCTGTTCAAACACACTTTTTCTCCTTTTGTTTAGCCTCTGAAGCCTCTGAGCAGATGACTTTATTTACCTCTTAAAGGCCAGAGCTGCACAGTTTAACACAGAAATCGAAATTTTATGGAGTCAATTAGCAAATGGCAAAGGCTAATTTTTGAAGTGCAATAATTTCTTCCACAAACAACAAAATGTCTTGCTTTAATTTGAGTAAAAACTGCTAACACTGTAGTTTGGATTTGTCCAAACATGTTCTTAAACAAGTGACAAAAGCACGACAAAAAGTGGCAAAAATGCGCTTACTAAAACGACAAAGCTGCGACTAAAAGTGACAAAGACGTGTTTAAATATGACAAACACAACTGAACATGACAAAAACATGACTAAAAACGACAAAATTGTGTCTAAAATGTGAATTTGAACTGAACCCTTTTATTAAAACATGAATCAAAATCTAATCACAATCGCAAAATTCGATATTTTTCTTGAATCGTGCAGCTCTATTATAGACAATAGAAAAATACAAAGTGAACATGAATCCTGATAAAATTGAAATCATGATCTGGCCCCAAGAAAATCGCGATATTAATTTTTTGCCATATCAGCCAGCCCTGGACCAAAATATGAACTGACAAATTAACAAAAGAATGACATGTTTCAGAACGTTTTTGTCGCTTTTTGTCAAGATTTTGTCTCTTTCAGTTGCGTTTTTTTCCAGGGGAGTAGACACGGGACAAAGGGTTCTGTTGTCCTGGGCCTCAGGGTCTTGGGGTCATGAATGAGACCCTTTTCCTATTATTTGCTAATTGTGACCGTTCAAATTTTGATTCGATTTCAATTAATTGTGCAATCCCCTTCCAGAATATTGCATTTTAAATGGGCTGTGCTTGATTTTTAAATAAAGTCTGTTGCCACAGTTCAGATATTATGTTGTAGAAGCTGCTCTTCAAAATGAGACTGCTGCGTGCCGTCTGCATCTAATTAGAGCGTTTAATCTCCTCTGGCTTTACCATAACGGCAAAAAAAAGCTCTGGCCTCTGAAAGGTGTGAAAAGCGCTTAAAAACACATTGCTGTGAATAATTTGGATGCTTGAAATTAATTTGGTAAGTGAGCAATACATTTTGACCAAAAAGAAATAGCTTTATTCACTGTTTAAGAAAAATCAGGACCTTATCTTTAAGTACCTTTACCCACCATATAGATTTTTTTTTTTTCTGCTTAATTTTTCTGGTAAATAATCCTAATGTATTACACACAAAGATCTCATATTCCTTTTTACTGTGTGTTGTAAAGTAGAGCTGCACAATTTGGGGAAAAATATTTTTTAGTTGTTTTATTTTAGTTATTGTCATTATTAAGTTATTATTATTAGATTTTGGATTATGTTTGAACAGACTCTTATTATTAAAAGGTCACATTTGAAATATTTTTATCAATAGACTGAAATGGCTTCTGAAATGACAAACTAAAAAAAAAAATCCCATCGATTTCCGAACATGTTTGTACAGATTTAAACTACAGGTTTGGTAGATTGTGTGCAGGATATTTTGTCGTTTGTGGAGGAAATAATAGTCTTTTAAAAACTGCAGTCTTTGAGATTTTCTAATTGAAAACTTTAATGTCTATATGACAGATGCTCAATTTTTTTTTCTAATTATGACTTAGTTTGGCGGGAGGGCACCTGTGTAAAAAAAAAAAAAAAAAAATCATAATAGTTTTTCATCCATGAAGTTGCAGTTTATGAAGAAATTTTGAAAACTAAACGTTTAAAATGACAGGAAGTAGTGCCGAGTTCTAAAATGCAATCCCTCTGTGATGTCATCAAAAAGTCACGTGCCGTTGAAAATAAAGAGACATTTAACACTCAACAGAAACATCTTCCTGACAGTTTAAACGGTTAGTCATCAAAATAGAGCTGTTATCAGGTATTATTTGTCAAATCATAACTGTTGTGTCATTTAAATGGGTTTTGGCCCTGGTTTTCAAAATGGTTGCTAGGAAACAGTTGTGGAATTACCTCTGTCATGTTTGCTCCTCCAATGTCCAACCAGGAAGTGACATTATAAACATTACAAAAACTGTCAAACTGAGGCAGGCAAAATGTTTGGTAAAATCTTAAATATAATCTTGTTCTCTACGTTTTAGTGCTATTGTTGTTGTCGTCGTATAGACTTTAATTTGATTGTGATTAATCTTGCAGTTCTATTGTAAAGGCAACTCCTACAGACCCTTCCTGGAACAATATGATACGGGTTCTGATATAAATGTTCTGTCCTTTCATGTTTAGATCTGGGAGATTTAAATCAAGACCTCAATCTTACTTCCCGTCGTGTTTAAAGGTCCCATAACATGCAAAATCGACTTTTCAGAGGTTTTAACCTTCCTACAGTGCTACTTGGGCCTCGTATGTTGTGCCCAAAGTGTTTTTTTGATTGATTCCCGCATGTTTTCGCTAGAGAACTGCCTTTTCCGTCCCCCTCGGCTGAGCAGGCAGACGGGGGCTCCTCACAAGGATGACGCGCTTCACAAGGATGACGCGGCGCTCAAGCCACGCCTCCAGGAAGCGCGCAACCACAAGAATAAAAACAGCTAATGCTAATGCTACACAGTAATTACACGATGGATACGACAGATAGAAGAGTTAGCTTGTTATTTACCAAGCGGGGGAGGCAGCCTGCTCTCTGTTCGGGGGGGTCGGATCTCAGAGTGAGCCGTTTGCTTTTGCAAGGAGGGGGGCCAGTCCTAGAAATGGGTGTTTTTTGGAAACTGTTATGTTATGGATATTGCACAACGCAAAAATGCTATCAACAAAGCCCTTAGAATAGACTGTGTAAAGGGGAAAAGAGCAGAATATGGGACCTTTAAGGGTGAGACAATGAACAATAATACGATGAAAAAGGGTACAATAATGGTTTGGTGACAATTTTGGATAATCGTGATAATCGCCAACAAAAATAATCGCCATGAAACCACCAAATTTTGCTGCAGAAAGCTACTTATCCATGATGTTCTCGTCTTGTTGTTGTTTTCGTTTATCCCAAAGTGCAATTCTATTATAATTGATTAAACGTTGGACTTTAAACGTTAATCACAGCTGTTTTGGCCATGAAAACTGTCACATAAATTGCTATATCGTCCCAATGAAAATCCAGTTTAAATTGGAGTAGGTGCCAGTTATCCAGTTTTCCTGGCCTGAAAATAATTGTGGAGTTTGTTCCGGATTCAAACTGACGACTTTACAATGACAGGCAAAGTTTTAACTGCACATCCTTGTCAAAATGCAATGATACAATATTTTTTGCCATGATTTCATTGTTCAAGCTGCATATTACTTCATCACCTGAGTCTAAACGCAAACTCACTTTTCAAACTGCCGACAGGAGTTTTGAATCCACATTTTAACTCGAGGACTGATTCTTGCGTTCACCTCAAACGCCAACGATGTGCTCATGAATCTCTGGCCTTAACTTTGCTCTGAATTACCCATAAGCCCCTGCAACTCCATGTAAAAACACTGCTGAAGTAGCTTAAAGGAGGAAACGAATTAAGTAATAGCGTTTCTACAACTTTAAGAGATTATTTCAAAATGATTGCACGGTTTATTGAGTTATTTTGGGGGTTTAACACAGTATTATAATGGTATTTCATAAATGACACATATTATGCATTATTTGTTTTGTTATTGGCCTTTAAACATGCTCTTGATGACCTTTGACCTTTGCATCTCATGTTTTAAGATTATGCGTCGTCTAAAACCACACATAACATTCTCTGAGTCCAGCGTTTCAAGATTTGTTTAACACATTTCTACTGGACTGACTTTACAATCTCTGATTATTCAATTTCAATTAAATTTATTTTTGTAGTTCCCAAGATCACAACAGCAGTCGTCTCGATGGGCAACGATGAAACAGTAATTTGTAGAAAAGCAGTTTAAATAAACGATGGGCCCTTTTCACAAAACCCGCTGTCTCGTTCCTCTGGCCGTACACATTCACTTCCTGCTCCATTTATTCCTTTTGGGGAATTAGCCGAGTGTCGCTAAAATAAATCAATAATCACTGAAAACAAATCCAAGTCAAATGGCAGAGAGAAACGGCAGATAATCACTGGCCTTATGTTAAGACTTGTACGTACGGTATGAATACTTCACCTATGTTTAATAAAATGTTGTGTTTTTGTCTCTAAACTAATGCTAACATAATTTAATTTAATTTATAATGTTATAACACAACAAACTGAACTAACCTTTTCACAAAAACACTTGAGGTGTCAATCTATTTTACTTTTATCAAGTTTGTCTGCTTTATATTTAAGTTCATTTGTGTTAGCCTTTAGCTTTGGACAAAAACACTTCCTTTTATCGACACACAGACTCCCCCTGGTGACATATTTACATCGTGCATAAAGGTTTTAACATGTTGCCAGTGATTATCCAGCTGTTATTGCTCTTCGTCGTCAGATCTTTTTAAATTCGATTTGTTCCTTCAAGACTCGGTTAAGTCCCACAGAAAATGAATGAAGAGAGATTTGACGATCTGCACTTCTTATGGTAACAGGAACTAGCCGGGCGCTAACGTGAACGGGCCAGTGTTCATTGTCAAATATAAAAGAACTCCATCTGCTGGCAGCAGAGGGGGAAAAGAAAATCTATCTGACCCTGACATGCTAATGTTAGCATGCGGTTGTAATGCCAATAGTGAGTGTCAATGATGAGTGATGATATTTTCTCCAGTAAAAGCTCAAAACACAACTAAAATGTGGAAAAGCTGCTAAACTCTGATGACAAATATAAAAGTCTACAACCTTGCGAAATATTTTGTTTGTATCTGACGTCTAAAAAAAAAAAAAATCAAGTGAACAGTTGTAGAAAACCAGATACACAACAGGAACACTCCAGCTATGCTCACATTTATCACTGATCACTGATACAGACTTTGGGATCACAGTTGAACTCATCACTTTTCTCTCCTCAAATAACATATTTCTGAGTCCAAGTGTTGAATAAATTAATTGTTGTGCAGCAATTGAAGTGTCCTTTATCTCTAACTATCAAACCAGCTAACTAAGCTAACTAACTAAGCTCTTCACAGTCGCAGCCACAACGGAGAAACTAATTTCATTTTACCATACAAAGTTGATTTGAGCGGGAAAAAAAAGCTTAAAATTAGGCCAAAGAAAAGCAAAGAAACACATTTTATCACTTTGTGCTTCCTATAATTCTGCCGCTCAAGTCGAAAGCAGTATTTCTTGAATTAAAGTCTCTGCATAACCTCTATTTGCGTAGTGTTAAACTGCGCAGCTAACGTTTATCTACAGTAATTGCTCATATTTGGTGGCGTTTGCTTAAAGATAACGCACCTTATCTTGGCTACGGAGCATTTTCTGCAGACGAAGAAGATTAGGTAAAATAATAGTAATATTCTCTTAAACAATTCCTCCGACAACCCTGGATTTATGACCGAACTTTATAACGCCACCTTTCTTTCTTTGCCGTATAGATTTTCACTTCTTAAGATTCCAGTGGCTCGCAGAGGTCTGTTTAAGCCCGTCCAAACTATCACTTTATCCTCGTCGTGTCTGCTCCTGTGGTCTGGCCTCCTCCGGGAAACTCCTCGCGCTAATACGGCCTAATCTAATGTTTCTATAATTTATTCGACTGGAGGTGCTGTCCACTCGCTCGCTGCAGCGCTGTCAAACTAAGCCTCTGTGTCTAAAGAGCCCAGCGCTAATATTTGAGCATATTTTTTAGATTTTGCAGCATCTTAAGACCCTGAGCTCTCCAAATCCCTCACAGTTTTAATTTGTTCTCTGTGGATACGAGAAGAATATGGGGAGAGGTGAAAGTGCTTGGGTAAATAAAAACCAACGCAAAATGAATAGAGTACAGTATGGTTTTAATTAAAGCTGTACCCAACTTTTTTGTAAATGAGTTGCCAAGACCAAACACTTTTACTGCAACAGGGTTTATGCTTTTCAAGATTTTTAACGCCATTATCAACGTCAAAACAAGACATTTACGCTTTTTTGTCAAAACAACCGGCTTGTGACCATTCCATTGGGACGAGAATATAATAAACTACTTATAATATTCAGAAAGATAATTTACATGAAAGTTAAACCATGCAAAGGTCATCATCTGGACACTGTTTTGAAAATCAAGACGTTTCGACTTCCATCCGAAATGCAAAAGTATGTTTTGAACTCTGTCTTTTACTTTTTAGATGATTTGATCAGAGCTGTTAATGTCTAGATTCAATAAGTCCAGTACATCTGGGATTCTAAATATATTGGCACGCACCGGGATAAGTGTTTGCTCTTATTTTTATTCGTCGATCTTATTTTTATTGATATTTATTGTTCTGATAGATACATCGTTTTTGTGAAACTGGTTTTTAGATTCATTGCCTGTGGGGATTGAATTGCATTTAATGACTTTTAAGGCCCCCAAAAAACCCTGTGCAAAGACTCATTTACAAAGATGTTTGGGTTTGGAACTGTGTCCTGTCTCCCCGATTTCTGATGGACGTGACTGATTAACCAATCAGAGGAAGATAAGTTTGTATCAAAACAAACATGACATGCTCCTCGGTGGTGAAGTGGCTGGAACATATGCCACGCTCCACGTGCACCTGTCAGCACCGTGAGGCCGATTCCGGTTCTGACAATTTGCTGAATGTTTTCCCCTCTTTCAAGGACTCCCTTGAAAAAGAAACAGTTTATTTTGAAGAGCAATCTGAAAAAATGAATTAAATTAACCGCCATTTCCCCAGCATTGAGACACAAACGCCTACCTTCTAAAGGCAGCTGTATCCTCCGGTGAAGTGGTTACATCTTAAGTTAGGCTATCACTGATTATCCACCCGAGACTCATTTGTTGCAGGATTTGTAGATCTTGATTTAAACATGGCTCTGGTTAAAACCCAGAAGCACAGAACTAAGGCAGAAGTGGGTGCACATAAGTTTGAATCCACCAGAGCAGGGGCTGCACACAGAGCGTGTGGAGAAACCAAGGAAGCAGAATAAGATGAATCCAGTGAATCCATTTTATTGTTTTCAATGGTCTGTACTCAATAAAATATTTTTTTCTTCCGCATTACATCGTGAGTTCTGTGTAACGACAGACACTGTGTGATCAGTTCTGACCAATCAGCACGATGGCGGTGAAAGCAGAGCGAGAGTGAAGCTAGTTTAAACCTAGCTTGAGCGTTTGAGCATTTAAATATTTTTAAAGTTCATGTTGTGGAAATGGAGAGCAAACCCCTCCAAATCCGACCTTTGTCAAAGCTGTATGTGGCCGTCAGCTGAACACGAGCAGTCGGATTCCTGAAAAAATGCACTGGCGCATGTGGGAGATTTCCTCTTGGGCCCAGAGTGAGTGACCATTAATCCGTCTGGCGCCCTGACAGAAGAGGAGTGTCTTACCAGGGTTTTATTATAGATCCATGGGAGAAACATGCAAACTCTGGAACCCTCCTGTTCTGAGGCATGAGCTCTAGCAACAGCCACCAGCTTTACCAGCTTTAATAATATGTGAGTTTTCAATTTCTGCACTGCGTTGGGCATAAGATGGATTGATGGATAGATGGATAGATGGATGGATAGATGGATATAGATTTTCAAGGATTGCACATTAACTCTGGTCAGACTGTAATACAAATAGTCAGCAAAACCTGCACAATCCAAGCAAAAACAGCAAACAAACCAAACAAAACTGGGCAATGTATACAAGACAGTTGACCTCATATAACATAAGAGACAAAAACAAATAACACAAGACAAATCAAATTTAAAACAGAAAAAACACACTCACTGCACTTTTGGGGCTCAGATATTTACATAAATGCTGAATACTTTTACTATTAGAGGCAGGAAATGTGTGGATCATATTATATCCAAATTACGAAGCTTCATAAACGGTCCCCCACACACGTTATTAAATCTGCATAAAACATATACCATTTAGCTCTGTGCTCCTAACGACGCAGACCTCTAGATCGACAATGTGGCTCCTCTTCACTTTCAAAGAATAAAACCCCTTGATTTACAACTAGTATTTCTGTCACAAAAGTGCACAGATAGTTAGCGCCGCAGTGAAGTGTCGAGAGCAGAGCTGTCGGCGCCGATGAAGACGTCGCGTTCTGAAATGTCTCCCGTCGTCGCTTGTTCCTCTTTTGTCTGTTTCATCACAAAAGGCCCTCAGCTCCAGCCTGAATCCTCCAGCCTTTTCAGCAACAGCGTCTCTGATCATTTCAATCACAGCCTTGTTAATGTACCGGATTCTAATGCATTAAACTAAATTAGTGGAATTAGTGCGTTCTTATGGTTTTCTCTGTTTTGATTGTCATGTTTTTGTCTCTTTTAGTGTTGTTTTTGTCTTTTTAGTTGCATTGTTGTCTCTTTTAGTCATGTTTTAGTTGTTTTATTTGTGTTATTGTCCCTTATAGTCATGTTTTCGATGCTTTGAGTCACATTTTTGTTGGTTTTAGTCACATTTTTGCCGCTTTTAGTCACGGTTTTTCATTTTTAGTTAAAATGTTGTCGCTTTTAGTTGTGTTTTTGTCATTTTCAGTCGTGTTATTGTCACTTTTAGTCTAGTTTTTGGAAGATTACCCTGTAAAAAACAAGTTTCAAGTAATTAAGAGGATTTGGGCTGGTACCAACCCATTGACCACATGCAGGTCAAAGCCTTGTTAAAAGTTATTGTTGACTGTGCAAACCTTTTGGTGTTTTATTTTAGATAATCCTCACTTGGCATGTAAAACTGTCATCTGAGCTAAAGGGTTAGGGTTAGCTAACTGAGTTTAAGATGATATTTCTGATCTTGTGTTCTTCTGGTAAGTGACATTAAACGTCCTGGTTTATATGTGACTGTGAGGAGAGCAAAGAAATTACATTAAAGTGCAGGGAGACTCATTCCATCCAAAAGTTTTGTATAATTTACTCAAAATGAACAACTTATTTTACCCTTAAAACATTAATTCAACAAAATAAAGGTGTTAACACATTTTGATTTGTCAGACAAAAAGATCTCTGACATTAGCTGAGTTTTAGTTTTTATGTCATTTACAACCAGGAAGTGATACAAAACCAAAAAAATTGCTAAAAATTATAAAATGTATGTATATTTATCTTAACTGTATTTTAGTTACATGAGTAGTCTAACCTGTCATAGGCACTTTAATATTAGGTTATATTCTTTAATGTCGAGACTGGTTTCCCTATTCATTTGTTTGTGAAGGAACATTCGACATGACATAACTTCATTTAGCATCGGCCACGTGATTGAGCTATAGCTGCGGACAGAGATGGAGATGTCTATGCAGTACACTCTTAAATAAGATAAAGATGAGATAATAAGTTAGAGGGCGATTGAATTACGTTGTATTTATGTTGAATTCAGTATATTTTGACTCTTAAAATAAGATTTTGTTCTTATTTCAAATGCAGTCGTATTTGTTTCTAATTTTAAGTTAGAAAATGGTCTTTTTCTTCTTTTTAAAGGGACTGTACCTGATTTTTTTTTTTTTTTTACTGTTTTGAAACGTGAAAAAATAACTAGTTCATGTACCTCAAGTAAAATTTGTTTTACCCCAGCACAGATATATTGCAAAAGCATTTATTCGGGTGAAAATGAGACCACAGCAAATTCTCTGCATCTATTATTCTAGCGTTATATTCTACGAGAAGCAGGAAGTGCACTGTTAGCATCCATAGAGGGAATTCAGCAGAGTGTTTTGACGGATTTTCTAACAGGATTCATTAAACGAGCATAGATGAAGCTAAATGCAACTCCAGGTGTGTGTTTTTTGTGACGGAAGAATGTTAGAACACGATAAAAGCTATTTTAGCATCATATGTGTCCTATGTGCACGGTGGCAGAGCGGCTAGAGCTTCTGCCTCTCAATAAGGAGATCGTGGGTTCGAATCCCAGACCACCCCAACATCGTGGTTTCGAATTCCGAACCACCCTAACATCACACGATCTCTCTGGGTGGAGGCTGCATGTCCTCCCCGTGTTACCGTGGATTCTCTCCAGGTTCTCCAGCTCCTCCCACCGTCCAAACACATGACTGTGTAGGTTAATTGACAACTCTAAATTGCCCCGAGTGAATGAATGTGAGAGTGAATGGTTGTCTGTCCTTGTCTGTGTCTCTGTGTCAGCCCTGCGACGAGTTGGCCACTGTCCAGGGTGTACCCCGCCTAAGGTCCAAAGTCACTGGGATAGGCTCCAGTCACCCGCGACCCCTAACGGGAATAAGCGGTAGAAAATGAATGAATGAAATGACTGAATGTGTTCTATAAAATAAACTAGTTCTGTTTTTTTGCTTTTCAAAGTATTAAAAATCAGGTACAGCCCCTTTAAGTAAAACAAGACATTTTGTTATTGTTTCACTGGCAACCTTATTTTAAGACAAATATACTCAAAACAAGACTTAAGATGGTCATTTTCTCCAGCGACATGTCTTTTATTGGTCAAAAATACCATGAAAAATACCTTGTTTGTCTCCATGGCGATAGATACGTTTAATGCCACACTGTAAAACTATCCAGGTGGCAAAGTTACACAATTAAGGTGGATTTTTTTTTCTAATATTTCCCTCTCCTTGTCTCTAAAGTGCATAACCTTTTCACATTAACATAACAATTTCTACACTTTTGTCCCGCACTGTAAATGTCCTTGGAAATAATCCCTAATTAATCCCACATGAACCTCGATATCCCGCTTTTTTCCCGTCCCTCTTCCTCCCGTAACTTCAAAAGAGCAGCTCTCGTCACCTTTCCGCAGATGCTCGCGTCCTTTCAGCTTCCACAGACGCACACACACCGCTGCCGCCGTTTTAATCCAAAGCTAACAAGCTATCATCACAAGCTAATAAGCCCGCCGTCAGATCCGCTCAAACGCACGAGGGTTTCAACGGGGAAAACATGAGCCAATGACGCACTGTAATTACGGAAACTCTGATTGCACGTCACACCAAAGCTCTCAAACCAAATAAATCCCAAACAGGTCGTACTTCTGTGGCACAAAATGAACAGGACGAATATATCGAGCAAATGTTGTCTGCAAATAATGACAGGCTTTCTTCTCCCGCAGCAATTTTATTTGGATTGTTGTGACGATGACAAACAGCAGAACATAAAAGCAGGAAGGAAATACTTACGTGCAATAAATACAATGCTAGAAAATATATTCCCAGATGCACGCGGTATTAGCTGCACTCAAAGGAAAGTAGTAAAGGAAGCTGTTACAAGGTTTGGAGAAGATATGGTTGGATGTAACTGGAGAGAAGGACATTTGTTTGGAGCAATTTCAAGGGTTTAAAGGAAAAATATTCATATTGTTATGAGCCTTCAAACATGCTCCTGAGTACCTTAAATTTGCCATCTCATGTAAAAAAAAAAAGTTTCTTATTCATTCTCTGACAGGTGTTATGAGCCAGTATCAAATTACACTTACGCAGTGTATCCAGCCGCTATATACAATCTAGTGAAGTTAGCGCTGAAAAGAAGTTATGATGTGGATTTGCTGTCAATCAATCAATCAAATTTTATTTATAAAGCGCTTTTCATACATAAAATGTAACACAAAGTGCTTTACAGTGCATTAAAAACATTCCCACATGTCGTTTCCCTCCCAACCTCCCCCACAACCACCAGACCCCACACAACCAAACCCCCCACAGATATTCACCAATACATACTGTACATTCAAGACGCACACACACACACACCCACCCACACACACACACACACACGCACGCTCTCTCTCTCCCTGAGGTACAAGAGGCTGAGTACAGATACACCAGTTTACGAAGCACCATCAGAGGAGCCGTCTGCACCAGGAGCAGAGCGTCGCCTGCAGCTGCAGGACACAGACTCAGGGCCCAGGGGAGAGACCCGGCAAACACCAAACCTCCCCCAGGGGCCCATGAGCCAGGGCCCAGCAGCCACAGATGAAAACCGCTCCCGGTACAGAGGGCCCCTCAGAGGAAACACTGGAGTCTAAAATGAATAAAAGAATAAATAAATAAATATGAAGAAATAAATAAAGAATTCGGTAGAAAGAGAGTAAGACTAGGACATAAGGTAATCTAAAATAGTAAGCCTAAAATAAGTGAACACAATAAATAGCATAAATAAATAAATACACAATTAAATATTAATCAAAAGCTAGACTAAAAAGGTGGGTCTTGAGCCTACTCTTAAAAACCTGAACGTTCTCTGCGGCCCTGAGGTTCTCCGGCAGGCCGTTCCACAGACGAGGGCCGTAGTACTGGAAAGACGCCTCGCCGTGAGTGTGTGTCCTGACTTTGGGAATGACTAGGAGCCGGCTGCCGGAGGAGCGCAGGGGCCCGAGGAGGAGCGCAGGGGCCGCGAGGGTTCATATGGTAAAAGCAGTTCTGAAAGATAAGAAGGCCCAAGACCATTAAGACATTTATAAACCAGTAAAAGAACCTTAAAATCGATCCTGAAACACACGGGGAGCCAATGCAGTGATTTTAAAACCGTGTAATGTGGTCCCGCCCCTGGTCTTAGTCAGGACACGTGCTGCTGAGTTTTGTAATAACTGCAAACCTGAAATACTCTTTTTGGGAAGACCAGAGAGCAGGGCATTACAGTAGTCTATATGACTGGAGATAAAAGCATGCATCAGGGTCTCCGTGTTGGCCCGAGAGAGAATGGGGCGGACTCTGGCTATGTTCTTTAAGTGATAAAAACCTATTTTTGTGATCTTCTTGATGTGTGGAATAAAAGTTAGCTCAGAGTCAAAGATAACACCCAGGTTTTTTACTTGTGCTGATGGATTAAAAGACTGTGCTTGGAGTTTGGATAAAAATTTCTCTCTCTGAGCCTCAGGACCGATGACTAAAACCTCAGTTTTGTCCTGGTTAAGCTGGAGAAAGTTTTCTGCCATCCAGGATTTTATGTCTAAAATGCAGTTAAAAAGAGCATCCATTGGCCTGGTGTCATCAGGAGACATGGAGATGTACAGCTGCGTATCATCAGCATAACTGTGGAAGTTGACTCCATGTCTCCTGATGACATCACCAAGAGGGAGCATGTAGAGGTTAAAAAGTACAGGACCTAAAATCGAACCCTGTGGCACACCACATGGGATTTTATGGACCTTGGAGGAGCAGGTATCTAAACTTACCATGAATGTACTGTCTGTGAGATAAGAAGTAAACCATTTATGTACAGTACCAGAGAGGCCCACCAGGTGTTTGAGTCTGTTTAAAAGAATAGTGTGGTCTACTGTATCGAAGGCAGCGCTTAGATCCAGTAGAACCAACACTGTCACCTGTTTAGAATCATAACTTAGTCTAAAATCATTTAAAATCATTTGCTGTGATCGTGTTTAAATGGAAGAAATGTGCACAGAAAGTTTATCGACGATTTAAGGACTTAAAACAGAGGAAGATTCTCGGATAAATGATGTAGATGATCTGAAAAATCGAGGGAGTTCAGCAGGAAGTTTGTTTGACAATCGGAGGGTGGAGGATTTTCTAATAAACATTCTTCAAAACAGTGTGAATGCAACTGAATGTAACTTCAGGTGTGTTTTTGATGATGGAACATGATTTCATCACAGACTGCTGCTTTTACAAGATACTCTTACGGGGAAAACACAAATTCATTGAAAAAAAAAAAAATTCAGGTACCCCAGCTTTAATCTTACTGTATTAGCATAATACTGATCATTTCTGCAGTTTTGAACAGGAAGTCAATACACCTGTAACACTTTATAATAACTACACTTATTGCTGTTGTAATAAAGCATGAACACAGACTTAATTCATAATGAGAAAATTGTTTATTAAGAATTATTCAGGCTTTGTAGCTGTTAAACTAATACTCTCATTTCTAAACCTAACCTTAAATGAGTAGTTACTTATTCTGACTCAAACTGAATAAACTATTTGTTCATTATTGCAGTTTACAATGAACAAAAATGTAAATACTGATCATTGTATGTAATCGTTAAATACTGAATACCTGAAAAAAGCAAAATATGCCTCCATAAAATATTAATATTGAAGGCATTCTTGGTGCTTGTCATAGTCATTTTAGATTTGAATTGTTAGTATTTCTAGATAAATGCTAGAAGCTGTATCTATTAAAAGATGTCTTGAATTAATGGATTTATTACAGTTTGTTTCTGTAGAAAAATACACTTAAAAAAAAAAGAAATAATTCCATAAATACGTTGTAGCATCTCAAACACACAATGGAAAGACATGTAAACTTATTGTAGATACAGACTTGTTTCGATAAACCATACATTTACCAACAGTATTCCTGCTCTTGTATTTTCAGCGTCATTGATATTCTGATCCTCTAGTTTTGCCCAAACCTTCAGAGTCTCGTTTAACATCGGCGCTTCAGGTCCACGTCGACGAGCCAGTTTTACAGCAAACTTTCAAAACTGCCCCGTCGGCCCCAGCGGTAAAGCCCAGGACAAGTACAAGAAATATGCACTTATTACAGCAGCAACTCCTCGCACGTACGTCTGCTGCAGTTAGCGATTAGCTCGTTATGTAGCGACACAGCTAATCAGCACATGATTAGGGATGCTAATTAGCTTGTTATTGTCTGAGGGTGGGATAAGAATTAAGCAGCCAGTGATTCGTGTTCCACTGAAATACATGTTTTGTCACCATTTGTTTTAGACCCAATTTGTTTAAAGGTGCATTGCGTAACTTTTCTGTTGGAGATGTTGTTTTGCTTTGATTTTTCCACTAAATGACATTAAAGGACACATATTCTGCTACTGTGACCTTTTTGAGCTTTTAACCATGTTCTAACAATGTTCCAACATCAAAAACACACCTGAAGTAGCATTCAGTTGCATTCACGCTGTTTTTAGGAATGTTTATCAGAAAATCCTCCCCCTCTGAGCGTCAAACACACTTCCTCCTGAACTTCCTTGATCTGGGGTGTATTTTCAGATCATCTACGTCACTTATCAGAGAATCTTCTGCTGTTTTAAGTCCTTAAATCATCACAGGCTTGTTCTGAGCATTTCTGCCTCTAAACATGACTGCTGTTGCAAATTTGATAATAGCGTGTTGCAGATTCTGTTAAAGCGATAATATCGCTAAATTGTGTCAAGTGCTTGGCACCATCTACTGGCCGGATGAAATAAGTGTAATTCCAGACAGCTGAGAAAAACTTAAATTATTTTGTAATTGAAAAAAAAAACATTGTTTGTTTCAAAAGAGGAGATGGCAAATGAAAGATTAAACTCAATTAAATTAAACTCAAGAGCATGTTTAAATGCTAAAACAATACAATGCAAAAAGTGCATAGTATTTTTCCTTTAAACTTATATAAGTGGAAACAAGGATGTTTAATGCCAGCAGGTCAAGTCACAGGTCAGATCTGTGGAGAGAACTTGCTCCATTATTACGCGCAGACAGTGTGCTGTGGACTCATTTGTGTCACAATGAGGAAGCTTTGGGGGAAAAAACAAAATGTACTAATAAGATAAAATGTGTCTAATGCACATAGAATATTTTTGTATTTAACCTGTAAGAAATGGTTCTGTATGTGCTGGTTAACCACACAGACACTTAACTTATATTTTATCACACCAAAATGAATAAATGTGTAAGACTTTACAGCATGAAATGTAAAGTAGGGTGACCAGGTTCAGGTTATTAAAAAAGGAGGACACCTGGTTGCTGGTTATTTTTCTGTATAATTTGTTCCAGCAGGATTGTAAAATTGAGATTTGGAATCCTGGTCCTACAAGGGCTTTAAACTGAATATTGTGGGATGGTCTGGGATCCTCACCAGGAAAACATTTAACAAACTGTGTACCAGTTTGTTAAATGTACAAGACCAGCTCCTGCTCTTGTGCACTTCTCAGTCTGTGCTTCAGACAGAGCAGAACAAACACGACATGTTCCAAGCCTTCATCAGGACAGTTGAACGTGCATTTTAATCTGTGTTTATGACGATGGGACACTGCTGAGAGGGACAGACTGTTCCCGTGTGAGCGCCGCTGCAGTTACGGGCGTTTGGGTTCATGTCGCTAAAACCACACTGACATTTTCATCTGGGATTAATGAGCATATTACTGCAAAAATTATATACATTCTTGTGAAATAGAAGTGCGTAGCGTTTGAGACGTGAAGCACTCCGTTATGACATTAAACTTAACCATAGTAGCGTACCTGTCTTCACTCTAAGATTAATCAGTTTGCGTGCATTTTCTGATCACTCGCTGTGTCAGGTGCGAGGAGGGAAAAGGTGAGGTTTAATCAAATCAATTTATTTTTGTAGCACTCAAAATCACAGCAGTTTAAATATTTAGCAACAGACCCTCCTTCTCTGTAAGGAAAAAACATTAAAAACCCTGTGGGAAAGAAAGTGCACTTCTTCCAGTGCAGAGAGTTCCTCCAGGCACATGGGAACATCCCGGTCACAGGTCAGGGTCGTGAGATGAGGAGGTCGTCACTGGAGCAGCCGCCACAGTGTCTGATACAGAGAAAGAGAAAAACACATGTGAACAGCAATGAACAGACTACAGATGAACTAATCTTAAATATTGTTGATGGAAAGTAGAAAGAACCAGAGGACAGTGTTCAAGCTCCATACTTCCTCCAGCAGAGTTGCTCTTAGGGCGGCGTAGTTAAAACTGTAGGTTTTTTACTTCTGTTCCTAACTGACGTGACCATAAACTATTTCAAAGAGGAACGTTTTGATCTTGGTCTTAAATGTAGAGACTGCGTTGGCCTGTTTAACATGAACAGGACATGGTTCCATAACATAAGCATTATTTATCTTTGAACATAATTACATACGTTTCTTTTCTTCCTCGTCTGGCTCTCTATTGTCCCGGTGTTTGTCCTCCACATTTGACCCGCGCTCCAGCGTCAGCAATGAACCCTTCAGGAGCACCTCGCTGCAGGATTATCCCACTGTTTGCACGTTTTAGAAAATTAAATTCAAACTTTTTATTGTGTTAACGTAAGTAAATGCACTCACTTATATCATATCTTCTTTCCATGATGTTTTATAGAGCCTTTAAAATGTGGCGTCTAAATTCCGAACTGGAGGTAAAATTAAGTTGACTGTAAATGTATCAATGGTTAGTTCACATTAGATCTAATTCTACTGGTTTTGAGTGTTTGTGTTGGAAAAAAGCAACACATTTGAATTTGCAGGGCAGAAAGGTCAAGGTTTTCTATAACAAACGATGGACAATACAACAATACTTAAAATTGTATTTAAGCTCCACAAAAATCTAATTTATGGAATAGTATCTAATAAATCTCTAGATGACATTAAAAATTAAACATTTCTGTGAGTATTTTTCCAGTAAAACCCATAAATCTGGATTGTTCATCAAAAATGTAAAGAGTTTATCACATTTCCTAAAACATAATGTAAAATACAATAATAAATGTGTTTAAAGCAGCTCTGATGTCACTCACATGTGTCTGAGGCTTTTACATACATACATTTCTTTTCCTCCTCGTCCCATTCATGGCTCTCATTTTGATCCAGGCCTAATTGCCCACATGAAAGCCCTGCTCTTCTGATCCATCTGCTTCATGTTCAGTGTGACCCGGCGGCTCTGGCTGGATGTGGACATTAAATGTATTTTATTAGCTGCGTGTAAGACGACGTCACAACATTGCATTAGCGACAGAATTCAGGGGAGATCAAGTAAAATGATCCGTTCAATCCCAATATAAGCGTTTCTTCTTACAAGCAACATTTTGAGGACTTTTCCCTGTTCAAAACACACAATACATATATTTTCTATTGTTAATCGCTATGGTAACAGTCCTATTTTTTATCAAACACGTGTATTTTCTTATTTTTACTGTGTTAAGTTGTTTTCTTCAATATAATTTGCTATTACACTGGCAATTTTTCAGCACCCTTCATCCGCTTCTTTGATTTATCTTGATTATAAGTTTTAAAAATGACACACAGCTCAAATCAAGATGAACATTTTTAACACTCGGGATTGTTCCATAATCAAAAACATACCTTGAGTTAGCTTCATTCACACTAGTTTGATGATTCCTGGTTTGAAAATCCTCTCCGTCCGACCATCAAAAACACTTCCTGCTGAATCTCTTCAGTGAGTGACGTTTTTCCGATCACTGTCGTCGTTTATCCGAGAATCTTCTGCTGTATGAGTCCTTAAATCATCGCCAGACTCGTTCTGAGCATTTCTACCTTGAGTAATATAGCAACATATTTTAACTTGTGTAAGTGTTGTGCAGCCAGTAGATGGCGCCTAAACTCAGTAAGTGCCGTGGGAAAAAGCAGAGATAGAGATATTCATTTTGTTCATCAAACTTTTTTTTTTTAGTTCTAAAACGTGAGATGCTAAACTTAAGGTACTCAAGTATGTTTAAAGGCTAATAATAGAAAAATGCATAATATTTTCTCTTTACAAAAAGAAAATGTTGAAAAAGGCTTTATTTTATTCGTAATTTTCATTATTCAGTGTAATTTAACCTTTATTTTTTTCATCATTTTCATTATTCAGTGTAAGTTAGCCTTTATTTTTTTCATCATTTTCATTATTCAGTGTTAATTTAGCCTTTATTTTATTCATCATTTTCATTATTCAGTGCAATTAAGCCTTGATTTAGTCTTGGTTTTATCTCTGTTAAGTGTGAATAATATATCAAAACACATGTTTAAGCCTGAAATGAAATTATTGTGTCACAAAGTGGGAAGAATATTGCTATCGTAACACTTCACAGCCGTATGGCACGTCACAATAAATTCCTATAATCCCTATTAAGCATCTAAAGCATTCATGGTTCTCAGCCTCTTGTTTTATGCAACGTTTTGTGGGCTTTTCCCCAATCAAAAGATATCAAATAAATTGTTAATCGTCCCAGCAACGGTTCTAATTTCTCATCATTCTGAAACCCATAGATACATTTACAATTGTATTAGGCAGATGATAAATCCAATTTGAATTATTCAGCTTTATATAGAATTGTAAATCCTTTGGGGAGCTGCTGTTGCTCCAGAGCTACAGGTTTGAGACTCAATTAAATGTGCTTTTTTGCAGCGCAGAAACATCATGAATCACGTTTTTTTCCCTTTTATCTCGGCGTCAGAACCCCAGGGGCGCTTGACTCACCGCAAACTCAAACATGGAGCGTGAAATGCCCCAAAGCTGCACAATTAGCTGCTGTTTTTGACCTTGAGTTTCCGGCAGTGCGTTCCATTTGTCCAAAGGGATGACTAATCAAATCATACCTGCTCGATTCAATTACATCTGGAGACACGGTGGCATTTACATCTCCAGTCTGAACGGCTCCGAATTTTTGGTTTTCACGGCACGTTTGGCTCAGACGTGATGTCATCTGTGGGAAGGACGAAGGAATAATGTTATAATGACGAGAGTAAATTGTCCTCAGCTTATTCCATTATGGTTCGAATAAAAATACCAATTTATTTTTGTCTTGTTAAAAAGAACAGGGGTGTAGCACAAAAGTCTGGGCCCTGGGTGCAAACCATCTCGGTGGGCCCACTTTATATGTTCTCTGAGAAATGCACAGTATGATCTTGTGCTGGGCCTCACAGCTACACACGATGAAAGAAAATGGATTTAAAGTACCTCTGACAGGTTGGACATTTGACTAAACGCAGTGAAGATGAAGATATTTCAAATTCTGCTCAAATCTTTACACATTTTACCCCAGTTTAGGCAAGGCAAGGCAAGGCAAGTTTATTTGTAGAGCACAATTCGTACACAGGGCAATTCAAAGTGCTTTACATAAACAGGAAAAGTTGCATTAAAATCATAAAAACACAAAAAGACACACAGAATCATTTTAAAATCATTTTAAAATAAAGTGATAAAGCTATTTTAGCTATTTTTGTAGGTTTTTCATTTCACTTCCTGGTTGTAAATGATGAACCAAGAAATGACCAAGAAACCATCTTGTACACTGGGCCAAAACTTCTCTGTCACAGATTTTTTTTATCTGACAAAGAAATATACACGTGAACACCTGTATTTTGTTGAATCAGCGTTTGAAGGGTAAAAAAAAGTAGTTTATTCTGTGTAAATTATACATAACCTTTGTCTCCCCAGTGTGATGCCATCAATTTGTTTACTTCCTGTCATTTTCAACTGCCTTTTTTACTTTTCTCCACAAACAGCGACCTGATTGGTGTAAAACTATCATTTATATTTACAAGAAGTATTAATACACTGAATAAAGTCAAAATTAGAAAATAATAAAAACCTGTCATACGCACTTTAAAGGACACATATTATGCTAGATTAACTTTGTGTTGCCCCAGCACAGATATATTGTAAAAGCATCGATTTGGGTGAAAATGAGACCAGAGAATCAGGAAGTGTGCCATTAGCATGCTAATGTTTGTTAGCTTTACCGTGACGCTCAGGGCTCAGAGACTTGTGAAAAGTGCTTATAAACTCATTGCGCTTGATATTTAGGATGCTGGGACTCCATTTTGTAAGTGAGAGATTCATGTGACTGCTGTAAAGACTTTAACATTAATTAGTTCTGTTCTTCATGTTTCAAAACAGTAAAAATCAAGTACAGGACCTTTAACTACATTTCAAACCATATTTCCCATTTGTAGATGCCATTTAACACATGTTCAGCTGATCTAAATACATGATATTCATTTGCAGCTTAATAACGTTATATTATATTTACTATTTTGCTTCATTTTGAGGGGCTTGAGCAGAATTTATACATTTGACAATTCGAGACTATCTTGTTTAAAAGTTCACTGCACTACTTTACTGCGATATTGACAGAATAGCGACTGTTTCAGAGCGTTGCATCTTTGATCGGGAAGGGCATCTTTTTGGGGGGGGGCCTTTTAATTTGGGGCCCCACGACAATTGTGGCCTGTTGCCTAATGGTAAATCTGCCACTGAAGGTAATTACATCATCTCTTACCAATTGTCTGATACAGAAGAAACAACATTCTAACTTGGCGAAAGAAAATTTTGCGAATTATAGGACCTTTAGGCAAACTGACACTGACAAACAACCATTCACTCTCAACTTTATTTACTCTGAGCTTTACCATTTTATATTGCATTGGTGGAAACTCAGTCTTTAGCAATATAAAGCAGAACTCCTCGTGGACTGTCGTGAAAAGCAAATAAAACACGCCTTTTGTCAGCGTTCACACACTCTACGGCGCAGATATGGCATGGAGCTCAGAGAATCCATTCTTTGGCTGGAGAAATATCCCTTTATGAAGCGGCTTGACGCATGAGTCACGGGGAAAAGCTGATGCGTGAGTGTATATGCAAAACCGAGCGTCTGACAGCGAATAAACAGCACACAGATGAATATACGGTGTGTTTTTTATGAATGATTCGTTGCTAGGTGCTGCACACACATGGAAAACAGCCATGGACTCAAAATGATGCCTCAATTCAAACCGTAAATCATTTCGAACTCAGGATTTGTTTGTTAGACTTTGATTAATTGTGTTTCCTGACGTCTTCATTTCCCCGAGACATTTTCTAATTAAAATGAAGTGTCTCACACATGACAGTTGTTGGATACTGTTCCTGCTTTTTGTTCCAAGGATGTTCAAATTATTGTTATATCAATTTAAAGTTAGATTTTTGTGAAGGTTAGTTACTGTGTGTAATCTGGAAAACTCGCTTAGATTTAAAGGTGCTCAGTGTAACTTTTCCTCCACAATCTTGTCTCCATGGTGATGCTATTGCTTTGATTTCCTTGATTATTCAACAGTATGTCAATAAACTCACTATCGTTGTTTGCAATTAAGTGAAAAGTAATGATCTGTGTATGTTATGTTACAATTTAATAGTCTTTTTTGACCTTTGTTGAGTCACGGCAGGGTTTTTTATTTGAAAATGTTCCGCAGTACATTTTCTACTGAAATATTAACAAATCACAAAGGGAAAAAATCTATGCCACTGTCTGGTGCTTTAAATTTTGCAATTATATTATGTTGCTTTCTTTTTTGGATCAGAACTTTGCTCAGGACGCTTCAAAATGGTAAATTATTCAGTTAAATCTATGTGTGAATCTGTTTACACAAATTTGACACTTTGCAAAGCACACTGGCAATGCCTCCAGGCACACTTGTGTTCCCCGGTGCACTGGTTAAAAATCAAGTGTTTAATAGACCCTATATTTTATTTATTTGTTTAAAACCAGGACGGTGCACAGAAAACATTCATCTCAAAGAGAAGAGACGCTCTGCGCCAGATTTAGCCACAAGCTACTTTCCAGCTGTAGTCCTTGGGCAGGTTTTAAACAGAAGGCAATAAACAACCTTCCAGTGGTTCTAAATAAAACGCTGTGTTCCATTAGTCTGGTACCATTCCATGTGTTAGCACTAATGCAGGTTCAATGGGAGAGTTAGAATTAGCTTCCGAACATTACAAACTATGAAAAAACAGGGCTGTTTTGTCGACTGAGTTCACACGCGAGTAACACCAGAGCAGCAGATTGTTAGCGATTAGCGCCAAAATTAGCATACATGCTAACAACCTCATAATAAACATTTCGCGTTTGTTGTTTGTAGGTGTGTTTTTGGTGCTTTTGAGCGCATATCTATCGCTTTTGGTCACACTTTAGTAGCTTGTTTCGGAACATGTTTGTACAAATCCAAACTACAGCGTGTTAGTCATATCAAAGCAAGACATTTTGTTTGTGGAAGAAATGATTGCACTTAAAATTGCTAAAAAATGCATTCATTAAAATTGTGATTTTGTGTTGATTTGGTTTAATTGTGCAGCTCTGGTCTATAAGAGGTAAATAAAGTCATCTGCTCAGAGGCTTCAGAGGCTAAACAACAGGAGAAAAAGTGTGTTTGAACAGACAGCTGCATTAAAGACACAAACAGTGAATCACGACGCGACGATTTCACAAAAATAGATTGTCACAGGGACCAGCTCATGATTCCATTTTTATCACCCTGTCAGAAGGATGTGATAGAACGTTCAGACAAGTACCAGACTGTTCTAAACACATCACTCCTGGAAAGGTCAACACTAAATACTCCCAAAAAAAAGTCGATGTGCTTCCCTAACCAGCTTTGCCCCGTCCTCTGTCTCTGCCCAGGTTCACAGAAAGACTCTGAACCCGGTGTTCAACGAGACGTTTCAATTCGGCGTGCCCCTGGACGAGCTGCACTCCCGAAAGCTGCACTTCTCCGTGTACGACTTCGACCGCTTCTCCAGGCACGACCTGATCGGGCAGGTGGTGGTCGACAACCTGCTGGACTTCAGCGAGGGCAGCGGCGAAAAGCCCATCTGGAGGGACATCATCGAGGGACACGCAGTAAGACAGACCTTTTGTTTCTCTCCAGGAAAAGAAAGTTTGTTTGTACAGAACAGTTTGTACAGAACAGAGGTGGAACGTAGCAAAGTTCAAAAGTGAAAGTACTGGATTGAAGTTATTAGGCGTCTGTACTTTATTTTTGTACATTTTACAGTGGATGCTTTCATTTTAGAGAAGATATCTGTACTTTCTACTCCTCTACATTTTCAAACTGTACTTTCCATATGATTTTAGAGGTTATTTTTAGCCTTTTTTTGAAGCCTGTGTTCAAATCCCCTCTTTGAGACAATAACAATGACTTGCACATTTTTTTCAGTCACCACATCTGGCTGTAATAGTTCTCAATGTCAATACTTTTACTTAAAGGGCATGTACCTGAGATTTATTGGGTTGAAACATGAAAAACAGCACTAGTTCATGTGCTCACTTTTTTGCATGTTTTAAAATGCATGCTTTAAAATCATAACATAAACAAATAAAAACATAAATAATAATTCTAAAATGTACAATATAGCACAGATGAAATCCTTTCAATCGTATGAACATCTAAACCAGGGGTTTCTAAACTTTTTCAATCTCATGTCCTCTCATACCAAAATTACGGTTATTTAGGTTAGAATTGTTGAAAATTTGAAATTTTCTGTAAAAAGAACTTGTCAGGACAATTTGAGCCAATTAAGCACAAAGCCTGGGGCCAAGAAAAATAGGTCAGAGTGCCGCATTTGGCCCCTGGGCCATAGATTGGACATGCATGAACTAAACAGATCTGTTTTTAGCCTGGATTTGAACACACCAGCAGGAGGCCGGTCCATGTTTAGTCCTGACACTGGCACCAGCAGGAGGCCGGTCCATGTTTAGTCCTGACTCTGGCACCAGCAGGAGGCCGGTCCATGTTTAGTCCTGACTCTGGCACCAGCAGGAGGCTGGTCCATGTTTAGTCCTGACTCTGGGCACCAGCAGGAGGCCGGTCCATGTTTAGTCCTGACTCTGGCACCAGCAGGAGGCCGGTCCATGTTTAGTCCTGACTCTGGCACCAGCAGGAGGCCGGTCCATGTTTAGTCCTGACTCTGGCACCAGCAGGAGGCCGGTCCATGTTTAGTCCTGACTCTGGCACCAGCAGGAGGCCGGTCCATGTTTAGTCCTGACTCTGGCACCAGCAGGAGGCCGGTCCATGTTTAGTCCTGACTCTGGCACCAGCAGGAGGCCGCTTCTGGCAGAAGTACTTGTATTTGAGTAGATTTTTAGCTCTTTTTTTCAGTACAAATTGTCAGTGCCCTTTGACTACTGTTTAGAGAACAGGCTGCAAGAAAAAGTGAGTGAAAGGAACGTGAAAAATGGAGTCAAACAGAAGAGAGAGAGGGGGTTGGACAGGTTTGTATCCGGAGTGACACAGTGACAGGTCCCATTTCAACAAACAAACCTGCTCCTCTCAGACTAAAGTGGACTGCATTATATCAGACGTGAGAGCAGGGCCTTGAGAGCAGCGCTTCTCAGTCAGCTTTAATACAATACTCTTCTAAAAGAATATTGCTCGGAATAAATGCAAGGAATCAAGAATTATATTTTGCATTTTGTCTTAAACTCAGTGCGATGACATTTTATGGAAATCATCACTAAAACAATCTACTGAAAGTATAAAGCAATTCACTCAAGTATAAGAGCAAAGTTACTTCAAGATAATATTACTCAAGCAAAAGTACAAAGTAGTGGTACAAGAAATTACTCAAGAGTAAGGTAACACTTTAGACTAACTCCCCTTATTTCTGCCGTAGTAAAGCATGAATAAAGACTTAATTAATAGTGAACAAAGAATTTATTAAGAATGATTTAGGCTTATTAACTACTTAACTAATACTCTAACCCAAATCCCTAGCCCTGACCCTAACCTTAATTAAGTAGTTACTAATCCTGAATCATGCTTAATAAACTATGTAATAGTAGTTAATAAACTACTTTGTTAATGCTTTAGGCAGGAATAAGGGGAGTTATTCTAAAGTGTTACCAAGAGTAAAACATGATTTGGGGAAACTATTACTCAAGTCAGAGCAATTGTCTGGACATAACATCTGATTTATGTGAAGTTAATGTAATTGAAAAGACAAGACATTAAATAAAGAACAAACTTTGGTGTTTTCAAAGAATAGACACACAGAAAACTCTAAATCATTTCATCCTGTCAACACAAAGCTTCTGTCACTTGTAAACTCACTCACGGTGGGAAGAAAAAACACACTTTTATTCAAGTCAGAGTACTGTTACTTCAATGGGAGTAAAAGTAGGAGTAAAAGTGCAGTGTCAGGAAGTTTTGCCAAGAAGAACAATGTCTTGAAAAAGTTACTCAAGTAAATATAACCGAGTACTGCCCACCTCTGGTACTTGGACGGGAGACGCTGGACCACCAGGTGCCACAAGGGGGCGCTAAAGGATACGTTATCGTTTCCTTGGGCAAGACACTTCACCCACATTGCCCAGTGTGAGGGTGGTGTGTGTGAATGGTTAGTGTTGGTCGTCGGGGTCGATGGTGCAGATTGGCAGCCTCACTTCTGTCAGTCTGTCCCAGGGCAGCTGTGGCTACAGTAATAGTTTACCATCGTCGAGTGTGGAGTGAACGAATGAGTCTTTGAGTGTCCTGGAAAGAATGTATTATTATTGTATTATAACTGTTCTGTCTGCATTCATTCAAATGAGATTAGCCCACATACAGTCTTTTGAAACTATATACATAAGACACATATTATTTTATTGATTATATAAATACTGTATTTTAATTGATAAGACAATCGGGAATGTAATCGATAGGCATTTTACCCCAGCTGGACAGTTTTCGTAATGTTGATAATGTTACTTCCTGGTTGGACATCGTTAGAGGTAATTCCACAACTGTTACCTAGCAACCATTTTTAAAAAAAGGTCAAGAATCCATATAAATCACACAATAGTTATCCTTTTTCAAATAATAATACCTGATGCCGCCTTTATTTTTTTGAATGACTGTTTAAACGGTCAGAAAAACGTGCCTGTTTTGTGTAAATTGTCTCAATGGTGCGTCGCTTTTTGATGACATCACAGACGGATTTCATTTTAGAACCCCTGTCATTTTAAACTTTTATTTTTCAAAATTTCTTCACAAACTGCAGCTTCACAAATGTAAAACTGTGCTAAATATTTAACACTGGTGCCCTCCCATCAAATTAAGTCCTAATTAGAATATCATGAGAGGACTTTAAGGCGCACACTGGAACATGGACACGTGGTGAATATATCAGTGTATTTTGCCGTATGCGTGAAGAACTCCTCTTAAATCTCTGTAAGTTTTGAGTTGATAGCCTCCGCGGCCCTCCCTCTTCTCCCCCCGCGCCAATCGGACTCGCACCTCTGGCAAAATACAGAAATGCTGCGTCCTTTATCGACGTATTTGCACTGCACAGAGCGAGAAAAGAGGAATAGCACCCAGAGTTCACCTGTGTGTGCTGTTTGTAAAGAGCTATAGCAAACCATTTGAAACGGGTTGGAATTTGGGCCTTTTTCATTGGACCCTCCACCAGAAAAGTTACACAGTGCACCTTTAAATAAGTCAGTTTCCATTGGCAATCTTACAGTTACGAGCCACACATCGCACACAACTGTTTTTCCCATTGAGTTAATCATTTTCTTCCTGGTTTTATAGCAACTCTGAACCCCGAAAACACCATTACTACATTCTTTTTTTTTTAACGTTTTATTTCGTCTTGTTTTCTGTGCGCGCAGGAAACTCTTGAGTTATAAGCGCCGCGTTGTTAAACCTTTGCAGCGGACGGATATTGGCGAGAAGTTTCTGGGCTGTAAAACGTCTGCAGCGCTGGCCCCATCTCCGGCTCATAATGCGGCGGAATAAAACACCGCAGGCGTCCAGATCTACCTCCAACCTTTTATCAAGGACTGTCAGAGCGGATTTATTTGAAATATTCAGCAGACGCTATTAGCAAATTAGACAGAGCCAGGTCCTAAAACTGTTTTGGCGTTGGTGGACCTTTTCGTTTATTAAATACGTTTAAAACACGGGGGAGACGCGGGCGGGAGGGAGGGGGAGTATCGATCGGTGCAGGGAGGCGCGGTGACCCGGGGTTCACCTGTGGCACGACAATCAAATACAGTCGAATGCAATCAGGGAGGACCTGTCAGTTCGCCTCAAGCGCAAGAGATACATGGCGTTTCCTCGGGTGAAATGTGTCTGTTTTTAGACAAAATACTGTGAGATATTGAGTCGAGGTCTTTCAAATCGTCAATGATCAGCTTTGGGCTTTTCAATCATGGTCTGCTGCTAATCCTCCTCAGTAAAAGTGCATAAACTGAGGCTGCAACGAACAATTATTTTAGAAGTCGACTAGTCAGCAATTACTTTTTTGATTTGTCGACTTGTCAAATTATTATTTCTCATAAATAAGACTTTTTAAACACATTGTCAGCCAAAGAAAGATTGAAATATGGGACTGGAAGCTTCTAGACCGAGAATATTTACCAATAAAGTGTAGAGAATGTTTATTCGTCAATGCCACAGTCTTTATTTTAAAAGATCTTTAAGCATGCGTTTTAGAGTCTATATTCCAGTTACTGATAACAACGATCAAAATGTGAATAGTATAATAGACAACTAGTCACAATTATACCAATTAATCATCAATCGATCCTAGAATAAAATTACTTTTTGGTGGGAAATTGCTCCAATAAAATTCTATTCATGAAATATAGTTACTTATAGTTATTTGGTTTAAAAATCAATCAATTAGGGCTGTCCACCAACAGATATTTTTACCAGTTAACTAGTCAAACAGATTTATTTAACAATAAATAATGAAATAAGGGTTGAAATCTGGTGCCCGAAGGCCTCTAGGTAGAGAATAATCACAAAGAAGTGTATAATTGATTGATATTGATAATTGAAATAGTTTATTCTTTTTTGACATTTCATTTTTTTAAGGCCACTGTCTTTGTTGTAGAAGGTATGTTTGACATTTTATTAAATCTGTTTAGTCCAGAGAACAATTATCAAAATATGATTACGATTTCTCTACAAATTGACTTTTTTGGGTTTATTATCACCAAATAACCCATTTGAATTTGTAAAAAGACAAAGAAAATAAATAAATCTAACTGTGATCAATCAACAAAGTGAAGGCCCGGGTGCCAAATCAGGCCCTGCAACGGACATGAGCCGGCCCTCAACCATCTTCAAAAAATCAAGAAAATATTTTATCTCTTATTATTGGTTTAATCCTGGTTCAGACCTGGTTTAGTCCTGGTTCAGACCTGGTTTAGTCTTGGTTTAGTCCTGGTTCAGTCCTGGTTTAATCCTGATTTCCAGCCCTGAGAACAAAACCATCTGAAATATCTGATCCTCATTAAAATAAAGTTGAAGTGTGACAGATTCGACCTCATATTCTCGTTCCAACACGTTGATCCCGTTGACCTCCCTCGGCTGTGATTTGACATTAAATCTGCCTCAGTTTGTTGCTAGCGCTGCCTTCTCGATGCCCTTGATTGGCTTTTCAGCTCCAAGATTTATCACATTCACATCAAAATTGCAATTTAAATGTTCTCTGTGTTTTAAAAGAGTTACTGCCGCTTCCGTCTCTTCCCTGATAATCGCCGCAGATATGACATTGTTCTCATTCTGACTCCCATCACGTGCAATAATATAATAGCAGAGCACAAACACTGACAATAGGCAAATGGACAATTATAGACATTTGTGTGGAATAGCTCTGATTAACCAGACAATAACAGTTAAATGTGTCAAGGTTTAATTGAAGCTATTCTTTGTTTCTTTCATGGTTTAATTTCCTCTCAGCGATGGAGGTCAAACGTCTGTGGTTTTCTCTGCCCCATTTCCGAGCCTTTTGACATTTGAGTTATATTTAACACATTTGCAACGACGCATTATGAACTATTGTGGGAGAAGCAGATAAAAAATTAAAGAATGCTGAAGGAGACCATTTTCGTTTAAAAAGAAAACCTCCTTTGAACAGAAATGGTGTTTTAAGGCAGTATCTTTCAATGTTTTTTGACTAATGGCACACTTTTTTGGTTGAAAAGATTACGTGGCTCACTTAAAACCACTAAAACATCACCAAATCACAACTTTTAGGAGAAAAAAAGAGTTGTATAATGTAACAAACATGGTCCTGCCACTGTTTGGTTCTTGAAATTTGACAATGGTTTTGTTTGTTTTTTTAAATCAAAAGTTTGCTCAGGACGCTCTAAAATGGTAACTTATTCAAGTTTAACCTGGCAATGCCCAAAGGCACACTGGTAGAAAATCAAGGTTTTATGTTACAATTTACCTTCTGTTCACAACAATCTCCCAAAACCTTGATCAAAACAATGGTTAAGGAAGTCAAATACTAACCAGGTATTCAACAGCCATGAGAAAGACAAACAAAAGAACAAATCCACCTGAAACTATGGTCCAGTAAGTAACAGGTCTAGGGCAAGTGTCAGGTTTAAAGTCTGTCTTAGGGCAGGACTGATCTAGCTCAGGGCTGGACAAATTGTAGCTTCCCAGAACATAGTTTTTGGGCTTTTTTGGGCTGGCTCTTATGGCATTTTCATGTCGTAAAAGAGGGGATTTTAACCTTTCATCAGGTTTGTTTCACGATAACAGAGCCATGTAATTATGTTCATCTCATTAGCGCTTGTTTAGCTGTTGTTTAGTTGCCTCAGATTAGTTCCTCGATGATGGCTTCGGGCCGTCGAAACGTTGTAATCTCCAAAACATTGTCCAGAGGTGGATACGCCCAGTAATTACAGAGAGATGAACCTTAAAGTGTCTGACAGGTTCTCAAAATGTTCTAATTATGACTTTGTTTGATGGGAGGGCAATTATTTATTATAGTTTTACATCTGTGAAGTTGCAGTTTGCGAAGAAACTTTGAAAAATAAAAGTTTAAAATTACAGGAAGTAGTGCTGAATTCTAAAACTGAATCCCTCTGTGATGTCATCAAAAAGCGACGTACAGTTGTAAAAACCGAGACAATTTATAGACAACTGACACGATCTTTTGACAGTTTAAACCGTCATTCAACAAAATAAAGGTGTTATCAGATATTATCATTTGTCAAATCATATCTATTGCGTAATTTAAGTGGATTTTGGATTTTGTTTTCAAAATAGTTGCTAGGTAACTGTTGTAGAATTACCTCTACCTGTGTCATATTTGCTGCTCATGTTCAACCAGGAAGTAACATTATAAACATTAGAAAACTGGAGACAAATTGGTTAAATGTAAACTATTAAATATAATCATGTTCACTACGTTTTAGTGAATTGTGTCGTCTAACCCAGTGTTTTTCAACCTTTTTTGAATCATGGCACACTTATTTGGTTAAAAATATTCCTTGGCACACCACCAACTTAAACAATATCAAATCACACCAATCAGAGGAAAAAAAGGGCTATTATTATTATAGTGTAGTTGCAAATATTATGTCTGGTTCTCTGAGTTTGGCTAAGGTGGCTGTTTGTCTTTCTTTTTTTTTTTTTTTTTGTGAAGAAGTTGCTCGGAACACTTTAAAATGGTGAATTCTTAATCGAAATCCATAAATTTTACATTTTTTCAAGGTACATTTGGCAAAACCTCGAGGCACACTAGTATTCCCCGGCGCACTGGTTGAAAATCAAGGGTCAAACCTGTCATAAAGACTTTAAACCAGGTCAAAGCATTTTGACAATATCACGGTGAGAATCAAACCCAGGACCTTCTTGCTGTGAGGCGGCCCTACTCTGCTCCAGGACAAACAGAGCGCTGACAGTGTGGAGTCTCGGTTGCTGACGTTTTTTCACACTCTGTCGTTTCACGTTAGCCCGTTGTGGAGTGGCAGCAGCTCTTTCAGGGACACACGGCGCGCTCGGTCCATCGGCGCCACTCGTCTCTGGTTCATGTGAGACTGACAGCCGTGAAGACCCCCATCGCAGGAGTGTGTCCCCCTGACCCGAGTGAAGGGGGCCAGGCAGAGGAACTACAGAGTGTGAGGATCTGTCACTGTCTCTGATGAGAAACCTGCTGGATTCACAGGTTTCAATGACAAAACCTACTGGATTCATGGGTTTCAACGACAAAACCTGCTGGATTCACTGGTTTCAATGACAAAACCTGCTGGATTCACAGGTTTCAACGACAAAACCTGCTGGATTCACGGGTTTCAACGACAAAACCTGCTGGATTCACAGGGTTTCAATGACAAAACCTGCTGGATTCACGGGTTTCAACGACAAAACCTGCTGGATTCACGGGTTTCAACGACAAAACCTGCTGGATTCACGGGTTTCAACAACAAAACCTGCTGGATTCACGGGTTTCAACGACAAAACCTGCTGGATTCACAGGTTTCAACGACAAAACCTGCTGGATTCACTGGTTTCAATGACAAAACCTGCTGGATTCATGGGTTTCAACGACAAAACCTGCTGGATTCACTGGTTTCAACGACAAAACCTGCTGGATTCACTGGTTTCAACGACAAAACCTGCTGGATTCACTGGTTTCAACGACAAAACCTGCTGGATTCACTGGTTTCAATGACAAAACCTGCTGGATTCACTGGTCTCAACGACAAAACCTGCTGGATTCACTGGTCTCAACGACAAAACCTGCTGGATTCACTGGTCTCAACGACAAAACCTGCTGGATTCACTGGTCTCAACGACAAAACCTGCTGGATTCACTGGTCTCAACGACAAAACCTGCTGGATTCACTGGTCTCAACGACAAAACCTGCTGGATTCACTGGTTTCAACGACAAAACCTGCTGGATTCACTGGTTTCAACGACAAAACCTGCTGGATTCACTGGTTTCAATGACAAAACCTGCTGGATTCACTGGTCTCAACGACAAAACCTGCTGGATTCACTGGTCTCAACGACAAAACCTGCTGGATTCACTGGTCTCAACGACAAAACCTGCTGGATTCACTGGTCTCAACGACAAAACCTGCTGGATTCACTGGTATCAACGACAAAACCTGCTGGATTCACTGGTTTCAACGACAAAACCTGCTGGATTCACTGGTTTCAACGACAAAACCTGCTGGATTCACTGGTTTCAACGACAAAACCTGCTGGATTCACTGGTTTCAACGACAAAACCTGCTGGATTCACTGGTCTCAACGACAAAACCTGCTGGATTCACTGGTCTCAACGACAAAACCTGCTGGATTCACTGGTCTCAACGACAAAACCTGCTGGATTCACTGGTCTCAACGACAAAACCTGCTGGATTCACTGGTCTCAACGACAAAACCTGCTGGATTCACTGGTCTCAACGACAAAACCTGCTGGATTCACTGGTCTCAACTCTCGGGTTGTAGGCGACATTTGGAAGACAATACACCATTTCAAAATAGAGCAGCAACTAATGATTATTTTTGCCGTCAGTTGATGAATCGACTTTTCAAATGATTATGCCATTCACAATGAAATTTTTAAATTAAATTTTATCTTATCTTTTATCTTGTAAATATATTTTTTTTGGTCTGCCTTATATAGTTTATTTGTTTTGCCTGGCAAAACAAAAATAAAATCTTATTTAAGTTGACCTGCAATGGATTTTAACGTAAAATCAAGTTTGGTTTGTTTTTCATGTCTTTCATTTTCAGTAACAGCAGCTGCTTTGAACATTGGTCAGATTCTGATGAACAGCAAGTATTTTTTCACAATTATCCCCAAAAGTGGCTTTCAAAATTTAAAACTAATTAATATGCAAGCTATGCATAAGTAATGGATATGCACGGCACATGGTTAATCTACATGCACACTAATCAATAAGCATTTGTCACATTGATTCACACATTTACACCTGTCGCCTCCTGTAGAACACGGTGGACCAGTGAACCGTAACATGATCCGTCACCTTTGTGATGTGAACAAGTTCAAGACGTGGGTTTATTTATCTTTCATTACTCCAGACGTCGTCTCGTTTTATAACGATATTAACACTGATCAGGTCCGAGGTCGGTGCCTGGTCCTGTAAACACCTTTAAACTGGAGCCTCTTCAGAGATGCCCCTTTTCTGGTTTGGAGTTCATCAGTATTCATTTAGAAATTTGTGTTCTTAATTATATATATTTTTTAAAGTCATGATTATTATGTTTCATTATTCAAATTATGATGATTTGCAACAATTATGAAAAAAGCTCATTATAATTTATGGGTGTTTTGTGATTAATGTTTCCAAATACACAGTAAATTAGAAAAGTGGCTTTGTGAACGAGGCGTAATTCTTGACTTTTGAATACATTGAATACAGTGTGTACAACTGTTGTGTCCTTGGGCAAGACACCTCACCTTCTGTTTGTGAGTGTGACTCAGAAAAGTGCTATTGTTTGTTTTCAGATTCAGAAACAGAGTGTCAGAGCCTGTTTTGTCCTTGAGTTATTTTTCTGTGTTTGACAGCTGTGAAATTCATACTCACTGGACTCTCCCCCCTCTCTCTCTCCCTCCCTCTCTTTCTCTCTGCCTTTTCTCTGCCATCTTATTTTCTCTTTCTTTCTCTCTCTCTCCCCCTCTCTTTCTCTTTCCCCCCTCTCTCTCTGTCTCCTTTTCTTCCTCTTTTTTCCTTCACTCCCCCCTCTCTCCCTCTCTTCTCTTTCCCTCTCTCTTTCTCTCTCCCTCTTCCTCCCTCCTTCTCTCTCTCCCGCTCTCTCCCCCCTCCCTCTCTCTCTTTTCTTTCTCTCTCTCTCTCTCTCTCACTCTCTCACTGTATTTCTTCCCCCTTCTGTCTCCCTCTCTTCTCTTTCCCTCTCTTTCTCTCTCCCTCTTCCTCCCTCCTTCTCTCCCCCTCTCGCTCTCCCTCTTTTCTTTCCCTCTCTCTCTCACTCTATATCTTCCTTCCTCTGTCTCCCTCTCTTCTCTTTCCCTCTCTCTTTCTTTTCCTCTTTCTTTCCCTCTCTTCCTCCCTCCTTCTCTCTTTCCCTCTCTCTTTATCTCTCCCCTGACCTTTCTCTTCTATCTCATTTTAATTTTCTCTCTTTCTTTCTTCCCCTCCTTCCCTCGCACTCTCTCTCTTTGCTTCTCTCTCACTCCCCCACGCTCCTTACCCACCTCCTCTCCTCTTTCTCTCTCTCTCATTCTCTTCCTCTCTCTCTCATTCTCTTTCTCTCTCTCCCTCTCTTTCTCTCTCTTTCTCGCTCCCCCTCGCTCCCTATCCCTCCTCTCTCTCTTCCTCTCTTCTCTTTCTCTGTCTCTCTCTCGGTCTCCCTCTCTCTCCCCCTTGCTCCCTACCCCCGCTGTCTCTCTCCCTTCTCTCCTCTTCTCTTTCTCTCCCTCTCTTCTCTCTCCCTCTCTCCCCCTCTCTCTCCCCCTCAACAGGAAAAACCCGATCTTGGGGAGCTGAACTTCTCCCTGTGTTACCTGCCCACCGCCGGCAGACTCACCGTCACCATAATCAAGGCCACAAACCTCAAAGCCATGGACCTGACCGGCTTCTCAGGTGAGTCCCTGTCACGCACACGCACACACACACACACACACACACACACACACACACTCCCACACACACACACACACACACACACGCACACAGGTGAGGCGGGGGTGTAATCGGCTTATTAACTACACGGGGACATGCACAAAACATCTGCCTCTGTGGAGATAAGTCTGGACTAAGCCGCGCTGGAGGTGAACGGGTCAAACCAAAGACCTGTTTCCTACAAGGTTCACATCAGAAGAGTTTGGTCCAGCACACAGAACTTTTTGATCTGTCTTTTGGGTAAAACCTGGATTTGCTGAAGTAAAGTCCCCCTTTCAAGTTATCCAGTGCAATTAAAACATAATTATGTACTTAAAGGACGCAGATTCAGCTACAGTGACATTTTTGAGCTTTTAATCATGTTCTAACAATGATCCATCATCAAAAACACACCTGAAGTATCATTCAGTTGCATTCACGCTGTTTTGAGGAATGTTTATTAGAAAATCCTTCCTCTCTGAGCGTCAAACACACTTCCTGCGAACTCTTTCTATTCGGGACGTATTTTCGGATCATCTATATTGATAGGGACCAAACAGTAAGGCAACGAGACAAAGGCTCAAAAATCCAAAAGTTTTATTGGCCATCAACACAAAGGCCTATAAAAGAGGTCAACTAAATATAATGTCACAAAAATATAACGTCAAAATAATGATAACTAACAGAAATAATCTGACCTCCCTAAATAAGACACAAGGAAACTTATATAAGACAGGGGCTAAACCAAATAATATCAACCAAATACATGGGGGGGGAAATTAGTTCAAACCCAAAGCCAAACAAAGCCCTCTACCCCTTGGCCCTCCCTCTCCTTGATGGTCTGGTCCATTGCCTTTCTCCCATCCAGCTCCACCCCTTGCCACACCTTCTTAGTCCTTAAAGAGGTCTTGCCAGGGCTGAGTCAGTTCTTTATTAAATGTGTGGCACGGCCCTCACATATATCAATGGTTCTCAAACTTCTTACCCTAAGTACCACCAGAGAAAGGATTTGATTTTCTGAGCACCACCAAATCTAATTTGGGTCTATAACAGGACTATTTCAGGTCTAAATTAGAGACAAACCAGGTTTCAAGTAGGAATACACCATCACCACAGCAGTTTAAAGTGGAAATTTACTAAAGGAAGAGCAAAAAATATTAATAAAATGTACTCTAAATTTAAACGTTACACTTGAAGAGGTGTCCAAGTACCTCCAGAAGACGTTTGCGTACCAACAGTGGTAGACATACCACAGTTTGATAAACACTGATCTACATCAGTTATCTGAGAATGTTCCGCTGTTTCAAGTCCTTAAATAATCGCTCAACTCATTCTGAGCATTTCTGCCTCTAAACACGATAACTGCTGCAGTAAATCCGCATTATAACGTCTTTTCAGCTCTAACTTCTATATAACTTCTTCTGTATAACTATATTGCGCTGGTGCCATCTGCTGGCTGGATGCACTCTGTAAGTGTCATTTCATAGTGACTGATAACACAGGTCATAGAAAGAGTAAGACACTTTTTTTTTGTTTTGTTTTAAAAAATGAGATAGCACATTTAAAGGCTAACAGCAATATGAAAAATGCTGAATATTTTTCCTTTAAAGGACACAGATTTGCGTTTTGTGAAGAAATTTTGAAAAATGTAAGTTTAAAATTACAGGAAGTAGAACTGAGTTCTAAAACAGAATCCCTCTGTGATGTCATCAAAAAGTGACGTGCCGTTGAAAATACAAAGACAATTTACACAAAACACACATTTTTCAGACAGTTTAAACGGTCATCCAAGAAAATGATGGTGTTGTCAGGTATTATTATTTGTCAAATCATAACTATTGTGTAATTTTTTATGGATTTTGGCCCTTGTTTACAGTATGGTTGCTAGGTAACAGCTGTAGAATTACCTCTATCCATGTCATAATTACTGCTCATGTTCAACCAGGAAGTAACATTATAAACATTACAAAAACTGTCAAACTGGGGACAGACAGGCAAAACGTTGAGTAGAATCTTAAATATAATCATGTTCACTACGTTTTAGTGAAATGTGACGTTGAACCTGTCATATAGACTTTAGGTTCAAATGTTTTGCAGTCAAATATCTAGTTTAGCTTTGACTGGACACCCTTGAGTTCAATTGTGTCACTGTTTTTTTATGAGAGGAGAATTCATAAATGAAATCCTTCTTTTGACTGAAAGTTTCTGCCTCTGTGATCGTAATGATCTGTACGTGGGGGTTAAATGGTGTTAAATTGTCAGTCGAAAAAACAGTTTTAGCTTGTTTTTGTGATGAAAAGCCTCACGCCGAGAAGAACAAATGCAGTGGTGGGAGTCCACATCAGTCGCTGCGAGGCATGAGCAGTAAACCCAGTGTAAACATTTGTACATTTTTATGTTGTAGAAGTACTATAAGGCTGCACAATTAATCAAATCTGAGTTGAAATTGCAATTAGAATGGATGCAATTACCAAATCACAAATACAGCAGTTTTTGAAGTGCAATCATTTCCTCCACAAACAACAAAATATCCTGTTTTATTCTGAATAAAAACCCTGTAGTTTAGATTTGTTAAAACATGAAACAAGCAACAAAATCAAATAATGCAACAAAAATGTTACTAAAAGTGACAAAAATGTGACAAAAAGTAACATAAGTGTGACATAAATGTGACAAAAACACATTTAAAAGTGACAAATGTGACTAAAGGTGACAAAAATGTGACTAAAATCGACAAAAAGGTGACTAGAAGCAGCTGACAGTTTAAACATAACTATTGTGTTAATTACTGTAGTGGAGCTTTGGCCTCGTTACAGTTTGGTTGCTAGGTAACAGTTGTGGAAAGTCCCTCTGCTGCTCGAGTCTAACCCGAAAGTAAATTATAAACTTCTCTAAAATCGTCAAAGCAGGGCGCACGGTGGAGTCTGCATGTTCTCCCCGTGTTACTGTGGACTCACTCTGGGTTCTACGGTTGCCTCGCACTGTCCAAAGACCTGGTCCTGGTTTAGAACTGGTTTAGTTAGACCCGGTTCAGTCCTGATTTAGACCTGGTGCGGTCCTGGTTTAGACCTGGTTCAGTCCTGGTTTGGTTCTGGTTCAGACCTGGTTTAGACCTGGTTTAGACCTGGTTCAGTCCTGGTTCAGTCTTGGTTCAGACGCTCTGGTTTAGACCTGGTTCAGACCTGGTTTGGTTCTGGTTCAGTCCTGGTTCAGTCTTGGTTCAGACGCTCTGGTTTAGACCTGGTTTAGACCTGGTTTGGTTCTGGTTCAGTCCTGGTTCAGTCTTGGTTCAGACCTGGTTCAGAGCTGGTTCAGAGCTGGTCCAGAGCTGGTTCAGTCCTGGTTTAGACCTGGTTTAGTCCTTGTTCAGTTCTGGTTTAAACCTGGTTCAGTCCTTGTTCAGACCTGGTTTAGACCTTGTTCAGTTCTGGTTTAAACCTGGTTCAGTCCTTGTTCAGACCTGGTTTAGACCTAGTTCAGTATTGGTGCAGTCCTGGTTCAGTCCTTGTTCAGTTCTGGTTCAGTCCTGGTTTAGACCTGGTTTAGACTTTTGTAAGAATGCGCTTAATTTTCTGCTATTCATTAGTTTTCTTTTTATTATTTCTAGGGATATATTAATATAAATTTGTATCTCACAATCTCACTATTTATTGCAACAGTCAGAAAAGGCAAACAGAATTGTAGATATGATACTTTAAAATCCCCTGACAAGCTCTTGGTCCGAACAATGACTGTCATTTTCCAAAGACTTAACAATATAAAAGTGCAAAATAGCTGTTATGTCTTCGAGTTGTCTGCACTAAAAAGGAGCAAAAGATCTCTGTAGTCACTGTTTATTTATCTGTAACTGCAAGAAAACAACACATTTATATATAATTTAATATATTATGACATTATGAAGCATTTGACGATATGATAATTGGATATTTCAGTTATTGTTACATATATTATTACTCAGGCTGCATTCACAGACCACATCCAAACTGGGTCTAAACTTGGACTAAACCAGGACTAGAACAGGACCAAATCCCGTCTACATCAGGACTAAAGCGTGAACTCATATCTGAGGCAAGTCATCGATGATAGATGTGACAGAAAACAGTCTTTATTTAGACTTTCCTCGGCGCACACATTATTCCACTGATAATAAACACACCATTCCAGTTAAATTAAAGTACAGAACTAGATTGCTTCATTTTGTCGCCTGAAATAGACAAAGAATCTCATCGCGTGGCAGAGCTTCGAGGCGTTTTAAAATGTAATTGTGTTTGAAAAGTTATTGGCGTCATTTGTTTTATCTGCCGCTAACAGACGATGGTAAATACCTAATAGTTTTTCTTAAAGGAGATGTTTCATACGAGTGTTGCACTGGTTGAATCGGGACAAATGTCACGAGTGAAGGTCTGAGCGTCTCCTAAACTGCAGATTGTAGACTGTAGTGGTCAGTATTTATCAGAGACCTTAGTCCTGGTTTAGACCTGGTTTAGTCCTGGTTTAGTCCTGCGTTAGACCGAGTTTAGTCTTTGAATAGACGTGTTTTAGTCCTGGTTTAGTGTAAATCTTTGGATGTTGCTGGTTTGCGTTGGTTCACTTTCTGTCGTAGACTTTTGACCTTGTTTTAGTTCTGCATTTTACCTGTTTTAGTCCTGGATTTTGCCTGTTTTTAGTCCTGGGTTTAACTTTGTTTTACTCCTGGATTTTACTTGCTTTTGTCAAGGATTTTTGTCTGTTTTTTACTCCTGTTTTTACTTGTTTTAGTCCTGGGTTTTATCTGTTTTAACCCTGGTTTTACCTGTTTTTTTACTCCTGGGTTTGTCCTTTTTTTACTCTTGGGTTTATCTGTTTTAGTCCAGGGTTTTACATGTATTTAGTCTGGGGTTTATCTGTTTTAGTCCACGGTTTGTCCTGTTTTATACTCCTGGGTTTTATCAGTTCCGGGTTTTGTTGATTTTAGTTCTGTGTTTTACCTGTTTTAGTTCTGGGTTTTATTTGTTTTAGTCCTGCATTTTATATATTTCAGTCCAGTCTTTTAAATGTTTTAGTCCTGGGTTTTACTGTTTTTAGTCCTGGGTTTTAAATGTTTTAGTCCTGGGTTTGATATATTTCAGTCCAGGGTTTTAAATGTTTTAGTCCTGGGTTTGATATATTTCAGTCCAGTCTTTTAAATGTTTTAGTCCTGCGTTTTATATGTTTCAGTCCAGGGTTTTAAATGTTTTAGTCCTGGGTTTTACTGTTTTTAGTCCAGGGTTTTAAATGTTTTAGTCCTGCGTTTTATATGTTTCAGTCCAGGGTTTTAAATGTTTTAGTCCTGGGTTTTACTGTTTTCGGAGTCTTACGCTTTTCACAAATTTTTCCTGAAAACAGGGCGTGGTGTCTCTGCCCTTTATCCTTTGTACTGTTTTTCTGCACATTTTTTAATCACAGGAATTTTTTTAATCTTCTCGTGCGTCACTTTACTATTTTTGTATGCAAGGAGAACGCCATTATGACCAGATGAAAATAACCCAACCTAAAACAACAAACGCTCCGGTGCAGAACAATTCATCGTCTGACCTTTTCGTTGCGTGTCAGATATGCTAACCACTCTGCCGGCGCACACTCCAACACGTCCGTACCGCTTTAAAAAACGGCCGTGTTCTGTCACTGTGGGATTTCCAAATGTGGACTGTTTCCTGGCGACATTTTTCATCGGTAAAGGTTATACCCATAAATGCACTGCTCAATACGAAGCCCGTTCTGCAGCGCGTTTGTCAAATTGAGTCATATCCAGAAATGTCAGCTCCAGACTAAATAACCCCCGTGTGCTTCTTTTTTTTTCCTTCTCTCACGTGTGGACGAGGGAGAAGGATATTGGCGAAATCATCAGGTTTTGTCTGAGTTTCCTGCAGCAGTATTGCATTAGAGATATTGTGTCATGTTTGAGATGAGAATAAATTCGATAAAAGCCCAGACACCTGAAGTGTTGCAGTGTGAGGTTTAGTTACAGCTTCGAAAGGATTCACAAGGACATCACGGCTTCTTATCGCTGTGTTTATTTTTCTATCTCTTTTAGTCACAAAGACAAGGCGGGTTTATTTGTACAAGGCAATTCAAAGTGTTTTACACAACAGAATAAAATTACACTAAAATCACAGCTTAAGACAAAATAATACATTAAACATTGTCAGAGTGGAGGCCTGTCTCACATCTTCAGGATGACTGTTTTTAGCAACATAAAACTGAAAGCAGAGCTGCTTTAAAGTCTATTCTATTTAAAGTGCAGGGACCTGACACAGACTAATGTGCTCGTACTTCCTGGTTCTAGTCAGGACCTGAGTGGCAGCATTCTGGATGTACTGCAGCTGTTTTACAGCTCGTTTGGAGAGGCCAGTGAACAGCCGTTACAGTCTAACCTACTGGAGACAAATGCATGGATAAGTCTCTCCAAGTCTGGGTTAGACACTATACCTTTGATTTTGACAGTGTCTTTTAGATGGTAAAAGGCTGTCAAAGTTCAAGTCTAAGTCCATTATTACCCCCAGATTTCTAACTTGATTTTAGAATGAGAGACTGGAGGTGACGGCTGACACTTTCTCTTTGTTTCAGCCAAAGACAAGGATTTCAGTCTTGTCTGAGTTTAGCCTGTGTGTCTTTTGTCCGTAATAGTTCACATCTTTGGTCCAGTTCACCTGTTTTAGCGTTCACATGTTTTGTTTTCGCGGAGCACACAACACGTGATCTCCACCGCGCATTTGGTTTGCGACGTGGAGCAAAGCCGAACCGCTGTACGCTGCTCCGCGATCGTAAACATCAGCCGCGTGTTCTGCGCTCATCTACGTGAGGACTGATGGATTATATGTGTAAAGTGATGAAAGCTGCTCCTGTTCATCCTCAGGTAAAGCCTCCTGCGTGATCTAAAACTGCATGTTTCGTCGTGCGATTAATGCGTCAATTTTCTATGATTAATTGCATGAGTTAATTCGTTAACTTTGACAGACCTACATTAAACACATTATTGCTCAAAAATACGTTGAATACATTGCAACAATGTCAGTTTACATAACTTAAACAAAAAGAGCCACATGTTCAAAACGGAGTAAGGAGAAGCACAAGCTTATCCAACCCCACATTTACAAAGTAAACACAGCTCATCACTGCAGTCACACAGTTACACTCAACAACAACATGCTTCTCATTTGTTTGAACACATTATGGGCAAAATCTGCCTTTGCTTTATTTCTTGAAACAGGATTTTTGAAATGCTTTTTTAAATTAGAGAAAGTTACTGCATTACTTGATGTTCTCGAGCAAACAATTCCAAAACTTAACACGACTGATTGACACAGTAAAGCTTTTCATTTTCATTCAGTTACACATTGTATTTTTAAATTTAATTTCTGTTGATGTTGTGATTTCCCTCTTTGTCTGAAAACAAATTTTGAAGGTGACAAGGAAGTAATTTGTTTCTGGCTTTATGTTCAACCAAGAAGTAAAATTATAAACTTCACCTAAATTGTCAAACTGGGAAAAACAATGTTGTGTTTTTTGTTTTATTAAAATCTATAATCCAACCCGTCGTGTACACTTTAAGGCTTGGTTGTCCACATATTGAAATGTCTTTGCTTCATCAACGCTGCTCGATTGAACCTGAGCTGAAGATGATTAGTGCAGCCTCTGATCCTTCTCCAGCTCTTGCTCAGGAGTATCGCTGAAGGATGAGGAAGGCGTCCATGTTTAATTGTCGGGGTACATTTCCCAGCCTGCCCCGGGGCGGGCGCTGCTCCCGGAGGCCGAGGGCACTGGAGGTCTGTGCAGAGACAAAGCGCTGGTTCATCAGTTCCAGCTGCAGCAGATGTGGCTCCAGATGTTGCTGTGGCCTCGGTGGACTCCACTCCACGTGTCTGAAAAGAGTCTGCAGCAACACAATCCACTGTCCACTTTAATCAGGTCTAAAAGACGATGCACAGGAATTAATATTAATGTGAAAGGTTCAATAAAGTTTTCTTCTGGTGCTTGTCCTACATTTAGATCTTATTGCTTTGCTTAGATAGAATGTACTATAGACCAGTGTTTTTCAACCTTTTTTGAGTTGTTGCACACGTTTTGGGTTTAAAAGCTACCACAGCACGCCACCTACCACTAAAACATCACCAAATCAGACCATTTAGTTCAAAATATTGTATATAATGAGGCAAATAATGTCTGGGGCACTGTCTAGTTCTTTAAATTTGGTAATAGTGATAGTTTTGCGTTCTTTTTTGGTGAAAATGTTGCTCAGGACACTCCAAAAAGGTATATTAGTTCATTAATCCACATTTGTCAATTTGTGAACTCAAACTGGACATTTTCTCAAGGCTGACCTGGCAAAACCTCAAGGCGCACTAGTGTTCCCCAGCGCACTGGTTGAAAATCAAGGCTACATTCTAAAACATTCTAAATTCAGAACAGAGGCAAAAGTGAAGTGCAACATAATGTGATTTGACTGGAGAAACTGGAATTAACCTCAGAATATCACAAAATATGAAAAATGTAAGGCAAGGCGAGTTTATTTATAGAGCACAATTCATACACAAGGCAATTCAAAGTGCTTTACATAACAGGACACAATCATTTTAAAATAAAGCGGTTTAAAAGAGAAGAGTGATGTAGATGATTTTGTGTCAGTAAAAGCCTCAGACACATGTGAGTGACATCAGAGCTGCTTTAAACACATGTATTATTGTATTTTACTTTGTTTTAGGAAATTATGATAAACTCTTTGCATTTTTGATGAAGGAACAATCCAGATTTATGGGTTTTACTGGAAAAATACTTAGAAATGTTGAGATAAGTCATTTTTCATTTTATCTAGAGATATATTAGATACTATTCCATAAATTAGATTCTTTTGAAGCAAAAAATACAATTTTGAGGCTAGAAAACTGTATTTTGTCCATCGTTTTTTTTTTCATAGAAAAGCAAACTAACTGACCTTTCTACTAATCAAACTAACTAATCAAATGTGTTGCTTTTTTCCAACACAAACACTTAAAACCAGTAGAATTTAGATCTAATGTGAGAGAATCATTGAAAAACTTAGTCAGCTTCATTTTGCCTCCAGTCGCATCACATTTTAAAGAGTCCATTGACCACCCTCAGTGATGTGTGTAGACAGCCGTTTCTCTCGTTCTGAGCAAAGGACACATTTTTAGCCCGACTTTCCTCTACTTTCCAACTGTGTAAAGTCTGTAAACATCCCACTGCGCTTTAGAATTCATACATGTTTGAATGCTGCCACTTTGTTCAGCTGGAGACGGCTGAGAGTGACCAGGCACGGCTGGAAAATTAGAGGAAAATCAGAACAAGCTTTTAGAAAGAACGCTGTTTATTTGCCACCAGTGAGTCATCATACACTAGAATGTGACAGCACTGAGATTGGTCTGGAGCCAAATCTAAACCAATCTGGTTTGAAATTATTCCATTACAGGTGTTTTCAATGCTAAAAAAAACATGTATTGAATGAATATTGCAAACAAAAAGGATTGGGCTGAAACAACATGGAATCCAGCTTCATATATCATATTATTCTTATTTTTTTGTACTTTGATTATTGGATCTAAGGATGTTTTACAAGCATTTCCGAACATTAGGACAGACTGGGAAGCACATGTGAGGAGTATAATAGATGCAAACATTTCTTATCAGCCATAACATCTCCATTGGGGCTGTAACGATTAATCTGAACAATCGTGACTAATAATAATATAATAATAATAAAAGTATAATCCTAGTCATATTTTTATCATCTTAATGGACTCTAAAGGTTCATTTACACTGAATAAGCACAGGATATGAGACATCTGTTTGTCCTTTGCGTTGTTTTGTCAGTAATTTCGCCAGTACCTGATCTGTTTGTTCAGTTTATGGATGTGTAGCACTGGAGCTATTCATGATTTGACCTCTGGGGGCAGCAGTGAACACAGCGCAACAGTTGAAGCTCAAAAATTTCTCAAAAAGTGACTAGAACAAGGGTAGTTTTCTTGGCTCTTTTCCTTGCGTTGTGATCTAAATCTGCCGCGAGGTACAAAGCCTTTTTATTATGCTCCGTGCTTTCGGCACAAACCTTTGACCGGAGCAGGATCATTGGCGTGGCTCGTCGTTCAAACCCGACTCTGCGCCTTTTAAGTGCGCGCTCCAAATCCTCCCGACAGCTCAGATTATGGAGAAAAGTCCTGCCTGACCTGTCCACGCCTTTTACTCTCTCTTTCGTCACAAAAGCACAGGGTGTTGTGGCTCATTGTGAAGAAGATGAAGCTAAACCTCTGTCTGATTGATCCTAATTAACTCCAAAATGTCCCAAACGAGGACCGAGATGTGTCCAGTGTTAGTTTTCTTCATAACGTGTGCCAAGCAGCTGTAAATGTCGCGAGGAGCTGCATCTGCGCCGCCTCAATTTTAAAAGTTTGTTACAGAAGTGGTACCTGTTCATCTTTAGAGACTGTCAACAAATACTTGAGTTTCTTTTTGTGGAGATTTTGACCCAGTGGCCCCAAACCACTTTATAATATCACGGTTGTTCAGTCAATATATTCAAGAAACTAATATTTACAGCTCATTTGAAATGGTCTTAATCAGATAAAACATGGGCAGTTTTAAAATTATAATATAATTTATAATATATAATTTATAGTTATAAAATGCAGTGGGCGACCAGGTCCATGACGATAGAAATACTCTGTCAATCACAATATTATGAAGAAAATTATCGAATGGTATTCATAACTCTAAAGTAACATAACTACATAGAGTAGTGTAACCCAGTAAAATTTTTGGGACAGTAATATTGCAATACCAATATATTAGGCTTTTAGCACTATAATTAGTAGTATATACCGTAAAATGCGGGCTACAAGCTGCTATTTTTGTCTCACGATTTCTTCTTCTTTCTGAGCTTATACAGCGATGCGGCTAATTTATGTATTTTTCCGGGAACGGCCTCTAGGGTAGAGTTTAGATCGGACCCGCCCGAGCCCGTGCGGTTACTGTCCGAACCCGGCTCGGAGTCATTTGCTGTATGATTCGACCCGACTGGGCCGCGCACGTATGACTGAACCGAGCCCGCGTAGAACCGGAGTTACGTAAACTGAGTTCCGTGCAGAGGTTTATTGGCAGAATAGTGTTTAGTGTTCTACCTGCACCAACGGGACGTCTCCTGTACCAGACGGGCCTGTTCCTCCGCTGACGGTGGCCCACATGATCTCTCCCTCGCTCCTTTCTCCTCTCTCTCTCCTCCTGCTCTTTCTCCTCCGTTGCTCTTGCTCCTTCGTTGCTCTCTCTTTTTCTCTCTCCTCCTCTGTGTAGCACTTTCATTAAGGCGTCTTTCCTCACGTAACATATTTTGACCAGTTTATTAGAAGAGGAGGAAGAAAACAGCACAGCACTAGCTGCTCACTCTTTCGCCGTGAGCCCGCCTCTTCCCCCGGCGGCTTATTGTCAGGTGCAGCTTATATATGCACAAAGTTGTTTTTCTTTGTAAATATGGCTGGTGCGGCTTATACTCACGAGCACTCAATAGTCCACATTTTATGGTAATATTTTACAATTTCAGAGTAACTTGCCCAACACTGGTTATTATGTATTACTTTTATTTAGTTTAAAATGTATTTAGTCTAATGAACTACTAGAATAATTGTTAGTTGCAGCCCTAATCTCCATGGAGACAAGCAGTTGGCAGACCATTGACCAGAAAAGTTACATAGTGCAACTTTAACTTAGTAGTCAAGTGCACTAACTTCGAGTCTCAATGTTGACTCTCGATTGGATTGAAATACTGTGTTTAAGCTGATATTTGTGGACAAACCTGGCAACCCGACCCCTGCTGCTCTCCGAGGGAACAGTTAGCGCTTCATTCAGATTCTTTTGCAGCAGGTGGTTGTCTTTGGAGACGAGGAGCGTGAAGAGAAAAGACGGCCGAGTGGTTCAAAATAACAAGATGTTCAACGCGAGGTTCAAGTCAGGAAACAGGCCCCACAGAAATGTAAGAAAAAAATGAATGAACCTGTTTAAACCGTGTGAACAGAACATTTAGGTGAGTTCAAAGCCTTGTTAAATGTAACTGCTGAGTGTGTAAACCTCCTGCTGTTTTATTTAGACGATCGTTTGTGTGTAAAACAGGCATCTGAGCTAAAGGCTAACTGTCTTTAAGTTTAGAGTTCTGATCTTGTGTTCGTCCGGTAAGAATCTGATGACACTAAACATCCTCTTTTACATGGTACGGATGACGATGGCAGATAAATTATAAATAATGAAGTAAAAATTTAATATATTTTAATAAGGGGATAGGCTTAACCGTTAATTTGTAATTGAACGTTCGAGACGGGATTAGTTTAACCTCAGGACCTCGGGTAAATTGTAATCATATTCGTCGTCTTGTGCAAATCGTCGACATCTGAGAAAATGTCCCACTGATTTTTACCTTCTGTATTCAGCAAACTCAGAGGTCCTCAGTCCAAATCACAGACATGAACATTTACCTAGATTTTCTACTGTAGATTTAGGGCTGGACGATGTGGCAAAAAATTATGATCACGATTTTCTTTGAGCCAGATCATGATTTAGATTTTTTAAATTCATGTTCACTTTGTATTTTTCTGTTGCCTTTAATAGAGCTGCACGATTTAAGAAAAATATCTAATTGTTTTTCTGACCAGTGCGATTGTGATTAGATGTGATTGTGATATATGTTTAAACAATAGGATTCTGTTCAAATTTACATTTTAAACATAATTTTGTCACTTTTAGTCATGTTTTTCAGTTGTGTTTGTCATATTTAAATGCGTCTTTCTCACTTTCAGTCACATCTTTGTCATTTTTAGTCATGGTTGTTTTGTTTGTTGGCGTGTTTTTGAAGCTTTTGAACACATTTTTATCACTTTTAGTTGCGCTTTTGTCGCTTGTTTCAGAACATATTTGTATAAATCCAAACTTGTTTGTAGTTTTTATTCAAATGAGAGCAAGACATTTTGTTGTGAGGAGGAAATAATTGCGCTTCAAAAAACTACAGCCTTTGTGATTTGCTAACTGCATCCATTAAAATAGATGTGTCATACATGTGTGGATTTGGTTTAATTGTGCCGCCCTGGTCTATAAGAGGTAAATAAAGTCATCTGCTCAGAGGCTTCAGAGTTCTGAATTCCTTTGATGTGTTACGTTTTTACTTCTGATAATCTTTTGCTGTTTGAAGTCCTTAAATCGTCATCAGACTCGCTCTGAGCATTTCTGCCGTACAATCATTACAACTGCATCACAGCTCAGGCCTGCTGTATTACAAACCAATGTGTATATACAAATGTGTGTAATTGCCTCTGCAGCCAGTAGATGGAGCCACAGCTAAGTCAATATGGCATCTCCCATGGCTGTGATTAGGTTATGATAAAAAAAAAAAAAAGGTGAGATATCAACATGAGATATCAAAGTACAGATACTCAAGAGCGTGTTTAAAGGTAAAAAACAACACAAATAATGCATAATATCTGTCCTTTAACGATGAATGCCACTTTACGGTTTCCTGGTTAAATAAATCGTCTGAAAATGATAGCACCATCTCATGCATTACCGTCACTACCTGCAGGTCGTAATAATGGCGGAGTTGACGGTGTGGAAGCGCGCTAAGAGGATGTGCAGTATTTATAGGATTCTGCGCCGGGCGTCGTGTTGAATGGGGAGCTTTATCCCTTTGTGCCGTTGTGATGCGGTTGTGCATCGGGGACTGGATTTCCACGGGTTTTAAGTGCGACGGAGGCAGGTGTAGCTCAGAGCGACGGAGGAAAACACACACTCAAAAGGTCATCGGTTATGTGCTCCACTTTGTGTTTTGTGCGCGAAAAAGGATCACGTTTCACGCGACGCAGTGACATCGAGAGTGACTGCTGACCATTTCTGTTTTAAACGCTGTGTCAGTCAAAATGGTGTTCTTTTTTATATTTCCATGACAAATTAGAGCTGCACTGATCTTTTTTTCTCAGATTATCGATGCAACTCGTTTCTGATATAGACCGTTCCGTTGACATGAATTTACTAGTGAATATTTTCTGTTTCATATCTGTTTTGTGCTTTTAATGTATTTTCCAGTTCTGTAAAGCACTTTGAATGTACTTTTTCAAGTTTTAAAGGACAAATATTATCCAAAATTAACTTCTTTGAGCTCTTAGCCATTGTTCCGTCATCAAAAACATACCTGGATTAGCATTTAGCTTTGAATTCAACTGGAGAACAACAATTTCTTAAGTTGGCTACAGCCTCAGTTTGCAGGTTTTGTGAGAAAATTGTTGCGGCCTGCTACAGTTTTTGGTGCATTGTTGTCCATCGTAACGTTTAAGAAATGTATGTTATGTGGTTGTTAGCATGTATGCTAATTTTGGCTATGCTAATAATGTTAATAATCTTTGCAAAAAAGAGAAACTGCTATTTTCAAATTCTGCTCTGGTGTTACTCGCGTTTTGATCATGAAAACTGCCCTTTTTTTTGTATTTTGTGTTGTTTGGAGGCTATCGCTAACATTGAAAATGCATTGGTGCTAATGTACAGAGCAGTACCGGCCTTTAGAATGCAGGTGTTCTGTTCTTTTTCCCCAAAACAGCAACAATTCACTTCCATAGACAGACACATCATAACGTTCCACAATATATGTAGAGCATGATTTGTACACGAGGCAATTCAAAGTGCTTTACACAACAGGAAGAAACAATTGCATTCAGTTTACCCATCTCCACGGAGACAAGCAGGAGCCGCCACAAGGTCAAGGAACTTTGGAGAGGCGACTCTGCTCTAAGAATGCATGTTTTACAAGCAACAAAAACCCCAGTAACTGAATGCAAGATCGATACGTTTAATATCGTTTTGTGGAATCAGACATTCTGCATCAACAGTGACACTAACCTCCTCTGAACGTGTAAAATCTGCCTAAAATATTCACGCAGCAAACATTTAAACTCAACTTCTTCGGGAGAAATGATGTACAGCAGGGTCTTTCTTGTCTGTTTTCCCTCCTGAACCTGCGCTGTGTTTCTGTCCCGCTCAGATCCATACGTGAAGGCCTCCCTGGTGTGCGACGGGCGCAGGTTAAAAAAGAGGAAGACGTCGATAAAGAAGAACACGCTGAACCCAACATACAACGAGGCCCTGGTGTTTGACATCCCCAACGAGAACATCGAGAACGTGTCCATCGTCATCGCAGTTATGGACTATGACTGGTCAGTAATATCACCACAAATACTACTATTACTACTACTACTACTACGTCTACTGCTATACTGCTGATACTAAAGGGCTCGACAAAAATCCATCGTACAGAGATACGTTAGTCAAAACAAGATATAAAGTAAACAAAAGCAGGGGCGTCGCTCTGGGGGGGTAAAGGGTACTGGCTTCCCCGGGGCCCAGGGCAAGAAAGGGCCCTTAAAAGTAGCTTTTATGTTATGTTATGTTTTTTTTTTGCTTTTTTCTGCTCTTTAATCTAGGGCTGCACAATATTGGAAATTATTGCGATACAGCTATTAAGATCTGCGATATCGATATTATTGCAATATTTAAATACACTTTTTGACTGAGGTTGAAATGAACGATTATTTTAGTCGTCGACAAGTCAGCGATAATTTCTATTGTAGATTGAGACTTAGAATAAACTGACATTTTTAACCAAATAAATGTTGTGATATTATAGATAAATATTGTGAATGAAGCTTCTAGACGGAGAATATTTATCAATAAAGTGTATAATTGAGGAAAATCAGAAACAGTCTATAATTTTTTGCCATTTTTCTTTAATAATGTCACTGTCTTTGTTATAAAAGTCTTTAAGTTTGTGTTTTAGAGTCTGTTTAGTCCAAAGAACGACGACCATCAGCAAAATACGACTGACATTATTGTTTACAGTCGACGTCACTATTATTCTAATGATTGTTGCAGCCCTATTTTGATGCAATAAAGTCTGTTATATTGAAATAAAAAACAACACATATAAAACCGAGGCTAATTTAGTTTGAAAAAGCTAGATTTTATTCATGATTTTCCCCTTTCAGTGTTTTTTTTTTTTTAAACGTAACATTTGTATGATGGAAGACTATCGTTGCATTGATACTTTTGGGATATATTGTGCAGCCCCATTTACTGATTGGAAATGTGAAAAACAAATTCCTGTGTATTCAGGTGAAAATGAGACCACAGCACTTTCTCTGCATCTATTTACAAAGTGCCTACGACGGGTTGAAGTACTAATTTGACCAAACACAGTTAAGATCATTATATTTAAGATTCTGCTAAAGAATTAACCGTTTTATCCCAGTTTGGCCAATTTTTAGGTTTAAATTTTGACTTCCTGGTTGTAAATCATGACATCACACCAGAAAATTCTGTAACTGTTACCTAGCAACCATGTGTTTACACTGGGCCAAACACCTCTAATCTCACAGAAAGATTTTTTTGACAAATACATGAGAGCAGCTTTACTTTGTTGAGTTAATGGGTGTGTTTCTTGGTTGTAAATTGTCCCCAGGTGGGATGTGTTTTGGAACGCTGCTCTAGTTCCTGTAAATTTCAACATATTTTTCAACTTTTCTTCACAAACTGACACTTGATTGGTGTAAAACTCCTATTAATATTTACAACGGGTGAGGTTTATTCCACCAAATAAAGTCAAAACTAGAAAATCATAAAAATCTGTCACACGCGCTTTAATTAAAAATCAGACAACCTTGATAAAAAGTGTTATTACAACATTATAAATTAAATTAGGTTAGCGTTAGCTTAGAGACAAAAACACAATATTTTAGTGAAGTATTTCTACCGTACGCACAGGTCTTAACATTCTGCCAGTGATCATCTGCTGTTTCTCAGACTCTGCATTGTTTTCAGTGATTATTGATTTATTTTAGCGACACTCTGCTAATTCCCCAAAAGGAATGAACAGAGCAGGAAGTGAAGCCAGAGGAACCAGACAGTGAGGTTCATGAAAAGGGCCCATTACTTAAAGGGCCCATGACAGGTTGGACCACTCATTTAACAAAAATGCAGTTAAGATAAATATATTTCAAATTTTGTCAAAGTACTTTACAAATTTTATCGCGGTTTAGCAATTTTTTAGTTTTTTAGTTTTACTTCCTGGTTGTAAATTATGACGTCACACTAGGAAATTACCATAGCAACCATCCTGTACACGGGGCCAAAACTAATTTAATGTTAAAGATTTTTTTATTTTATGAATAAAAATACATGTGAAAGCCTTTATTTCGTTGAATCAATGTTTAAAGGATCAAAAAAAGTTGTAGTGTAAATTATGCATAACCTTTGCTCCCCAGCGTGATGTCATCAGTCTGTTAACTTCCTGTTATTTTCAACATATTTATCAACTTTTCTCTACAAATGGCTGCTTGATTGGTGTAAAACTAAAATGCATTTGTACAACTGGTATTAATACACTGAATAAAGTCAAAATTAGAAAATCATGAAAACCTGTCATACGCACTTTAAGGTTTTTTTATTGGAGGGATATTGGAAGATTTATATTAAAATGTAAGATTTAAGTTCAGTCATTCCCTAGTGATTTACTTGTATTGTTTACTGCCTCAAAATGGTCATAACCAAATAAATGGAAAGATAAATGATTAAAGAAAGATAAAGAAAGATACAATTTAAAACTTCAAAATTTCTTATTTACTGCCTCAAAATAACCAAATAAATGGAAAGATAAACGATAAAATAAAGATAAAGAAAGATAACATTTCAAACTTCAACATTTCTAACCTGGGCCTGAAGCAGGACAGAGTCTCAGGTCTGGCTCACCCGCTGCGCTAACAGTTGCTAATTGTTGACATTCATTAGCGGTGATAAGGCTAACGCAGGTGGAGAGCTCAGGTTAACTGAGGTTAATTTGACTAATCGGCTAATAGAGATGCAGACAGACCAAGGACGAGGAGTTGGGTTAATTCAGCAAGAACAGGCTTTAATTAGGCCACATCCAAGCCCCGTCTACGTTTAATTACTATAGTTCATAAAAAAATATTTTTATATATATATAATCCCCACTGACTGAGCTGTTTTTACCCCAACTTTACCCAAACCTTAGAAACCAAGACCTTTGTTAGATTAGCAGCTCCATACACTGATAATTTATAAACAATATTTTAAAAAGTACATGGATCAAACCCACTTCAGTGTCAGATGTTTGAGTGAAGTTTAACTCCAATAGTTTTCATTTTTGTCCATTGCTTTACTCTTATGCTAAAATTTAATTAGAATATTTGAACTTTTATTCCTCTTTCTTAGCAAACGATGTCATCACGAGTTATGGATTTTCATTTTGCCCAATAATAATGAACATTTTAAGATGATAATGCTGTGTTCCTGGCAGATGGAGATTGTTTTTTTCCCACTTGAACGTTATGAGTTCTGACCTCAGAGTGTTCCAGAAGAATTAACTTATAATACAATACGGCTATTGCTAAACCGTTGGGTAAAAAAAGTAAACTGCAGCACAGTGGGACAGGGTTAGTGCTCTTACCTCAGAGCCAGTGGACCTTCCTGTGTGGAGTTTGCATGTTCTCTACGTGTCTGCATAGGTTTCTTTCAGGTGCTCCGGTTTCCCCTACCAAAAAAAACATGTACAATAGGCTCCTCCCCTGAGTGTGTGAGCTAAACCTCGATGGGACTCTCCTGGTTAAATAAAAGTCAATAAATAACAGGTCGTGTTTACATCTTAGAATGTGATGGTGTCATAACCTCAAGGAGCAAGAGACACTTTTCCAGTAGACCCTTTAAAAGTTTATAAATAAAAACATTCTAAATCAGAATGGAGGCAAAAGTGAAGTGGAGCATAATGTGATTTCACTGAGAAACTGGGATTAACCTCAGAATATCACAAAATATGAAAAATGTAGATGCTTTTGTGTCAGTAAAAGCCTCAGACACATGTGAGTGACATCAGAGCTGCTTTAAACACATTTACTATTTTATTTTACATTATGTTTTAGGAAATTATATATAATTAATATATAAACTCTTTGCATTTTTGATGAAGGAACAATCCAGATTTATGGCTTTTACTGAAAAATACTCACAGAAATGATGAGCCCACAATCATTTTTCATTTTATCTAGAGATATATTAGATACTATACCACAAATTAGATTCTTTTGAAGCTAAAATACAATTTTAAGGCTAGAAAATGTTATTTTTCCATTGTTTGTTACAGAAAAGCAATCTAACTTGCTTTTTTCCAACACAAACACTTAAAACCAGTAGAATTTAGATCTAATGTGAGAGAATCGTGAAAAATACAGACAACTTCATTTTGCCTCCAGTCGCCGTAATTTTGATGACGTCACATTTTAAAGGGTCTATTGATTGTATTGGACTTTGCCTTAAAATATCTCAATAATATTACAAATGTTGAACCTGATGATTTTTCTCAGTGACTAGACCTAAAAACTCAATGTATCTTTGTACATTGTACATTGTACATTGCATTGTACATCTTTGCTCTCCATCTGTATTAAATATCACTGGCACATGAACACATATTTCTCTCACATGTTAAATAACTGAACATTGTAAATGTCGTGTAGATCTACTTTTTGTGGTGATCGTTGTAACACGTCACGGTTTGTCTCGTGTGTGAAGTGGGGCTGCCTCGATCATCTCAGAGTCCACATGTACGAGTCGTCAGTTCAAGCGACGTTTTGGGGCATTTTTTCTTGCGAGAGGTTTAGAAAAGTCCCAGTTACCCTGAACACACCATAAATACCTGACATAGCGTTTAATGAAAACGTTCATTCTGACGCTACAGTGTGACACATTTAAAAGCAGCTCATCAGGTTGTTTCATGGCCCTTAAAGTGAGGTTTATATGATTTTCTCATTTTGACTTTATTTGGTGTTCTAATACCTGTAGAAATTATAGTTTTATCCAATCCAACTTTATTTCTATTGCACTTTAAAAACAACACAGTTGACCAGAGTGCAGTACACAACAATATTAGTAAAACACAACAAATAGACACAGATACAGAAACACACACTGTACACTATAAAAGTCAACACATCAATGAAAAGCTAATGAGAAAGGGTAAGTCTTTAGAGCCGACTTGAAGACGGATAGTGACTCTGCCTGTCTGAGGTGCAGGGGCAGGACCTGCGACAGAGAAGGAGCGATCCCCTCTAAGTTTTCTCCTTGATTTTGGGAGTGACCTGCTGACCTGAGTGAGCGCACAGGGGCGTAGGGCTGAATCAGGTCTGACAGATACTGAGGAGCAAGTCCGTGAAGACATTTAAAAACAAATAAAAGGATTTTAAAATCAATGCGATAAGAGACAGGGAGCCAGTGCAAGGACTTTACAACAGGCGTGATATGATTTCACTTTTTGGTTCCGGTCAAGAGGCGAGCGGCCGCATTCTGTACAAGTTGCAGCCGCGCAAGAGATGTTTGGTTAAGACCAACGTAAAGTACATTACAATAATCTAGGCGGGTTAGTGATAGAAGCATGAACTAGAATCTCAAAGTGATGGCGTGAAAGTACAGGTTTTACTTTAGCCAGTTGACGAATTTGAAAAAAAATAGTTTTAACAACTGAACTAATTTGAGCATCAAGTTTTAGATCATTATCCAGTCTCACACCTAGATTGGTCACTACAGGCTTCACATATTGTGTCAGAGCACCAAGATCACCAGAGAAAACACCAATCAAGCAGAGAAAAATGTAAAAGTCTGTTGAAAATCACGCTAGGGATACTCAAACTCATTCCATCCAAACATTTTTTTTATCCTTTAAACGTTAATTAAACACAAATAAGGTGTTTTAAGGTTTTTAATTATCAAAAATATACATTAGATACGTTTTGGTGCACTGTACAGAATGGTTTCCTTGTAATTTCCTAGTGTGATGCCATCATTTGCATCCAGGAAGTAAAATTGTAAATTTAAAAACATGGCTAAACTGGAACAAAATTTGTTAAGAATTAAGAAAAATTTTAATATATTAACTGTCTTTAGCTAAATGAATAGTTCAACCAAATTATGAAAACCTGTCATACGCACTTTAAAGTAAAGTGCCTATGGTGCCTAGGTTTTCATGATTTTCTCATTTTGACTTTATTTGGTGCATAAATATAAATTATAGTTTTATACCAATCAAGCAGCAGTTTGTGGAGAAAAGTTGAATGTTGAAAATTACAAGAAGTAAACAAACTGCTGACATCACACTGGGGAGACAAAGGTTATACATAAATTACACAAAATAAACTACTTTTTTGATCCTTTAAAACTTTGATTCAACAAAATAAAGGTGTTCACATGTATTTTTATTTGTAAAATTAAAAAATCTGTGACATTAGAGGAGTTTTGGTTCACTGTACAGAATAGTTTCTTGGTAATTTCCCAGTGTGATGTCATCATTTACAACCAGGAAGTGAAACAACAAGTATTTTAACAATATTTGATATATTTTATCTTGACTACATTTTAGTTAAAATAGTACTTTAACCTGTCAGAGGCACTTTAAGTTGACTGTTATATGGTTTTGCCTGATGCATCTTTAAGGACATTTTGCACACACTGTTTGCTTTAAACTGTTCTAAAACTGTCCTTCAACAGCTGAAAACTTTCGAAAAACAAGCTGTAGATTCAAATTTTTAAAAACTCTCAAAACTGCAGTGACGCCATTCCTTTACTCCCTCTCATTTGCTCTTTTTTGTCACCGGGGGACACTTTTCCTCCCTCTAAGCCGGCCATTACTCGTCTGCCTGCACATTTGGCACAGACTCGGCGCTTGTTGTTTGCCGATGTTGTTGAACACGACAGCGAGGTCCCGTCTGAGTCAGCCTCCTGGTGGTCATCGCCTGTTTTACATCAACAAGGGCCCTGAATATTCATCCACAATGCTAATGTTATTCTAATGCTATGCTAATGCCGCCGCCCGCCTGTGTGTTAGCGTCTAGCGTCAACACTTGGCTCCGTCTCGAGTCGTCTGCCTCCGCCGGGCCGAGCCGGAGGTGTCTTCTGTATGTTTATCCTTGTTTATGCTACGCTAACGCCTCTTTATGGCCTCGTTTTCTCCGAAGGGTCCGGGGCAGTTCAGTGGGACACAGCTGGGAATAAATAGCCAACCTAGATTTGCATTTTCTAGTTCAACACGTGGAGAAGAAGTGCAGGAGAGAATACTATTGTTCTGATCGTAGCAACAGTTTCCAGGAAATGTAAAATATCGACAAAATAGCAGTGAATCATGCTAGCTTCTACCTCATAGATCCAAACTACGGCCCGGGGACCAAAGCCAGGCCTCAGACCAAGCTTTCTTCGTCCCAGATGAAGTGACCCAAATGATTAAATATATTAGTTTTTATATTTTGCTGCAAGTTTAAAATACTCTACACAAATAGCCTTCATAGCTAACATTTTGGAGTGAGACCGGCCTGATTTTAGGGTCTGAATTAAAGGTGCTGTGCCTGATTTTTATTGTTTTGAAACTTATTAAACACAATTTTTTGATTCTTTACATCAGTCACATGAATCCCAGCATCCTAAATATTCATCTCCATGGGTTTAGAAGCACTTTTCATGAGTTTTGCCGTTGCAGAATCTACTCGGGTAACTTCTGCAAACGTTGATTACGACACAAAGGTTATGAAAATTGTTTAAAAATGTTCTAATTAGATTTCATTATAACTATTAATTGTGAGGATTGCAAAACACTTTAAATTATATACAACAAAAGCTGCATACATACTGGCTAAATAGACTACTTTAGAGTTTGGTTCGCTTCGCTCCTCGGGCCGTGATTGGCTGTTCCTCTCGTCAAAGCAGAAGTGTCGACCTGATCCTCTTTTACAGATTTAATCAAACAAAGAATAATAATAGAATAGAATAATTTAACATGTAAACAAAATATTACTACCCACTTAGTGATCATATACTTGAAATGCAATAATTACATTTTTGTCACATGGAGTTCATCAGTCAAGAATAAAAATCAAGAAATTATACAACAGTGTTTAAGCATGTTTATCAATCTCTAAATATAACTCTGTGTTGTGTGTTTGAATGTATTATCTGTAGAAATGACGAGTTTGAACAGCTGAATGATCTATTTATTAATATTGAAGAATTAATAATGACCCAAAGCGCACTTAATTTACTATTAACCTTCATAATAATCATAGTAGTTTAATTTTGTCTTAACTCAGTAAAAGTTCAGCCAAATTCAGCTCTGCCTCATTGTTTGTTTGTCTTTGTTCTTAGTTTTAAATTGTTTCAAATGTATTCCAATAATCACAAACGCACAACAGAAAAACTTGCTGATTTTTTGTTTGTGGAGGAAATTATGGCACTTCAAAAAAAAAGCTGGCTTTGCAATTTGCTAATTTGCAATTTCGATTAGATTTTGATTCATTGTGCAGCCCAACACCAAATGTAATTATTATTTGCTTACAAAAGTTACAAAATACGCCTTTAAATGTCAGGTTACACATGGCTGGTTTGACGTGGGCGGCAAATATGACAGAGGTTAGAGGTAATTCCACAACTGTTACCATTTATAAAACAAGGGCCAAATCCACTTAAATTACACAATAGTCATGATTTGACAAATGAATACACCTGATAACACGTTTAGTTTGTTGAATGACTGTTTAAACTGTCAGAAAATTGTGTCAGTTGTGTGTAAATTGTCTCTGTTTTTACAATGGTACGTCCCTTTTTGATGACATCACAGAAGGATTGCGTTTTAGAACTACTTCCTGTATTTTTTAACTTCTATTTTTCTAATTTTCTTCACAAACTTCACAGATGTAAAACTATAATAAATAATTGCCACAGATGCCCTCCCAGCATCTAGACTTTTACCTTTTTCTTATTACGCTAAAACTTTACTTTGAGCTTTAACCATGTGATAATGTTTGCGCCTCAAAAACACACCAGTATTTTAGGGCTGCAACTAACAATTATTTTGGTAATCGATTAGTTTGTCGATCAGTTGTTTAGATCGCAAAAGGGCCGTGAATGTGAGATTTTGACCAAACTTGACCAAAATGAAACAAAAGAAATCCAGCTTAAGAACACCCAAGAAAAAAAAAATTATACATTTTACACATTTCTAGCATCATTTTGGGTTCATTGCTGCTCTGTCTCAACAACAAAACCTTTTCTATCATCACGTGACATGCTTTGGAGTCTATGTATAATACAGAAAACGATTATTCGATTACTAAATTAGTTGGCGATTAGTTCAATAATCGGTAACACTTTATAATAACGACACTTATTCCTGCCTTAATAAAGCATGAACAAAGACTTAGTTCATAATCAGCAAATAGTTTATTAAGAATGATTCAGGCTTAGTAACTATTTAAATATTCTAACCCTAATTTCTAACTTTAACCTGAATTAAGTAGTTACTAATCTTTAATCATGTTTAATAAACTATATATTCATTATTAATTAAGTCTTTGTTAATGCTTTATGACGACAAAATAAGATGTAGTTATTATAAAGTGGTACCCAATAATGGATTAGTCGCGATTAATGTCTTAACGCGTTTCAGCCCTACAGTATTTAGTGTTTTATTTACACTTTGTCGAGTAATGAAATCCAGGCACCTTCACCAAAGTCACAGCCGCTCCAGATCAATAACCAGCAGGCGACAAACCCTGCTCCAGCCCAGGAATAAAACTCAATCATGCGGGACCTGAGTGAAGCTAACCACCTCTGTAAATAAACCTCCGTCCAGCCTTTTACTGTCTCTCCTCTGCTCTCGTTCCTCACCGTCCTCTCGTCTGCTCTTGTCTCCCGCAGCATCGGACACAACGAGGTCATAGGCATGTGCCGCGTGGGCTCCGACGTGGACGGACCGGGACGCGAGCACTGGTCAGCCATGTTGGCCAATCCACGCAAGCCCATCGAGCACTGGCATCAGCTCGTGGAGGTAAGGGGGCCGTGAGGGTGTGGGGTGTGACTGGTGTTATTCAAATCCACTTCATTTGTAGCACATTTTATAAACAGAACTGTCTCCAAAGTGCTGCACAGACACAAACATAAAACGGCAACGAAAGTATATAATAACCCGCTATAATCATGTGAAATACTGTAACGTGTGTCATTCACCTGTGATAATCATGTGCAATATAATTTAACATACTATTAACACACTTTTACCTCACTATAGTCACTTACTGTATATAACACACACTTAAGCCACTTTATTTGCCATTTACTATTTATTCCCAGTCAGCCACCTACTGTAAATAAGAGTGTGCACTTTATACTTTATATTGTATTTTTATTACCATGTTTATTTATCCTATTTTTATTGCATGTGCCTATTTCATTCATTCCTGTCCTAAACTGTGTGTTGCAACAGTGGAATTTCCCCATTGTGGGACAAATAAAGGATCTCTTATCTTATCTTATCTTATCTTAACTCAATTTGATCTTATGGCTTGTAAAATCAAATCCAAGCAAAATCATAAAACCATAAAATAAAAATAAATAAATAGAATAAATAAATTTTAAAAATGATAGAACACAGAGGACCACACAACTCACGCGGTGTTAAAAGCCAGAGAATAAAAGTGGGTCTTAAGACGAGACTTAAAACACTCCACTGGGGGTAGTTCGGACCTGGGGAGGCAGAGCGTTCAGAGTTTGGGGCCGACCACAGAGAAAGCCCCGCCCCCTGGTTCTAAGTCTCGTCTTAGGCCCCACGATTATTGGTGAACCTCAGGGGGTGCGCAGACTGTTTTGACAGGGGCGGCCCAAAGCTGGCGTCAGGGCCGGTCCAAGACTTTAAAGGTCCCATAACATGCAAAATCGACTTTTCAGAGGTTTTAACCTTCCTACAGTGCTATTTGGGCCTCGTATGTTGTGCCCAAAGTGTTTTTTTGATTGATTCCCGCATGTTTTCACTAGAGAACTGTCTTTTCCGTCCCCCTCGGCTGAGCAGCAGACGGGGGCTCCTCACTAAGATGACGCGCTTCACAAGGATGACGCTGTGTTTAAGCCACACCTCCGGGAAGCGCGCAGCCGCAGAATAAACACAGCTAATGCTAATGCTACACAGTAATTACACGATGGATACGACAGATCGAAGAGTTAGCTTGTTATTTACGTCACGTCCGTCGTCGAGGTCCTGGAGCACGTCAAACTCCAGGTCAGATCCAGGACGTAGGACTCAGCACGACGCACCGTCAGGACGAGAAAATGTTTATTCAGTGTTTGTGTATCGCTGTTTACCGGAGCACACGGCGCATGCACCATCTCCGCTCTAGGCTTCGGCACGAGTTGGGCGGGGGAGGCAGCCTGCTCTCTGTTCGGGGGGGTCGGATCTCAGAGTGAGCCGTTTGCTTTTGCAAGGAGGGGGGCCAGTCCTAGAAATGGGTGTTTTTTGGAAACTGTTATGTTATGGATATTACACAACGCAAAATTTTATCAACAAAGCCCTTAGAATAGACTGTGTGAAGGGGAAAATAGCAGAATATGGGACCTTTAAGGCGAGACACTGCAGGCAAAACAATTTTTTTTTTTTTTTTTGGTCAGTTTGCTCTTTCAACATATCTTCTTTCATGTGGAAACAAAAAACGTGTCCAATCTGCTCCTAAAAATGTTTTTTTAGGCCACTTTTCAGTCAGATCCAGTTTACTCCAAAACTAAATAAGAAATCCAAAATTCCCTTTTTTTTTTATAACTAATATGTACGAAATGAACAAAGAAATTTAAACCTGGTTTTGTCCATTTTTCAGACTTAAATGTCCCAAATATGTGTAATTTTGGCTGTTTTTACACATGCCTTGTTTCTACATGAAAACATGACATGATGAAAGACTTGTAATATATTTTTTCTTACATTTAAGTGAGTAAACTACAGGAGAAGTTTTAAATTTATATCTTTAAATGTAACATTTTTCCCAATTCACCTGCAGCGTCTCACCTAAAAGCAGTAATTTTGTCACAAAAACTCAGATTTTCTTGTGAATAAATAAATAATACAAACTTTGAATGCTACAAATTATGTCCAGTTACTCTTTCAAGCTGGTGCAATGAAATAAAATAAAACGTAATAAAACAAATATATTCTTCAAATTCAAAATATTAAAGTTCGAGGATTTAGATAAATTCATAACTCTTCAATCTAATTATGAAGCCAGACATAAACAACTCCTTGAAAATATTCAAATCATGTTCAGCGACAGAGAAAGAAACTGCAATTTAAGGAATCAGTTTAACTTTTTTTTTTTTACTGCACAGCAACAAAAAAGTGTATAAAAGTGATTTGTCCAATTAAATTTGATATAGTTAAATATTTAAGTACAATATTGTGATTTATAATTTGTGTAATAATCAAACCTAAACCTAGAGATACAGTCACTGTATCACTGGGTCACTGCTTACTTTTCGCTTTAATGCAAAATGATTCAGACAGTGTAGAAGTTGATGGATAACTGTAACGTAATTGCGTCAGATTAGCCGTTTACTGTGCCGCTCGTAATGTGACCGCTCATGTGAAAATAAGCATGATTTGTTTCGTGTTTGCTTCATAACTCCATAATAATAATTCCAGCGGGTCTGACGCTCGCAGCTGTACGGATCGACGGCTCCGTAAATAATGGCGCTGCTCATTAATAATTCACTGGACACGTTCTCCACGCACTCAATGTGTTGTAACAGTGGACCAGCAGAGCAGAGCAAAAAAACAACAGTGTTATTCACGGTGAAGAAAACAAATCTGACAGAACAGAACCGCCTCAGCCTCTCTGCCTCCTCCTCTTCTTCACCATCGACATTGTAAATCGCACATTCAAACAAAAACTGGCGCAAAGTTCAATTCCGTTTTTGTCTGCACCAGTGACGTTTTTACTGTCATTGCTATTCACCTTATTCTGCCCCGCCCACTTTTGCCACTTTTTGCCACAGATACGCTCTTTTGTTGTAAACGCACTTCCGTTTGACGAGAACTCCGTTAAAGCTAATGACGAACGAGGGAAAAGTCTCGCCGCTAAAATGTTACATAAAGTAGATTGATTTGTGTAAAATGTTTAATGAACACGAGCAACAACAAGTCAACAACGCAACGATTTCCTGAGCGACTGAAAATGGCTTTTTAGTCCATGTAGAACTTATTTTCTGTTGAGCTTGTCTGCTCCGTGTGAACTACAACGGAAACAAGACGGCGGGGCGTACGGCAACTTCAGGAATAAGGTGAATAGTTCAAAGTAAAATTATTGAAGACCGACTTTTAAAAGACGCATATCATGCAGATTTGACTTTTCTGATCTTTTGACCATGTTATAGAACAAAAACACACCTGGAGTTGTGTTTAGCTTCATTCACTCTTGCTTCATAAATCCTGTTTATGAGGTCGTCTCCCTCTGAGCCTCAGAAAAACACTCAGTTTCAAATTTCTCAGATTTATCCGCGCTTACATTAGCATTTCGATGCATTTCCCCTTTGTAATTCCCTCTGCTGCCTATAGATGGAGTTAGGACACAAATCATGACAAGGGAACGTGTCAGATATAACATAATGTGTACATTCAGTATATTTTAAGTTCTAAAACAATAACAATACAATAATGTAGAGTATGTGTCCTTTAAAAGTGTTTTTCAGTCTTTTTTGAGTCTTAGGTTGAGATAGATACTACGGCACACAACCTAATAAAATATTACCAAATAAAAAAATAAAAAAAACATTGGCATATAATGTGGCAAATAATGTCTGTCACCAATGGTTTTGCTTTCTTTTTAGTTAAAGAAGTATGTTCAGGACACTCCAAAATGGTAAATTGTTCAATTAAATCCATTTGTGAATCCAAATTGGACATTTTTAAAGCACAAGTGGCAATCCCTCAAAGCGCTCTGGTAGAAGGCTTTAAAGCAGGAGTGTCCAAACTTTTTCTACCGAGGGCCACATACTGAAATATAGACCAAGCGGAGGGCCACAATTAAATCGTGAAATGTTCAAAAAAGTTGCATTCATTTGATATTTAAAGCGCCACCACACCTTAATTCAGTCTCAATGCTTTAATATCAGGTCTGTATATGTGAAAAATTGGTCTGCGGGCCGCTTTTGGCCCCCGGGCCTTAGTTTGGACATGCCTGCTTTAAAGTGTTAAATGTAACTTCGGTGTATGGTCCACCACCTGCTGATTTCCACAAAGATGTTATTGCTTTGCTTGGAAAATTCTACAATATGGCATTAAACCTCTTGCAGTTGTTTAATTGATAAAAACAGGATTTAATGCCGTGCGGTGGAACTGTGGACAGCAATAACATCTCTACTAGAAAAAAAAAATTACAGAATGATCCTTTAAAGCTCATAATTAGTACATTTTGTTTTCTTCCACAGAAAGTACAAGTTAAAGCAGTACAGCCCCTGCAAAATCACACTTCTACACTATCTAATTATTAAACATTTTGTCTTTTCAAACTTTTTTTTCAAATCCATATGAGTCACTATATGATGCTTTGGGGTGAGATCTGATTGGCTGAGCAGAGATAATACCCCTGTTTCACATTTATGTCCAAAAAACCTGTTTCAAAGCTGTGCGAACGACTCGAAAACCCATGCATTTGAAAACTAGTGATGAGCCGAAGACTTTGTGAGAGCGAGGAACGAGTTAGAGAGGCTTAAAACTTCATTATCTCACGTCTGAAAATTAGGAACCACAGCTTTAAATGATGTATTTTTGGACCGGCATTGCAGCTGCATTTGAAAAAAACAAAACTAAAAACTTTGAGATTAACTTTTAAAACACTAAACAGACAATATCAAATTTCAAATGGACATTCAATCAACTTTCTTTTTTTAAAATCTTGTTTATAGTTTTTGGTTTGCTTCATATTCGAAAACAAATGACAGCAATATAAGAAACATTCAGAGCATTACATTTCCACACTGGTCTTCGTATATTGCTTCACATTTGTATATTTTATGTATTTATTCTCCTTAAACAACATTGCAAACATAATTCTGATTGAGGGTTTTGTTTTCCCTTTATATTTTCAACGACACGACTCGAATTCTGACATGAAACGGCTCATTCCGAAGACAATGCCGTGCGATTCCCCAGTTGTTTTCGGCAAACACGCTTTACTTACAGAGAAATATTTACCACTGCCGAGCCAGGAGACGGCATTATGAGCAGAAATGCAGAAATACATCAGACTAAATCCAGACTCACTTCTCACAGTCTCTCTCCTGGAGCTTTCAGACACAATGTGGAGTGGAGCCATTAATCTTGCATCGGTCTGATCTGCATAAGTAACTGTAAAATGCACTGCTTTGACAATATGATTAATACATGATTATTCAAGGGCCTATGCAACTGTTTCAAAGAGAGAGAGAGGAGCAGAATGTACAGGATCAGCCAAAGTCAAACGCAGTGGGGTTTAAAGGTGCAGTAGAGCCATGTTTCCACTGGTTCACTTTGTCTTAAAGTGACGACACATTTCACTAAATTGCAGTGAACATGATTATATTTAAGATTTTACTAAACGTTTTGCCAATTTGTCCCCAGTTTGACAGTTTTTGTGAAGTTTATACTGTTACTTACTGATGGAACGTGCAGAAAATATGACAGTATTTAGAGATAACTGTTACCAAGCAACCAGACTGTAAACAAAATCCATATAAGTTACACTATTCACCTTATTCCGCCCACTTTTGCCTCTTTTTATGTCTATGATCCGCGCTCTTGTAGTAAAGGGACTTCTGGTTTGACAATCGAGGGAAAAGACTCTCGATAAAACATTATATAAAGTAGATTGATTTGTGTAAAATGTTTAATGAACACGAGCAAAAACAAGTCACAATGCACAGATTTCCTGAGGCCTGTCCATGTAGAACAAATTTTCTGTTAAGCTCGTCTGCTTCATGTAAACTACAACGGAAAAAGATGGCGGCGCGTGCGGCAACTTCAGGAATAAAGTGAATAGTTATAAATTGACAATAAATAATACCAAAAATGGCAGAAAAATATGTCAGTTGCCGTACATTGTCTCTGTATTTTCAGTGGGACGTCGCATAGACGCGGCGTTCGATGCTCATGCGCTCAACCACTTAGCAACGCGGCTAGTCCAGCATGATTTGGAAGGACTCCAGTGGCAGTCCATGTAGCCCATGTCCTCTATTGACCTTATTCTGCCCCGCCCACTTTTGCCGTTTTTTGCACTTTTGTTGTAAACGCACTTCCGTTTGACAAGAACTCTGTTAAAGCTAATGACGAACGAGGGAAAAGTCTCGCCGCTAAAATGTTGCATAAAGTAGGTTGATTTGTGTAAAATGTTTAATGAACACGAGCAACAACAAGTCAACAACGCAACGATTTCCTGAGGCCTGTAAACAGCTTTTTAGTCCGAGTAGAATTTATTTTCTGTTGAGCTCGTCTGCTCCGTGTAAACTACAACGGAAACAGACGGCGGCGCGTACGGCAACTTCAGGAATAAAGTGAATAGAGCGCGGGATGGTGATGCCATACATAACAGAATTTTCAGTTACCCGATGTTAAATCAATGGGGATTTTAAGATGCTACAGACGAGCTCAACAGGAAATAAGTTCTACTCGGACTAAAAAGCTGTTTTCAGGCTGCTCAGGAAATCCGTGCGGCATTGACTTGTTTTTGCTCGTTTTCATTAAACATTTTACACAAATCGGTCTATTTTATATAATGTTTTAGCGATATACTTTTCCCTCGATCACCATTTGCGTGAACACCGTTAGCGTCAAACCAGAAGTCCCTTCACTACAAGAGTGCAGGTCATAGACATAAAAAGAGACAAAAGTGGGCGGGCGCAATGAGGTGAATAGCCGTTAGCATTTGCCACAAAACACACAATTTATGAACATTTCAGAGAGAATTTAGAGAACATATGAAGTGAGTTAGTTGAAGATTTTAAAATGAATCTTAGGTTTAATCTAACTTATATACATCTAACATAAAAAGACTAGTACTTTTCTGTTTAAATAGTTGTTTTGCATGAACTCCTGTGCAGTTGGTGTCTTTTGGTTACAGTTTGGCTCAGTTTCATGGAAACACTTCATAGTTTTGACAGCTTTTACCAACACATTTTAGTCTTTGAATCAGTCAAATTGCAAGTCTTTGGTCGATCAAGAATTTCTTTTGTCAGCCCTAAAAGAGAGGTTAAAGTGCAGCGTAGAGGCGCAGAGAAGTGAAATAAATGCAAAAAATGATGACTAGCTTGGAATTACTGTCTAAATGTGAACTGCTGAGATCGACTTTATGTGTACAGACTAAAAATATCTCCAGCTTAAAATACTTGCTCCCTTCGTTAACAAGTCCAATATTTTTTAAACAACCTCCTTCACTTCTCCCACAATGCATTCTGTCGTCACTGCTGTGTAAAACCTTCCTTTCTTTCTTCTGTGCAGGAAAAATTCATCGGTACATTTGTCTCAAATAAGGAAGAGAAGTCCTCTTCTAAACCTCACATCGTGGTGGACAGCCCTCACTCCGAATAAACTCGTGAGTATTTGTTTATAGTCCTCCTTACTATTTTTATATATATATATATATATATATATATATATATATATATATATATTTTGCATTATTCTAGTATTTGACAAGTCAGTTATTTCTATTCTACACTGAAACGTTTAAAATACAAGATAAAAATACAACTAAATAAAAGTTAAAATATGGTGACTGAAAGCTTATATAGAATATTAACAAAGTGTATTATTGACAAAAATCAGAAATAGTTCAATCTTTTTTGACATTTTTAACGACTAATTTACTGCCTTTGAATCCAGATATCGATTATTTTTTATCAAAATACAAGCTGCATGTTTGTCGTTTTGTAGTATTTTAGTTGTCGCTTTTAGTTGTGTTTTTGTCACTTTTAATTGTTTTTAGTCACTTTTAGTTACGTTTTTGTCACTTAGTCTCATTTTTGTCACTTTTTTTTAGTTTTTGTGGGTTCAGTTGCGATTTTAAGTCTCATTTTTTAATTGCTTTTAGTTGCATTTTTGTCACTCTTGGCCAAGTTTTGTGGCTTCAGTTGGGTGTTTGTTACTTTTAGTTGCATTTTGGTCACTTTTAGCTGCAGTTTTGTTTCACTTAGTTGCATTTTTGTCACTTTAGTCATGTTTTTGTCGCTTTTAGCAACGTTTTTGTTGCTTTTAGTCACGTTTTTGTTGATTTTTTTCTAAACATGTTTTAACAAATCTAAACTACAGGGTTCGTACTTTTTATGCAGAATAAACCAGGACATTTCATTGTTTGTGGAGGAAATTATTGGAAAAACTGCAGCCTTTGCGATTTGCTAATTGAATCCATTCAAATTTTGATTCGATAATTGTGCAGCCCTGTCGACATGAAGTAAGTGCAATGTTTTCCTGCGATAATCAGCCTATTTTGTTCTCCACTGAAATACACAACCACTAATTCAAACCAGACGAGATTCACCGTCAAAACCACTTTACAAAGAAAGTTGCGTTTTGGTCTCTTTTAGTCACATTTTTGTCGCTTTTAGTGGCATTTTTTGTTGCTTTTAGTTCAATTTTTGTCACTTAAGTCACATTTTTGCGTCTTCAGTTGTGTGTTTGTCACTTTTTGTTGCAATTTGTCACTTGTAATTGCAGTTTTGTTTTATTTAGTCATGATTTTGTCACTTTTAGTCACGTTTTAGTTGCTTTTTTCAAGACATGTTTTAACAAATCCAAACTATTGGGGTAGCAGTTTTTATGCAGAATAAAACAGGACATTTCATTGTTTGTGGAGGAAATGATTGGAAAAACGACACCCTTTACGATTTGCTAATTGCGTCCATTCAAATTTCGATTCGATAATTGTGCAGCCCTGTCGACATGAAGTAAGTGCAGTGTTTTCCAGTGATCATTTTGTTCTCCACTGAAACACCCATCCACTAATTCAAACCAGATGAGATCCATTGTCAAAACCACTTTACAAAGACATTTAAAAACGCAGATTGCAGACTGCAGCAATCATTTTAAGCGTCCTCTCCCAAAATGCGGCCGTATGTAAACAGAGCTCGGCGGATGTTCTCCCGTGGATGGACACAGTGGAGTTATGCAGCGTTTTAACTGCGATCGGACTGTGAGCGAGAGATAAAGAGGCGAGCGTGGAGCTGCTCGGAGCCACTCGCAGCTGTGTAATCGCTCGGCTTATGTAACACTCTGCCCCTCCTCCTCCTCCTCCTCGGCTCCTCGTGAAGATCCAGGCTCAGACCCACACAGGAGCACGAGAACGACGGCTTCACGGACAGTCTCAGAACGACCGGTTCGCGTCCATTCTTTGGTCAGCGGAGCATTACTATTGAACAGAACAAAACGACTAAAATGAGTCAGTGGGCAGGAACTTATGCATTTTGTTATTAAAGGCGAGACGCTGCAGCTGAATAGGAAAAAATCTTAAATTTAAAGATGTTAATTTGAAACTTCTTCTGTTAAATCTTATAAATGTTTTTCATTACGTAATGTTTTCACGTAGAAATAAGGCATTGTATGTGTAAAAACAGCAAAAAATGCACATATTTGGGACGTTTCGATCTGAAAAATGTTTTGGTTCATTTTGTACACGTGTTTAGTAAAAAAAAAAATGCACTGAGGGGATTTTGGATTTCTTATTTAGTTTTTGGGTAAACCAGATCCAACTGAAATTTCACCTCATTTTTTTTAAACCTAAAATATGCATAAATCAGGTTTAGAATTGGATTTCAACAAATCCGTTCTGTCAAAATCTTGTTCAGTCCAAGATTGTACTTTAAGGCTGCTTACTCTCTCAATCAGCTTTCATGTGGAAACAACAAACTTGTCCAATCTGCTCCTAAAGATGTTTTATTATTTAATTTAATCCACTTCATCCATAGATTTCTCTGGGACATTGTAACTTCAAAGGCCGTTTTCTTAAAATGCATTTTTCTCCCAGAGACATAAAGATCAGCCTTAAAGTAGCTCCCACGCACAGCAAACTGTACAGTTTTGGACTCATCATCAAATAATCCTCCCGTACGTTTCGTCAAAAAATCTGAACACGATTTTTTGACAAAACGTACGGAAGGATTATTTGATTCTAAAACTGACTTATTGAAGTTTTAAGTCAAAAAACTTCAGGCAATTTTCAGTCAAATCTATTTTACTCAAAAACAAAATAAGAAATCCAAAATACCCTCTGTAAAGTTTTTTGTAACTAATATGTTACAAAATGAACCAAGAAATTTAAACCTGGTTCTGTACATTTTTCAGTTTTAAATGTCCCAATATGTGTAATTTTGGCCGTTTTTACACATAAAAGGAATGAAAACATAACATGATGAAAAACTTTTAATACATTTTTTTCTCACATTCATGTGAGTAAACTACAGGAGAAATTTCAAGTTGATATCTTTACATTTAAGATTTTTCACCTGCATTGTCTCACCTTCAGAGACTTTGGCTCCAAACATTTCTGGCTCTGGTGTGTGCAGTGATTTGTTCAGGAGACGTGTCAGAGTCTTGTTGTCCCAGTTCATCTTCTTTGTGCCTCCAGCCTCTCAGATGTGTTTACAGCCGTCTGCAGCTGTATTTTACACTCGCCGCTTTCATTCGGCTTTAGCAGCACTCGGACCTATGACACATAACAAATATCAAATATGTCTGAAATCCCTGCGACCGTTCGATGAGCCGTCATGGAATTAGCAGGGCCGTAGCTACAAATTCTGGGCCCCAGGTACAAACCCTCTCAATGGGCCCCTAATACATCATTTTGTGTATGATTTATTTATCAGCGCAATTGTTACTTGTTATTTTTTCAATCACTTTTGCTAGACTATACATTCTATGGTTTCTACAGACACCTAACAATAACTCGCTAATTTCAAGACATCCTGTTGCTTAAAAGTGTTACATGTTACTGCATCAGCAACGATAGCACTGCTCATTAGCATATCCTACTTACCCTCGTAGTTGTGGATGTAGCTGGAAATGTACTTTTTAAACCTCTTTTCTTGCTCATTCAAGGAGCAGGAGAGAGGGAATCCACAAGTCCATAGACATCATTTATTGTAATTTTTGGCAGGTCCCAGAGGCGTCTGAAAATTCCGCTATAATTGAGATTTTTAAGACAAACGTAGTGCATCAGCCGGAAATGACTTTGCCGGTGGAGGAGCAGGTCATGTCGAGCGTTATGCACAGAGTCAGTTACAGTACTGTTTGTTCAGACCAATTTCACAAACATCTCAAAGTATGTTATTGCAATCAGAAATAAATAGGTTTACTAGTCGAATATAGTCAATTATTACTATTATATTTTTTATTTTAATTATATGTATGATTTAAGATACTCCAAAACACGTTAAATTTACAACTAATGACACTTTTTCTGTCAGATAAAAGTACATTTCATCTTTATTTAAAACCTGAACCAAGTACCCCCTGGTATTTCCTCACGTACCCCTTGGGGCCCCCGTACCCCTGGTTGGAGAACACTGTCTTAGTCTACCAACATTTTTATTAGTCGACTAATTATTTTATTTAAATTTAATGGATTTATTTGACAAAAACAAAAAAAATATGGCGTGATTTTGGAGTCCAACATATAAATACACAGTTTCCTAGTACTTATCTGTAAAAATAGTGTATTTTGCATGAATTCTGTTGCAGTTGTGGTCTTTTGAGTGCAGTTTAGGTCAGACACATGGAAATACTTCATACTATACATACATTTTTATCACACACCCTTTTAGTCGATTAATTGGCCGATAAGGCAGGTCTTTAGTTAAAGTCCAAGAATTTCTTTAGTCAACTACAGCTCTAGAGAAAATACACATCACATGCTTTTGAGTGCCCTTCCCTGCTGTGGGCCCCGGGGAAACCAGCCCCCTTTACCCCCCCAGTCCAACGCCCCTGAGAAACAGCAGAATTATCCCACATGTACCTCTCCACTAAATTGTGACGGACCAGATCACGTTTTCTGATTCGCTCTTTTTAAATCTAAATTTAAACACTTTGACCTTGAATCCGGCTCCTCGGTGAGGTTTACACGCTCCCGCCTCCCGCTGTGCCCTTCCCCGCTAATCTCCTCTCTTCTCTCCTTCTCCCTCTCTTTCCTCAGGTCATGACCATCTCAAGCTTCCTTTTTTTTCTTCCACGTGTGAATAGTTCTCTCCATCTACGATCGAGAGACGCAGCGACGTGTCCGCGCTGCCGCCTGCCGTGCTGCTTTGGTCCTGCTAACCGACACCCCCTCTTCACGACCTGGAGGAAACGGGAACGAAACAACTCTTTGAAAAAAATATACACGCGCTACAAGCTACAGATCTCCGTCAACACACGGACTTGAGCAGTAACGGTCGAGGGTTGTGTAAATTAGCGAGCTAGCGGCACCGTCACTATCCGTATCATTCACTTTTAACTTTTAGACGCACAGTACACTTCGTCCGATGTGCGTAGTCCATGTGTGCATAGTGTAGTTCGTCATTTTAGGAGGAGTGTGATGTGATAAACTTTTGAAAAAATATCGAGAAAAAAAATATTCAAAAAGCCATCGTCGAATGGTCGTCTGAAACCCAAGGACCAAAGGCTCACGTACGAGACTCTAAAAGAAGAAAAATCACTATGTCGATATTTTTTTCTTTAGTGCAAAAATGTGGTAGTTCTTTAGACGGACTAAAACCAATCTGTGGTGGTGGAAATCTCCTGGCCATTTTTTTGTTTTTTAAAGAATGGTCGATATTGATGTCAAAGAGTATTTGAAAAACCGAGGACTAAGCATGTTAACGCAACCTAGAATCGTGTCCCTCTCTTTCTCATGAATTTGAGTTTTCGTCCACGTTTTTTGCAAGGAAGATTTTTGAATTCTTTGAGAGACTTTCCAACATTCCGGACAATTTGGAATGGCTGAACGGAAAGAACTTGAATTTGAAAGGACGACATACTATTTTTAACCCATCCGAGGACTTCTTTTTATTTCTTTTCACATTGCCGTAAGGACTCCCACGTCAGTATTGCTTTTACCCGTGCGTGTTAGTTTTGTATCGTCTAGACTCGTGCATCACTTCCGTTCGTCCATCCACCTCGTTGGCGTCCACGGAGGAACGGGAAACCTTGGAGCCAATCGTGTCTTGTCCGGTGTCTTTTAAAGGAGCCATGATGTTTGACTGTTTGTGCGTGAATGAGTTCGGTAATAGCAGTCGCCGTGTTTCCGTCGAGCGGTGCGCTGCGGAACGGGTTGGTACGCCGCACTTCGCTTTATTTCAGCTTGCTCAAGTGCTTAATGGAAAATGTAATATCTAATAAATGCAATAAAATACAGTATAGTTGATGAAATACAAATTTAGCAACACGAAACACAAATAAAAAACGCCAAGCTCGTACTGAATGCTGTGGAGAAGAGGTTCAAACAGATATCACGAAAGTTTCAAAAGTATGTACATTAAAAGAGGCAGAACACGATTTTTTATTCCATGTAGAGCAAAATTGGTTTATTTTTGTAGATTCAGTCGGCATGAGAGGAAACGCCCACTAACGGAGCTTTGTGGGAAAACTATCCATACATTTTAAAAGAAAAAAGCAGCTTTTTCTGCTGCTCAACGAGGGCAAACACTGAGTTTAATTTATAAATTGTGCCAAATACAGACGTGAAGACATGAAGAAGAATAAAGTGGTCAAAAAGCCCAAATTTAACTAGTTATTCAAGAATGCGGACAGCAGCTGAGGGCTAAATGCTAATGTGATGCTGGCGTTGCCTGCTGTATTTTAACATCTACAGAACAATCAATACTTTTCTGATAAAGCATCATATCAACAACATTTGTTAAGGCTCAGTTGTGATTCTAATTGACATATTTGTGCTTAAAATTATATATAAATTGCCTGGAAATGCATTAGAAAAGGGAAAATGTTGAGTTTCCTGTTGAATCAATGCAAAGTTTCCATCACAGCAGACCACGCCCCCAAATATCATCTGTTGACGACTGTATTTTTTAAGGATTTGTTGTGAAAGCAGCTCTTAGGGCCAAATTGAGAAAAAAAATTGAAATTGTGCCATCTGCGTCTAATTATAAAGCGTTTAATTGCCGGAGAACCAAGAAGTGCACTGTTAGCGTGCTAGTTATTGTTAGCTAGCTGTAAAAAGTGCTCAGAAAAATCCATGTTTACTTTACTAGTTCTGTTTTTCATGTTTTTTAAAAAGTAAAAATCAGGTACAGCGCCTTGAAATATAGTTAAAGTGTCAAAATTATATCTGCTTTCTTACAACAGAACATGATTATTGAACTCACCGGATTTGTCGTTGAAAAGAAAAGCCTTGTCCTTCTCAGGGTAATATGATTTTAGAAGCCACACTTTTGGACCAATGGAGGGCCATGGTGACAGTTATGGACAAGTAAACACATATTTTTTCTATAATTTTCATTGACTGATGGATGATAATCAATCCATTTACTAAACTAGAGGTCAATTCTTGGGTTTAAATTCAGATAAATGCTAACGTATCATCTTGGGCTTATGCAGTTAATCAAATTCAACAAAATAGACATTTGTTCCAAATTGTCAGTGGCGCCTATTTAATAGTCCGTCTTGTTTATGTTCATGAAATGAAAATTGAAAGCCGTTTTTGTTTTTTATAATAACAAAAATGAAAATTGAATGCAAAATCGTGACTGATCAACGAGGAAAACTATCATAACTAATGTGTTGGCCATATCTGTTTCATCTGTTTACGTTTGTTACTGGTACCAAATTTGTCTAAAAGTAATCAGTTAATTTAATTAATTAATTAATTTATTTGTGTATTTATCAAATTACATGACATCATTGCTCTGCCACTTCTAAACCATTCCACACACTGGAACCCGCAAAGAGTTCCTTAGATTGATAGTTTTATAATCAATTTACAAATAAAAACAAAAGCATAAATCTAAAAGTGATTATAGAATCGTGTTCACATTTATTTACCAAATGCATTTATGTTTGTCGGCAATAGCTAGTGGCAGTCAGTGGTGAGCGATGACATTGTCTCCAGTTAAAGCTCAAAACACAACTAAAATGAAAAGCTGCAAAGGTTTTATATATATATATATATATATATATATATATATATATATATATATATATATATATTCTGCTTGATATTTAGTTTGTATCTGACATCTAAAAGAAGAAAATCAAGTAAACAGTTGTATAAAACCAGATAAACAACAGGAACACTGCAGCTACGCTCACATTTATCACAGATACAGACTTTAGGATCACGCACAGTTGAACTCATTACTTTTCTCTTCTTAAATAACATGTTTCTGAGTCCAAGTGTTGAGAAAATTAACTGTTGTGCTGCAGTTGAAGTGTCCTAAATCCCCAACTGACATTAGCAAACAAGCTAACAAAGCTCTGCACAGTCGGAGCAACAGCGAGAAACTTTTTTCTGTTTACATTTTTCCATATAAAGTTGATTTCAGCAAAACAAAAGCGCAACGGATAAAAATAAGGCCAAAAAAGCAAAGAAATACTGCACATTTTATCAGGTGTGCTGCATATAATTCAGTCAAGTTGTAACGTTAATGAGCTTTTTTCAAATAAAGCCTCCTTTCTCCTTGATAAAATCCACTCAGCCTTACATTTGCTCGTAGTATCAGTAGAACAAAAGAAGACAAACTTGCTAATAACTTTTTTCCAGATATTTTGGTACAAACCGCACTGTACCCCCCTGTCCGGCGCTGCACCGCTCCGATGGAAACGTGTCTGTCTCATTGCACTGTGTGAGGTCATAGACATTAGTTTGTATTGTCTATGCCGTCTTGAATCAGCTGCCAATCATCCGCCCTCCTCTCTCTTTCTCTCTCTTTCTCTCTTTCTCTCTCTCTGTCTCTCTAACCCTTTGCCTGATGTAAGTAACTGTGTTGACTGTGTAATTCTTTCAGTAAATTTGTGTATCGTACGTCCGAGGGAAAAAAAAAATAACTTGTTGACACGACGCCGATCGAAAATAACTCGTGTGGGGTTTGTGCTTTGATTCAATTTAAAAAGAAAACACTAATTAAAAAAAAAAGACCATTTGAGAACTGCAAATTATGACAATCTACGTGAGTTAAAAGTAATTAAATTCAGAGTGAGAATCTCGTTCAGAGTTTAACGCTGACTGAGTAGCATTAAGTTAATTTGTAGGACAAGATTTTTAAATTTGTATCAAGGTATTTGTGGCTGGTTCATTTTTTTATTTTTATTTTTTAGCTAAATTATCTGTCAACGGAGTAAGTCTTAATGTTTAGTTGACCGTTTAAAGGTGCACTAAGTAACTTTTCTGGTGCGAAGTACGCCACCTGTTGGATCCATGGATACACTGCGCTTTCAGTGTTGGAAAGCAGAAAAGTACAAAAATAAAAGTACTTAAAGTGCATAGGTTCTCAAGTTTTTCAAATAATTGGGTGGATAGAACCTGTGGTAAACATTTATCATAGTTTTACATCCGTGAAGCTGCAGTTTGTGAAGAAATTTAAAAAAAATAAAAGTTTAAAATTACAGGAAGTAGTGCAGAGCTCGAAAACAGAATCCCACTGTGATGTCATCAGTTGGCGACGCACCATTGATAATACAGGGAGTGACACATTTTTCTGACAGTTTAAACACTCATTCAACAAAATAAAGGCGTTATCAGATATTATTTACTGTCAGTTCCTAACTATTGTGTAATTGATGTGTATTTTGGCTCTTGTTTAGAGTCTGGTTGCCAGGTAACAGTTGCTGCTCATGTTCAACCAGGAAGTAACATTATAACCTTTACAAAAACTGTCAAACTGGGGACAAATAGGCAAAATGTTTAGTAAAATTTGTAGTGAAATGAGTAGTCGAACCTGTAAGTACATTTTTTTAGGTATCTGTACTTTTACTTACATTTAATAGTCTACAACAACTAAAATCTTGATTAATATTCTGAATTCAAGCCCTTTTAACTCACGTAGAATGTATTTTTTGCAGTGAGGCTGTTTGTTGTGGCAGAACAAATTCAGATTCCCCTAAAGAAAGAGCGAGACTCCTGCACTTCCACTTGGTAAGCCCTAACAAAAGCCATGTCTGTCACCTTTACTACAACTGCTACAACCTCTACAATATCTGCTCATGTACACTCAGCAAAACAAGAACAAAAAACCCCTTCTCCAGCCAGGCGAAACACTACCTGTGCTTTTCCCATTCCCCCCGCCGTGTGTTCCCGCTTCACTGGGTCAATAACTCTGTGATTTTTGTCCCTGCAACTCCAGACCATTGAGTCCAGTGCGTGTTTACATGTCTCTGGCTGCGACGTAACAGCTTGACTTCATGGAGTCTGCATGGTGGGACATGCTCTGCTCGGCGTGTCCCACAGTACGGCGTTAAACCCGTCTATTTTTGTTCGGTTATTTAATTAGGGGTATTTTTATTGCTCAAAAATACCTTGAAAAACATGCAGAGACCATGCAAAAACCTGCAGTCTGGGCTGGTGGTGTAAAGTTGCTCGTCTCCATGGAAACAGATAATTTTAATGGACATATTATGCTAAATTAATCATGTTGTAACATTGTTCTTTCATCAAAAATGCACCTGAAGTTGTGTTTAGCTTTATTCTCGCTTGTTTCATTAATGCCGTTTACAAGATCCTCTTCTAGTAAACCTCACAAAATACCCAGTTTCAAATTTCCCAGATTTGTCTCATCAAAAGTTGAGTTTGAGACATCTTTTGCCCTGTTTTCCAGACCCTAAATCCTCGCAATCCTCACCAGAATCATGTTCATTACAACTATTTCCCCATGCTTATTCCCTTTGCTTTCAGTAGATGTAGCGCTAACACTAAATCTTGACGAGGGAACGCCTTACTGACAGAAAGTAACCTGTGCTTTCAGTATACTCATTATTTTAAGTTCTAAAACATAATATTTAAAGTTAAAATTGCATAACAGATTGCATACACTTGAAAAAAAAAAATCAGGAATCAATAAAAGAACTGTTCAGTTAATGATTTCGAAAAAGCAGGTCTTGTTAAAGCATTGCTATAAACGCAAAACTAATGATACCAGCCCTAAATGTGTATGATCTCATTTCTGTGATAGATTGCTAAACAATAATTTACGATATTTATTATTACATTCCTTAAAAAAAGCCTCCATTTTGATTTTTTTGGCCAAAGTTAAACATCAAATCCTGCCGTTTTCAGTCCTAGTTACACCAGAGGCTTCGACCGTCATACAGTTCTACTCAGGCGTTATCGATCAGCTTGTATAAGTGTAAACAGTATTGATCCAACGGTCTGGAGTTTCCCATGATTCCTTGCTTCTCCCTCAGCGCTCGGTTTAGCTGTAGCGCTAAGGCCTGGTGATAAATGACATGGAAACGAGACATTTATTTCACACGGCCCTGTTCTGTCTGATTAACGTTGATTAGTCATTTTGCCCTCGAGCTAAACCTGCCTCTCAAAGGTTGACGCTGGATTCAAACAGCCAGGGGGCGCTCTGCTCTGATTGGTTGAAGTGCTGACTCTATCGATATCCGTCCTGGCTCGTTTGACGCTGCACCAACGATCTCAAACAGTAAACAGTCTGCCAAGATACAGACTAAAGCTATACCTCAAAGGCTTTCTGTGCGCAGTTTGCATGTTTACCTCTGTGTCTTAATGGGTTTTCTCCGGTTTCCTTCATTAATAATCTGGAAATCCTCCAGCTTAAGTATAGCTCAAGATCTGGAGATGGTTTAACACTTAGCGGCGTTGAAGGATGGGTCAAATGCAGAGGAGAGCTAGCCTTAAAATCTACATGACAGGTTTTTCTAATTATGACTTGGTTTGGTCGAATGGCACCTGTGGTAAATATTTATCATAGTTTTACATTTGTGAAGTCGCAGTTTATGAAGGAATTTTGAAAAATACAAATTTAAAATGACAGGAAGTAGTGCTGGTTCTAAAACGGAGCCCTCTGTGATGTCATCAAAAGGCGACGCACCACTGAAAATGACGATTTACAGACAACTGACACATTTTTCTGAAAGTTTAAACGGTTTTTCAACAAAATAAATGTTTTATCGGGTATTATTTTGCGTCAATTCATAACTTCTGTGTAATTTATACGGATTTAGGCCTTTGTTTATAAATGGTTGCTAGGTAACAGTTGTGGAATTATGTCATATTTGCTGTTTATGTCCAACCAGGAAGTAACATTATAAACATTACGAAAACTGTCAAACTGGGGACAAATTAGCAAATAGTTTAGTAAAATCTTAAATTTTATCATGTTCATTACATTTTAATTAAATGTGTAGTTTAACCTGTCATAGACTTTAACCTCAATGTCTGTATAAACCAGGGAGTCTAAACCATTTGTTAGCTTTCAAGCTTCCTGTTGTATTGGCCCAAATGATTATACTTTTTCAAAGAGTTTGCTGCGCTGTTGACAAAGCAACAACAAACAAAGCAAATAGTACATGAACAAAACCACACGTCTCCAAATGTTTTACTGGTTAGACTTTTTTTTTTGTCCAGACTTTTTTTCACAGAGGGCTGCATTTTAAAACACGTACAAAGTGAAGGGCCACAAATGACATGACGGTGAAGTAAATCTTTTAAAAGTTTGTATTTGACGCAGTTTTGATGAGCCACCACCTTTAATTCAGGCTTAAAACATACATTTTAGGTTTGTATAACATAAAAATGTTAGTCTTTTTATTGACTTTTTGCCGTTTTGTTTTGAATCTGTGTTCTCTCTCGTCCAATCATCGGTCCGTGGTCTAAAACAGGAGCTAGTACCTCTCACTAGCTCGATTTATTTTGTTTAGCCATGAATATTGAGCAAGTTTATTTCATTTAGCGAACTGGAATATCTACTTTACTGTTCTCACTGGGAAATTTGTTCACAGCTTTGGCATTAGGTCCTTTTCATTAAACCCACTGGCTCGTTCTTCTGGCCGCACACATCCACTTCCTGCTTCATTCATTCATTTGTGGGGAATTAGCCGAGTCTCGCAAAAAAAACAATAATATATGAAAACAAAGCTGAGCCTGAGAAACAGCTGATAACTGGCCGTATGTTCAGACCTGTGCATACGCTAGAAATACTTCACTTGTGTTTTATAAAATGTTGTGTTTTCATCTTTAAGCTAATGCTAACATAATTTTATTTAATTTGTAATGTTAGAATAACACCACAAACTGAGCTAACCTTTTCACAAAAACACTCAAGGTGGAATTATATGTACTTTTTATCAAGTTTGTTTGCTTTATATTTAAGCAAATTTGTGTTAGCCTTTAGCTTTGGACAAAAACACTTCCTTTTATCGACACACAGACTTCCCCTGGTGACATATTTACTTTGTACATGAAGGTTTTAACATGTTGCCAGTGATTTTTCAGCTCGTCAGATCTTGTTTAATTCGATTTTTTTCTTGCAAGACTCTGTTAAGTCCCACAGAGAACGAACAGAGCGAGATGTGATGATCCGCGTTTCTTACAGGAACTAGCCGGGCGCTAACGTGAAAAGAGCCCACAATATTAGCCAACCACAACGGCAAAAGCTAGCCAGGCGCTAACGTGAAAAGAGCCCACAATATTAGCCAACCACAACGGCAAAAGCTAGCCGGGCGCTAACGTGAAAAGAGCCCACAATATTAGCCAACCACAACGGCAAAAGCTAGCCAGGCGCTAACGTGAAAAGGGCCCACAATATTAGCCAACCACAACGGCAAAAGTTAGCCAGGCGCTAACGTAAAAAGGGCCCACAATATTAGCAAACCACAACGGCAAAAGCATAAACGCACACTACCACCAATCAGAGCAGCTCGTGTTGATCCGACAGCCAATCAAATCCAGCCTGAGCCTTTCTCCCGTCCCTTCCTCTTTGTTTTGTGTGTTTTCCCGCCGGTGCGCTGTCCGTTTGTGTTCGTGCAGTGTTGAATGGCCTTGGGGGAACCTCGTTTGCATGCTTATATTAACATGAATGATGTCAACTTGATGCAATGAAAAATTATATAAGTGATGCTTTGAGCAAAAATCTGACAATGAACTTGATACTAATACTACTAATGATAACTACGACGACTAAACAACAATGACACAGTAACATTGTTTATGCTGTAATATCTTTCTGGGAAAAAAAAATAGAAAAGAAATTGGTATCCTATTTTTATTTGTTTTTATATTTTATTTATTGAAGAGGTTTACTTTTTTATGGGTCGAAATGGGGCGAGGGTGCAAGCGGGCGATCGTTGTGTCACGCGGAAACTCTGGAGAATGAGGAGGTGTGTCTGAAGCATTGAGAATGGAAATAATAAAAGGATATGTACCATCCGGATGTTGTGAGTCCTGTTCTTTTATCAAACATTCATCTGCACCGCATCGAGAAGTTAAAGGACAATGCTTTGCCTGGAAAGTTCTAAAATATGAAACAAAGCTATTTCCACTTTTTTATATATATTTTATGCTAATATTAATGGAAATGTTTCATGTTTTTTGTGTTTGGTTTCAAGATAAGCTTGTAAAGTCGATCTTCAATCAAATCTAAATCTATAAATGCAAAAGAATAGCAGACCCCCAAGTTCCAGCTTAAAAATAAGTTTACAGCAAAAAATGTATATCTAGTCAAGCTAAGAATTACAATTTTGAGATGTTTTGGCACAATAACATTTAATTGCTGATGTGATGCAGAATATTTCACTGATTTCTGACTGATTAAGCCACAATTTATCTTAAAATCTGAAAATATTCTTCCTTCCTCTACCTTTATTTTACCTTGATTTTGAGAAACCTGGAAATAAACGAAACCGGACTAAACCAGGACTAGAACCAGACCAGGCTGGATCAAACTAGAAGAAGTGAACTTGTTTCATTTAGAACAGATAAATAAATGTAGTGTTGTTTACGCACATAAATGTAAGAAGAAATATTGCATGTTTTGTTTTATGATCTAATGTAATTTCATGTGTAAAAACCGCCAAAAGTGCACATATTTGGAACATACAAATGTGAAAAATGGATAAAGCATGTTTTAACAATGTTCTGTCGTCAAAAACACACCTGAAGTAAGATTCAGTGCATTCACGCTGTTTTTAGAAATGTTTATTAGAAAATCCTCCCCCACTGAGCGTCAAACACACTTCCCCTGAACTCCCTCGATTGCTGCTGTTTTTTTCGACTTTAGACGTCATTTATCCGAGAATCTTCTGCTGTTTAAGTCCTTAAATCATCACCAGACTCGTTCTGAGCATTTCTGCGTCTACACATGATAACTGCTACGGTTAGCTTGACAGTCATTGTCTTAAATCGCTAACATAACAATTTTGTTTTTTGTTTTTTTATGCAGGAGGTATATATATAACTCATTGTCACACAGTACATTGAAGATTATACATGAGTCATACATAGTAATGAATATTATCATACGCAAGGACATAAAATGGAATACAATTGACAAATAAATAAAAAGATTCCAAAAAGAATAGAGACAAGAAGAAAGAGCACAAAGTACAAAATAAAAAAATAAAATAAAAAAAACAGCTGTTTACATTTCATACAGTTATTTGTAAGATTCCATATTTAACACGTGTGTTAATTGTTTTAACAGAACTAAATTGTCTACAGTGCTAGGCGCCATCTGCTGGCTGGATGCACTCATGTCATTACACACAGCAGATAAATCCTTTCATTTAATCCATAATAAACTTTTTTTTTTAAACATGAAATGGCACATTTAAGACACAAGAGCATGTTTAAGAATATTCCTTTTTTTTTTGGTCCAAAGACGAACTTTGACTTTGTTACTGAATTTAAGATTTTAAAAAACAAGACAAGAGGAAATGAAGAAAAAAAAGTTTTGCCTGCAGCGTCTCGCCCTAATTATGGAAACAAATTAATTATAAGAAACAATGAATTAATTAGAAAGTTCTGAATCAATTAAAAAAGGGAAGTAGGCAGTAGTTAAAAAAGAATGATTAATTCTTGACAGTCAGACTATAAAGAGAATAGCTGTATGTTAAGGAGGGGATTTGATCTTTGAAAGTCTGCAGAACACTTAAAGACGCAATAAAAACTAGTGATTGACAAGAAAATGAACAACTGCAACCGACTGATTCATATTTGAAAAGCTGGTTCTGAATTGCATTTGACAATCTCACAAATTATACATTTGGAAATAATAACTGCTGTCCTGCTGTGTCATGCTTTTCTTGATGATTTCAGAAAGTGTCAAAGACATCTTTCAATCCTAATTACTCAAAAAGAACTTTTCACTCACTCTTTTAGCGGCTTTTTGAGCTCACAATGGCCTCCGTTTGGATTCAATCACTTTGTGACGTGGCTCTAGATCAGGACTGTTCAACTTTATTTCATCGAGGGCCAGATTTTTCAGATGGTTTTGTCCTCGAGGCCAGAAACATGTCCAACGCGCCAAGACTTTATATATGAAAAATGTGATTAAAAAAGACTTTAACAACATCTGCAGAACTAAACCAGCACTACACCAGGTCTAAAGCAGATCTAAACCAGGACTAAGAGGGGTCTAAACCAAGACTAAACCAGGACTAAACCAGGACCAAACCAGGACCGAACCAGGACTAAAGCAGATCTAAACCAGGACTAAGAGAGGTCTAAACTAGGACTAAACCAGGTCTAAACCAGGTCTAAACCAGGACTAAACCAAGACTTAACCAAGACTTAACCAGGACTAAACCAGGTGTAAACCAGGTCTAAACCAGGACTAAACCAGGACTAAGAGAGGTCTAAACCAAGACTAAACCAAGACTAAACCAGGACTAAACCAGGACCGAACCAGGACTAAGAGGATCTAAACCAGGTCTAAACCGAGACTAAATAAGATCTAAGATGGGTCCAAACCAAGTCTAAAAGAGGTTTAAACCAAGACTAAACCAGGAGTAAACACTAAATGAAATATTTTATATATTTTTAAACAATGGGTTGAGGCCCGGATCATGTCCCCAGGAGGGCCTCATGTGGCCCCCGGGCCTTCAGTTGAATAGCCCCTGCTCTATTCAATATGTCAATGGTCGTACACTCTGCATAACTGACTTTTTAAGCTTCATTCATTAATTTTCTTCTCATAAAAAACTGCCTGGAGTTGTGTTCATTCTGGGCTCAAAATACATGACTTTCTTTTAGCTCGCAGCCATTGGTTATCTACATATTTGCTCTGGCTACCACAGCGTTCTTTGTGCGTTTTGAGGGCAGAATTACTTGAACCTGTTTTCCATTTAGTGTTTTACATTAAGTTATGAACATAAAATACCTTTGGCAGCTGTCCAGACTTTTCCCCTGGAGGAACTACACTTTTACAAAATGAAAATGGCAGAGTTGCTCCTGTTGCGCTCACATAAGATTGAGTTGATGTGAGAGTGACAGCTGGCCTTTGATGTGGGCGGTGCTTATACAGAACATTAAAGGGGCTCTATGTAGTTTGCTGGTCGAGGGTCTGAAACATTGTATTCTCCGGGAGACAAGAGACAATAAAAACGAATTTAACTCTTTACCATTATCCATTTATGAGTGCACAAAGTTATAGGCATCGTATACATTCACATCAATAATAACAGGCATGTGATGGATCAAATATATTCAGCATAATTCAGTAAAATTCTTGAATCCTTCGAGAAGCGACTTGGAAGAGGACAGACAGCCAGATGCCCCTGACCTGTGGTAAAGTATCTGAAGGTTATTTTAAAGGGGACATTAATTTATTTATTTGAGCATTGGTTGTTTAAAAGTAGCATTGAGTTATTGTGACATCATCATCAGAAAGCAAATACACTTGTAAAATATACTTTTAATTAAGTGCTTTTCTATGTTTTAACATTGTTTCATTATCATAAACCTACCTGGAGTTGTAGTCTGCTTTATTCATCTTTTTTTTTATGTTTTCTGTGCAGCAATTTGGAAGTACTCCGAGACTCAGAAAACATTTAAATTTCACAGATTTGAGATCCCTGGAGGTCTCCTGTGCTATTTTATGTCCATAAATCATCGCCAAACCCTTTCTGAACATTTCTGCCAACGTCTACAATCCTCCGCTGCAGTAGATGGCGCTAACACCAGCTCTGATGAGGTAATGTGTTGTTTTCGGTGAACGCATTACTTAAAGTCTGTATGACAGGTTGGTTTTTCTAATTATGCCTCAGTTTGGTGGTAAATATTTGTCATAGTTTTACGTTTGTGAAGTTGCAGTTTGTGAAGAAATTTTGAAAAATAAAAGTTTAAAATTACAGGAGGAGTTCTAAAACAGAATCACTCTGTGATGTCATCAAAAAGCGACAGGCCATTTTGAATACAGCAACAATTTACAGCAACTGACAGGTTTTCTGACAGTTTAAATGGTCATTCAGCAAAATAAAGGTGTTATCAGGTATTATTTATTGTCAGTTCCTGGCTTTTGTGTAATTTATATAGATTTTGGCCCTTGTTTTCAAAATGGTTGCTAGGTAACAGTTGTGGAATTAACTCCATCACATCTGCAGCTCATGTCCAACCAGGAAGTAACATTATAAACTTAAAGTGCGTATGACAGGTTTTTCTAATTTTGACTTTATTCAATGTATTAATAGCTCTTGCAAATATAAATTATAGTTTTACACCAATCAGGTCGCTGTTTGTGGATAAAAGGTGAAAACCATTTTGAAAGTTACAGCACGTAAACAACTAGGGAGACAAAGTTGATGCATAATTTACACGAAACAAATTACTTTTTCAACCCTTTAAACATTGATTCAACAAAATAAAGATGTTCACATGTATTTTTCTTTGTCAAATGAAAAAATCTTTCACATTAGAGGAGTTTTGGCTCAGTGTACAGCATAGTTTCTTGGTAATTTCCTAGAGTGATGTCATCATTTACAACCAGGAAGTAAAATTGAACACCTAAAAAATTGCTATACCAGGGCAGAAATGTGTAAAGATTTTATCAGAACTATCAGAATTTTTAATCCAATGAGTAGGCCAACCTGTCAGAGGCACTTCAACAAAAACTGTCAAACTGGGGACAAACAGGCAAAAAGTTGAGTAAAATCTTGAATATCGACATGTTTTAGTGAAATCGAACCTGTCAGGTGCACTTTAAAGCCCAATAACAAACCAGATAATGGACAGTATGTGACCTTTCTTGCGGCTCAGTGCACGTTAACTCACCTCTGCGCTGTACAGATGAGCGCCGCGGTTTGTTCTCAGACTCGGTGCATGTGGTGCGGGGGTCAGGGGGGAGGAGGGGGGAGGCGGGGGTGCTGCTGCTGTCACACATGGCCGACTGCTGCTGCTGCTGCTATATTTAACCCTGAGCCCGGGGCGAGCGGCGCGTGTTCAGAGAGACTGTCGATCCGCCCCGAGCCAGCGGAGAAAAGGCCTTTACCTGAACGCACCGTGCAGTTTAGCTTTCACCCGGGCTCGGTGTGTTTCTGTGACAGTCTGTGTTTTGGGTGTTGAAAATGTCTTGTTCAAGAATAGAGCATCATAACTTTGCTAAATATTATGGTGGCATTTTATAATAACTGTACTTTATTTTCCTGTAAAAGTATGAACTGAAATTTTATTCATGTTCAATTCAAGTCACTGCAAAAAAGGAATTTCTAGACGAGTTAAAATGTCTAGAGTTCAGTATATTAATCAACATTTTGGATGTTTTGACTCGTTAAAATGAGTTAAGAATTTTTTTTTTTGGATGGACATAGATTATTTTACTTGTTTCAGTGCATTACTTCTTACTTCAAGTCAAGTTATCTGCCACAGGGTTAAGATAATTTTGCTTACTTCACTGGCAAATTTATTTTCTTATTTTAAGATAAATTAGAGGCAGACTAGGAGCAGTTCATCTAGTATAGAGAGAGTTCCTCCAGGCAGATTAGGAGCAGTTAATCTAGTGTAGAGAGAGTTCCTCCAGGTAGATGAGAAACAGTGCATCTAGAGTAGAGAGAGTTCCTCCAGGTAGATGAGAAACAGTTCATCTAGTGTAGAGAGAGTTCCTCCAGGCAGATGAGAAACAGTTCATCTAGAGTAGAGAGAGTTCCTCTAGGCAGATGAGGAGCAGTTCATCTAGAGTAGAGAGAGTTCTTCCAGGCTGATGAGAAACAGTTCATCTAGAGTAGAGAGAGTTCCTCCAGGCAGATGAGAAACAGTTCATCTAGAGTAGAGAGAGTTCCTCCAGGCAGATGAGGAGCAGTCCATCTAATGTAGAGAGAGTTCCTCCAGGCAGATGAGGAGCAGTTCATCTAATGTAGAGAGAGTTCCTCCAGGTAGATGAGAAACAGTGCATCTAGAGTAGAGAGAGTTCCTCCAGGCAGATGAGAAACAGTTCATCTAGAGTAGAGAGAGTTCCTCCAGGCAGATGAGAAACAGTTCATCTAGTGTAGAGAGAGTTCCTCCAGGCAGATGAGAAACAGTTCATCTAGAGTAGAGAGAGTTCCTCCAGGCAGATGAGAAACAGTTCATCTAGAGTAGAGAGAGTTCCTCCAGGCAGATGAGGAATAGTTTATTTAGTGTAGAGAGAGTTCCTCCAGGCAGATGAGAAACAGTTCATCTAGAGTAGAGAGAGTTCCTCCAGGCAGATGAGGAGCAGTCCATCTAATGTAGAGAGAGTTCCTCCAGGCAGATGAGGAGCAGTTCTTCTAGTGTAGAGAGAGTTCCTCCAGGCACACTATAGGTGCAGTTCATCTGGTGTTGAACAAATAGTTTAGTAACATAATTCATTCTAAATCCTGATCTCTTAATGAAGTACTAACTGTGAATAACACTTAGAAAAAGGATTTGTTAATTATGAGTTAAGTCTTTGTTCATGCTTTACACTGGAAAAATGTACAACCTTAAATAAGAAAATAAGTTAAAAATGATTGGATTCGTAATATTTATCTTGATTTGAATACATTTAGACAGTCTTAAAATAAGATTTGCCAATAGTACATTTGTTCTTATTTCAGGTGCAGAAGCGTCTTTTTTCTAATTTCAAGATAGAAAATGCTTGTCTTTTTCATAATTTAACTAAAACAAGATATTTTATGCTTGTTCCATTGGCAATCTTACTACAAACAAGTTAAATACTACTTATTTCAAGCGCTTATTAACTTGTTATCTTATTTAAGACCATATTTTTTCCAGTGTATAAAGGCTAAATAAAATGTAGTTATTACAAAGTGGAACCATTCTTGTTTATTTACAATGTGACAGTATTTATTAATTAAGTTCACATATGCAGTATTTTGAGGATTGTAAAGTTAAACCTGAAATGAGCTCCACAGTGTCAGTGGAGCAGCCTGTTTTAGCTTCCCTCTGAGGCTGAGCGGACTCCCATGCTCTGTGTAATTATTCAGCCACTTTGTCATGAATTCTTTATGGTGGCCGCGTTTTGCCTAAATGCAAAATGGAGCGCTGGGCCCAGAGCGGCTCACTGCAAACGCACTGACGACTTTGTTTTTTTACACCTCAAAATAAACACATTATACCGTCCGTGGGATAACTCCAAGCAGCCAATACCAGCCTGACAATACAGATTAAGGACACACTGTGGAAGCATTTTGGTATGAATTATGAATGTAAGGGTATTTTACATTTGCAAGAGAAATGGTCAACTGCAGTGCATCCCCCACGGACCCATCCGCAGGTTTAGAATAGAGGCTTTGCAGGAAATTAAACAAACCCCTGATTAGCGTGTTCATTAGGGCAAATAAATCAAAACTTTCAGGGTGAATAACATCCAAATGACACTGACCAAAAATATAAACGCGACACACTTGTTTTGCTCCCATTTTTTTCTGAGCTGAAGAAACATTTTATATGTAACACAAAAGATCAGTTTCTCTCTAATATTGATCTCAAATCTGATTAAATCTGTGTCAGTGAACACTTCTCCTTTAGAGATGATCCATCCCAACCATAGACTGTAAAAACAGTGGACTATCAGAGTGTGACGTCACTGTAACGCCAGCCAAATGAAGACAATCGCGGCTAAAGTGGAGCCAACCTCCATATTTGGAAATCCGAGTACCCATATCGTGGCAACCGCACGGACTAATCAGAAGTGAGGTTGTTAACGGTTTCCGCCCCTCGATGGGAGGAGACAGCGACGTGCGGCAATAGCTGTCAATCAAACCTGTTGCTAACGCAAGCAAAAACCGACGTCTGGAAAAGAAAGCACCTGATTGATCAGTTATTACTGCTCATAACTTGATTTGAGAAAAAACGCCAGGATCATGTAGAGCGACATTTTAGTTCCAGATGGTGAACTTGACAGAAACAGAGTGAAGACACTAATGTCCCAACAGAAAGTGAATGGGAGCTCGGCCTGATGGAGCCGGAACAGCCTCCATGGTCACTACTTATTTGTAACGCAGTGGCAGCAGGCTCAGTCCACTCAGTCCACTTTTTTACAGTCTATGATCCCAACTCACAGGTGTGGCATATCAAGATGCTGATTAGACAGCATAGACGTGCCTTAGACTGGCCAAAATAAAAGGACACTCTGTTTTATCACAGCACAATGCCACAGATGTCGCAGGTTTTGAGCGAGCGTGTAATTGGTGTGTGTTGAACGCTCATTACTGTCTCCAAAGGCGTTTCAGAGAATTTGGCAGTACATCCAACCGGCCTCACAGCTGCAAACCCCGTGTAACCACCAGGCCAGGACGTCCACCTCCAGCACGTTCAGCTCCTAATCGTTCAGACCAGCCCTCGGACAGCTGCCGCTTCAGTTTGTTTGCATCACCAAAGAATTTCTGCTCAAACTGTCAGGACCGTCTCAGTGAAGCTCTTCTGCTCGTCGTCCTCATCAGAGTCTCCACCTGATTGCAGTTCGTGGTCGTAAACGATTCGAGTGGACAACTGCTCACATTCTTTGTCGTCTGGGAACGTTGTGGAGGTGTTTCTTCTCAGATTAATCCTGGTTTTCACTGTTCGGGGCAGAAGGGACAAAAATGGGAGCAAAAACAAGTGTGTTGTGTTTATATTTTTGTTCAGTTTATATTGAGGATAATGTGTTTGTTTGCACATGTCTAACTTTACTTTGGTTGGAGTAAAAGCTAAAAAGCCCTAAATCAGGATTATTCAACTTTATTTCAACGAGGGCCGGATTTTTCGGATGGTTTTGTCCTCGAGACCAGAAAATATGAAAAACATTTAACACACAAGACTTTAACAACATATGCAGAACTGAACCAGGACTAAACCAGGACCAAAGACCAAAGGACAAAGACTAAAACAGGTCTAAACGAGGACTGAACCAGTAATTAAACCCGGACTTAACCAGGTCTAAACCAGCACTAAACCCGGACTATAACAGGTCTAAACCAGCACTAAACCCGGACTATAACAGGTCTAAACCAGGACTGAACCAGGTCTAAACCCGGACTAAAACAGGTCTAAACCAGTACTAAACCCGGACTAAAACAGGTCTAAACCAGGACTAGTCGGACTAAAACAGGTCTAAACCAGGACTGAACCTGAACCGGGACTAAACCAAGACTGAACCAGAACTAAACCAGGTCTAAACCAAGATCAAATCGGGACTAAACCAAGACTAAACTAGGTATAAACAAGGACTGAACCAGAACTGAACCAGGACTAAACCAGGACCAAACCAATAACAAGAGATCAAATATTTTGGATATTTTTGCAGATGGTTGAGGGCCGGATCCCTTGTGAAGGGCCTGATTCTGCCCCTGGGCCTTAAGACGAATAGCTGTGCCCTTTTATGCTGAATCAAACAAGATAAACATATAATGAATACGCTATGGTAACTAAATCTATACTATATCCTCCATTTGACTGGATTTGACTTCTTTTCTTTGCAGTGTAATGTGTTTCTCGAGGTTCCAGAGCTAAATCCAGAGCTGGTGACTCCGTCCGTGGGCTGTGGATGTGAACAGGCACAAATCTGAGGAGGAGGATGAGAGAAGGAACTGCCTGAATCAACGAGAGTGTGGGAGGACTGGGGAAACCTGGACTGTAAATACATAGACCTGGTTTAGCTCTGAGGAGGTTTTAGCCTGGTTCAGACCCGGTTAAGTGAAAAAACAGAAACTACACTGGAAGAAAAGTGTGTGGGTGAGTTTATTTAATCCTAGTTTATTACTTGTTTGGCTCTGGTTTAGTTCTAGTTTAGACCAGGTGGTTAAGACCTGAGGTGGTGCTGGGATAGACCTGGTTTAGTCCCTGTTAAGTCTGGGTTTTGGCCTGATTAAAGAACCTGAACATGATTAAACCAAGTCCACATCAGAACTAAAATGGGATCAAAACAGGACCAAATCATTGCAAGTGTGAAAGAACCCTAAGTCCTGCATGGTTTATCTTGGTTTGATCCTGTTCTTGTCCTGGTTTAGTCCTGGTATAGACAAATGTTTGTTTCAAGACCCAATTTGATCATCCCTGAAATGTAGACCTGGTTCTAGTCCTGTTTTTTGTGATTTTATCCTGATTTGGAGGGTTAAGACAACATCAAAACTGGGACTAAACTAGGACTAAACTTGGAGCTAAATCAGGACTAGAACATGACCAAACCAAGTCCACATCAGGCCTAAAATGGGCTCAAAACAGGACCAAATCCTAGCAAGTGTGAAAGAACCCTAAGTCCTGCATGATTTATCTTGTTTTACATCTGGTTCAGTCTTGGTTTAGCCCTGATTTGGACCAAATGTGGAATTACAGATTTAGTCTTGATGCAGACTTGGTTTGGTCCTGTTCTTGTCCTGGTTTAGTTCTGGTTTAGACTAGGTTTTGTTTTGGGCTTAGTGAAATGTTCCAATTTGAACGTACCTGAAATTAAAACCTTGTAGAATTGGGACAAAACTGGGACTAAACCAGGACTAAACTTGGAACTAAACCTCGACTAAACCAGGACTAGAACATGACCAAACCAAGTCCACATCAGAACCAAACTGGGCTCAAAACAGAACCAAATCATAGCCAATGTGAAAGAATCTTAAATCCTGCATGGTTTATCTTGGTTTATCCTGGTTTAGTCCTGGTTCAGTCCTGGTTCAGTCCTTGCTCAGCGCCGCAGAAGTCTAAAATCCCCATTAACTCCCCGTCTTCACCTGCACCTAACAATAGCAGCAGGTGATAGCGTTTCGCACCAAAACAACACAGCCCTCAGCTCAGCGCTTTAAAAATAATAGAGGGGGAAGGGGCGTGCGGGGGGGGGGCAGCGCTGTCTCCATGGCAACGTTCCCACAGTGCAAAAAAAAAAAAAAAAGAGAGAGAGAGAGAAAAAGAAAATCATTTAGTCGGAAAGCGCTTTGCATCAGTTGAGTGAACAGAGGAGAGACGAGGCAGGGCTGACAGCACCGTTAGCAGCCGTAATATCTGCAGCTAATATCAGATTATTACGGAGATAATGAGAACCGGGCCGTGTGGTGAAATATGATTGTAAGTGTGTAAAAGGCAGGGGCAGGTCGGTGCTAAACCAGGAGCGAGGGGGTCTCAACGTGCGGGACCAGGCTCTGTGGTGCAATTCAGGGACGGATGGAGAGTGCGCACCGCAAAAAATGTAAATCTATCCAAGCTTAAAATGGCTTGAACTTATCATTTTTATCTGGATTTGAGAAGTTTTGACTCGATGAACTTTAATTGCTGATGTGATGCAGAATATTTAACTGGTTTCAAGGTATTTCTGACTGATCTTGTGATAATTTTGCGTAAAATGAGAAAATATATTTGTCAGTAGAGTAAGTAAAATGATCTTAACCCACTGACAGATAATTTGGATTGAAATAAGAAATAATGTGTTGAAACAAGTCACAAACGGTTTGAAACAAGTAAAATAATCTAGTTCCATCAAATAAATCATCTCCACTGATCTTAACGAGTCAAAACGTCGGAAATTCAGATTAATATCCTACATTTTAATTAATCTAGAACTTCATTATTCGCAGTGCGGTGCAAGTTATTTACAGATTTTGCCATATTTCCAGTATAAATATCCAAAAGTTTGCACTGTAGAGCATTGATTTTACACCAGTGTGCCGGGGAACAGTGATGTGCCTTGACAAAATCTCCAGTTTGAGTTGATTTAGTTGAATCATTTATAATTTTGAAGTATCTTGAGTGAACTTCTAATCCCGAAATATGAAAGCAAAATAGTCGTCATTGCGATTTAGTGCCATAAACTATATTTGATTCATTCTATACCACTTTTTACTGCCTAAAAGTGTAAAAAGATTGAAAAACACTGCTTCAGGGAACCTTTTTCAGGTCTCATTGACACAGAGCAGAAACTCGAGACTGAGGCCACACTTTTGTCCCTTTTTGCATTAGTACCTGTATAATTGGATCTATACTTGGCTCTATACGCCCTTTAAAATGTAACGCCATCACAATTGGCAAAATGGAGGCAACTGGAGACACACAAAATTAAGTTGTGTGTGTATATTTTTCAATGATTAGCTCACATTAGATCTAAATTCTACTGGTTTAAGTGTCTGTGTTGGGGGGAAAAGCAATTTCCAGGTTGGAAAGGTCAGTTAGTTTGCTTTTCTATAACAAACAATGGACAAAATACAATTTTCTAACCTTGCAATAGTATTTTAGCTTCAAAAAAATGTAATTTATGGTTTAGTATCTAATATATCTGTAGATAAAATGCAAAATTATTTCGGTGTCAACATTTCTGTGAGTATTTTTCCAGTAAAACCCATAAATCTGGATTGTTCCTTTATCAAAACTGCAGAGAGTTGATCAAAATTACCTTAAACATAATGTAAAATACAATAATAAATGTGTTTAAAGCAGCTCTGATGTCATTCACATGTGTTTCATTTTCCAAAATCATCTCCATTTTTCATATTTTTTGATATCCTGAGGTTTAATCACAGTTTCTCCAGTGAAATCGCATTATGTTGCACTTCACTTTTGCTGCCATTCTGAATGTAGAAAGTTTTTGTTTACAAACTTTTAAAGGGTCTATACTTGGCTTGCGATTCAGTCCTGCTGTCGCACATTTCCACTCGGCGCTGCCTCCTCAGACCTGTATTTTTAGAGCCCTCTTCTCCCTTGGTCCAAAGCGAGCGAGTGTAACTCCAGTCCCTCGTTCGTACTCCGTGTGAATGTGCATCAAATGGAGACTGGGACTGAGAAAAGCACGAGGAACTGCTGCCTGGGTTCCAGAATACACACTTTCTTTTTTACACAAATTCTTTAGGAAGTGAGTCTGGTTTCCTCCCCCTCCGTCGCACCTGGAGCCAAACTCTAACAGAACCGTGCAATCAGAAGAGTTTATTTCCTTGGAACAAGTTCATTGGTCATCAGTATTTAGAACAAACGTCCTTCAAATCAGATTAATGATGAGTTTTCTGCTGCTGAAATCCTGTTTTTCCGTTCTTTGATATTTCTCCTGTCTTTTTTCCTCGTAAGCAGCCACGTTTGTTTTGATTTGGACGGCCCCTGATTGGCTAATCCACCTGTCAATCACACCCATCTGAACTCGTCTCGATCTTCTGTCAGCTTTAACTTCATTGTTTAATATCTAAAATGTCGTCTTCTTCTTCTGTGCTTAGAATTTAGCGTCCAAACCAACTCAATCTGGCAACTTTATCCCCGAAATAACAAAACGTCGCTCTTATTCCAACTCCGTTAAAGACATAAGTTAAAACGGGTGGGTCGGAGATGCTGTGACAGTAAAACATTAGCGTTAACTGCTAATACATGGGATTATTAAGCTAATGATAATGGATCCCACGTCCTGTTCAAGATGGTGGCCGTGTCCGTGGGCGTCTGCTCTAACAGGCCCATCTGCTCCGCGCTGATGTCTGTGTCACATGTCCAAATGGATTTAGACACTGGATTTCCAGCTGTGCCCGAAGCGGTATTAGACTGTACACGGGCAAGAACACAACCACGCAAATATTAACCAAATGATGAGTGTCATTAGTATGCAGTGGGACGCAGAGCCAGTAGGAAGACGGGGAAAAAAAGAAAGTAAATGACGTGGGTTGAAACTAAACTTTGAAACTGTTCATTTATTACAATATTATAATTACGTTTATAACTGTGTAGTGCATTCCTGGCGTGTGATTTACTCCCTCCAGTTTGCTTTAACTGCTTGAAATGGTGTAACAGAACAAATATCTGGGCACCATCATTGATAATGCCGGGGCTGCCCTCTCTGCACTGGTTGCCAAGTCAAGCCAGAAGACACTTTAAAATTCTGCTTCTAACTTGTAAAGCTTTACACGGCCTTTCTGCCTCATACATAATGGACCTTCTTGTGCCCTTCCATCCAGCTAAAGTACAGGGTTGGTGGTGGTTTCAAGGGTCTACAAACTGACAGTAGGAGGAAGGGCCTTTAGTCACTCAGCCACTCACGTTAGAGAAGCAGAAACTATCCCAATCTTAAAGGACACATATTCTGCTACAGGGACTTTTTTGAGGTTTTAACAATGTTCCATCATCAAAAACATAACTTAAGTCTGGATTCATGTTGTTTTGAAGAATATTCATTTGAAAATCCTCTCCGTTCCAAGCTGCAAAAACTCTTCCTGCTGAACTTCTTGGTTCTGGGACGAATTTTCAGACTTCATACGTCATTTATCCCAGAATCTCCTGCTGTTTTAAGTCCTTAAATCAATGCCAGAAGCATTTCTGTCCTCTAAAGACCTTCACTGTTCCTGCTAACCGCACCGTTATGTCTGTTGATGGCTAACTTAACTAGGTTGTAAGTGCTTGCAGCTGGCTGGATAAGTGTCTTTTCACACAGGCTGATAAATTTAATCAATATATATATATATATATTTTTTGTTTCAAAACATGATATGGCAAATAGTTTAAAGGCTAATACCAATATTAAAAATACATATGTTTCCTTTATATGCAGAATAAAGACCTTTCTTTACGAATTAGCCTATGCTTAACATATAAACCTTTTGTATTGTTTTATCTTGGTTTTTTCAATGTTGTACCCTTCCCCTTAACCTTAATGCATATTCTATTGTAACGTTTTTATTTTGTGAAGCACTTTGAGGGGGTGAAAAGCACTAAATGTATTATAAGTATTATTAATAATATTACTATTATTGTTATCATTATTGATGACAAGCTGACTTTTGAGGCCCAGGTGGACACTCTTTGCACTAAGGCCCTCCAACACAACGCTGTTCTCGCAAGTTTTTTAATAATAATAATAAGAAGAAGAAGAATAAGAATAAGGAATTCATGTTTTATAGTCTGTTTTCACGTTCTCTTTCACTGGTTGGTTTGGTTTGTCATTAACACATGAGAAGCACTTGCATTGTGCACTCCTGCGGAAGAATTACATGTGTCATATTTACTGACCTCCACAGGGCACATATCTCCTCAGACTCGAGCCGCCCTCTTTGGGCTGAGTTCAAGTTCCTTCCGTCCGGCCGCAGATACAGTGCGCCCAAATCCAGAACTAATTGATACAGAAACTCTTATTCCTTCTGCCATTCGTATTTTGAACCAGACATTGTAAGATTGTTGTTTGTTGAGTGAGTTGTACGTGTGGTTGTTCCTCGGGGATAATAAAGATAACCTTCAACCTTTCTGTGCTGTTTTGGGCCTCCAGCCACTTCTTCTGTATTTTATTTCTTCTTTGTGTGCTCTCCTTTATGGACCTACAGAAATTCGAGCTAGAGCTGTGACTTCTTCTTTCCTTTTGCAAATCCTGTTATGGGAAAGAGGTCAGTCATCTTTTGTAATCCTGTGCTTTAAGGCAAGACACTAAAGACAAAACCGGCCTGAGATCCAGCTCCAGTTGCGTCATTGGAGGAGCATCGAGGGGAGACCGTCACATCCCATTCAGGAAGACAACCTTCTGCCAATCAGTCTTCTCCATTTGAGCTTCCAAGGAATGGAACTGCATCTGGGAAAGTTCAACAACATACAGTCTGTTCCGGTTTCAACTAAAGTGTGGCTCAAACCGGACTTGTCAGCGCTGAATTCCTGCAGCTGCCATGCACTTTTAACTCGCTCTACTGCCTCCTTCTAATGCATCTGTCTTAAATTGCAACTCATGTGTCCTAAAATGTATTTATTTTGGAACGTAGTGGAGCCAAATGCAGACGTGCAATCGAATTTGTCTGTTTCAGTGATGCATGAGACACAGAAGAGCCACAAAATCAAGCTGCTCTCGCCTCAGATTAACAGACTTTTGTGCTTCACTCGTTGATTCTGCAGAAATCCGCCATGTTTCTCAATCTCAATTTGCTTTCTATTTTACGTAAGCGGTTATGTTTGTTTTGATGCAGGTGGTCCGTGTGTGTTTCTGATTGGTTAATCCACCTGTCAGTCACGTCCATCTGAGCTCGGGGAGATAAAAACGGGGACCAGACTGAAATCAATCTGTGCAAAAGAGATATCATTCTTTCCAGGGACGAGCTATGCAGGCCGTCCAAAAGAAAATGTTCTGACCATTGCAGCTCTCAAACTATACAGACTAAACCAGGATTACAAAAGGACCAAACCAGAAAAAGTATTTTAAATATGTATTAAATATATACTAATCTCACACTTTTTCCAAAATCTCCTTGTTCACCTTCAGTCTCGAGCCCTGGTCTAACTAAAGGGACATTGGCTCTGTCTTTGCCCGTTTCTGAGACACATTTTGGGGCCTAAAGTCCAGCTGGGCCCTGGTTTGACAGGGACTGGCATCAGAACCGTTCATATTTTGCCACAACATTCAGCTCCAAAAAGGGAAAGTACAGAAAGGAACACTGGCAGCTGGCTCTTTGGACCACGGACTGAAAACCCTCGATTTGGTCCTGGTTTGGTCCAAGTGTGAGCCCAGTTTAGTTCTGAAGTAGACTTGGTTTGGTCCTGTTCCAATCCGGGTTTGGTCACGATCTGAAGTCCAGGTTCTACACTACAAAAAATGGAACACAGCCTTGTTTAAAATGACTTTTAAATGATAAATGCTAATCTGTATTTGAGCAGTTTTGACTAATGAGATCAGTAGTTTCTGTTGTACAATATTTCACAGGTTTTAATACATTTTGATAGGTCACAAAACACAAATGAACTGTCCAGAAATGTTTTGATGAAAAGTTACAAAAGTTGAAGAAACATAGTAAGAGATAAAAGCCATATCATTCTAAGGCTAAAAGTTGGAGTATTTTAAAGGAGGAAGTTGGACTTAAAATTTATAACTGATTTAAACAAACTTTTTTTAAGCTTTAACCCATGTTCTATCAATGTTTGTCATCAAAAACATACCTGGAGTTACATTCAGCTTCATTCATGCTGTTTTGAGGAATGCTGGTTAGAACATCTTCTCCCTCTGACCATCAAAAACAATCCCTGCTGAACTCTCTTGATCAATGACGTTTTTCCGATAACTGACGTCATTTATCTGAGAATCTTTTGCTGCTTTAACTCCTTGAATTATCGGAGGATGAACTGTTCCTCCACTGGATGAACTGTTCCTCATCTGCCTGGAGGAACTCTCTCTACACTAGATGAACTACCTTCCTTCCTCTTGAGTGGTTCTGGCTCCAAATGGATGTGTCAGTCCTGGTGCATCTGCAGTCTGTCTGTCCTTTAGGTTTAGACTTTGTCCCACTGGGTTTTTTGTAGTTTTTTGTTGCTGAGAAGGAGGGTCAAGGACAGGGGGCGCTCTGGGACAGTCATCGTTTGCTAAATTCTCTTGAACATTCTGTCTTTCTACCTGTGGCTCATCGAGGCAGCTATTGTGGTGATTTTGGGCACTACAAACATAAATTGAATTGGTGCCCAAACTCAGTAAGTGCCGTGGGAAAGAGCAGAGAAACAGATGTTCAGTTTGTTTTTATAAACTTTTTTTGTTCTAAAACATGAGATGCCAAACTTACTCAAGAGCATGTTTAAAGGCAACAAACAACACAAAAAAACGCATAATATTTTTCCTTTTAGGCACTGGCACAACTTTAGAACAGCTTTTGCAGACATAGAAGCGAAGCCAACACACAGCAATCACTTTTTCATCTTAGCGTGAGACTCTTTATTTTGGATGTGCAATAAATAAAATGTTTAGCCAATAATAAGATGCAAATTATTAGCACGCAACTGTCTGATTTTCTTACAATATAATCTTTCTAAAATGCAATTTACAAGATTAAAGTCAGGAACCTCATCTTTAATATTGTCTTCTAACGGCCATATTTCTCTTTGGTTCAATTATCTGAAACGGTGGTGCCTTGACAATAAAAATCTTGACTATTATTGTTAAAATGTGAGTCTGGAGGTGCTGGAGGTGCTGAAGGTGCTGGAGGTGCGGAGCAGACAGACAGGAGCCACAGGGGAGCGCTGCTATTGTTGGCTCTTCCCCACACGGAGAGGGCTGTCGAGGGCACGCGTGTGTGGGATGCCCCTGACACACTGTTAGCACCGTGATAGCGCCCGTGCTACGCTAATTAGCATAATGTTTGTAGCGCATGCAGGGCGGAGGCAGACGTGACGAGAGAGGGATCTTATGAACTCAAAATGTAGAAAATGGACACAAAGAACATCCAATTAGACTGGAATTGACTATTACATAACTATTCTTTCTATATTCTGTCTATATTGTTTGAATTGTTAAAATTAAAGCAGTTATTTGATTGAAACATAAGCCCACTCTTTATATCAGCTACTCCAGTTTTATTTTGTTTCTGACAGTTTTCCCTAATAGATGCAGGGGTGTCGGACTGGGGGGATAAAGGGTATTAGTTTCCCCGGGGCCCACGGCAGGAAAGGGTCCTCAAAAGCATGTGATGTTTATTTTCTCTGTTGCATTTATCTGCGCTTTTTTTTTTTGTAAGAAAATGCATTGTGGTTGAGTGAAGCCCTTGAGAGACTATAAACAATTATACATGAGCTCTGAGAGCCCCGTCACCCGTTTAAAAAGAGGAAAATCATCACTCACGTACCATATTAGCAACGTTGTTTATGAATAAAATTAGGGATTATAATTTGCAGTTAGTGTGTTTTCTTATTGTGATATGATTTGAGTTGTTGGTGAAATTGGTCTGGTAGTTATTGCAAAAACAAACAGTACTGTATTATGGACCAGAGGCTAAACAGGACGTCTTGAAATTAGTGAGTTATTTCCCCTGTGTAGATGTTTGTTTATAAGTCTGTATGACAAGTTAGACGATACTTTTCACTAAAAGGTTGTGATCATGATTATACTTAAGATTTTATTTAACATTTTGGCCATTTAAACCCCAGTTTGACAGTTTTTGTAAAGTTTATAATGTTGGTCATGAGCAGCAAATATGACGTAATCCCACAACTGTTTCCTATAGACCGTTTTGAAAACAAAGGCCAAAATCCATATAAATTACAAAATAGTTATGATTTGACGAATAAAAATACCTAATAACTTTATTTTGCTGAGTGACAGAAGATGTGTCAAAACAAACATTTTAGTTCAAAGATGGTGAGTTTGACAGGAGCAGTTACAGAGTAAAAGGCACCAGTGTCACGATAGAAAGTGAATGGCAGCTCGGGTTGATGCAGCCTCATGGATACTTCATATTTGGAACACGGCGGCAGCAGCTCCCACAGTCCACTGCTCTACGGTCTATGGTTATAACTCAACACTACGTCTTGTAATATTAAACTTACTTTTTCAAAATTCCTTCATCAACTGCATCTTCACAGATGTAAAACTATGATAAATATTTAACACAGGTGCCCTCTCCTAAACTAAGTCAGAATATCAAAAAAAATATGACAACCGTCGTATAGACTTTAAGATGGGACAGTGCACAATAATTAACACATGTCCAACATAGAAATGTGCAAGAGTTTTCCTGCATGGACAATTTTCATCCATCGTCACGGAGGGAGGTTGATGACAAGGTGCAAAACAGGACATGTAAACGGTTAATCAAGACCATGGCATGACATGACAAGACATTAAAGATCTGTAAAATACACTATGAGCCTAGAGTCAAATCAACAAAATGATGTTACAAGCACACAGCGGTTAAAGACAAACATGACAGTAGACAAAACAATCACAGTCTTTCAGACAGACATTTGTAAAACACAGACCTCTTTAAGACATTTCCCTGCAGGGACATTTAAGTCACTCATGAATGCACCGAACAGTCTGTTACTGAAATGTTATTGTTATTTATTTTTGCTCATAATGTCGCAAAACATTGCCTTCAAATCCTACCATAAAAAGAAATCTTGGTAGGTTTGCATTTCCTAAAAAAAGATCCTTCTTCCTCACTCTTTATGTAACTGTTAATTTAAATTTATTCAAATCGCCACTTAAAGGCCATCTGGCTCTTGTCAAGTCCTCTACACTCTGTCTCTGCAAACCTACTGTGACTGTCTGCTGCCCTCTGCTGGACACGGGCTGAACAACACGTCACAGTCATACTGTAGCTCAAAAGGGGATTTTCATATATAGTTATAGGAGATTTATACAGCATATACACTAACACAGCAGCTCAGAAGTCACTTGTATTCGCCTCCAGTGCTATTTTTTTTACTAATTTGTAATAAATAGTTTTCAGATTAATGTTTCAAAATTTGAATATTTCAAAATAACGTTTGTTTACGTTGTCAATGAACAACGTTTGCATTGGTGCAAACATATGACGAGGATAAATAGTAATACTAAAACATAATAATGGCCATGCATGAGAACATAGGAATAAAAGGTACACCAAACTAGCAAAGTACGGATAAACTAAGTGCTTTGGTGCACAAGTACATCATAGCTATATGAAAGAACAAACATAATATTCATGCATAGTCAAATAACTATGAAGAGTGACATTAAATACCCTTTAATACAGAACTCGCAGTGAAAAGTATTTAATTTTAATTTTTCAATCACCGTCACTTGCTTTAGTTCCAGACTAGACCTGCAGGGGGCGAGACAGTTTCAAAGGAAATGGCGCTCGACGTCACTTCCGTAATAATAAAGCAAATGGTTAGCTTGTGTGCGCAGATATCTCGTGCTTTTAGATCCAACATTGTTCATTATTTCTAATTCTAAACTTATTTTCCGGTCGGGATCGGGCCGAGCACCACCAGGTGAGTGGAGTCTCTTTTATATCTCACAACAGCAGGATGAAGACAAGGTTTAAACCGGAGAAGCTAACCGTATGCTAGCTGTTTGACGTTCACCTGCGGAGCTAATTCATGCTTTTGAGACTCAGATTTTTATTCAGATCAGCAGGACTTCTCTGAATACTGCGTGGACAGGAGTAGATATAATTTATCTTTACACAAAACGGTGCTTGAGGCTGAATTTTGGCGTCGTTCAGACTTAAGAGCATTTTAGCAAGACAAGAACTGTGCAAATCAAAGTGAAATTAACCAAAATACACGTTTTTAAGCATTATTTACCACAATTTTCAGTTGATCACGTTAAAAACAATCTTATCTGTCACGCACCACCAATTAGAGTGTCAAACAATGGCCTGCACTATTTCTACAATATTCTAAAGCTGCTGCATGGGCTGCTCCAGGCTTTTCTCTCATTAACACCAAAAACGAACTATTATTGAAACATGGAACAAAATCCTCCTCCAGCCCAGCATGATGTATCCTACCAGGAGAACATTAGACCACTCAGTCTTTTTAAATCAAGATTTTAAATTATGTGCAACTAACGATTATTTTGTTAATCAATTAGTCTAGTGATTATTCCTTTGGTTAACCATTTAGTTGTTTAGAACACAAAAGATAATAATTAAATATGAGAATTTTATCAAGATAAAGGCGTTTGGTGACATGAATAAGGATTTTAATAAAAAACACACAATTTCCGTGTTTCCTGTGTGTTTTTTGTGTCATTCCTGCTCTGTCTGAGTGATAACACCTCTTCTTTCAGCTCATACAATGCTTTGGAGTCTGTGTTTAAGTTATTGAATTAATTGACCACCATTTCTATAATCGATTAGTTGAGATTTATTGATTAACTTGTTGCATCCCTAAAGTTAAGTTCCAGAGCTCTGGGACTGTTCCACCCTGGGATATTTTAAGAAAAATTGTTGGAGCATAAATAAGACAATATTTGATCTCATGTTCTAATAAGCAAAGTATGCTACCACCAGTACCAACATGGCATGAAGATGTTTCATAACTGATGTTATGAAACCTCTTGAAAAAGAAAAACAAATCTGACTCACCTGAACTAATTTGCAGTAATTGTCCCTCGAAGGGCTTTTAAAACACAATAGAGAACAGGGAACTGGAATGACATTGATACAAAGACAACGTAGGACACAGAGAAACACATGAATCATAACTATAACTATAATTTAATATTGTTTCCTATTTTGAAAACGTTTTGTCACAGATTTATGTGGACAGGGAGCATATTTCACTTGTGCTTGAGTGATATACTGTGCAGTGTAACAGTCTCTTACTTGAGTAAATGTTTTGGTTCCTTTTCCCACTGTGACTAAATCTACAACAAGTGACTTCAGTTTCATGTTTTAATTATTGAACGTTTGTCATTATTCTGCTCAGTTCAAATTCTAAATCTGATGTTGCGTCCAGACAGACCTGAGGAGCAGTATTTTTACAGTTACACAAAATAATAATGTATTTCTTCTTGAGTAAAGTTATTTTGAAGTAACTTTTTGGCGTCTAATCTCTTCCCTCTCCTTGGCACAGGTTAAGTTTGTTGTTTGTGGGAACCTTTACGTCCAGTACTAAACTGTCCCTGTCCTTCAGGGCGATGGTGGCCGGTTCGATGGAGCCGGCGGCGAAGCCCGGGCCGAGTCAAGTGGCCGACGTGGTGTTTGTGATCGAGGGCACGGCCAACCTCGGGCCGTACTTTGAGTCACTGATGAAGAACTACATCCTCCCCGCCATCGAGTGAGAACTTCTGCTCTTATTGATCTTAAACAAACAGCAGCTCAGTTCTGTGCAATTAATAACATTTTATGCCACGGTCAGTGAGAATTCTGACGCAAACTGCCGCGCTTTATTTGTGAATAATTGCACAGACAGTTCTGGTAGCAGTTAATGTGAGACGCTACAGGTGAACTGGAAAAAATCTTGAATTTAAAAATATCAATTTGAAACATCTCCTGTAGTTTACTCACATAAATGTAAGAAAAAAAAAATTACAAGCTTTTCATCATGTGATGTTTTCATGTAGAAATTAGGAATTTTATGTGAAGAATTTGCCAAAATGACACATATTTTGGAACATTTCTATTTGAAAAACTATAAAACCAGGTTTAAATGTCTTGATTCATTTTGTACAAATATTAGTTACAAAAACTTTACAGAGGGAATTATGGATTTCTTTAGTTTTTGAGTAAACGAGATTTGACTTAAAATTGTCCTAAAAATTCCAGATTCGCTTCATTTTTTAACTTTAGTTTTAAAACTTTGACAAATCAGGTTTAGAATTAGATTTTTTTTTTAATCCTTCTGTACATTTTGTCAAAATCCAAGATTGTACAGTTTGGTGTGGGATCTACTTTAAGGCTGCTCTTTATGTCTCGAGGGAGAAAAATGCATTTGGAGAAAACGTCCTTTGAAGTTACAATGTCCCAGAGAAATCTATGGATGAAGTGGATTCAATTAAGTAATAAAACATTTTTAGGAGCAGACTGGACAAGTTTGTCGTTTCCACACGAAAGCCGATATGTTGAGAGAGCAAACTGACCAAAAAACCAAAAGATTGAGAAAAAAGTGCCTGTAGTGTCTCGCCTTAATCACATTCACTTGGCTGAGGCCATCGTCATAGCAACTGGTAAACAAAGAGGGACTAAAACTGAGATAACTGATCCCTCAGAGCTAAATGGACAGCTAACGTGTTTTTATATTCACCAGTTTGCTGTTGTAGTTTGTGGCACCACGGATTAAGCGTATTTCACAGTTTTAACGCAAAAACCCCTGAGCTCATGTCGTGGCCTTCTAGACTTAAACTGTGTAACGCTCTGCTCCTCGTTGTCATTTCTAATCGTCAGCCTGTGCAGAGTCATGATGTATACTTGGAATTTATTTGTGTTAAAGGACACGTATTATGCAACATTTTATTTTCTCTAGCGTCTTATAACTTTGCTCCCTCATCAAAAACATGCCTTAAGTTGTATTTAGCTACAATCCTGTTTACAAGCTTGTCTTCTCCGAGCCTCACAAAACACTGAGTTTAAAAATTACCCTGATTTGTGACATCATAATTGGAGATCCAGAGGTCTGCTTTGCTGTTTTGAACTCTTTCCGAGCATTTTTGCCGTCAAATCGCTTTCATCACCGCTGCCTGCTTACATTAGCACGTCAGGGTAAAGCTAGCTATTGTTTATTTATTTGAGGGAACACCTGACTTATAAACAGTAACGTGGGGTTTTCAATACATACATTATTTTAAGTTCTAAAACATTAGTTTCAGAAGTACTCTAGAGCAGTGGTTCTCAAAGTGGGGGTCGGGACCCCTCGGGGGGTCGCAAGGGATGAACTGGGGGTCGTGAGATGATTTCAAGATCTAATTTTAATTATGTTTTATATTAAAAGCAGTATCTTTTTTGTGAAATAAGGCCCAATAAGACTATAAACTATTCAAATAACCAGCATTAAACCTGATTTAACACACTGGGACACTTAAAACTATTACTACATTCATTTTCATTTCGCTTTGGGGTCCCGAGTTGGTTGCATGGCTATTATGGGGGTCCCGGTCAGAAAAGTTTGAGAACCACTGCTCTAGAGAATGTTCAAAGGTCAATAACAATCCAAATAATGTACAGTACGTGTTCTTTAAATTGGAAGTATTAATAGTTGATACATTTTTTTTGTGTTCCATGCACATCTTTCTCTTTGTAACATCTATAACATTCATGTCCTGTTGATTTCCTGTAGGTATTTCAATGGTGGACCTCCTGCTGAAACAGATTTTGGTGGAGATGTAAGTGGACATTTAAATCTGCTTGCTTTTTGAGTCACGGTTAGGTCTGGGTGATACGGTGATAAAAATGGAATGTTGAGCTGGTCCCTGCTTTTTTTGTGAACTCGTCGTGTCGTGATTGACTGTTTGTGTCTTTAATGCAGCTGTCTGTTCAAACACACTTTTTCTCCTGTTGTTTAGCCTCTGAAGCCTCTGAGCAGATGACTTTATTTACCTCTGTAAGGCCAGGGCTGCACAATTAAACCAAATCCACACAAAATCGTGAAGTTAATGGATGCAATCGGATGCAATCTCAAAGGCTGCAATGTTTGAAGTGCAATAATTTCTTCCACAAACAACAAAGTGTCTTGCTTTGATTTGAATAAAAAACGGCTAACGCTGTAGTTTGGATTTGTACAAACATGTTTTGAAACAAGTGACAAAAGCGAAACCAGAACAGAAATGTGTGGAAAAGTGACAAAAACACGCCGACAAACATGTCTCAATGCACCGAAATGCTACAAAAACGTGACTGAAAAGAATGAAGACGCGACTAAAAGTGACAAAGACGTGTTTGAATACGACGAACACAACTGAACGTGACAGAAATGCAAGTATGAGCGACAAAATTGTATTTAAAACGTGAATTTGAGCACAATCCTATTATTAAAACAAACATTACTCACAAATCTAATCCTGATCGCACTGGGCAGAAAAATCACAATTAGATATTTTTCCTAAATCGAGTAGCTCTGCTATTCACCTTATTCTGTCCCGCCCACTTTTGCCGTTTTTTGCCACAGATACGGCACTTTTGTTGTAAACGCACTTCCGTTTGACGAGAACTCTGTTAAAGCTAATGACGAACGAGGGAAAAGTCTCACCGCTAAAATGTTACATAAAGTAGGTTGATTTGTGTAAAATGTTTAATGAACACGAGCAACAACAAGTCAACAACGCAACGATTTCCTGGTCAGTCTGAAAACCTCTTTTTAGTCCATGTAGAACTTATTTTCTGTTGAGCTCGTCTGCTCCATGTAAACTACAATGGAAACAAGACGGCGACGCGTACGGCAACTTCCCGCCCACTTTTGCCTCTTTTTATGTCTATGATCCGCACTCTTGTAGTAAAGGGACTTCCGGTTTGACGCTAATGGTGTTTGCGCAAACGACGACCGAGGGAAAAGTGTCTCGATAAAACATTATATAAAGTAGATTTATTTGTGTAAAATGTTTAATGAACACGAGCAAAAACAATTTCCTGGTCAGTCTGAAAACGTCTTTTTAGTCCGAGTAGAACTTATTTTCTGTTGAGCTCGTCTGCTCCATGTAAACTACAACGGAAAAAGATGGCGGCGCCCACGACAACTTCAGGAATAAAGTGAATAGACTGTAGAAAAATACAAAAAAATCACGATCTGGCCCCAAGAAAATCGTGATAATTTTTTTTTGCCTTATCCAGCCCATATCAGTTTAACATATCAGTTTGTTAAGTTTTAGTGTGTTTATTCAGTTTGTCTCACATGACTCCTGACTTTTCTCTCTTGTCTGGACAGTACGGTGGGACACAGTACGGCCTGGTGGTCTTCAACACGGTGGACTGTGCTCCGGAGTCGTACGTCCAGTGCCACGCGCCCACCAGCTCCGCCTTCGAGTTCGTCTCGTGGATCAACAGCATCCAGTAAGACACGAGCGACAGGTTAAGCTGACAGTGATACTTAAAATGTAGGACCGGGGTGTTTTAAAGGTGCACTCTGGAACTTTTCTACTGGAGGGTCCACTGCCAGCTTATGTCTAAAGGAATGTTATTGCGTTGTCTGGAAAGTTACACAAAATTACATTAAAAAGCTGTTTTTAAGAAATAAAAATCTTGATTTTAAGTGCATACGACAGGTTCGACAACACATTTAATCTAAATGTAGTGAACATGATTATATTTAAGATTTTAATAAACATTTTGCTGCAGTTTTTCGTAGTTAACGTCACTTCCTGGTTGAACATGAGCAACCACAGACGTATAAATAAGTAGACGCTCGGGCTGTAATCCTTTAGCCCAGTGACTTTCAACCTTTTTTGAGTCGCGGCACACTTTTTTTGGTGGAAAAGTTACCACGGCACACCACCTTTTACACCTTTTGGTAAACAAAATCTGAAAATACTGTGTAATGAGTCAAAAGTGTTTGTGTACTGTCTAGTTCTTTAAAGTTTGCAGTTGTGATTGTTTTTTCTTTTGTTTTGTTTTTATTGCTGTCTTTTTTGTTCTAGAAATATGTTCCGGTCACTTCAAATAGTATTTTTTAAACTTAAATCCATGTGTGAATCCAAGTTGGACACAGCTGACAAAACCTCCAGACTCACTGGTGTTCCCTGACACACTGGGTGAAAATCAAGGCTTTAGTCGATTAGTTGGTCCATGGCGTCTTAGTCGACCAACATTTTTATGAATTCGACTAATTATTGTATGTAAATTCAAAGGATTTACATGGCAAAAACAGCAAAAAACGAGAAGTTATGGAGTGAATCATGAGTTTAATCTAATTTCTATATCTCTGACCTATAATTACACTGTTTCCTGGTACTTTTCTGTATAAATAGTGTGTTTTTGCATGAACTTCTGTACAGTTGTTGTCTTTTGAGGGCAGTTTGGGTTAGCTACTTTATAGTTTTGGTACATTTTGCCACACCCCCTTATAGTCGACTAATCGGTCATCAGGGCAGGGTTTTAGTCGACCAAGAATTTCTTTAGTCGACGACAGCTCTAGTAGACGCGGCATTCGATGTTGATGCTGTCAACCACTTAGCAACACGGCTGGTCCGGCATGATTTGAAGGAGTCCATGTATTTTATCTATAGCCGTTAGCATTAGCCTGCAAAACACACAAGTTCTGAATAATCCAGAGAGAGTCAACTGGTACCAACCCATCGAGCACATTTACAAGAGGTCAACATTTTGTTAAAAGTCATTGTTCGGTGTGTAAACCTTTCTTTATTTTACTTCAGATAATAATTAGCGTGTAAAACTGTCATCTGTGCTAAAGGCTAACTGACTTTTAGTTGAGATTCCTGAATTTGTGCGTGTCTGGTGAGCATCTAGTGACCACCGAACATATTCTTTTACATGTGACTGTAGAGGAGAGCAGAGAAATGACTTTTGCATACTTTAAAATGTGGATCAGCTTCTCCATTCATTTGTTTGTGGAGAAGTGTTCCATTTGATGTAAGTCCGGGCAGCAAAGTGGACGTGTCTGAGCAACGGGCAGAGAGGATTTTGCGTCTATGAATGTCTTTGTGAGCGCCAAATATGACATACAGTAGTTAGAGGTAATTCCACAAATGTTACCTAGCAACCACACTGTAAACACGGGCCAAAATCCATATAAATTACACAATTCACCATACTCCGCCCCGCCATTTTTTGCCTCTTTTTATGTCTATGATCTGCACTCTTGTAGTGAAGGGACTTCTGGTTTGACGCTAACAGTGTTCACACAAATGGCCAACGAGGGAAAAGTCTCTTGCCAAAACATTATATAAAGTAGATTGATTTGTGTAAAATGTTTAATGAACACGAGCAAAAACAAGTCACACTGCACCGATTTCCTGGCGCCTGAAAACGTCTTTTTAGTCCATGTAGAACTTATTTTCTGTTGAGCTCGTCTGCCTCGTGTAAACTACAACGGAAACAAGACGGCAACGCCCACGACAACTTCCGGAATAAGATGAATAGGTTTAAATCGACAATAAATAATACCTGATAACACCTTTATTTAGTTGAATGATTGTTTAAACTGTCAGAAAATTTAGTTGTGTGTAAACTGTCTCTGTATTTTCAATGGTACGTTTGATTTTGATGATGTTAAAGACTTTACAAAACAAGTAAATACTTCACCAAAGGAAGGATAAAAGGTGTTTGTAAAGGGACGTGTTTGTGTCTCAACGCTAAGTCTAATGCCTAACAATTTTAACGTAAACAACACAATTGGCGTTCAGTGCACAGAGTTAATTTTAAACTTCTATTTTTCAAAATTTCTTCACAAACTGCAACTACACAAACAGTAAAACTATGATAAATATTTACCACAGGAGCTATAACCACATTAATCATAGAACTGTTATAGACTTTACGTGATGCAAGATGGATACGTTTAAAGTCATACTACGGAACATTCCAGGTGATGCAGTAACTGGACTAGATCCGACGTGTTCCTGTTCTTTACACATGGTTTTTGAAATATCTTTTTATTTCTGTCGCCCTAGATTCGTCAAACACATTTGGGAATAATTGGTAAAACATATTTTATTAAGGAAAACATTTGAACTTTTTCTGAAGTTTCTGTCGCAGTTGAGGATAAATTAAAAGTGTAATTTATCGTGCTGTGTTTGAAAGGTGCAAAAACAACAGCTTTAAATGTGTCGGATACATCGCACTGATAATGAGCGTGTGATAATAGAAACCTCCACACGGCTGACAATGTTCCAGGCCAAACGAAGAGCTGCTCACGTGCCGTCTGCAGTAATGATGAGAAAACCAGTTACTAGATTTATTTATTAATTTATTCCTTTTGATCCACATCTGACATAAGGAAACTATCAGCTGCTGGACATCAATATGAAAAGAAAGCTGTAACCCACTCATTTTCAGTCAAATCAAACATTCTGGGATGAATTTGTCAGTTTTTACTCCAAAAGCACAAATTTAAATATTACACTGAAATTCAAAAAAATGTAATAGGACTTTTAAATGGATTCCGCCTGGACTTTTTAACTTTATTCCAAGTCCCTAAACCTATTTTTTTGTTAAATTAGCTTCAGCTTTGAAAGAGGAATTGTCAAAACCAAAAGTGTCACTCAGACAAAATCTACAAACACAGCTTCACTTCTTCATATTAAACAAAGAACATTTAGGTCGACTTTAAGTTTGGTTTTCCTCTGAGCAGAGCTTGTTTCCAAGTGAAATCAGAGTAAATCAGACACAAAACTACAGAGTCTGAGCTTCACAAAGAGTCCAGACAATAGTTTGTGTGATTACCTGTAATTGTCAGTTGTGCAATTGGGGGCAGACATTTATATATATTTTTTCTTCTTTTTTACTTCTTTTGGGCACTTTCCTATTATTTTATGAATATTTGTAAATAATCAATGATCAGATGCCCGATTGAATTAAATAAATGTGAATTGTGGTCGTCAGGTTCATGGGAGGAGGAGCAGAAAGCTGCAGTCTGATCGCTGAGGGTTTGTCTGTGGCGCTGCAGCTGTTTGACGACTTCAAGAAGATGAGAGAACAGATGTAAGTTCAACTCTGAACGGTAAACATTATGTCCAAACAAGTAATGTCACTAAATGATCCTCAACGCTACTGTCATACTGTTAGAAATGATCTTGTAATAATGTAATTCTTCTAACTCTGCTTTTCTATGCACAGATTATCTTGTGACTTGATATAACAGAAAAGTTGATTTTAGTTTTTTAAGCACCAGCTTTAGCAATTTAGTCCTTATTTAGGTCCTAGTTTAGTCAATTTTTAAAGAGCTCTTTGTAACTTTTCTGGGTGAATATCCATTTTGAGAAAAAAAATTGACTAAGACAGGTAGAGTTCTTTGAATTTTTAGGTCTACAACTACACTTTTTATCTTATCCAAGTCTTTTTTTATACATATATCTTGCTACTATTTTATTCATTGTTTTATGTTGCACCTTACATCAAAACAAGTTCTGATGTTTGTGAAGTTTGATCACTGACAATGGCAATAAATCTGATTCTGATTCTGACCATCAAATGTCAAAAACCTTCACCCAAGGAATTTTCTGACATTGTTGCCTTTTTATTAGAAATTTGCTTTTCCTTGTGGGAATGGACAATATTTCAAATTTTAGATAATATTGTGTATATGTTTAATATTAAATAATAAAAATAATAAATGTTGAGTTTATTGTGAAAATGCTACAAAAAGAGCTGGTAAAGAGAATATAGTGTAAACTTTCAAATGAGAGTGTAAGGTGAACTCTGTGCTGTAAATCCGCTTGTGAAGTCATTGTGCAATATTAAGTCCACTGTGCAATATTAAGTCCACTTATATACATAAACTGTACGTGATCAGCCCATCGAGGCAACTGTTGTTGTGATTTTGGGCATTATAAAAATAAATTGATTTGATTTGATTTGATCATGTGAATATGTAAATAGACAAGGATAGTATAGTTAAGCTTATTGTAAAATTGTTCATATTGGGTGTTTAGTTGATTAATAAAGACACTTTATAAGTTAAGTTAAATGGGGTAGACATTATATAGAGCTATTGTATTTTATTCTTATTTTATATATATCTTATTTTGTTTATAATACTTTACTGTCTCTACTGGTCAGTTGCACATCCTTGGGGATAAATAAAAGTAATTCTGATTCTGAAGGTGATTCGTTTTATAGATATTTCACATTTGTCTGATAATTGAACCTCAACTAATACGATTAAAGACATTTAAACACGTTTCTGTTGGACTGGCATAATATCCTCTGACTGTCCTTATCAGATAATCATTTTTAATGTATTTCCCACTCCTACTCTCTCACTCTTACAATCACAACATGGCTGCTGCATTGCCACGGCAACAGAATTCACGATATCTCTCTAGCTTTTATTGGTTTATTGCAAATTTTTTGGTTTCCTCCTCTAGAAATCATAAAATTGTATACTTTCTCTGTCAAAATGGTGTATTAAATTGTTTTCAAAGTTGTGTCATCCAGCTATTCCAGCCGTTTCTGTAAAGTCTTGTGTGTGTTTTCAGAGGCCAGACCCACAAAGTGTGCGTGCTGCTGTGTAACTCTCCCCCGTACCTGCTCCCGGCCGTGGAGAGCGTCAGTTACACGGGACACACCGCTGACAGCCTCGTCAAGATCATTCGAGACGTACGTACAGAAAAATGTCTAAAGGTGCAGCTAGGTCTGGGGGATACGGAGATAAACGTGGAATCATGAGCTGGTCCCTGTGATAATCTGCTGTTTTTGTGAAATCGTCGTATCGTGATTCACTGTTTGTCTCTTTAATGCAGCTGTCTGTTCAAACACACTTTTTCTCCTGATGTTTAGCCTCTGAAGCCTCTGAGCAGATGACTTTATTTACCTCTTAAAGACCAGAGCTGCACAATTAAACCAAATCCACACAAAATATCACAAAAGTATCACAATATTGTCTGATGCAATAACGACATGGCAACAAACAAAATATATCTCAGTAACACCAAAGTTTTCATCTGATAGAAATGTTTTGTTTTAAAAATGAAAACATTGAAAGGGGATAATCATGAATAAAATCTAGCTTTTTCAAACTAAATTAGCCTCGGGTTTGTATTTGTTGGTTTTATTTCAATATAACAGACATTATTGCATCAACAATTAGAATAATCGTGAAGTCGACTCTAAAGAATAATTACAGTAGTATTTTGATGATGAACAGACTCTAAAACACAAGCTTAAAGACTTTTATAACAAAGTGACATTATTAAAGAAATATGGCAAAAAAAGATTAAACCATTTTTGATTTTCCTCAATTACACGCTTTATTCATAAATATTCTCTGTCTAGAAGCTTCATTCATAATATTTCAACATTTATTTGGTTAAAAATGTTGCTAAAATAATCGCTAGTTTCAGCCTTAGTCAAAAAGTGTATTTAAATATCGCAATAATATTTATCGCAGATCTTAATAGCCTTATCGCAATAATTTCCAATATTGTGCAGCTCTACAAGGCAATTCAAAGGGCTTTACTCAACAGGAAAAAATGCATTAAAATCACAAAACCAATAAAGACATACGAAATAATAATAAAAAATACTTTAAAAGAGAAGACTGCAGATAAATACAGCTCCAGGTATGTTTTTGATCAGGGAACAATGTCATGTATGTATAAAAAAGATGTACATTTTACATTATACAAGTCCTTTAATGCCGTACTGTGGAACATTCCAGGCAAAACAACATGACATGACCAGAATAGTGACGTGTGCACCTGTACAGTCAGACGGGAGCGTTCGTTTAGCTGCTTTATAAGTCCTGACACGCCCTCACACTGCCCCCTTGTGTTCGCAGAAGGGGATCCATTTCTCGGTGGTGGCTCCCAGGAAGCTGCCGGCTCTGAGGGCTCTGTTCGACCGAGCGGCTCCAGTGGGGGGCGCCGTGGAGCCGCTGCAGGACTACAGCCAGGAGGCCTTCCACATGGTGCTGGTCCGAGGCATCTCACTGCCAGGTCAGGGGCGCACCGGGCGCATTTACACCGACACGAGGGGGAGTGGTGGCACGACTGTTTGGTTAAAGGGCCTCTGGCAGGTTCTACTACTCATTGAACTAAAATGCAGTTAAGATAAATATATTTCAAATTCTGCTAGAATCTTTACAAATTATACCGCAGTTTAGATGTTTTTTTTAGATTTTTAATTTCACTTCCTGGTTGTAAAGTATGACATCACACTAGGAAATTACCATAGCAACCACACTGTACACTGGTCAAAACTCCTCTAATGTCAAAGATTTTGTTCATTTGACAAAGAAAAATACATGTGAACACCTTTATTTTGTTGTATCAATGTTTAAAGGGTCAAAAAAGTAGTTTATTTTGTGTAAATTATGCATAACCTTTGTCTTCCCAGTGTGATGTCATCAGTCTGTTTACTTCCTGTAATTTCCAACAGATTTTTCGACTTTTGCTCCACAATTAGTGACCTGATTGGTGTAAAACTATAATTTATATTTACAACAAGTATTAATAAACTGAATAAAGTCAAAATTAGAAAATCCTAAAAACCCTTCATATGCACTTTAAAGCAGGTCCGTTTTGACTCAAGGGCCACATTGGATTTTTGCACTCGCCCAGGGGCCGGCCATTTACAGTGTGGATGTTGTTAAATACAGTATATAACATACAGACTATTACACCTAGACTTAATGCCTAAAACACCCCAAAAAACTACAACATAAAAGCAAAAATCATTATTTATTTAGTAGAAACAGTGCCGTTGGTCACTCTCGCTGCTGCACTCCTCTGCACTTCGTTTTGAATTAAAGTACGTATGACAGGTTTTCTAGATAATACATTTTCTACATAATTTCTAATTTTGGCTTTATTTGGGGCGTTGATACCAGTTGTACAAATACATTTTAGTTTTACACCAATCGAGCAGCCGTTTGCAGAGAAAAGTTGAAAAATGTGTTGAAAATTACAGGAAGTAAACAGACTGATGACATCACACTGGGGAGACAAAGGTAATACATCATTTACACAAAAGAAACTACTTTTTTGACCATTTAAACATTGATTCAACAAAATAAAGGTACTTGTATTTTAATTTGTAAAATTTTAAAAATCTGTGACATTAAATTAGTTTTGGCCCCGTGTACAGTGTGGTTGCTATGGTAATTTCCTTGTGTGATGTCATCATTTACAACCAGGAAGTTAAACAAAAAACAAAAAAATTGCTAAACCGTATTAAAATTTGTGAAGTATTTTAACAAAATTTGAAATATATTTATCTTAACTGTGTTTTTGTCCAATGAGTCGTCCGACCTGTCAGAGGCCCTTTAACTTTGAAGTAACTTTAAGCCGTAAAGTGGGACAGACATGTTTTTATGATCTAAACGCGCTTCCTGCCCGTTATGCTGCACGTTTTGTGTCATGGTTTGAAGTCCTTGTGCAGCCCAGATAACGATTATTCAGTTACTAAATTAGGTGCAGATTAATCGATTAGTTGCAGCACGAGTTTTAGTCAGTCTCCAGGAACTGAATAGAATCTTGCTATTATTCTTAACTGACTTTTATCTCCATAACGCCCAGTTCTCGTCTCATTTGTAAAAACATGTCGCACTTGTTTAGTCATCATCGCGTCGTTTTGTATAAGAACTTCATCAGACGCTTTATGTTACCAGTAAAACCACAACAGGGCTTGGTCTCGAGTGCAAATGATCCCACAGCCACCGTTCTATCACAAACGCCCGAGTTAATCTTTCTAATGGTTATAGATGGACACAAGCAGTTTGGGGAAATGGATAGTCCTCATTGGCACAGGCTCTTCTGTATAAATCTTTGGCTCCAATGGCTCTTTAGACGTGAATCATCGCCGGTTCAATGCACTGAAGCCACTTTAACGGCTGTTTATTCTTGTCCATTTTCTGTTCTGTAAATAAAGACAGCAGAGCGACGGATTTTACACAATAGTTTGGAGCCTTTTTAGCCTTTTGTAGCCTGTGTATTTGTTATCCTCGAGTTAGTTTGGTGTTTCATTCATTCATTGTCTCAGGGTGAATAGAGACACAGACAGCCTTTCACTCTCACATTCATTCACTCGGGGCAATTTAGAGCGGCTAATTAACCTGGAGGAAGGAAGGAAGGAAAGAGAGGAGGAAGGGAGGAAAGAGAGGAAGGAGGAGGAAGGAAGGAAAGAGAGGAAAGAGGAGGAAGGAAGGAAAGAGGAGGAAGGAAGGAAAGAGGAGGAAGGAAGGAAAGAGAGGAAAGAGGAGGAAAGAGGAAAGAGGAGGAAAGAGAGGAAAGAAAGGAAGGAAGGAAGGAAGGAGAAGGAAAGAGAAGGAAGGAAAAGGAAGGAAGGAAAGAGAGGAAAGAGAAGGAAGGAAGGAAAGAGAGGAAAGAGAAGGAAGGAAGGAAAGAGGAGGAAGGAAGGAAGGAAGGAAGGAAAGAGAGGAAAGAGGAGGAAAGAGGAAAGAGGAGGAAAGAGAGGAATGAAAGGAAGGAAGGAAGGAAGGAGAAGGAAAGAGAAGGAAGGAAAAGGAAGGAAGGAAAGAGAGGAAAGAGAAGGAAGGAAGGAAAGAGAGGAAAGAGAAGGAAGGAAGGAAAGAGAGGAAAGAGAAGGAAGGAAGGAAAGAGAGGAAAGAGAGGAAAGAAGGAAAAGGAAGGAAGGAAGGAAAGAGAAGGAAGGAAGGAAGGAAAGAGAGGAAAAAGAAGGAAGGAAAAGGAAGGAAGGAAAGAGAGGAAAGAGAAGGAAGGAAGGAAGGAAAGAGAAGGAAGGAGAAGGAAGGAAGGAAGGAAAGAGAGGAAAGAGAAGGAAGGAAAAGGAAGGAAGGAAAGAGAAGGAAGGAAAAGGAAGGAAGGAAGGAAGGAAAAGGAAGGAAAGAGAAGAAAGAGAAGGAAGGAAGGAAGGAAGGAAAAGGAAGGAAGGAAAGAGGAAAGAGAAGGAAGGAAAGAGAGGAAAGAGAGGAAGGAAGGAAGGAAAGAAAAGAAGGAAGAAAAAGAAAAATGAAAGTGATTAAAGGACCCTCTTAAACCTTGCGACCGCGGAGGGCACGCTCCAGTGGGAGGGCTGCATATCTGCCCTGGCGTGACACGTGACTCTAAATTGTTGCCGTCACATTGGAGATATGGTTCTGTCCAATTATAACTTAACAGGGGGCGCTGGAGAGCCATTTTAAAATATAGAAGTCTCCTTTATTCACCTTATTCCGGAAGTTGCCGTACGCGCCGCCGTCTTGTTTCCGTTGTAGTTTACACGGAGCAGACGAGCTCAACAGAAAATAAGTTCTACATGGACTAAAAAGCTGTTTTCAGACTGACCAGGAAATCGTTGCGTTGTTGTTGTTGCTCGTGTTCATTAAACATTTTACACAAATCAATCTACTTTATGTAACATTTTAGCGGCGAGACTTTTCCCTCGTTCGTCATTAACTTTAGCGGAGTTCTCGTCAAACAGAAGTGCGTTTACAACAAAAGTGTGATCTGTGGCAAAGAACGGCAAAAGTGGGCGGGGCAGAATAAGGTGAATACATGAGTATGTCCAGGTCTTTAGCACAAACGCTTCAGTGAGTCTGTCTAAATCTGACAGTGTTTGCAAAAGTTACAAGGATTTTAATTCTGTCAAAATGGCTGCCTCATTTAGAGATTGTTATGACCTTGAGACGTACAAATTCTTGTAACAACTTTTGACCCCAGATATGTCCTGATGAAGTTGCTTCAGTTAGAAGGATGAAAAAAAAATATGTGGGCTAGATGTCGGAAATCTTCATATTTTGATTAAATATGCACTAGGTCGCTGACTTGTCCCCCTCGCACATTTGTGCTCGGGCCCTAAAAAAGAGAAACAATTTGAAAAGTATATTCTTAATAGCTTTCATCTTAATTTGGAACATTATAAAGTAGGGGTCACGGTGGCAGAGTGGTTAGAGCTCCTGCCTCCTGGAGATCGTGAGTTCGAATCCTGGACCAGACCAACATCACTCAGTCTCTCTGGGTGGAGTCTGCATGTTCTCCCCGTGTTACCGTGGGTTTCTCTCCAGGTCGGGCTCCTCCCACCGTCCAAACACATGTGAAGGTTAATTAGCCACAAATCTCTGAGTGACTGAATGTGAGAGTGAATGGTTGTCTGTCCGTGTCTCTGTGTTACCCCTGAGCCACTGTCCAGGGTGTACCCCGCCTACGGCCCAAAGTCACTGGGATACTCTCCAGTCACTCACGACCCCAAACGGAAACAAGCGGTCGAAAATAAATGAAAATATCATACAGTACTTTATTATTTTCCCATCATTCTGCTGCCCAGTGTAACGGTTAGAAGCCAGTAGTTTTGACGTGATAAAAAATGTCTTGTTTTGATGTGATTATGACATTAAAAAACTTGAAATGTGGTAATAACTAAAACCTGCGTAAACCCTGTACACAGTAAAACCAGGAAATGCTCAGGATCGACATGTGACACTAAAATGTACTTCACTACACAGCGTTTATCTGTTAGCATCATGTTGCCAGTTGTCATTATGGTAATCGCGCTACAAACATATTTCACAAAGTCCTTTAGCGTTACAGCTGGGCGATTAAATTATTTCTTTTATTATTTCTTGGGGCCAGATCATGATTTCGATTTTATTACAATTCATGTTCACTTTGTATTTTTCTGTTGCCTTTAACAGAGCTGCACGATTTAGGAAAACTATTTAATTGTGATTTTTTCTTTTTTTTGACCAGTGCAATTGTGATTAGATTTGCCATTTATGTTTGAATAGGATTCTGTTCAAATTCACATTTTAAAGTAAATTTAGTCGAGTTTTTGTCACGCTCTGTTGTGTTTGTCATATTTAAACGTGTCTGTCACTTTTAGTCACGTCTTTGTTGTTTTTAGTTGTGTTTTGGTCACTTTTAGCGTTTTGGTGCATCCCTTGGGTCGCATTTGTTGGTTTTAGGTGCATTTTTGTCGCTTTTGATCGCATTTTTATAGTTTTTTTTTTTGTTGCTTGTTTCAGAACACATTTGTACAAATCCAAACTACAGTGTAAGCAGTTTTTACTCAAATCAAAGCAAAACATTTTGTTGTTTGTGGAAGAACTTATTGCACTTCAAAAATTGCAGCCTTTGCGATTTACTGATTACATCCATTAAAAATGCGTTTTTATGTCGATTTGGTTTAATTGTGCAGCTCTGGCCTTTAAGAGGTAAATCAAGTCATCTGCTCAGAGGCTTCAGAGGCTAAACAACAGGAGAAAAAGTGTGTTTGAACAGACAGATGCATTAAAGGGACAAACAGTCAATCATGATACGACTATTTCACAAAAATAGCAGATTGTCACAGGGATGAGCTCAGCTTTCCATTGTTTATCACGGTCTCGTCCAGCTCTGTTTAGTGTAGATGTTGTTGTGTGTTTTCAGTGTCCTCGGTGGGCGGATCAGGAGGCCACAAGCCGGTGCTTCCTCCTCAGCCGCTGCCCGTCGTGCCGTCCATGGGAGCAGCGCCTCAGCCCTCCGTGCACAACCCTTACCAGGTACAGACACGCTTTAAACTGTCAAAGTGCATGCACCAGCCTGATCTGTCCAATAGTTTGAGTCAGCTTCACTTGTTCATATCATGGAAACACTTTGGGGATTTTTGACTTACCAAACGCTCATTTTATCAAATTAAAAACCTTAAAATTGCATGATCTTGTTGACTTTAAGATTTAAATTGTGACGTATAAGGCACATAACCATTTGCTCCTCGCTGTCTCCAAGAGAAGTTCAAACCGAGAGACACAAGGTACAACTTCAGAGGATCCAGTGTCTTTCAGAAAGGAAATGTAAGGACTAACATAAAAAATAGATGTATTTAAAAGACTTAAAAGACTAATTAAAAGGCTAATCAGTCGATAAAGCAGGTCTTTAGTCGACCGAGAATTTCTTTAGTCGACTACAGCCCTAGATTATTCACCTTATTCCGCCCAGTTTTGCCTCTTTTTATGTTTATGATCCGCGCTCTTGTGGTAAAGGGACGCTAACAGTGTTCGCGTAAATGACGATCGAGAGAAAAGTATCTCGCTAAAACATTATATAAAGTAGATTTATTTGTCTAAAATGTTTAATGAACTCGAGCAAAAACAAGTCAGCAAGGCACCCATTTCCTGGGGCCTGAAAATATCTTTTTAGTCCGTGTAGAACTTATTTTCTGTTGAGCTTGTCTGCCTCGTGTAAACTACAACGGAAACAAGACGGCGGCGCCCACAACAACTTCCGGAATAAGGTGAATACAGATTTCAAAACACACTGCGTGCTGAGAAAACGGGATTTCAGTCTTACTTTTTACTCTCGTGGAATTTTAAATAATGCTGTGTAAGCCCTGATCCCTTCTGTGTTCTGAAGTGTGAATTGTCTGTGTATTTACTTTCAGAACGCTCACATGGCGGCACAGATGGTGGTGGAAGTCGCGACCAACCAGAAATCCCGACGTAAGTGTAATTTTAGCGCTATTTAGAAATACAGCGAACTCAGACTTTTGTCACCTTGAAAAAGAGTGTCGATCTCAATGGGTTCTTACCTGGTTAAATAAACGTTAATAAATATATAAATAAATAAAGGTAAATGTTTTTTAAGCTAAAAAAAAAAAGTCACTGTAGCGGAATATGTGTCCTTTTAAGGTCGTCCGGTGCAGGAAAAATTGAAAAAAATCGGAAATTAAAAGATATCAATTTGAAACTTCTCCTGTTTTTTACTCAGAAAAGTGTAAGAAAAAATGTAAGAAAAAAGTTTTGTCATTAGTTAATGTTTTCATGTGAAAATGAACAATAGTTATATAGTAGTAGTTTAGTTCATTTTGTACACAAACTATGGGGAGATTTTGGATTTCTTATTTAGATTTTGAGTAAACTAGATTTGACTGAAAGCTGACCTAAAAATTGTAATTTCAACTCTTTAAAAAAAAAATAATAATAAATCAGGCTTAAAATCAGAAAGCAACAAATCCTTGTATATGTTCTGTCAAAATTTAGTTTTGAACAAAATTATAAAGTTTGGTGTGTAGGAGCTACTTTAAAGCACACAATGTTCCATCATCAAAAACACACCTGAAGTAGCATTTTTGAGGAATATTTATCATAAAATCTTCTCCCCCCAAGCATCAAACACACTTCCTGCTGAACTCCTTCTGTCCGGGACATTTTCAGATCATCTACGTCACTGATGAGAATATTCCACTGTTTTTAGTCCTTAAAAAATCATCGCTAAACTCGTTCTGAGCATTTCTGCTTCTAAACACGATAACCGCTGCAACAAATCCGCATCAAAACATCTTTTTAGCGCTAACTTCACTAAATCTGCTGGCTGGATGCACTCAGTAAGTGTAATTTCATCGTGACTGTTAACACAAGTCATAGAATGAATAAGAAACTTTTTTGTTTTAAAACATGAGATGACACATTTAAGGCACCCAAGATTATGTTTAAAGGCGAATAACAATACGAAAAATTCAGAATATTTTCCATTTAAGACCGATTTTTATGTCTCTGTGGGAGAAAAATGCATTTTTGAAGTTGTCCCAGAGAAATCTATGGATTGAGTGGATTAAATGAAATAATGAAACCTCTTTAGAAGCAGATTGGACATGTTTGTTGTTGAAAGGCTAATATGTTGAGAGAGCAAACTAACCCAAAAAAAATTAAATAAAAAATGAGTGTATCCTGTAGTGTCTCGTCTCAAACGCCGACGTTGCTGACTGTGATCTTTGCCGTCTCAGTCCAGAGCATGAACCAGAGCTCGTTCGGGAATCAGCTCATGCCGAGTGTGAAGCTGAACCAGCCCAGTATCTCCACGGTAACCACGGGCCCCTCCTCCCTGATGTCCCAGGCCCAGGTGCCCCCGAACCAGCAGCCGCAGATCCCGCCCCCCGGACAGTCCGTGGCCAATCAGCAGCAAGCTCAGCCGCCGCAGCAACAGCAGACGCAGAACCAGGCCGCCACCGCCACGGGACAGCCCAACATGGTAACGAACGGGGGGACAGCCCAGCATGGGAACGCACGGGGGGACAGCCCAACATGGTAACGCACGGGGGGACAGCCCAGCATGGGAACGAACGGGGGGACAGCCCAGCATGGGAACGCACGGGGGGACAGCCCAGCATGGGAACGCACAGGGGGACAGCCCAGCATGGGAACGCACGGGGGGACAGCCCAGCATGGGAACGCACGGGGGGACAGCCCAGCATGGGAACGAACGGGGGGGACAGCCCAACATGGTAACGCACGGGGGGACAGCCCAGCATGGGAACGCACGGGGGGACAGCCCAGCATGGGAACGCACGGGGGGACAGCCCAGCATGGGAACGCACGGGGGGACAGCCCAGCATGGGAACGCACGGGGGGACAGCCCAGCATGGGAACGAACGGGGGGGACAGCCCAACATGGTAACGCACGGGGGGACAGCCCAGCATGGGAACCCAAGGGGGGACAGCCCAGCATGGGAACGCACGGGGACAGCCCAGCATGGGAACGCACGGGGACAGCCCAGCATGGGAACGCACGGGGACAGCCCAGCATGGGAACGCAACGGGGACAGCCCAGCATGGGAACGCACGGGGGGACAGCCCAGCATGGGAACGAACGGGGGGACAGCCCAACATGGGAACGCACGGGGGGACAGCCCAGCATGGGAACGCACGGGGGGACAGCCCAGCATGGGAACGCACGGGGGGACAGCCCAACATGGGAACGCACGGGGGGACAGCCCAACATGGTAACGCACGGGGGGACAGCCCAACATGGGAACGCACGGGGGGACAGCCCAGCATGGGAACGCACGGGGGGACAGCCCAACATGGTAACGCACGGGGGGACAGCCCGGCATGGGAACGCACGGGGGGACAGCCCAGCATGGGAACCAACGGGGGGACAGCCCAGCATGGGAACGCACGGGGGGACAGACCAACGGGGGGACAGCCCAGCATGGGAACGCACGGGGGGACAGACCAACGGGGGGACAGCCCAGCATGGGAACGCACGGGGGGACAGACCAACGGGGGGACAGCCCAGCATGGGAACGCACGGGGGGACAGACCAACGGGGGGACAGCCCAGCATGGTAACCGACGAGGGGTTTGGGGTGCTCTCACATCAGCGGGTTGTGTTTGCGACGTTTTGAAGTGTTGTGTCATATGTTTTTATGGGAATAAATGCAAAAATGCACACAACAAAACACAATATCCAAAGATACCTGAAGAGTAATGGTGGGTGATATTGACAAAAATTAAGATATCGTTGTTTTTTTCGAGTTTCCAGACAACAATATTGAACTGAAACATGACTTTAAACGTATTTGTTGAGTTTTAATTGTCAGACAAATAGAAAATGTCTGCAAAGGGAATCGCAAAAGTGCAGAAATATCACGTTATACAATTATTTGGAAGCGTACAACCTACATTTTTTTCAGTTTTTGTTTTAATCAGCTCCTTTTGTAGCCTTTTTTCTATAAACGATAAACTCAATATTCATTAAATTTTGCACATCTTCAAAACAATATTCACAATAGTCTCTAGATTTCATTATATGACCCACCTCGACTTAAGAATGTTGTGAAGGTGCATTTAATCTATTCAGTTTCCTGTCAGATACAACATTTTTGGACTCTTTACCATTCAAAAAATATATTTTGTGCTAAATTGTTAATCACTATGGCAACGGTCCTAATCTCTCACCATTGTGAAAGTCACAAATTGTACAGTGCCAAAGCCATACAGGAAATAAACTTATTTTAATATAAATATTGCAATAGATAAGTTTAAATTACTTAGATTTGAGACGTTACTTTTTTTTTCTCTTTCAAATTCACTCAAAGAGATAAAATGTGATTAATTCCTCTTCATATTACATACATTTTGAATAGTTTATCTTGATTTGAGTAGATGTGACTTCCCAAATTTATCCAAGCTATAATCAAAATATTCTTAATTACTTGCGTTTTTGCACATTCAAAAAGCTACAAATGTGGTTGGAATTCGACTCAATAACTTCTGACTTCTAAAAGAAATGAGCTGAATATCAAATTAATGAATTAAGTGCAGACATAAAACATTTATTATAAGTGTAAATTGTAACTTTTCTGGTGGTGATATTACTGCTTTCCCCGGATTGTTCCACGGCAGACTGGCATTAAACTTAATTTATTTGAAAGTTTTATTGCTCAAAAAATCCTTTAAGGCAAGACGCTGCAGGTGAATAGGAAAAAATCTTAAATTTGAAGATACAAACGTGAAACTTCTCCTGTAGTTTACTCATATAAATATAAGAAAAATGTATTACACGTTTTTCATCATAGTTTTCATTTAGGTGTAAAAATGGCCAAAATTGCACATATATGAGACATTTCAATCTGAAAAATGGTCAGAACCAGGTTTAAATTTGTTGGTTAAAAATGCACAGAGGGGATTTTGGATTTAGCTTTTGAGTAAACTGAAAATCTAACTGTAAATTGGTCAAAAAATTAAAATTGTGCCTAATTTCTTACACTTTTACCTTTTAATAAATCAGACTGAGAATTAAATATCAACAAATCCTTCTGTATGTTTCAGCTACTTTAAGGCTGATCTTTATGTCTCTGTGCGAGAAAAATACATTTTAAGAAAACGACCTTTGAAGTTACAATGTCCCAGAGAAATCTATGGATGAAGTGGATTAAATTAAATAATTAAACCTCTTCAGGAGCAGATTGGACACGTTTGTTGTTTCCAAATGAAAGAGCAAACTGACCCAAAAAAAGTGTAGTGTCTCAGTGGGAGATCTGATTCATTATCGTCTTGTTTTGTCGACAGCCTGGAGTTTCTGGAGCTCAGGGAAATGCAAACCCCATCGGACAGCCCCAAGGCCCCAACAAGGTGGTGGCCTGGACTGGAGTGCTGGAGTGGCAGGAGGTAACGCTTTCTCAAACCATCCTTTTGGTTCGACTTGAATTAAAGGACACATATTCTGCTACAGTGACTTTTTTGAACTTTAAATCATGTTCTAACAATGTGCCGTCATCAAAAACACACCTGAAGTAGCGTTCAGTTGCATTCACGCTGTTTTGAGGAATGTTTACTAGAAAATCCTCCCCCTTCTGAGCGTCAAACACACTTACTGCTGAACTCCTTCTATCCGGGATGTATTTTCAGATCTACATCATTTATCTGAGAATATTCAGCTGTTTTAAGTCCTTAAATCATCGCTAAACTCATTCTCAGCGTTTCTGCCTCTGAACACGATAACTGCACAATGACGTTTTTTCAGCGCTAACTTCACTAGATTGCATATAGCGCTGGCGTCATCTGCTGGCTGGATGCAGAATGAATAAGAAACTTTTTTGTTTTAAAACATGAGATGGCAAAGTACTCTAGAGCATGTTTAAAGGCTAACAGCAATATGAAAAATGCAGGATACTTTTCCTTTAAAATTGCGATCACCTGTGCAGCCCTACGGCACGAACCGGAGCCTGATAATGATGTTATGTCAGTCCCACATTATCAACAGTGTCCAAATGATCTGAATTTTGAAATATTACCCACTTCTACACGGACAAAAGATGCAAAGATTTTCCCATTAAAGGACAGGATATTTAGTTCTTTACAGAAAACCGTCTATTATCGAGCGACGAGGACGACTCTAACTCAGACTGTGGTTTTGATTGTGATACACTGTGCAGCTCTAGTGTGGCGTCCATGAACAATGAACAAAGCATGCACCCGTCTCAAGCTCGTACACATTGATTTTTCAACAGCCCTTGACAGTCAGAGGAACCAGTGTTGTGAGAAATGAATTCAAAGTAAACTTGTGGGTTGAGTATGACATAAGTTCAAACATAATTCAAGGGCAGAATGAAAAAAGAAAGTTTGTCTGAGTCAAAAGTACTATATTCCGCTGTTTTAAGTCCTTAAATCATCGCTAAACTCGTTCTGAGATTTGCTGCAGCAAATCTGCATAACGTCTTTTCAGCGCTAACTTCACTAGATTGTATATAGCTCTGGAGCCATCTGCTGGCTGGATGCACTCAGTAAGTGTCATTTCATACAGGCTGATAACACAGGTCCTAGAATGAATAAGAAACGGGTTTTTTTTTGTTTCAAAATATGAGATGGCAAATTCACGGCACTCAAGAGCATGTTTAAAGGCTAATAACAATATGAAAAATGCAGAATATTTTTCCTGTAAACTAGGAAAAGTGCTGTTCTTTGTCTAAGATCTTTCAAAACATTTACAGACTGTCTTACAACAAAAAATTCAAGTCAAGCCGAGATGAAACATTCCTCAGTATTGAATAGTACGTCTGACAATGTCATGACTAATGTGTATCATTTGGACCAGGAAGCATCTGTCACACTAGAAAAAAAACATGATCTTAATTTATTTATTTCTGAGTTAATCTTCAGATTGGAGAATGGTAGCAAAATAGTCATAATCTTGACTTGAATACTGAAATTTGAATCAACCTTTTGTTGTACTCGAGGGTCAGACAGACTTGGACTCATTTTCCAAGTCACTAACTGGACTTGGAGCGTAATTAGCCGATTAGCGCAGAGCTATTCAAGTTTATTTTATTGAAGGCCAGATATTTCAGATGGTTTTGACCTGGTGTCCAACACTTTTGAAATACGAATAAAATGTAACATGAAAGGCTTTAACAACATCTGCAGGACAGAACAGGACTGAACCAGGTCTAAACCAGGACTAAATCTAAAGCAGGATTAAACTAGGTCTGAACCAGGGCTAAACCAGCACTACTTTAAACCAGGTCAAAACCAGGGCTAAACCAGGGCTAAACCAGGGCTAAACCGGGGCTAAACCAGTGCTAAACCAGGGCTAAACCAGGGCTAAACCAGGGCTAAACCAGGGCTAAACCAGGGCTAAACCAGGTCAAAACCAGGTCAAAACCAGGTCAAAACCAGGTCAAAACCAGGTCAAAACCAGGTCAAAACCAGGTCAAAACCAGGGCTAAACCAGGGCTAAACCAGGACAAAACCATGGATTCAGATCTCTTGTACATTTGTTTTTGCTGTGGCCTCATTAAAGCAGAACTTAAGTGACGTTTCCATGACAAATCCTTCTTCTAAGCACAGCATTATTGTGCAAAACCTGTTACATCTCGATCATGGAGATGTCACTGTTTGTGTAGATTTATTCCTCTGGTAAGCATTGATTATTGTTTCTGTGAATAATCTTGATCGCCGTAGCTTCTTCTCATCGGTTTTGCTCAAGGTCACATTGATTGCGTTTACATTTGCGTCTGAGATGATTTATAAGCCACACTCGTGATCCTGGACATGGTGCTGTTTGGACCGACGCTGGATCAATCGCAACATCGACTGAGATCCTAGAAGCTTCTGTTTGGGAAAATTATTCAAGACGGACAGAAAACAATAACACTTAGTGGTTGTGATGTTTCTGAAGTTAAATATTTACAATCTTTGCCATTATAGCTACCAGTGGGGGAATTATTTATTATTTTATTCATTATTTTGTGTTTTTAATCAATTGTTGGATGAGAAACACATGGAAATAACTGCCAGGGACTAATCCAGACAATTATTTCTCTGTCATGGTGCAATATTAGAGCGAGAGAAGTGACTAAATGGTTCCTGTACCAGGGATGAGTCTGGTCTGCATTTGAGTCAATTCGATTTCTAGGGTGGAGCAAACCTGAGCAAACAGGAAGCGGAGTAAACCAATCAGTGTATCCTACATAGTGGTCACGCGTTTTTAGTGCTGCCCGAATGTCCAACAGGTGAAGGGCACTCAAAATTTCCCACAATGCATCTTGAAAAGTAGTGTCCAGATGGTCACTTGACCGGTCAAAATTAACCACAATGCATTGCGAGGGTCGGAACTACAGCGAACCGAATGAAAACAGAAAGAGGAGCTGTTTAAATGAGCTGTTGAGCCAAGATTATGACCAAAACATTTTAAACAAACCGTTAGCAGCAGCCAAATTTGGCGTTAGCTGCTTACCTTAGCTTGAGTTGTGAATAGATCACAAATCTCCGGCAAAAAGTTGAATAATCCAGTGTGTTGTTGTTTCACGTGTGATCCATGATGAATAAAACTTGTATGATGTTAATTAGTCTATAAATATGTGCGTGTCCGGCGGATTTGATCCATATTCAATACATAAATCAATTTTTGTCAGAGTTTTGACAACTTTTTTTTTCTCCCAGACGCCAGAGTCACGTGACTTGCGGCGAGGAGGAAGTATGAGCTGAGTGTCTGAATCACTCCAGGATTCGGACACAGCCTTTGAGAATATGTGGTGTTGTAGCCGACTCTGCTACTTCCGCCGCTCTAGAGTGACACCGTTTGTGTCACTGGAATAAACCAATCTGATTGCTCGGTACGTTTTGGAGTTGACTCTAGGCCCAAAGAGGGCAGGGCGACCAGACTGATATATCGTGTATAAATAATACATAGATGTATCATTCTGACTTGCCAGGCAAACTAAGTGGCAGTTCAACAGTTCAAAACTAACCATGTTCGTCACTCATGGTTCAACATGAAGTAGAGGACACGTGTTTAAACTAGTGCTGGACGATCTGGTGAAAAAAAATCGAATGGTGAGCTGGTCCCTGTGACAATCTATTTTTGTGAAATTGCTGTGTGTTTGTCTCTTTAATCTTTCTCTTTAGTCTTTTTCTCCTGTTGTTTAGCCTCTGAAGCCTCTGAGCAGATGACTTTATTTACCTCTTATAGACCAGAGCTGCACAATTAAACCAAATCCACACAAAATTGCAATTTGAATGGGTGCAATTAGCAAATCATAAAGGCTGCGATTTTTGAAGTGCAATAATTTCTTCCACAAACAGCACAATGTCTGCTGATAACACTGTAGTCTGGATTTGTACAAACATGTTCTGAAACAAGAGACAAAAGCGCCACCAAAAGTGATAAATATGCATTCAAAAGCAGCAAAAATGCACCTACAAACAACAAACGCAACACAATGCAACAAAATGTGTTTTTTGACGCAACTAAAAATGACAACAAAAAATATATAAACGACACAAATGCGACTGAAAGTGACAAAAATGCGTTTAAATATGGCAAACACAACTGAAGGTGATAAAAACACAACTAAGAATTATGTTTAAAATGTGAATTTGAACTGAATCCTATTATTAAAACATGAATCGCAAATCTAATCACAATCACACGGGTCTAAAAAATCACAATTAGATGTTTTTCTTTAATCGTGCAGCTCTATTAAAGACAATAGAAAAATACAAAGTGAACATGAATCGTGATTAAGTCGAAATCATGATCTGACCCCAAGAAAATCGTGATAATTTTTGCCACATCGTCCAGCCCTTTGTCACTTTTAGTCGTGTTTCTCTTGCTTTTTGTCATTTGTTGCCGTCTTTTTAGCGCTACAGGGTTTGCACTTTTTCTTGCAGAATAAAACAGAACATTTTGTTGCTTGTGGAGGAATTTATTGCACCTCAAAAATTACAATTTTCTATTTGCGTCCATTCAAATTAAGATTTTGATTAAATGCGCAACTCTAGCTTTCACAATATACACTGCAAAACTGAATTTCTAGACGAGTTAAAATGTCTTGTTTTTAGGATATTAATTAATTAATAATTTCAGACGTTGTGACTCGTTAAGATGAGTGGAGATGATTTATTTGATGGAACTAGATTATTTTACTTGTTTCAAACTCATTCTGACGTGATTCAATACATTATTTCTTATTTCAATCCAAATTATCTAAAATGTAAATCTATCCAATCTTAAAATGGCTTGAATGTATCGTTTTTATCTGGATTTGAGAAGTTTTGATGAGATTTAATTGCTGATGTGATGCAGAATATTTCACTGGTTTCAAGGTATTTCTGATTTTTGCTTAAAATAAGAAAATACATTTGTCAGTAGAGTAAGTACAATTATCTTAACCCACTGACAGATAATTTGGATTGAAGTAAAAAATAATGTGTTGAAACAAGTCGGAAACGGTTTGAAACAAGTAAAATAATGTACTTCCATCAAATAAATAATCTTAACGAGTCAAAACGTGTGAAATTCAGCTTAATATTTTAAAAAATCAAGACATTTTAACTCTTCTAGAAATTCCTTTTTGCAGCGTAACCTACGGAGGGGGCGGAGACTAAATTTACAAGAAAAGTCTGTCATCCCGACTCTCAGCTTCGAGCTTTAGTGAACTTGGCCGCGGTCCGTCGCTCCCATGTTCCATTAACGATAGTGCTCAGAATAAAATACAATTACAAATGGCTTCGGCGGTCACAAATTATCAGGTCACCCCCGATACATTTACTTATTAGTCTTTTGGTGCGCGGAGTGATTTGTCCTTATGTTAGCGTCGTAAGTTTTGCACTCGCAGCAGTAAAAACTCATTTGAGAAATTAGTTGTTGATAAAACTCTCGGTCTGCGGCCAACTGCGCTCGGCACGCCCTGATTGCTTTGTTAACAGCTTCGTGATACATTGCGTTTTGGCAGAATTGCAACCTTTCCCAACTCCAGGACTAATTTAAAGAATATTAGTTTGATCTGCAATTGTTTTGTGCTCAGACTTTATTACGCCACCGGGGAAATTACAACTGGACGCAGCAGTAAAGTGTAAAAAACAGTAGTTGTGACAATAGCTACAGCAGGAGTTTAAAAATGTGTAAAATAAGTTGTTGGAGAATTTTATAATCCAGTATTTATCCAGGCATTTCCCTAAAAATTGTCTTAAAGGTTATATTTTCTTCATGTTTAATAACAATGGATTGTAATTTCTAGGGCTGAAGTCGTAATTCTTGGTCGACTAAAGCCCTGCCCTGACGACCGATTAATCGACTAAAAAGGGACGTGGCAAAAATGTATCAAAACTATTAAAAATCTCCATGTATTTGTCCCAAACTGCACTCAGAAGACCACAACGGCACAAGAGTTCATGCTAAAACAACTATTTGTACAGAAAAGTAAAAGGAAACAGAGTATTTCTATGTTAGACTCCAACATTTTCAGTGAACTCACTCCACATCGTCTCGTTTTTTTCTACATGTATGATTTGAATCTTAATACAATTATTAGTCGACTAAGACTCCATCGACCGATTAATCCAGTGTTTCCCAAACAGGGGTACAGGGACCACCTACTACATCTACTACTACATCTACTACATCTACGACTACAACTACACCTACTTCAACTACAACTATTACAACTACATCTACTACTACTGCTGCTGCTGCTGTTACATCTACTACTACAACCACTACATCTACTACAACTACATCTACTACATCTACTACTACTACTACAACTACAACTACATCTACTACTACTACTACAACTACATCATCTACTACTACATCTACTACATCTACTACTACTACTACAACTACATCTACTACTACTACTACAACTACAACTACATCTACTACTACTACATCTACTACATCTACTACAACCACTACATCTACTACTACTACTACATCTACTACTACTACATCTACTACATCTACTACAACCACTACATCTACTACTACTACATCTACTACTACTACTACAACTACTACAACCACTACATCTACTACTACTACATCTACTACTACTACTACAACTACTACAACCACTACATCTACTACTACTACTACATCTACTACTACTACTACTACAACTACTAAAACCACTACATCTACTACAACTACATCTACTACTACTACTACAACTACATCTACTACTACTACTACTACTACTACTACTACTACTACTACTACTACATCTACTACTACTACATCTACTACATCTACTACTACTACAACTACTACAACCACTACATCTACTACAACTACATCTACTACTTCTACTACTACTACAACTACATCTACTACATCTACTACTACTACATCTACTACATCTACAACTACATCTACTACTACTACATCTACTACATCTACAACTACATCTACTACTACTACAACAACTACATCTACTACAACTACATCTACTACATCTACTACTACTACAGCCAATACTACTACAGCTACATCTACTACAACAACTACATCTTCTACATCTACTACAACTACAAGAACTACATCTACTACTACTACAACTACAAGAACTACATCTACTACTACTACAACTACAAGAACTACATCTACTACTCCTAGTGCAGTTATGTTTGTGACTTGTACACTCTTGAGTCTGTGGAGAGTGTTGTGAGTAAAGTGTGATCTGCGTCGACAGAAGGTGATGAATTGGACATTGACTGCCCATCGATCGCACAAGATGAAGCGGCCGATGGGATCCCAGCGATAATGTCTTTACAAAGAGCTGTTAATTTTCTCTGACATTTTGCGGCGGAAAAAAATCAAATCTCTAAAAGCGCATCGGAGCGGCCATGTTTTAATTGCTTGTCCTGATTGAGGTCACCGCAGCAAATTGGTCGAGTTCACGTGACGTAATAACATTCTTTAGTGCCTATAGTTTAAAGAAGACGTGTGCTTTTTGCTAGGATTATTTAGAATTAAACTGTAACACATTCATTATTTTAGTTTTTGTTAAAGGGCCAGTACCGGATTTTTACAGTTGTGAAACGGTAAAGACAGAACTAGTACATTTTTTGCATGTAATAAAGTAAAATCTGTATTGCTCCAGCACAGATATATTGTAAAAGCATCTATTCCTGTGAAAATGAGACCTCGACTTTTACTTTGCATTTACAGCACATTTTATCCGACGAGAAAAGCAGGAAGTGCGCCGTTAGCGTGCTAATGTTTGTTAGCTTTAGCTCAGAGATTAAAAAGGTTTATAAACTCATTGCAGTGAATATTTAGGATGCTGGGACTGGATTAGAAAAGTGAGCGATACATGTGACTGATGTAAAGACTTTGCAACAAACTAGTTCTGTTTTTTTACATTTCAAAACAGTAAAAATCAGGTACAGCACCTTTAACTGTAAAATAATTCGAGGCAGGTGGTTTGACTTGCTGTTTGAAAATGCAGAACTTGAGAGTTTCCGTCCCGTCATTGTTGTATTTCACCAGATTTTCTTTGGATACAGTTAGTAATGTCTTAGTTGGGGCTTGGGAAAATTTAGTAGCATGTTTGTGGCTTTTAGTAGCGGTATTGTCAATTTTAGTTGCATTTTTGTTGCTTTTAGTATTGTTTTTGTTGCTTTTGGTTGTGTTTTTGTTGCTTTTAGTTGTGTTTTTCTTGCTTTTAGTTGTGTTTATCTTGCTTTTAGGAGCATTTTTGTTGCTTTTGTAGCACTTTTGTGATATATGATTTGATTTTCATTATCAGGATCATCCCAAAAATGCCTAAATTGCCCACTCTTTGTTTCAATTTCTATTCTCTTTTTTCCAATCAACCACATTGTACTTCAAATCTTAAAAAAAAAAAAATCTTTTTCATGTTCAAATTTCTGTTGATATATATATATATATATATATATATATATATATATATATATATATATATATATATGTATATTATATAATAAAATATATTTATATATATATATATATATATATATATATATATATATATATATATATATATATATATATATATATCTTCTATAATATAATATACATAAATATAATATTGTTTCACTGGCAGAAAAGTCCAAATATTCATCTTTATCAATATACCCCTAGCATTACACCAGAAAAGTTCATCTGAATCAGAAAGGGTTTTATTGTCATTGTCAGTGAGATGTAACATATAACAATCTATAATAATTATAGTAAAGTAAAAAGTATAGACTATACCAAAATAAGGCATGCAAAATAAAATATGTGTAGAACAACGAGATCAGAACAATAGTGCAAACTTGCAGTGCAAACAGTGTATTATTTACTTTATTAAAGTGACAGGTTATGCAGGTGTTACAGAAGCACTGGTCCTGGAGACGCTCATGTGCTGAAAACGTACTGGTCCTGCAGAGACGGAAGGCTGCAGCCGATCGCCTTCTAAAATGGATTGTTCTGTGTACGTTAAAATAGAGCAGGCAGCGCAAGTATCACCGTAGCATTTAGCTTGCAGCTACTGTTAGCATTGTTGTGTAACCATTTTAATCATCTTCATTTATCTGTATTTAGCACAATATAAGTCTAAAGTCTGCAGTTGTTCTTGTTGTTGTTGAACAGTGCGTGATCAAGCAGCTTTTCTCCATTATAATGAATGGATTGCTTGCCGTTAGTGGATGCAGACGGTTTTGAATAATTGCGAGAGCTGTGGGCAATGATAAAGTGTAGATGGCACATGATTGTGGACTCAAACGCTCACAAAAATAACAAGATTCAACATTTGTGAGTTCTGTTTGGATATTTCTTTCAAAAACAGCGAGTTACACAAACCCCTGCCCTCCAGCTGAAATGATCACGTTCATTTCTGGAAGGAAGTGAACACAACCTATATATTTTTTCATGGCAATCTTGTTCTAGTGTTCCCCGGGGACGTGTAGTGGACGGGAAGTTGCCGCGCTGTCCTTGTAACTGATGGAAGATTGTCTCGTGGCTGAAGTATTGCTTTTACAGAGCTTTAATCAGGGGCTGGTTGATTTCACGTTGATGATTCATTAACGAGGGACAAATGGAGCAGGGCTGGAAAAAAGAAGGACCAAAATTGGTTAAAATGGAAAATAGAGATCCAAGATACAGACAAGGCACTTCAGGCAGATATCAGCAGATTTCCTGTTTATGATTTGATTTTCATCATCCGGATCATCGTGAAAACTGTCTAAATTGCCAACTCTTTGTTTCGAAATCTATCCTTATTTCAAGTTACAACATTATACTTGAAATGTTTAAAATATATATATTTATATCTTATTCCTTTTGAAACAAGTTAAGACATTGACTGTTTCTGTTGATTTACAAACAAAATGAACATAAACTGTTCAAAATGTGTCAAAATGAATTAAAGGTAAAACTCATTAATTGTTTGTCAATAAATCACTGAAAGTGTACACTGAATTGATTAAATATACATTTTAACAATTAATGATTCCATGATTTACTTAAATGTGCAATGAAAGTGTCATTAAATAATTTAAAGAAATCTTTAAAAGTTGTTTTTAATTCAGGATTTCATGAAGATTAAGATTAATCTTTAAATATTTCTTTAAATTATTTAATGACACTTTTTATTAACTTATTGCACATTTAAGTAAATCATTGAACATTTAATCATTAAAATGTATATTTAATTAATTGACACACGATCCACAGCTCACAATAATAGATACATTGCTCATGATATTCTTTGATATATCACTATTTTTTAAACAACACATTTTAACGTTTTTTCTTTGTTAAACCAAGACCTGCACAAGAAATAAAATAATGCTTACAATAAAATACCCCCATTTTAACAGCCCAAACAGTGAATATGTCAAACGTTTGGCATAAATAAGTTTCCTTTTTCTAAACGACCAACAGAAGTTTTGCACGTCATAAAATAATTATGTAAATTACCAAAAAAAAAAAACACCAAAAATTCCTGATATATCTATACAGCAAACCACAATATCAATACTGTGTCACCAAATTTAATATCACCATATATCAGTATTTCGATATTTCGTATATGTATTGAATGTATTTGTTGTACCATACATTGTCTATACCACTGTGTCTAACTTTAGAAATGGAGATTATTTTTCTTTCTTTTTGGTGAAGAAGTTGCTCAGGACACTTTTATTTGTATTTGATTCAATTCATGAATCTAACATTTGTTCAAGGCAAACTAGTCTTCTGTGGCTCACTGGTTGAAAATCAAGGCGCTAAAGTACATAACAATCATAAACTTTAACCTCTATTATGTACTTTTTGTTCCCTTAGAAACCCAAAGCCTCCACCATGGACCAGAACACGAAACTGACCCGGTCTCTGCCGTGTCAAGTCCACGTCAACCAGGGAGAAAACCTGTGAGTGTCCTGTCCTGTTTTAAAAGTTTGACTAAATCTTGAATAGTTCATCTAAATATTGAATGGAAAATTAAATTCAGAATGGAGGCAAAAGTGAAGCGTAACATAATGTGATTTCACTGGAGAAACTGGGATTAAAACTCAGAATATCACAAAATATTAAACATTTAGATGATTTTGTAAAAGTAAAAGCCTTAGACACATGTGAGTGACATCAGAGCTGCTTTAAACACATTTATTATTGTATTTTACTTTGTTTAAGGTAATTATGATAAACTCTTTGCATTTTTGATGAAGGAACAATCCAGATTTATGGGTTTTACTGAAAAAATACTCACAGAAATATTGAGCCCACAATAATTTTTCATCTTATCTAGAGATATATTAGATACTGTTCCATAAATTAGATTCTTTTGAAGTTAAAATACAATTTTAAGTCTAGAAAATTGTATTTTGTCCATCATTTGTTATAGAAAAGCAAACTAACTGACTTTTCTACCCTGGAAATTCAAATGTGTTGCTTTTTCCCCAACACAGACACTTAAAACCAAGAGAATTTAGATCTAATGTGAGAGAATCATTGAAACATTTACAGTCAGCTTCATTTTGCCTCCAGTCGTGTTTGGATTTTTTTTTAAGGGTGTCTTATAAGCCCATGAAGGGTGGCCATATGTAGATGCAAGACACAATAATAACAATAGATTAATTCAAAATAAATTAATTAAATTTTGAATATCTTTGTAAGCAAGAATGAATGAACATAAGTGTTTTCAGTAAAAGCAGCATCTGATTGGCGGACACATTTGGTTTACACATTTGAACTACAAATTCGACACACTTTCCCTTTAATAGATCTCAATGGCTGTACTTTAATACCATTTTTGTTTTTCTTGTTCTTTTCTCCAGGAACACAGAGCAGTGGCCGCAGAAGCTGATAATGCAGTTGATCCCACAGGCTCTGCTGGTAACAATCCATCATTACTACACGATTATATAATATTTAAAAGCCAAAGCTGTCTCCTAACGCTCAGTCTGTCTCTGTTTAGACCACTCTGGGTCCACTGTTCAGAAACTCCAGGATGGTGCAGTTTCTTTTCACCAACAAAGACATGGAGTCCCTCAAAGGCCTGTATCGCATCATGGCCAACGGATTTGTAAGTTATGTTCATTCTGCTGCATCAAACGTTTATTTCCTCATATTTATCTTAAAGTCTATATGACAGGTTTGACTTCACATTTCACTAAAACGTAGTGAACGTGATTATATTTAAGATTTTTCTAAACATTTTGTCTGTTTGTCCCCAGTTTGACAGTTTTTGTAAAGTTTATAATGTTACTTCCTGGTTGAACATGAGCAGCAAATATGACATGGTTAAAGGTAATTCCACAACTGTTACCATAGCAACCAAGGGCCAAAATCCATATAAATTACAAAAGTTATGATTTGGCAAATAATAATACCTGATAACACCTTCAATTTTGTTTTGATTTCATGGTTTATGGCTCAAGTGCTGGTTTTTATGATTTTCTAGATTTGACTTTATTTGGTGGTATAAACCCTGCTGTAAATATAAATTATAGTTATATTCAGTTCAAAACATGATGTCGTCACACTGGGGAGACACACGGGGCGATTCACAACCAAGAAACACATTTTTATGATCCTTGGTTCAACAAAATACAGGCGCTCCCATATATTTTGCACTGGACGCCCCTTGTTGGACACCTGTGCAGGGCAGACGCTTTAACGCCGCTTTGACAGCAGACGGGCGTCCAAGGCGTCCAGTGCACACGCGCAGTCGAGTCGAGGAGTTGTTGTGTTTGCCGAGTGGCAGTTCTTTTGGTGCGATGGCGGACCAGAGAGAGTGACTTTGGTGTATTTGCTTTACAAACACACCAAAGCCAGTGACACCTGTAGCTCCGGGCGCTGCCAGACGGCCACAATCAGTTTGTTATCCATGCAGTTTTTACGGGTGACATGCGTGGGTACGTCGCTGCGTCATCTCTCAATAATTGCCGCGCTGCGTCAGCCGCAAAAAGTTCAGCTCTGTTCAACTTTGGACGCCCCGGACGCGTCGGATGCTTTGGACGCGCGTCCAGGTCGTCAGGGTGCAAAAAAGTGCTTGATGCGCCACCTTGGACGCCCAAAATGCAGGACTGGCGCCATCTTGGACACTCTGCACGTGCCGCAAAAACGCCGGATGCCCTGGACGCAGGTCCGCATAGACTTTACATGTAATCTGGCGCTTTGGACGCGGCAGTCTGAATGCTGCTTTACAGAATTTCCTGCTGTGAAGTCATGATTTACAACCAGGAAGTAAAAATGTAAAACTAAAAAATTTCCAAACTGGGATAAAAATAATTATGTTAACTGTGTTTTGGTAAAATTAGTACTTCAACCTGTCGTATTTAAACCTGTCAGAGGCACTTTAAATACGACTTTTGTGAAGGACAATGAACAAACGCGAGATAGACTGAATTTAGATTAACCCCTGTTGCCATTTAACACACAAAATTATCAGATTTATTCCTGAACTCTGATCCAAACTACACACTTTTACTACTTCAGGTTTGACTTTGGATCTATTGACGAGTCAAACACTGAGATCTGCAAATGATTAGATCTCAGTCTGATTACTAATTGGTTATTTTCCAGCCCTAGACTTCACCTAAACGGTTTTGATTTTTCTTTTCTTTTTAAACTCATAGATTCATGGTCAATAAATTCCTAACAGTGACTTGTCAAGCAAGGCTTCTAGATAGAGATTATGCATGATTAAAGTGTATTATTGATTAAAATCAGAAATTGTTGATCCTTTTTTTGTTATTGATAATTGATTATGATGTAATAGTGCAGCTGTCTTTGTTATGAAAGGGTCTTTTTGTGTGCGTTTTAGAGTCTGTCAGTCCAGATAACAATAACCGTAACAAAATACAGCTACGAGTAATTTCTTTATAGTTGATTAGTCACAATTAGTCAATTAATGGGGAAAAAATGTTATACAAAAGGATTTAACAACATCCGCAGACCAGGTCTAAACCAGGACTAAAGCAAATCTAAATCAGGACTGAACCAGTACTGAACCAGATCAAAACCAGGACTAAACTAGGACTAAACTGGTCTAAACCGGGGCTAAACCCGATCTAAACCAGGATTAAACCAGGACTAAAATAAGTCTAAAGCAGGTCTAAATCCTGACTAAACCAGGACTAAACCAAGTCTAAAGCAGGTCTAAATCCTGACTAAACTAGGTCTAATCCAGGACTAAACCAGTTGGGTTGAGGGCCGGCTCATGTCCCTTGTAGGACCTGCTTTTGCCCCTGTCCCTCAGCTGAACAGCCCTGCTCCACACGTGCTCTTCCTCCAGTGCGTCCAGCCTCCCTTGCGGTCCCCCTCGGCGCCTCTAGAGGGAGCTCCTGCCCGCGCCTTCTCCCCCTCTCGCCCCAGACTCTGCCACTGCACAGTATTCAAATGCATGCTGCGCCATCGCTCCACTAAAACATTTAAATAGCTGCGTTTGGCTGTGCATTGTTAATGAGGTAATGCCACGGAGAAAAGGCTAACGGCGCCCGCTCCAGCTGAGCTCTGGCCCTCTGCGCTTTACTGACGAGGGAAGGCGCCGCGCTCGGAATTAACTCCACATCATTTGCATTCAATTTCCGAGCGGCCATGTTTGAGTGGGCCGAGGATGTCCCTAAACTGCAGCAGATCCCAAAATTACATCTGGGGCGCCCTTTAGGTTCTAACTCTTGAGCGGGCCATCTGCGTCGAGTCACACACGTGTTTCATCTGATTCTTTTACAAGACCTGGATGTGGTTTTTGCATCTATTACAGCGGTTGTGTTGTCGTCTCGTTGCTGTTTTTAGTGAGAATTCGGTAAAACTGGAACTAATTTGTAAGCTTTCTTTTTAAGAACGCCTGTCACGATAACACATTTTGAAATCCAAATCCACTTTATTTATTTTGCACATTTTATACCACATTTTTCTTCGTTCTAATCGATTTGAGAAAGTATTGATACTGAAAAAAGTCACATAAACAAGACAAAATGTGAGGTTTTTGAACAGGTTTAGTATAAGACCTCATGGAAACAAAGAAAGTAGAAAGCACAATACAGTCATTGTTGAATTTTTTCCAGAAAATTTTGCATTTTTCCCCAAAAATATTGCAATTTCACATTTCTTTGCTTTACACATGTTTAATTTTTTTGTGTATTGGAACAACACAAAAAACTGAGAAAAAATAAAGTTAATTTGACATAATTTCACACAAAACTCTCAAAATGGGCCGGACAAAATCATTGGCACTCTTCAGTATTGTAGTTTGAATTGTAGTAATTTGTTTAAGCATGTGACGCTCGTTTAACAGGTGTGGGCAATATAAATATCACACCTGAAAGCGGGGCTTTTTGGGGAGAAATACTGCATTTTATAGGAAAAAAATCAGGGTTGCAACACTTTCAGCCATGACTGTTTATAGTAAAAATATTGACTAATTTAAATGCATCACAACCACATGAAGTTATATATCTTTTTTTTTTTTTTTTTTTTTTGTAAGGTAAATATGAAAAAAAAAATTAAAACTTTTCCTAATTTGCTTCGTTTGGTCTTGGATGGTATTACTTTTTTTGTTACGGCTAGACTTGTCAATTCAAGTTTAATAATTTTCATAATTAAACTAGCCTCATTGTGTCTAAATGTGTATTAAGGATGCGCGCTTTCAACTTTTTCTTTAACCGATCGTTGGAGCCTTTCACGGTCAATAATCGGTTAAACTGGCGTTACCACAGTGCTTTTCTGTTCATGTTTTTTCACTGTACGAGTCGTAACAGACCTCTGTGTTTTACGTCGTAAACACAGAGAGCTACAGCAGACCTTTGAGCTGTGCACAGTTAACCGGGCGAGGCGTCTTCACTGGGTTGAGTCACGGTTAATCGACTAATCGTTTAACCATGAACGCGCCTAAAGTGTGTAAAAATATCACAGTAGAAAACACAAAACATGTTGCATACTGCATCTTTTCCTCAGGGGCGTTGGACTGGGGGGGTAAAGGGAACTGGTTTCTTCGGGGCCCACGGCAGGGAAGGGGCCTCAAAAGCAGCTGATGGGTTTTTTCTCAGTTACATTTTTGTTAATTTATTCCTTTTTATCTACATCTCATAAAAGGAAACTATCAAGCTGCTGGACATGTTAGATATAAAAAGAAAGCTGTTACCCTCTTAATTTCAGTTAGTTCAATCATGATATGAATTAGTTAGTTTTTACTCCAAAAGCACAAATAAAAATGAGACTAAAATTCTGAATAATTTAATATGACTTTTATATGGATTCCGCCTGGAATTTTTTACTTTATTTCCCTAAATCTCATTTTTAGTTAAATTAGCTTCAGCTTTGAAAGAGGAATTGTCAAAAACCCCCAAAATTGCCCAAACTAGTGTCAATCAGGCACAATCTAAAGACACAGCTTCACTTCTTCATAGATTTAACAAAGAAAATGTAGGTGGACTTTAAAGTCTGATATTCCTCTTTGCAGAGCTTGTTTCCAAGTGTCATCAGACTAAGTCAGAACCAGAGGCCAACACTACAGAGTCTGAGATTCACAAAGAGTCCAGACATTAGTTTGTGCTCCACAGGGTTCAAGCACAGCTTCAGTTTGAAATGAGGCTCATTATAGTCAGGCGTTTTAGGAAAAACAAGCCCGATCTGTAAGGGGTTAATCTACATAAAATGTACTGTGGTTGAGTAAAGTCCTTGAAATACAATTATTCATGACGTTTGAGGGCCCCATCATCCCTTTAAAAAATATGAGCCAAGTTTTTAACAAATAAAACTAGTGATTATAATTTGCAGTCCATCAACTAACCTATAGATTAGCAAGTTATTGTTAGGTGTAATGTAGAAACGGTGTATAGTCTAGCAATAGTGAAGGAAAAACTTGTGTCATTGTGCGGCTTTGCTGCAGCAGTGATCGTGTTTAGAGGCAGAAATACTAGCGATGATTTAAGGACTTAAATAGTGGAAGATTTTCTGATAAGTGACGTATAGAGTCAAACAGTTCCGAAAATCCCAGACGTTCAGAAGGAAGTGTGTTTGACGCTCAGGGAGAGGATTTTCTGATAAACATTCCTCAAAACAGCGTGAATGCAACTGAATCCTACTCCAGGTGTGTTTTTGATGACAGAACATTGTTAGAACATGGTTTAAAGCTCAAATAAGTCACTGGAGCAAAATGTGTCCTTTAGTAACAGAATTTGTGGGAATAAATAAATAATTTACAAAATGATGTATTGGGGCCCACCAAGAAGGTTTTTACCTGGGGCCCAGAATTTGGTACGACGGCCCTGCTTTTTCTCATGTCATTCTATTATTTAATGTTCAAAATGATGTATCGTTTATAAAGGAGATGACAAGTTTATAAAATGTGGATCTTCAAAATCTTCCCAATAATAACCAAACCTTTTGTGTCTCAGGCGGGCTGCGTGCACTTCCCCCACACCACGTCGCCCTGTGAGGTGCGCGTCCTGATGCTGCTGTACTCGTCCAAAAAGAGGATCTTCATGGGCCTCATCCCCAACGACCAGAGCGGCTTCGTCAACGGCATCCGGCAGGTCATCACCAACCACAAGCAGGTCCAGCAGCACCGCGCGGTAAGGGCTTCTGACCTCACACCATGTTTAGCTCAAGTGTTTAAATTTGTGAAAGGTTTTTACCCTTCTATCCTCTCGTCTCCTTTCACACTGTATGTATTAGATGAAATGAATGAACGAATGTATGTGTTATTTATGAAGAAAGTCGAAAAGGCGACAGCAAATAACCAAAAACCAATAACCACTAACAACGTCAACAACAAATATAACGAAAAACAACAATGAAACAACGAAAAACGTCCAAAAAAACAATTAAAAACAACAAATAACAAAAACATAAAACAATGGAAAAAAAACAACTAATAACAGAAAACAACAAAAATATAAAACGACTATGGGAAAAACAACGAATAATAACAACAAAAACGCAACAAAAACACACAAAAAAACCCAACAAATGACAAAAATCATTGACGAAAAAAAAGACAACAAAAACAAAAAACAATAAAAAACTTGTAATGAAAAACAAAACAGAATCTTATTTTTTCAGGGATATCAGGGACGCCAGAATTAATTTGTAAATATTGTAATAGTAAGTCTGGTATTTACTTTTAGCGTTATACATGTTTTTAAACTTATTTTTCTCCCCGTTTTCTTTTTTTTTTTCTCTACTTAATGACAAAATGTTTACACCCCTAATACTCCCAAAGCAGCGTACATCATATTAAACCTGAGTGAGTAGATTGTACATTATTTTGCGAATGCAGTTCATCATAAATTATACATTAAGTACTTTAAAAGGAAAACCAAAGACTATTGGAAAATTATGACCTAAAAATGTATCTTAAAGTGCGTATGACAGGTTTTCACGATTTTCTAATTTTGACTTTCGTTGGTCCATTAATGCCTGCTGTACAAATACATTATTGTTTTACACCAATCCAGCAGCCGTTTGTGGAAAAACGTTGAACAATCCGTTGAAAGCTACAGGAAGTACAAACAAACTGATGACATCACACTGGGGGGGACTCCATCCAAAGGTTCTGTATAATTTACGCAAAATAAACAACTTTTTTGACCCTTTAAACATTTAAACATTACTTCAACAAAATAAAACAAAAAAATCTGTGACATTGGAAGAGTTTTGGCCCAGTGTACAGTGAGGTAATGTCCCAGTCTGATGTCATCGTTTACAACCAGGAAGTAACAATACAAAGCTAAAAACTTGCTAAACCGGGATGAAATTTGTACATTTTAAAGCAAAGTTTGTGTTATATTTGTCTTAACTGCATTTTAGTTCAACAAGTACTCCAACTTGTCATAAGTACATTTGACTCAGACAAACTTTCTTTTTTCATTCTGCCCTTGAATTATGTTTGAACTTATATGTCATACTCAACACACAAGTTTACTTTGAATTCATTTCTCACAACACTGGTTCCTCTGACTGTCAAGGGCTGTTGAAAAATCAATGTGTACGAGCTTGAGACGGGTGCATGCTTTGTTCATTGTTCATGGACGCCACACTAGAGCTGCACAGTGTATCACAATCAAAACCACAGTCTGAGTTAGAGTCGTCCTCGTCGCTCGATAATAGACGGTTTTCTGTAAAGAACTAAATATCCTGTCCTTTAATGGGAAAATCTTTGCATCTTTTGTCCGTGTAGAAGTGGGTAATATTTCAAAATTCAGATCATTTGGACACTGTTGATAATGTGGGACTGACATAACATCATTATCAGGCTCCGGTTCGTGCCGTAGGGCTGCACAAGTGATCGCAATTTTAAAGGAAAAGTATCCTGCATTTTTCATATTGCTGTTAGCCTTTAAACATGCTCTAGAGTTCTTTGCCATCTCATGTTTTAAAACCCCCCCAAAAAAAGTTTCTTATTCATTCTCTGACCTGTGTTACAATGAAATGACACTTACTGAGTGCATCCAGCAGATGGAGCCAGTGCTATGTACAATCTAGTGAAGTTAGCGCTAAAAAAACGTCATTGTGCAGATTTGCTGCAGCAGTGATCGTGGTCAGAGGCAGAAATGCTCAGCCATGTTTAGCCATGATTTAAGGACTAAAAACAGCAGAACATTCTCTGATAAGTGAAGTAGATGATCTGAAAATACGTCCCAGATCGAGGGAGTTCAGCAGGAAGTGTGTTAGACTCTTGGAGGGGGGACGATTTTTTAATAAACATTTATCAAAACGGCGTGAATGCAACTTCAAGTGTGTTTTTAATGACGGAACACTGTTAGAACATGATTAAAAGTTTTAAAAAGTCACTGTAGCTTTAATGAACGCAACTAGCAAATCATAAAAGCTGCAATTTTGCAGTACCTTCATTTTCTCCACAAACAACAAAATATCTTTCTCATTCTGCATAAAAACTGCTATCCCTGTAGTAAAACTATTATGAGAAAAACAAAACAATTATGAAAAAATAATTGGGATTACTATTTTTTTATTCCTAATTATTTTCTCATAATGTTTTTTTAACAATTACTTGCCTGTAGAGAAAATATAGATTGAATATATTAATGCATTACAAAAGTAAATGACTTGTATCTTAGTAATGTTTTAGAAAAGGCGGTTTGCACTTATAACTCTGAACAGAAGGCAGTTCATTGTATTTTCCATTACAACATGTTTGTAATTGAACAGAGTAAGAATTGAAATCAGGATTATAATTATACAATTAATTGAACAGCCTTATCTGAAATACATGTGCACATATGTAAATAGTTTATTTGTTTGTCACTTCTTGGGTCTATTTTCAGTCTTTTTGACAAGTTTAAAATGTGAACTTTGAACAGAATCCCATTAAAGCAGAAGTAAAGCAAACTTCAGTGACAGAGCTCCCCCTGCAGGTCTCTTGTGAAGATACACTGCTAGTTAAAAGACTCTAAAGCTTCCTTATTTCAATAAAAAGTGGAAAAAAAGAAGTAGTACAATCAAAACCTTTCACGTTGCCAAATTTAGAAAAAGAGCCAAGATTTCAAGAGCTGGTTTTCCGCACAGAGACAGCAGGGGGCGACGACGGGAGCTTCAAACACCCCAAATATACATACGCAACCGCCACACAGACTTACAAAGACATTTAAACCGGTAAAAACGTGTCTTCGTTCTGCTTTAATACAACAGAAATCACAAACCCAATCACAGTACTTCTCAAAAAAGTCACAATTTGACATTTTCCCCAAACCCCGCAGCTCTACCCGATGCATCCAGTTCAACACGCTCCCTCCTGCTCTTTAGTCAGGTTTTCCCACAGACTTGACCATCTCCTTTAATGCGCTGGTTAATCGCCTCCAGATGTGAGTCCAAACCCGCAGAGACTCTTTCTTACGGCCCCTAACACGGCTCCGAGGTAATAATGACCGGGAGTTACTCAGCACCGCCCGGGAATAGAGCCGCATTGTCTTAAACGCCATTGTTATTGACATTTCATTTAGCCAGCTGCGTATCTCCGCCGCTAAACACTCCGCGGCCGGCTAATGGGGCTAGCTTTAGCTACAGTTAGCTCATTATCCGGCTCTAATGAAAACGTAAGTGCCCCATACGTCCAGGCGTTACGGTAGATTCCAGGCTGTTGTTTTATGCATGAAGATTAATCACGGAGTTTAAATTTGAAGTTACAGCGGTAATTGTTGCTGAATAATGCAACAATCAAACCAATCTGAGCTGTTAGCGGAGGTAAGTTATGTGGCAAATTAAAGGAAACGTTTGAGCATGTCAACAGAGTGAAGGAGAGGGGTGTTTGATGCTGTATTTTTACTCGGATCAAATTTTAGTAACACAAAAAATTATAATCACGATTTTCTTGGCCAGATCATGATTTTATCACGATTTGTGTTCACTTTGTTTTTTCTATTGCCTTTAATAGAGCTGCACCATTTAGGAAAAAATATGTAATTGTGATTTTTTTTTTTTTTCTGACCAGTTTTGCGATAGTGATTAGATTTTCTATTCAGCTTCACATTTTAAGCATAATTTTGTCGCATTTTTGTCACATTCAGTTGTGTTTGTTGTAATTAAGTGAGTCTTTGTCGCTTTTAGTCGCGTCTTTGTAGTTTTTAGATGCATTTTTGTCGCTTTTAGTTGCATTTTGTTGCATTGCGTTTAATTATTGTACTTAAGAGGTGTAAGGGGTGAATAAAATCATCTGCTCAGAGGCTTCAGAGGCTAAACAACAGGAGAAAAAGTGTGTTTGAACAGACAGCTGCATTAAAGAGACAAACAGTGAATCATGATACCACAATTTCACAAAAATAGCAGATTGTCACAGGGACCAGCTCTTGATTTGATTTTTATCACCGTATCACCCAGACCTAATTTCACACAACCTTCACTAAACACATTCTGATAAAGTCAACGCTCAACTTTCCTTCACTTCACGACAAACGATCTCCAGTGTCAGCAGATACCGTTTACATCCCGGGTAAAACCGTTTCACTCGTCAGTCTGTTTCACTGGATCTTGCATTTAGAAACGACCAAACAAGGATGATTAGAACACTGAGTATATGGCGTGTTATTAAAGGACACATATTCTGCTGCAGTGACTTTTTTGAGCTTTTAACCATGATCTAACAATGTTCCATCATCAAAAACATACCTTCAATCAGTCAGTCAACTTTTATTTGTGTAGGACCATTCATACAAACTGTAACTCAGAGTGCTTCACAAGTGTTAACAGATAAAACCAAAATATAAAATACTTAATGATGCAAAAAGTAAAAGCATAAAAAGTCATATTAAAACATATCAAAGAATGCATATAAAATTCCTTCATTCATGCACAGCTAAAAGGAGATGTTTTTAGTCTTGATTTAAACATTGTTAAAGTAGAGGCCCGTCTCACGACCTCAGGAAGGCTGTTCCAGAGCCTCGCAGCCTAATGTCCCCATGTTTAGTCCTGAACCTGGGGACCAGCAGGAGGCCGGTCCCTGAAGTTCTCAGAGCCCTTGAAGGTTCATATGATACCAACATGTCAGAGATATATTTTGGTGTTTGGCCATAAAGAGACTTGAACACAAGCAGAGCTGCTTTAAAGTCTATTCTGAGCCTGAAGCCAGTGCAGACCTGAGCACAGGACTAATGTGATCGTACTTCCTGGTTCTAGTCAGGACCCGAGCAGCAGTGTTCTGGATGTACTGCAGCTGTTTTACAGCTCGTCTGGAGAGGCCAGTGAACAGGCCGTTACAGTAATGACTTTGAGTTGCCTTTAGCTGCATTCACGCTAGTTTTAGGAATGTTGGTAAGAAAATCCTGTCCCTCGCTCTGAGCATTTCTGCCTCTAAACACGATGACTGTAACTGTGTGTTAGCTTAGCATACCAACAGCACATCAAACCATTGTGTATATACACATGTAATTACCTCTGCAGCCAGTAGATGGAGCCACAGCTAAGTTAATAGGTCGTCTTCCAAAGCAGTGATAAAGGTATATTGCTCTTTGTAAAAACGTTTTATTTTTTAGTTCTAAAATATGAGATTTCAAAGTAAATTAAAGAGAATGTTTAAAGGCCAATAACAATTCAAATGCATAATATCTGTCCTTCAAAACAGCTCTGTGTAAGATTCCATGGACATAGAAACTCAAAACCAAACTTTGCATCATTCTCCATAAAGATAGCTCCGTTTTTTAAATGATTTACATCATAGAAGGTGTCAGCAATAATGTCAAAAATAGTAAAAGTGTGTGAAAACATTCGTTCAGGTGTGAAGTGCAGAAATACTGCCTTTTACCCTTGAAAGATAACATAACTTTTTAGTTTTTACTTTTAATAAATAGATTTTGCATATCTTCAAAGCAACATTTTACAATATTATCTAAATTGTCCACCTCTGGATCATAAAGTTGCTGAAATGTTTTGTGCGTAAAATCTTAAGTCGACTGATCGATCAGCAGGAAATGTCGGCCAAGAGTTTCTTTTTTTTTTTTTTTTTTAACAAAGTTTTAAATTCTACACACAGGTATCGTGAGAGACCAAAGCTAAAGTGTCCAAAAGTGTTATAATGAGCTAGAATAATGCATCTGGCTCTTTGTAAAGTTCTGCACACGTTGTATTTTAGACGCCTGCACCTCACAGTAATTTCCATCTACATAAAACGCGTAACAAGCAACGTACATTTTCATCTCCTTTCATCATGTGACAGTAAACCACTCTCCCGCTCACTCACTCAGCACATCCGCCGCCCGTCCGTCGCTCTCGCATGTTCCAACCGCCGGAGATAAGTGTCCATGTTGCATATTTGTGGCAGAAAAGAGCTCCCGGGCACGAGCGCAGAGTGACTACACCGAGCGATAATACGCAACACGCACGTTTTATATCTTTTGACAACACATCATTGCTTTGTTCTTGGAGGCTGCGCTGCACAAAGGGCCCATAAAAGCGGCTACAGTAGATATTCCAGCACAAATGGACGCCGCGCTCCCCCCCGTCTTGGCGCTGAAACAAGAGACGACTGCGTATTTGTATTGGCTGCGACATAAGGGCCACCGGTTGGATGGTTTTTAGACGATGTTCACGTTGGAGGGCTGTGAAAAGCGATGTGTGTCGGCGGAGAACGACGACAGGGCGATGAGGAGCGTTAAAAAGCGTGTGCGATCGCTTGTACTTGGGAAAAGAACACAGAAGTACGCTTTAGTTTAGTGGTGCTCAACTTGGATCATGAAAAGTGATTATGTGCGCTCATTAAGGCGAAACACTGCAAGCAAGACTTTAGTTTGTGTCAGTTTCAGCTCTCAACATACAGGCTTTCATGTGACCACAACCGTGTCCAGTCTGCTCCTAAAGAGGTTTTATTATTTCGTTTAATCCACTTCATCCATAGATTTCTCTGGGACATTGTAACTTCAAAGGCAAATTTCTTAAAATGCATTTTTCCCCATAAAGACAAAGATCGGCCTCAAAGTAGATCCTACACACGACAAACAACAACAAAATCTGGGACTCAACAAGATTTTGACGAAAAGTACTGAAGGATTTGTTGATATCTAATTCAAAGCCTGATTTATTAAAGTTTTAAATTAAAAAAATTTGGTGAAATTTGAATTTTTAGGCCAATTTCAATCAGATTTAGTTTACGCAAAAACAATAAGAAATCCAAAAGTCCCATTTTGTAGCTATATGTGTACAAAATGAACCAAGAAATTTAAACCTTCAGTCCATTTTTCAGATTGAAATGTTTCCCAAATTTGTCAGTTTTTACACATAAAATGTCTTGATTCTATATTAAAACATGACATAATGAAAAACTTGTAATACATTTTTTTCTTACATATATGTGAGTAAACTACAGGAGAAAATTCAAATTGATATCTTTAAATTTAAGATTTTTTCCTATTCACAATTCCTATGCATAACCCAACATACATGGTTTGGAAAATGGAAACAAACAACAGCCCAAGCCCCTGTTCATTGTCTGAAATGAATGCTGGTCTTTATTATTTGATGTTTTTGCGTAGTGTCTTGCCTTAAGATGAAGGTGGACAGCAGATTGCAAACCCACATTTGAGTGCTTTCTCTGTTGTCTTTGTGCAGTGGTTGTAAATGTAATGCTCGTTTCATCTTTCTTCTCTAAAATGGATTGAAAACCACGCACCGCTCTTGTACGACTGAGGGATCACTCTGACTTACTTATTTTATTGCCCATTTTTATACTTTTTATTGTCGTAACCAAAGCAACTGTGCGTTTCCAATGTCCGGATAACAAACTATGACGTAAAATGAGTAGTAGCTCCATCACTGCTGCCACGACTTGTCAAACGAGCGCTTAAATCTACACTCTATCGATTAGTTTTCTGCCGCTGCCTCTGCTCATCACGGCTTGTTTACCCACTTCGCTAATTTTATGTCTTAGCGAAACGCGACAGCCGTATATGTGTCTGCGGCCGCCGCGTCTCAGAGAAAAGCATTTACCAGAGAAGACATTAAATTATGATGATTTTTCCTCCCTCTCTTGTGTATCGTTGCATATTCAACCCTGCATTGCTAATAGGGAAGCGCTACAGCAATCTTAACATAATTAAAATTTCAATTTCACCCGTTAAAGCTTCGCAGAGCGGCTGAGGAAACGGAGGAAGATGGTGGCTTTATCCGACGAGGGAGACCATTTGAATGTTTTGCCGCATTTAATGTTTGTGTTCAAAATTGACAAAGTTATAATGTTGTTTATTTATACTTACATATATTTAATACCTGGATTTTCTTTCGCTTTCACCCATATTTGTATATGTTGCTTATATTTAATCTGTCACTCTCCCCAGAGCTAAAAACTCTTCTATTTCATCATGTGATGGAGCTGGGCAATAAATACAATGAATCTGTTTTGTTTTTTAATAATTGACCATGTGACAAATTAAAAAATTGTGAAACGTTGGACCTGCGTTGGACACATGTTGGTCCCAATTGACCCAGAGTTTGTCTCGAGCTAGTCTTGATTCAGACCTGAGTTTGTCTTGGTTTAGGTCTTCTGAAGTCCTGGTTTAGTTCATATCGTTCATGATTTATCGTCATTTGCTTTCGGGACAATATGAAATCTGGAACATCGCGATATAATTCCACGTTCACTGCAGCAGATTTCCCTCTTAGTCGTGAAGTGAATCTGATATTGCAGCGAATTGTGAACGCTAACGGCTAAAAACACAGTAAAAATCAATGTTGAGGCGAAGAGTGGAAGCAAAATTGTAACAACTGAACACATAAATATCCGTAAATGTTCAGACAGCACACAGCGGTATCATTTTGACCCGAAGAGATGCTTTTACAACATGTCTGAGCTGAGGCAGAGCTGATTTTACTTTGTTACATTAAAAAAATGGGTAAAGCACCTTTAAGCATGTTAAAGTGCCTATGACAGGTTTTCACGATTTTCTAATTTTGTCTTTATTTGGTGTATTCATAGCTATTGTAGAGATAAATCAAAGTTTGACAACAATCAATCAGCCATTTGTGCAGAAAAGTTGAAAAATGTGTAGAAAATTACAGGAAGCAAACAGATTGATGACATCACACCAGGAAGACAAAGATTATGCATAATTTACACAAAAGAGACGACTTTTTTTTAAACCTTTATTAATTAATTCAACCAAAAAGGTGTTCACATGTATTTTTATTTGTAATTTATTTATTTATTTATTTTTTTAAATCTGTGACATTAGATGGCACAATGTACAGTGTGGTTGCTATGGTAATTTCCTAGTGTGATGTCATCATTTACAACCAGGAAGTAAAACACAAAACCTCAAAAATTGCGAAATAAAATTTGTAAAGTATTTTAGCAAAATTTGAAATATATTTATCTGAACTGCATTTAAGTGAAATGAGTCGTCCGACTTGTCATAGGCCCTTTAAATATTGGTGCCATTGTTAGGTGTTTAGTCTAGAGTCATTTATATCGTCAATTATACCGTTATCGCAAATGTTCTTTGATAAAAATGATAAAAAATTGCCCTGCCTTACGTTTTAAGTTTAGCCTTCGTTTAGTTTGTCTCACGTCTCACGTTAGTTCCAAATTAATCTCCAGGTCGTCTCAAGTTCGTCTTGAGTTTGTCCCAACGAGTCCGTCCCGAGTTCATACCCAACAAGTTTGAGTTTGTCTTAATAAGTTTGTCTTGAGTTCGACAGCGAGTTCGGCCCGTTCTAGACCTGTTTTTGTGTTCTGAATCCCTGGTTTCATCATTTCCATCCGAGCCTGGTTAATACTTGTCTCGTTCTAACTGAGCCTGGATTTATTGCCCTTAAACACCACACACTATTAATCACCTCATTGTCAAAACATTGGACACGGCTGTTGCACATGACTTAATTCTCTGATACTGTGCGAGTGTAGCATAAATCCCATGTTGGATTTCACAGGTTAGTGGGTTAAGGACAGGGCATAAATCATGACTAATGCATTAGGAGGGGGCAGCGGGGCCACGTGGTCTACGCTCTCCGCCTGGATTCAGTGGATGCTCAGTGAGGAGCGTGGTCTCAGATCTGTAGGAAGATGGATGACTGGAGCCGCCTTCCATTCCAGGCTGGAGTTAATAATTTGTGCTCAGAAACGGGCTGAAACTGGCTTGCGTTTTTTCCCCTTTTCCAATGGGCCGTCCCACCACAGCACACGCTAACACTACAGATACTGCCTTGCATCGTTTAAATCGAGGTTGTGTCCATGTGGCATGAAAAACAAGAATACCAAACAGGTCTGTGTGTTTTTACCTCGTTACTCTCTCTGCTACATGAAAAAACTGGCACAAAGTTCAGTGTCTTCTCTGCCAGTGCAAATAAACAAAAGTACCGTAAAATTTGGACTATTGAGCGCACCTGAGTTTAAGCCACACCCGGCATATTTACAAAGAAAAACAACTTTGCACCTGTCTGTAAGCGGCAGGTGTCCACGTTGTAACATGAGACATTTACACAGGAGGATGGAACACGTGAAGTTTTAATTGAACTCATGCCTTTTTCCAAACAGCACCTGTAACACGGCGGTGCATTGAGTCGCTCTTCAAATCAAATCAAATCAATTTATTTTTATAATGCCCAAAATCACAACAACAGTTGCCTCGATGGGCCACAGGAAGAAAGCAGTTCAGATAACTGTCCCAGAATGCCCCTGTCCTTTGACCCTCCTTCGCGGCGAGGAAAAACTACAAAAAACCCCATGGGAAAAAGTAGAAACCTCGGGGAGAACCACAGTGAAGGAGAGATCCTACTCCCACGGACGGACAGGCTGCAGATGAACTAGGACTTCACTCTGACGTCTCACCATCGATTCATGGATGAAGCTCACGTGCAGCAGCTCTATTTCCTTCTTTGGCTTCACATCGATTGATTTTAACTTAAAAGCTGCGTCATATTCATGTCTTTGTGTGTTTTCTGTGATGATGGTGTGCGCCTGATGCAAACTGACGGTTCATAACAAAGTCAAACTAGTGTATATTATCTCTTTTCACTGGTCTGTCTCTTGCACTTCCTGCTAGAGCGCCCCTAGAGGCCGTTCCCACAAAAATACATAAATTAGCTGCATCGCTGTATAAGCCGCAGGGTTCAAATCATGAGAAAAAAGTGGCGGCTTATAGTCTGAATTTTACGGTATGCTATTTTTACAGAAAAATTCCAGAAAATGCTGCCATTATTCAACCTCAAAGCTGCTTTTGTTGTCGGTGAAAAGGATTCTGAGCCTTCAATTTCAATTCAATTTATTTTTGTAGTGCCCAAAATCTGAACCGCAGTGGCTTCAATGAAGCGATCATTAGTAGAAAAGCACATTAAATAAACAAGTTTCAAAGGAATCTAGGGCTGAATCACAACTAATCGATTACAGAGATGTTGCCAACTAATGTAGTGATCGAATAATCGTTAACTGGATTATACACAGACTTCAAACATGCCATGTGCTCAGAAAAGAGGTTTTATCACTCAGACAGATCAGGAATTACATAAAAATGACAAAGAAAATCTGATAATTTAGTGTTTTAGAGAGCAACAAGTGACTAAGCCTTTGAAAAACAGCCTGAAACAACCAACCCAAGATTTAAAAAAAATAAAGAAAAGCTAACTAGTCCAACATCTGTACTTCAGTCGTCTCTTAACATTAGCATTAAACTGAAAAAGTGTTCAAATACAGCTCTTTGTGACGTGAAAGTGCTGTTTAGAAGCAAACCATGAAAGTCAAGTTCAGACCTGGTTCTGGTTCAGTCCTGGTTTGCAGAGCGTTTTGTTTTATTTTTCCACTGTTAAATATAGCAGTATTTATTTTATGATTATTGAAACAGATCTGTTGTGGTGAATATTTTGTGCAGCCCCAAATTTTGATAAAGTGGTCACATGTTATGCACTTCTGGCCCAGAGAGAAAGTCTGGTCCTCGGGAAAATTGAGTTTATTGGCCCCAGACTGAGGAGTTGACATGCCCAATCTATAGACCCTTTAAAAGTTTGTAAACAAAAACATTCTAATGTGATTTCATTGGAGAAACAGGAATTAACCTCAGAATGTCACAAAATATGAAAAATGGAGATGATGTTGGAAAAGTAAAAGCCTCAGACACATGTGAGTGACATCAGAGCTGCTTTAAACACATGTATTATTGTATTTTACATTATGTTTTTGGAAATTATTATAAACTCTTTGCATTTTTGGTGAAGGAACAATCCAGATTTATAGGTTTTACTGAAAAAATACTCACAGAAATGTTGAGCCCACAATCATTTTTTATTTTCTCTACAGATATATTAGATACTATTCCATAAATTAGATTCTATTGAAGCTAAAATACAATTTTAAGGTTAGAAAATTGTATTTTGTCCATTGTTTGTTGTAGAAAAGCAAACTAACTGACCTTTCTACCCTGGAAATTCAAATATGTTGCTTTTTTCCAACACAAACACTTGAAACCAGCAGAATTTAGATCAAATGTGAGAGAATCATTGAAAAATTTTGTTAATTTAATTTTGCCCCCAGTCGCCTCATTCTGGACTTTTTCTGACATCACATTTTAATGGGTCGGTACATTATACTTTACTCAGGAATCTCTTTGATGTTGATAACTAATCCATATTTCACTTTAGCGTCTTCTTGAACTGTTGGACCATTGAATCCAGTTTCTACTTGTCTCTGATCACGTCCTGTCTCTGTGTCCCAGCAGCAGATGGGTGCAGCTGGAGGCCCCATGCAGCAGGGCCAGGTCCCACAGAACCAGGGCTTCATGAACCGAGCTCCAGGACCCGGGATCCCCGTCTCCCACGGCAACGTCCAGCAACAGGTGACCTTTAGCCTCTGCTCCTTTGACCTCTAACGGCTGCTGTTCATGATAACCAGAGAGATGGTGGTCCATGTCGTGACTGTAGCTTCCACTGAACACAAAACTATAAGCTACGTCTTGTCTTAAAGCTAATGCTAACTTTTATTACAATACAAAATAACTACTTCAAATTTAACTAAAACACCCAATTGTTTTTATGTGTTGAGGGAAGGGAAGCTCCACTTTTGCGGCGTGTTGTTGCTGTTTGCAGCGGAGAAAAGCTAATGCGCTAACTACAGCTACAACTTGTCGAGTGTTGGAAAAAATTGATTCTTAAAAGGATCGCAATTCTATTTCTTAAAGATTCTAAGTTCTCAAAAATCGCTTTTAAATTACGTCAGAGTTTCCGCTGCATACACTGTTGGTCACGATACAGTTCCTCTTTCAAAGACTAGCTTCATGTCGTCTGTGGCTGATAAAGCTCTGTGTGTCGTATTAAACACATTTAATGACACGTGTTCTGCCGCAACTTCTTTAAAACTTTTGCGTGTCCCTGGATTTACTGCCTCCTCCACTCCACGAACCAGAGGAGGAACAGGAGGCTGACACTGAGCGCACAAACACACACACACTCACACACACACTGACGCTCACACATGCACACACAGACACAGACACACACACTGATGCGCGCACACACACACACACACACACACAGACACAGACACACACACTGATGCGCGCACACACACACACACACACAGACACAGACACAGACACACACACTGATGCGCACACAGACACACACACACACACTCTGACGCTCACACATGCACACACACACACACTGACGCTCACACACAAACGCACACACACAGACGCTCACACACACACACTCAGTCTAACACACACACACAGACACACACACACACTGACGCTCACACACAAACGCACACATACACATGCACACACACACACACACACACTGATGCTCACAGACACAGACACACACACTGACGCGCACACACACACACAGACACACACACACACACTCTGACGCTCACACATGCTCACACATGCACACACACACACACAGACACACACACTGACGCTCACACACAAACGCACACAGACACACACAGACGCTCACACACACACTCAGTCTAACACACACACACACACACAGACACACACTGACGCTCACACACACAGACACACACAGACGCTCACACACACACTCAGTCTTACACACACACACACACTCTGACGCTCACACACAAACGCACACACACACATAGACACACACAGTCACACACACACATAGACACACACACACACACACACACACACACACACACACACACACACACACACACACACACACAGACAGAGCAGGACACTTACATGAGTCCAGGGTGACACAGAGGCGAGGTGAACGGGAGGGAAGCTCCACTTTCAGTTCATGGTTTGCTCCGTGTTGGTGGTGTTGTTGTTGTTTGCGGTGGAGAAAAGCTAATGCGCTAACTACAGCCACAACCTGTCGGAGTTAAAGGGCCAGAACCCCTTTCATCGTTAATAGACATATAAATCCATTAGAAAACATTGTTAACTTTGACAAATAGGCCTACTTAAGTTTAATAACTGCAGCGGGACAGTAATTGGATCATAAAAATATATCTATATATGCCACAAAGACTAATAAATATGACAAAGACAGATAAAAAAAAAATAATCATTTGAATTTAATTGAGAATCGTTTTTGAATCGAATCGGGACTCCAAAAATCGGTATGGAATCGCCCTGGACTGAAAGATTGACACCCCTAATGAATACTATGATTTATGGCGTCATTTAACATTTATTATGCTTTAGTATTAGCTCTGATTCACAGACACGTCCTGTTATAACACACGAGTGTCTCTGGGGAGGATTCAGTGGATTTGTAAAGTCTTTAACATGTTGTCACTGCCTGTCGCACACACAGATTTAATGGGAGTGGAAGTGTTGATAAATGAGCCGCGAGCCGTCGTGCACAGAAGTTTGTATAAAATAAAAGCACTATCAATAGAGTTGTACATAGTTTATTGACACACTGCAAAAAATGAATTTGTAAATGAGTCAAAATGTCTTGTTTTCAGACGTTTTGACTTGTTAAGATCTGTTAAAACAATTTATTTCATAGGACTAGATTATTTTACTTGTTTCAAACCGTTTCTGACTTGTTTCAATGCATTTCTTTCTTATTTCAAGCCAAATTATCCGACAGTGGGTTAAGATTATTTTACCTGCCCCATTGACACGTGTGTTAAGCAAAATGATCGCATGATCAGTCAGAAAAACCTTGAAACTAGTGAAAGAATCTGCATCACGCTAGAAATTAAATCTCAATTCAAATCCACTAGAACAAAAACAAAAATATAAATTAATTTCATTTTAATAGATATACGTGATTTAATAGATAAACGTGTTTTGCTTTATACATTTCATTTGTCAGCTTTTATTTACTGTTTAAATTAAATGTATTTCATAGGTTTCTTACCATCAGAGTCGAGTCCAAACCATAGTCTGTACATATCGATGGACTGTGGGAATGTGACGTCATAGCGTTTGGCTACAGCTAAATGAAGCCCATCGTGGCTAGCAGTTATAGCGGCTAAAGTGGAGCCAGACTCCATATTTGGAAATCCGAGTGCGTATCGTGGCAACCACACGGACCAATCAGAAGCGAAGTTGTTAACAGTTTCCGCCCCTCGGTGAGAGGAGACTGCGGCAAAGTGCGGCGCTAGCTGTCAATCAAACCTGTTGCTAACACGAGCGAAAACGGCCCCTGGAAAAAGAAGCACCTGATTGGTCAGTTATTATTACTAATAACTTGATTTATGAACAACCAACAAGAAAAAACCACCAGGATCATGTAGAGTGTGTCAAAACTGATATTTTAGTTCCAGATGGTGAGTTTGACAGAAACAGTTACAGAGTAAAGAGCACCAGTGTCACAATAGACGGCTTTCTGGAGCCAGGAGCCTCCATGGATACTTCCTATTTGGACGGCGGCGGCTAGCATGCTAACAGTCCAGTGATATGTACGGTCTATGGTCCAAACATGACGGTCAAAGCAGAAATGTTCACTCTAGAGTTTTTTCTTCCATCTCTCACGTTTTAACACTTCTCTCACATTTTCTGCCCTGTGCCTGGTGTTATGTGCATGGACTGCCTCTCTCCCCCACTGCCTCCCCCTCACTCCCCTCTCCTCCCCCTCTCTCCTCTCTCTGGATGTCTGGGGCGGTCCTGTCCAGTCTGTGGTGGTGGGAATGCCCAGTGTGAGTCAGGTGGCTCTGATGGAGGAGCAGCAGAGGCAGAACAACATGGTGAGGCTCCACACCGACGTAGACACAAATACTTCACTTTAATTCACGTGGAAGTGTCTGTGGGAAATATGCACTCAAGATTATAATCTGAAGTAAAATAAGGAGTATTTAAAGTGCCTATGACAGGTTAGACCAATGGTTCACAATTTTTTTTGTCTCGAGTGCCCCCTAAGCTTTATCTCAGTACCCCTTAACTTTAGTTTTGGGCGAATAAATTGGTTTACTGGTCGAATACAGTTAATTATTTCATTATATTTGTTGTTTTAATTGTGTTTGTGGTCCAAAAAGATGCAAAATTTACAACTAATTACACATTTTCAGTCAAATAAAAGTACATTTTGTCTCCATTTAAAGTGAGTATGACAGGTTTTAAGGATTTTCTAATTTAGATTTTATTAGGTTTATTAATACATATTGTACATTAAAATTACTGTTTTACACCAGTCACGTTGTAGTAGGTGGAGAAAAGTTGAAAAATCAGTTTGAATTTACAGGAAGTAAAAACCTGATGACATCACACTAGGGAGACTCATTCCATCAAAAGGTTATGCATAATTTACCCAAAATAAGCAACTTATTTTACCCTTAAAACATTAATTCAACAAAATAAAGGTGTTCATGTATATTTTGATTTGTCGGGCATAAAATATCTCTGACATTAGCCGAGTTTTAGCCCAGTGTATGACATTTCCTAGTGTGATGTCATCGTTTACAACCAGGAAGTGATAGTACAAAACTAAAAAAAAAAAACAGCTAAAAATGATAAAATTTATAATTATTATTAGCAAATCTTTAAATATATTGATCTTACCTGTATTTTAGTTACAGGAGTAGTCCAACCTGTCATAGGCACTTTAAAGTCTGAAACCATTCTAAGTGCCCCCTGGTAATTGCTCATGTACCCCTTGGGGTCCCCGTACCCCTGGTTGGGAAACACTGGGTTAAATTACTCATGTACCTAAAATACAGTTAAGATAAATATATTTAAAGTTTTGCTAAAACTAATTATACATCCTATCCTGGTTGTAAATGATGACATCACACTGGGAAATTACTTTGAACTCTGGGCTAAAACTCGGCTAATGTCAGAGATTTTTTTGTCCGACAAATCAAAATATATATGAACACCTTTATTTTGTTGAATTAATGTTTTAAGGGTAAAATAAGTTGTTTATTTTGGGTAAATTATGCAAAACCTTTGGATAGAATGAGTCTCCCTGGTGTGATGTCATCAGTTTTTTACTTCTTGTAATTTTAAACAGATTTTTCAACTTTTCTCCACAAACCATGACTTGACTGGTGTAAAACAATAATTTTATGTACAATACGTATTAATACACCAAATAATCAAAATTAGAAAACCGTTAAAACCTGTCATACGCACTTTAACTAGTTTTGAGTATATTTTGCCAACACAACAAGCATAAAATGTCTTGTTTTGTTTAAGATAAAAATAAAAAAGTCTACGGCACTTGAAATAAGAACAAAACTTACTTGCTCTATTGGCAAATTTTATTTTAAGAAAGTCTAAATGTATTAAGATAAATACTGCTTTATCCAATCACATTTGAACTGATTAGGCCCGAGCGGAGGGGTGAGAGCACATTAAAAACTGCAAAAAATCAAGGAGTGAACAAGGACCAAAGTGCCCGAGAGTGCTATAAAAAAAACTGTCAAACTGGGCAAAAGGTTTAGTAAAATCCTAAATATAAACATGTTCAGTACTTTTTAGTGAAATGGGTCGTCTAACCTATTGTAGAAGTTAAATTTTTCTCAGATAGTCTTTCAAATTATCGGCTAAACAACTCAATCTGTGATCCACAATATTTGACTGATACGGTCCTGGTCCGTGAACAGCTCGTCCCTGGGGGCTGCACCAGAGTCTATGAAGGACGGGTCAAATGCAGAGGACTCCTTTCTGTATAATGTATACTAAAAATTACAATAAATCACAGCTGCGAGCAGACATCACAACAAAGAGATTTTAATGGCACAATTTAACCTGAAATGTCCTCATATCTGTGGTTTGGTCATAGCTTGAGGTTTGTTTGTTTTTTTTTTTCAAACTTGTGCACAGCTCCATTTTGCATTTCTGAGTCTAAGCATGTTTTCCTCTGGTGTGTCTTTAGCATGTCCTGAACCGCACACTTTAACATGCATGTAAAATAAACAAAATAACAACGGAATGAAAGCGGTTGATGCTAACATTTATCTTTTTAAATAAGTTTGTTTTTTTAAGTCAAATGTTAAAGGTTCTCAAATAAACAATATATATTTTGTCTTTACTAATTCAAATATTGCATTGCATTATGGCCAAAACAACATTAGCCTTAGCGTTTAGCCCGTTTCTAGCTTTGTCTTTGTGGTGTTTTTTCAGATGGCGATGCGAGCAACAGGACCGGCCAATCAGCAGCCTCCTGTCAGCGGAGCCCCGCCCACTCAGGGAGGTCAGGCCCAATCACAGGGTCAGATTCTGCGCCTGTCAAACCCGGGAGCCAATCCACAGCTGCGCAGCCTCCTGCTCAGCCAACAACAGCCGGTAAGAACCAGTGTGAGAGGACCAGAGTGTGAGAGGACCAGAGTGTGAGAGGACCAGAGTGTGAGAGGACCAGAGTGTGAGAGGACCAGAGTGTGAGAGGACCAGAGTGTGAGAGGACCAGAGTGTGAGGACCAGAGTGTGAGGACCAGAGTGTGAGGACCAGAGTGTGAGGACCAGAGTGTGAGGACCAGAGTGTGAGGACCAGAGTGTGAGGACCAGAGTGTGAGGACCAGAGTGTGAGAGGACCAGAGTGTGAGAGGACCAGAGTGTGAGAGGACCAGAGTGTGAGAGGACCAGAGTGTGGTGAGAACTCTGTAAAAAAGTAAAGTAAGTTTAGACTTTTAGTCCAGTCTTTTAGTTCAGATGGAGCTTTATTGACACGACTCTTGTACAAGTGCAGTGTTTATTTATTCATTTGAATCCTGTTGTGGCTGATTTAAAGGGACAGTGTTCATAATCTATGGTTTAAAGCCTTGAGGGTAGATAGATACATATATATTTTTATAATTTTTTAGACTTGAACATTCCTACACCAAAAAAGAAAATAAATCAATAACTGCCAACTTTACAGAACCAGTGACATAGGGCTGCACAATATTGGAAATTATTGCGTTATTATTCAACATTATATTGACATTACTATGATATTTAAATACACTTTTTGACTAAAATTTTTGACCAAATAAATGTTTGAATATTGTGAATGAAGCCTCTGAATAGAGAATATTTAGCTGTAAGTGTATAATGGAGGAAAATCAGAAATGGTCAATTTTTTTTGTGCCATTTTTGTGTTAATTTAATTTCTAAAAACTAGATTTTACTCAGGATTTTCCCTTTTCAGTGTTTTCATTTTATAAACAGAACATTTCTATCAGATGAAGACTTTGGTGTTACTGCGATACATTTTGTTTTTTTGCGATATCGATACTTTTGCAATATATTTTGCAGCCCTACGATGACAGACATTATCCAAAGCGTTATCATCTTTAAACTCTCTTTTTCATGATTCTGACACTGTCCTTTGGGCTCCTGCACATTCACTTCAGGATGTGTGCGTCTCTTTGAACATCAGTCTTCTCTTCTCTGGTGTGTAACCCTCTCTGTCTCCTGCAGCAGGGCGGCATGTCCCACATGTCGGGGATGATGTCCCACCAGGGCATGGCGCAGCACCCTCAGATGCAGGGCCAGTGGAGGCAGCCTTTAGGAGGTCAGTCAACACCAACAACCCACAAAACATCCACAAAAACACTTTAAAAAGACATTACGCTCTCGTCTGCCAAACACACTGCCCGTCCAAACAAAAAAAAGGAAACAATTAAAGGTCACCCGCTCTAATATTTCGTTGCGTTTAGCTTTGATTACAGAAACATTTGCTGTGCCATTATTTCAATACGCTTCTGCAATGTCAGAAAACTTTATTTCCACCTAAACATCCCAAAGATCCTCACTGGACTTGAAATCCTGGACTCATTAGACACCTTCTTCAGAGTCCAATTTTTATACTTTCTAGCAAATTGAAGCCTTTTTGTGGTTAGCGTGACTGATTAGTGGTTTTCTTAAGGCCGCACAGCTTTTCAGTCCCAATCCCTTGAGTTCCCTTCACATCGTTCTGGTCCCGTCTTTGTCGTTTTAAGTCGTGTTTTGATGAGTCATGTCACGTTTTTGTCACTTTTGAACGCACGTCGATCAGTTTTGGTCGGGCGTTTCAGAACATGTTTGTACAAATCCAAACTGCAGCGTTAGCCGTAAACATTTTGTGGTTTGTAGAAGAAATTATTGCACATCAAAATTTGCAGCCTTTGCGTTTTGCTAATTACATCCATTAAAGAGTCGATTTGGTTTAATTGTGCAGCCCTGGCCTTTAAAGTGCGTATGACAGGTTTTAACGATTGTCTAATTCTGATTTTATTTAGTGTATTAATACGTAGTGTGCATAAAAATTATTGTTTTACACCAATCAAGTCTAAAATTACACAAAGTAAAAAAACTGATGACATCACACTAGGGAGAACCATTCTATCCAAAGTTTTTCCATAATTTACCCAAAATAAACAAGTTATTTTACCCTTAAAACATTAATTCAACAAAAAAAAATATTTTGATTTGTTGGACAAAAAAATCTCTAACATTAGCCGAGTTTTAGTCCAGTGTTCAAAGTAATTTACCTAGTGTGATGTCATCATTTACAACCAGGAAGTGATAGTACAAAACAAAAAAAAAATAAAAAAGGTAAAATGTTTAATTATTTTTAGCAAAACTTTAAATATATTTCTTACCTGTATTTTAGATACATGAGTAGTTTAACCTGTCAGAGGCACTTTAAGAGGTAAATAAAGTAATCTGCTCAGAGGCTTCAGAGGCTAAACAACAGGAGAAAAAGTGTGTTTGAACAGACAGCTGCATTAAAGACACAAACAGTGAATCACGATACAACGATTTCAGAAAAACAGCAGATTGTCACAGGGACCAGCTCAAGATTCCATTTTTATCACCCAGACCTAGGTTTAAATACCACGTTTCAGCTTAAAGACAATCACCTGTGACGATTCTCTGTTTGCGTTGTTGAATCCTTTGTTTTTTTGGACAGGCAGTGTAGTTACAGTCTATGACACACGGGCGGCTCATTGATAGTTTATTTTAGACGTTTTAAATTGCGCCATTGATCCAAGACGACAAAAATAAAATAAATTCCTCTGCTTACTTCTGGTTCCAAACTGCAGAGCTGAATTTCTCCTTCCTCTTTTGTCTCTTCTGATGTTAAAGAAGCGTCTGATTTTGAGAGAACTCGCGGTGAACCCTTTTTTTAAACCAAATGAGTTTAGCAGCTGCTTTTTGTGGCCGCGTAATGGTTGCATCAATCGCTGAAAGTTTGAGTCACTGTAGGGAAAATTCAGCAGACTTTTGGAAACTTTTCAAGCCTTTATATGTAAAAAGAGTTTAACGGAGTGAGATTTTTACAGCAGTTTGTGTGAATCCACCAGCACAGAAAAGTAGAACTGTAAAAGAAAAGAGTCAAAGTTGATAAAAGGTGCAGATTAAAATTACCCAAAGTCATTTTAATACAAACAGTTAAAGTCCTCTTAAAAAGCAGCCTCTTTCACTCCAAGAAACCTGAAAACAAAAATATAACACTCATTGACAAAATTTGATGTCAGACACGCTCAGGACAAGTTTGACAGTTTATGAACTTAAAAACAGAGTAGAAGCTCTCGGCGCTCTAAATATGACGTCGCAAAACAGAAACATTTTGATTACTCCAACAAGGTTCATTATGTCTTCTTTAGTTATATCCACAATATGTTCTTGTTAAAGACAATTAAATAGGAGATGTATTACCTTGTTGACATGTTTGGGCTGCTTAACTGCAGCCTCTTCAGAACGGACATCGGCGTTGATGCCGTGTCTCTGATCAGCTGGTGTTACCTCCTGAGGCCTGGTCAGCCTGATGGACCCGTCATGTCGCTCAGACAGACCACGCCTCCTGTCGCCCGGTGGTCTCTGGAGTAGAGTGTGCCTCCTCCTTGATCGAGCGTTTGAACTAAAGTTTGAACAAGTAGAACTAACGCTGGATCAAGGAGGCGAATGAAATCAGAAAGCGAGGCACTGACAGCATCAACCGTGACGACGGGGCCTTCCTCTTGTCCCACACATGGGACACACTACTCCAGAGACCACCGGGCGGCAGGAGGCGTGGTCTGTCTGAGCGACACGACAGGTCCATCAGGCTGACCAGGCCTCAGGAGGTAACACCAGCTGATCAGAGACACGTCACCAGTGCCAGAGACAGTTCTGAAGAGGCTGCAGTTAAGCAGCCCAAACATGTCAACAAGGTAAATACATCTCCTATTTAATTGTCTTTAAGAAGAACATAACGTTGATAGAAAAATTTGAAACTGAGTGTTTTGTGAGGCTCAGAGTCATAAACAGGATTTAATTAACAACTTTGAACGAATGTAAACCCAACTCCAGGCGTGTTCTTAATGACAGAACGATGTCAGAACATGATTAAAAGCTCAAAAAAGTCGATTTAGCGTAATATGTCGTTTAAAATGGCCGACTCTTTGTGCACACGGAGCAGAAAAGAGAATCTACCGTTTTGTTCAGCACGCAAACATATTCACAATCATGTTTCACACACTCTGTTTTGATATCATTTTTGTGAAGACTGATTCCGCTCCTGTTTCTGTGGGGAAAATACAGCAAACTTTTCAACCCTTTATATGTAATAAGAGTAAAACGGAGTGATATTTTTACAGCAGTTTGTGTAAATCCACCAGCACAGAAAACTTGGCAATGAAAATGTAGAACCTTAAAAGAGAAGAGATTAGAATTGATATAAAGTGCAGATTAAAATTACCCAAAGTGAAAACAAAACACTGGAAAAGCCGCGAAATAAAGATCCAGGTCTACTAATGACATTATTAATGCAAACCCTAAACATTTAAAGTCCTTTCAATCCAAAAAAACCTGAAAACATAAATTATAACACGGAGCAGAAGATCTCGGAGCTCTAAATAAATATGGCGTCGCAAAACATGTTTATAGTGAGGCTCAGAGTCATAAACAGGATTAAATAAACTACTTTGAATGACGCTAAACACAACTCCAGGCGTGTTCTTGATGACGGAATGATGTCAGAATGTGATTAAAAGCTCAAAAAAGTCTATTTAGCGTAATATGTTGTTTAAAATGGCCGACTCTTTGTGCACACGGAGCAGAATGGTGTGAAATGTTCTTTTATTTCGCGCGCACACATATTCAATCATGTTTCACACTCTACTGTTTTGATAGAATTTATATATATAATTTTATAATGCATCACCATGTCTCCCTCATCTGTTTACTTGTCATTTTCAACAGATTTTTTTATGTTTTTTTCTCCACAAACAGATACCAGACTGGTTTAAAACTATAATTTATCTTTACTACCAGTATAAATACACCTATTACTGTCAAAATTAGAACATCAATCTGTTATATGCACTTTAAACTTGTCGACCTCAGCGTTCACTTTGAGTCTTAAAGTGCGTAGGACAAGTTTTTATGAATTTCTAATTTTGACTTTACACGGTGTATTAATACCTGTTGTAAATATAAATTATAGTTTTACACCGATCCGGCCGCTAATTGTGGAGAAAAATGTAAAAATCTGTTGAAGTGAACACAAACTGATGACATCACACTGAAAGTTATGCACAATTTACACAAAAGAAAGTACTTTTTTGACCCTTTAAACGTTGATTCAACAAAATAAAGGTGTTCACGTGTGTTTTAATTTGTCAAGTTAAATTTTCTGTGGCATTAGAATCGTTTTGGCCCAGTGTACAGTGTGATTTCTTGGTCATTTACTACTGTGATGTCATCATTTACAACCAGGAAGTGAAATGAAAAAGCTTAAAAAAATGCTAAACTGGTATAAAATGTGTAACGAATTTTGAAATACGTACACCTGAACTGCATTTTAGTAAAGAGAGTCGTCCAACCTGTCCCTGTAAGCGTCCTGTGTGTGTCCCCAGGTCAGATGATGATGTCGGGGCAGAGGGGAGCCGTCCCTCAGCCCGGGATGCCTCAGGTGTCCAGCGTCATGGAGGACGAGATTCTCATGGACCTCATTTAAACGCTCGCAGTTTATGGACCGGAGCCGCAGCAGAAGGGAACGGGACTGGAACAGGAACAGGGTTTAAAGTGGAGAAGATTATGGACCACGAAATCAACTTCTTTCATTTTTTTTTTACATTTAAAGGACACATATGGGTTATTTGTGTCGTTATGACTTGCTTTTTAGAGCTTTTGTTTTGGAATGTCATGTTTTAGAACTTTAAAATAATGCATCTACTTAAAGCGCGCATTACTTTCTGTCATCAAGATTTAGAACTCCATCTACTGGCAGCAGAGGGAATTACATAACATGCCAATTTAAAGTGCGTATGACAGGTTTTCAAGATTCTCTGATTTTGGCTTAATTTTGAGCCTGTTGTAAATATTAATTATAGTTTTACACCAATCAAGTTGCGAGGAAAGGTTCAAAAATATGTAGGAAATTACAGGAAGTAAAGCGGCGTTCCAAATCATGACACCAGACAGAATTATATCAAAAAGTTTGGCACGATTTACACCAGAAACTTTGTTACATTTTTTAAACATGAATCTAACAAAATAAAGGCATTTCCATAAATTTGTCAAATAATAACTTCTGTGACATTCGAGGAGTTTGGGCTCAGTGTAAAACATAGTTGCTAGGTAACAGTTACAGAATTTCCTGGTGTGAGGTCATCGTTTACAACCAGGAAGTAAAATTATAAACCAAAAATTTTCCGCACTGTGATAAAACTGGTAGCACTTTTAGGAAAATCTTAAATGTAATTAACATTTTAATGAAACGACTAGTCAAACCTGCCATAGGCCCTTTAACGACGAAGTTGTTTGACGATGATTTATGAACTTAAAAACAAAGCAGATCTCGGAGCGCTAAATACGACGTTGCAAACCTGGGAAATTTGAAACAGTGTGTTTTGTGAGGCTCGAGGACATAAACAAGATTAAAGAATCAACTCTGAATGAAGCTAAACACAATTCCAGGTGTGTTTTTGACGACGTAACAATGTTAGAACAGCTCAAAAAAGTCAATTTAGCGTAATATGTGTCCTTTAAAATGGCCGACTGTCTGTGCACACGGAGCAGAAAAGAGAATCCACGTTTTTTTTTCGACGCAAACACGTTCAGCATCATGTTTTACACACTCCGCTTTGATACATTTTCCGTGCAGACTTAAATCGGCCACCGCTCGTTGTTATTCCGCTCCTGTTTCCCGTCTCGTTTTGGACATTTACCTGCTCTGATTTCCACCATTTTGGACTCTCATCTGCCATTTCTTTCCAATTTTCCTGCCACCGAAACGTTGGCCGTAATTAAGAAACAAATCATGCGCCGGGCGAGTTCTTCTGAAGTTAATTGGGAGCAGACTGTCCCCGCGTCTCTGCAAACCGGATTACTTTGTTACACTTGTGCGACGACTGTATGTGCAACGCGCCCATCGACCAAAACAAAACGGCCACAGACGAGACAATAATGCAGCGAGTGGAGCCTTTTGTGGGTGGAATACAACGGGCAGCAAGAGAACTTTGTGTTTTACGAGCAGGAAAACAGGGCTAAATGGTAAAGCCTTCAATACAAACAGTGTGTATTGAGATTTTTGTACAGTTTGCCTTCATAACATTCTTTTTGACGTCATAAATTCACTGTTTTTTATTCTAAAATGTATTTATCAAAGGGGAAAATTCACCAACTTTGAACCTTATTGTGCTTTATTATTTGTGAAGTCATTCTAGAGCTGTAGTTGATGAAATAAACTACTAAAAACAAGCTGACGATCGATTAGTCGACTAAAATTGCATGAAAGGGGCATAAGCTTTCTAAACTTTTCAGTATCTCTTATTATTAAATCCTTTTTTTTCCAGATTTTACTGACAGAAATGTTGACCTCTCAATAGTTTTTCATTTTATCTGCACATACTTTATCACAAATTATACTTTTTTTTAAGACTTTTTAAAAAATATTTTCCATCCTTTGTAATAAAAAAACAAACTTTCAACCCTGGAAATTCAATATTGTTGCTTATTTTGTAATATAAAGCCCTAAAATCATTACTATTTAGTTTTTATGTCAGTTAATCATTGAAAGTGTATTATTACCTACTTCATTTTGTCTCCAGTCGCCTTCATTCTGGAACATTCTGATGACACAGCATTTTAAGGGATCTATAGAGAGAAAATAATAATAAACCAGGTCAACAAATCTGCAAATTGACAATTAAATCGCAAATTGTAGCTTAGAAACATAGTGTTCTCCAGTTCAATAGATGCTTCTTTAGCTTTTACAGAAGTTATTTTAATTTTTGGTACTTTACACGTTTAGATTGACTCACTTAACACTCCTAAATTGTTTGACTTGTTTTGAATTACATGCTGCTTATTTCACATTTGGTGTGAAATTGCACTTATTCCGTGGCCGATTTGTTTTATTTCAAGCTAAATTAACTTGAAAATGATCAGAAATGCCACAAAAAGTTGAATAATTTGGTAATTTAAGCAAGTAAATCAAACCTAATTCATTTAATTGTGATATCTTTTGAATTTAAGTCATTTTAACTCACAATTCTCCAGTTTTTGCTTGAAATGACTGAAGAACTTGCTGCTGGTTCTGTTTCATTCTGTGTCATTTTGGTCGTATTGTTTTGTTTGATTGGCGTTTGTGTAAAGTTGAATTGCTTTTAGTTTCTTTATCTTTTTTTATGATAATGTACAAATAAAATAATGAATCTTGGCTCGACTGTATTTGTGTCGTCTAAATGTCAACAAAATAATTAACAATTCAAGCTTAAGTAGAAAGTCTTTAAAGGACAATAATGCATTATTCATATCGTTATTGTCCTTTAAACCTGCTCTTGAGTGTCTTCAGTTTGACATTTCCTGTTTTAGAACTAAAAATAAAATGCTTTTACAAACAAAAATATAACTTAATCACTGCGCTGTGAGATGATATTGACTTAGCTGTGGCTCCATCTACAGGCTGTAGAGGCAATTACACACATGTAAATATATACCCACAATTCAATGCTGTAAAGAGTGGATCTGACCAAGTTGTAGTTATCGTGATTAGACGGACGAAATGTTCAGAGCGAGTCTGCCAATGATTTAAAGGAAAAATTCTGCTACAGTGTCTTTTTGAGCTTTAAACCATGTTCTTCATCATAAACACACCTGGAGTAACATTCAGCTGCATTCACGCTGTTTGAGAAATGTTGATCCTTCCCCCTCCCACCATGAAAAACAGTTCCGTCTGAACTTCCTGGTTCTGGGATGTATTTTCAGACTTCATACATCACTTATCTGAGAATTGTTTTAAGTCCTTAAATCATCACTAAACTCGTTCTGAGCATTTCTGCCTCTAAACACGATCACTGCAGCTGCTCACCCGCAGAGTAATGTTGGTTGACGTCTAACTTCACTTGATTGTGTGAGTGCAAGGCGCCATCTAGTGGCTGGATGCCATTTAAAGAAATTAAACTTTTTTTTTTGTTTCAAAACATCGGATGGAAAATTTAAGGTACTCAAGAGCATGTTTAAAGGCTAACAATGACAAATGCAGAATAGTTTCCCTTTAAGGACTTAAAACAGCAAAGGATTCTGGGATAAATGACGTCAGCGTCATCTACGTCACACATGAAGGATCAGAACACAGAGTTGGAGAGAGAGGATTTACAAACAGCATCAACAAACAAACGTGAATCAGACTAAATGCTTCTCCAGGTGTGTTTTTGATGACAGAACAATGTTAGAACATGGATAAAAGCTCAACAAAGTCAATTCTGCTTAATATTTGTCCTTTAAGACTGATCTTTACGTCTCTGTGGGAGAAAAATAATTACAAGAAAACAGTCGTTGAAGTTAGAATGTCCCAGAGAAGGAGTCACGTGACGCGCTTGGCGAGTATGGCTGCTTAGGAGCGCTCCGCGCCTCTCCCCGCACCTTATTTGACACCTTAATGCAACAAAGAGCTAAGAATTCTACGCCATATTTGCACCACTTTGATGTTAGTATGCCGAACAACACTAGAAGTTCCGTCTAACCCGGCGTTGCCGGAGGAAGTAAAAACCACGATGGGGCTAGCTCTACTCAAGCTAATGCTAATACTCCACCGGGCATGGCGAACGCGCCGAACGTACCTGGCGAGGTGGCCACGGAGCTGGCTAAACTCACAGCCCTTATTGTGGAAACGTCTGAGAGTCACGACAAAAAACTTGAGGAGATACGCACCATCACAAGTGCCACGGAGAGTAAACTTGCCGAGATCGTCAACCGGATCAGTAATGTGGAGAGCCGCCTGGGTTTTTTGGAGGACGCGAACGAAAAGCTAGAGGCTAATCCCCCAGCCTCTTGCGCTGAAGTAGAAGCGCTGAGACAGAAGCTGGACGACGTGGAAAATAGGGAGCGCAGGCATAACCTTCGGTTTGTGGGATTCCCTGAGGGCTGCGAGAAAGATGACGCAGTGTCATTTTTGGAAGAGTTAATTCCAACACTTTTTGAAATCGCCTTTCCTAAAGGGCTGGAGATCGAGAATGCGCACAGACTCGGGGTCTCGCCGAGAAGACATGACGGGGAGCGGCCGCCCAGTCCGAGAGCCATTATAGCTAGATTCCTGAGATTTCAGGACCGTAAACGTATCACCGAGGCTGCACGGAAAAAGGAAAATATTGTATGGAATGGATGCCGCATTATGGTCTTTGCGGACTATTCCAAGCTGTTGAATGAGCTGTTGAATAAACGGGTGAAGTTTAATGAGTGCAAGAAGCTTCTACATGATAAACGTATCCGGTTCTCCCTGAACTATCCAGCGGTGCTTTTGGTGAAGACGGCACAAGGATCCCAGCGCTTCGATGATCACAAAAAGGCCCTCTCATTCATTCGCTCCCTGGACTAAGTAGATTTTACTTGTCTGCATGATGGACATCTGCGGGGTTGTCGGTGAATAGGCACCTAATGTTACTTTGACTTTATTCTTCATCCACCACCATACACTTTTGCAAATGTGGACTTGTGGACCTTCAGGTGTGTGGATAGGGACATTTAAGGAGGTGAGTGAAAGTCAGTTTGGTTGACTACCTGGCTAATATATATATATTTTTTTTTACATTGAAGTTATTTTATTGTAATTCTTTATGGGATAAATATGTATGGCTGGACTATGTTATATTTAATTTGCTAATAGCTTTTTATGTTGTTTTTTACAATTTTACTAGGGGTGTGAGAGAACTAGCAATTTACACAGACTTAGGTGTGGGGAGGGGTTGGGGGGCTTGGGGGCAGCGTTAGTTAAGTGTATGTTCACTGACCTTAGTAAGGGATGTTCCTGGGGTGTTTTGAAGGGGTTGTCCTATTATGTTGAGGGTTGTTACTTTTTCAAATTTGTTTTATGTTTGATTTGTTATTTGATGCCAATACAGATTTGTTTACAGCAATATCAGCTATATATGTATTTTACTGATAAGACTTAGTAATAATAACTTGAGTCTAATGAGCTGGAATGTCAAGGGCCTTAACAACGCTGTGAAGAAAAGGAAGATTTTATCCTTTATTAAATCCAAAAAATGTGACATTGTCTACATTCAGGAAACTCACTTATCCCCACAAGAGTCTCAAAGGCTTTGTTTTGGCTGGGTGGGTTTTGTGGGTACCAGCTGTGGCAATAGTAAAAGTAGAGGGGTTGCAACACTAATTAATAAAAACTTGCAGTTTAAATGCCTAAAGCAGAGCAAAGATGAGGCAGGCAGGATGTTGATTATGCTATGTGAGATCCAAGGCATAAAAATAATTTTGGCGAATGTCTATGCCCCTAATGTCGACGATCCTTCCTTTTTTGGTCAGTTAGAGAGGAAAATGACTGATCTGGGGGATTATCCGATTATTTTGGGTGGTGACTTCAATGAGGTTATGGACTTTACATTAGACCGTAGCACTCGCTCATTGCGCACATCTAAAGCAAATACAGCACTTAAAGGAATGTCGGAAGCCTGTGCTCTTACAGATGTTTGGCGGACGCAGTATCCTTCAGGAAGAGACTATACATTCTACTCATCCCCGCATGGATCCTTTTCGAGAATAGATTTTTTTCTAATATCCCAGACTTTAATGCCAGCAGTTGCGGCAAGCAGCATTGGTAATATGACACTGTCTGATCATAGCCCAATTTATGTTAGCTTGATTGCATTTAATTCTGTTGTTAGAAGCCGCAGATGGAGATTGAACTCTAGTCTTTTATTGGATGATGCATTCAGAGGCTCTCTTAAATCACAAATTACTTTATACATAGAAACAAACATTCCTTCAGCTCCCTCAGCTGGAGTGGCATGGGAGGCACTGAAAGCCTTCCTGAGGGGCTACATTATCCAACATGCCTCCTTTAAAAAGAAAGAAAACATTAAAAGAACTGTCAGTTTGGAAAAACAAATTGGAATGGCTGAGTCCAGGTTTAAAAAAGACTCTTCCACATTAAATTTGAACAAGCTCACAAAACTAAAATATGAGTATAACACAATAATGTCGCAAAAAGCTGAATTTAGTCTGTTTTGTGCCAGACAAAAATACTTTGAAGAAGGAGATAAGGCGGGAAGGCTCCTTGCCAGATACATAAAGCAAAGAGAAGCCATGAGTGCCATTGTAGTTTTTCCTCGCCGCGAAGGAGGGTCAAAGGACAGGGGCATTCTGGGACAGTTATCTGAACTGCTTTTACCTGTGGCCCATCGAGGCAACTGTTGTTGTGATTTTGGGCATTATAAAAATAAATTGATTTGATTTGATTTGATTTGATTTCAGCTATTAGAGATGACAATGGTCAGCTTCTTTCGGAACCCCTAAAAATCAATGCTGCATTCACGGATTTCTATAAACTTCTCTATAGTTCAGAGTCTTGTGCCTCAAGGGAGAACGTCACCAATTTTTTGCAGAATCTAAATCTTCCAAAGGTACTCAGGAACAGCTTCAGGGTTTGGATTCACCCATTACTATTGAAGAAATAACTGGCGTTATTAAACAACTTCCCTCTGGTAAGGCCCCTGGTTTGGACGGTTTTACAGCAGAGTTTTATAAATATTTTCCTGAGGAATTGGCTCCAATGCTCTTAAACACATACAATGAATCATTTCAGAGACAAACTCTGCCGCCCTCCTTATCAGAGGCTATTATCACTCTCATTTTGAAAAAAGATAAGGACCCTTCTGATTGTCGAAACTATCGCCCCATAAGTCTCACATCCTATGATAGCAAAATTTTATCAAAGATTCTGGCCAATCGATTGGATCGTGTCATAACTTCTTTGATCCATCCGGATCAGGTTGGTTTTATACGTTCGCGCTCATCAGCTGACAATATTAGGAGGCTTGTGGATATTCAGTGGGCAGTTAAGGATTGTCAAACCCCTATGGCCGCCATCTCTTTGGATGCTGAAAAGGCATTCGACAGGGTGGAATGGCAATATTTGTTCACTGCCCTGGAATGCTTTGGCTTCAGCGGCAATTTCATCAATTGGATAAAACTTATATATACAAATCAAAGAGCGTCTGTACTCACGAATGGTATAATTGGTCCATCATTTGAACTGGGGAGAGGCACTAGACAGGGCGACCCGTTGTCCCCCCTTCTTTTTGCCCTTGCTCTTGAACCATTGGCAGTGGCTATTCGAAAAGAAGCAAAATTCTCAGGTATTTCAATAGGGCAAAGTTGTCATAAACTAATGTTGTATGCAGATGACATTCTCTTGTTTGTGTCAGATCCTCAGAACTCCCTTCCTGCTCTGCTCTCTCTAATTAGTACATTTTCAGATATCTCGGGCTACAAAGTAAATTGGACGAAGTCGGAGGCCCTACCACTCACTGCTTACTGTCCTAAAACTCTCTTTCTGACTGACATGTTCTCCTGGCCACAGAAGGGTATTAAATATCTTGGTATAACAGTTCCACCCCAACTCTCTGATCTGATTAAAATAAACTTTGACCCTTTACTGGATAAGATGAAGGTTGATGTAGAACGCTGGAATCAGCTAAATCTCTCTATGTGGGGGAAAGTAAACATAATTAAAATGGTCTGCACTCCAAAATTTAATTATTTGTTGCAGGCTTTACCAGTACATGTTCATCCAACATACTTTAAAAAGTTTGATCAGTTGTGTAAGACATTTATTTGGAACAATAAAAAGCCCAGATTGAATTTAAGAAAGTTGCAGAAACCAGTGGATAGTGGAGGATTGGGGATGCCTAATTTGCTGTATTATCATTATGCCTTTTCTGTTAGGCATTTGGCACATTGGTTTTTGCCTCCTGAGAGGGCTCCGCCATGGTTTCCTCTGGAGAGTATGGTTTGCTCTCCATTTACACCAATTACCTGTCTATCAATTAATCTTGCTTCTCAAAACAGGTCGCATCCTATCCTGTCTCATCTTCAGAATGTCTGGAAAAAAATATCTCAGATTTTAAAATTTGACCCATACCTTAACCAGTCTTCTGGTATTTGGTATAATCCTAAACTATGTATAAACAAAGTACCATTTTCTGGAAGTCCTGGTTTCTTAGGGGTATACTAGTGTTAGGGAATCTATATGACAGTGGCGCATTAAAGTCATTTGAAGTATTAGTTGAAGAATTCAAGTTGCCTAGACAAGATTTTTGGAGGTATTTACAAATGCGTCACTTAATAGTAAAGACCTTTGGATCCGCTACTTCAATTCCCTCAAATTGTGGTACTCTAAACGACATTAAAAGGGCATTCGGTCGTGGCCATGAAGCCTCTGTTTATTATAAAATGCTACTAACATCTGATCCCATTTCATTATCTCTTAAGACAACCTGGGAGACCGATTTAAAGCACACTTTTACTGTAGAGGAGTGGAATGGGATTCTCAGAGGTGTGAAGAAAATGTCAAGAGAGTTGCGTACACGATTAGTTCAGTTTAAAATTTTACATAGAGTATATTGGACTCCCTACAGATTGCATAAAGTGGGATTGGCCGATAATCACGCCTGCTGGAAATGCCAGGACGATAGTGGCACACTTGTTCACATGCTTTGGGAATGTCCAAAAGTTCAGAAGTTCTGGTCATTAGTTCATGCAGTTATAGAGAAGGTTGTTGGTCGAGACATTCCTTTTTGTAGCAGGCTTTATATTCTTGGGGACCCCACAATGTTGAGAACTTTACCCTCATCGCTTTCGCAGTGGGTTTTAACAACTATAATGTTAGGAAGGAAACTACTAGTGCAGGAGTGGAAGGCCCCTTCAGTCCCATCTGTTATCCAATGGCATACTTCTCTTAGTCAACTGGCAGCCCTAGAGAGATTATCTTATAGACTTTTAAATAGGGTAGATGATTATGATAGTAAATGGTCTTCTTACTTGTCACATATTCAGTCCATGACTTCTCCAGCTCAAGGAACTACCTCATGCGTCTAAGTTGATCTCCGACGCTGTAACTATTTGTGTACATACTATACATACATGGCATCTTTAAAATAATATGATGTAACAATTTAACCCTCCCCCTTTTTTTTTTTTTTTTTTTATTTTAATAATAATAATAGTTATGGTTATTGGGGTTTTTTTTCTTTCTTTTTTTCTATTATTGTTCGATGTGGTTATTGTTGTTTTAATGCGTATGAAAGGCATGTGAAATGTATAAGCTACCCAATTTTATCCACACCATATTGCCTGTCGGTTCCTATTTCTTATGTGTGGAGATGTTGATTGGCTGCATTGTATTTTCAATGTTTGAAAATAAAATAAAATTTAAGTCATAAAAAAGAATGTCCCAGAGAAATCTATGGATGACGTGGATTAAATGCCAATTAAATGTTTTCATCAGCGCCCAGAATCAAGATGGCTGCTGGCGGCACAGGTCACGTGGCATGAGCTGCACAGCAAAACATGCATCTCGTCAAGCTTAAAATGACTTGAATTTATCATTTTTATCTGGATTTGAGTTAGTTTGGACTCAATGAGATTTAATTGCTTTTGTGATGCAGAATATTTCTCTAGTTTCAAGGTATTTCTGACTCATTATGAGATAATTTAGCTTAAAATGCGTTGCCAGTGGGTGTAAGTAGAATTATCTTAACCCACTGATGGATAATTTGGTTTATAATAAGAAGTTATGTGTTGATACAAGTCAAATTGTGTTTTTCCATCAAATAAATAATCTGAACTAATTTTAACCAGCCCAAACGTCTGAAATTGAGATTAATATCCTGAAATCAAGACATTTTAACTCTTTTTTGCAGTTTGAGTGACTATTTTTATCTTTTATTTACGTCTAAACATACAGAATTTCTTTTCTGCAGAACATATGGCCAGGTTTGGAAAAGCACGTCCAAACGCTTCATCCCGACGAGGAGGATCCGTTCTCGTGGCCCAATAATCTCCCAGAAGTCTCCGAAAATAACCCGATCCGCCACGAGACGCCGGCCCGAGCGAAGCGGCGCGCGGCAGTCAGAATATAGAAGGCGACGTACAGTGCCACGAGCTCGCGCGGTCAGCCTCATTGTGCGAGATGCCAACGGGAAACGCGTCCAACTCCGACCATCTGCCATCGCTGCCTCCTCTCGGCTCGCAACATGTCGGACGGTTAAAATTAACACTCTGACACGATTTGGCAGAACGCGGGCAATGATCGCTTCATAACGGTGACTGTTCCGGGCTCCAGTCTCACCTCAGAGCTCCGGAGCATATTGTGCGCCACGGCAGACCAGCGTTTACGTTTAATTATGCGTTTACGTTCGATGGGATTGAAGAGACGTGACGTGTCGAAATGTCTTGGTGCGATGTGCATTTCGTTGTTTAAAGGCAAGGCACTTTTCAGGTTTTTGTTTGCTTCGTGTGGAAACAACAAACTTGTTCAATCTGCTCCTAAATATGTTTTATTGTTTCATTTAATCCACTTCATCCATAGATTTCTCTGGGACATTGTAACTTCAAAGGCCGTTTTATTTAAATCCATTTTTCTCCCTCGAGACATAAAGATCAGCCTTAAAGTAGATCCTACACACAGCAAACTATAATCTTGGACTGAACAAGATTTTGACGGAAAGTACAGAAGGATTTGTTTATATCTAATTTAAAACTCATTTATTAAAGTTTTAAGTAAAAAACAAGGCAGAATTGGAATTTTTAGGCTAATTTTCAGTCTGATCTAGTTTACTCCAAAATCCTCTCTGTACATTATTTTGTAACTAATATGTGCACAAAAAAAATAAAAATCAATTAAACCTGGTTCTGTCCATTTTTCAGATTTAAATGACCCTCGAGTGTAATTTTGGCCGTTTTAACACATAAAATGATCATTTCTATTTGAAAATGTTACATGATGAAAAAGTTAATTATAAATAAAGTAATACATTTTTCTCTTACATTATGTGACTACATACAAACTACAGGAGAAGTTTACAATTGATATCTTTAAATGTAAGATTTTTTCCTATTCACCTGCAGCGTCTCGCTGTAAATTAAAACGGTGCTAAATCAGGCAATAACTGACACATTTCCCGTTTGGGACAATAAAGTCTACAAAACTGAATCAGACTAAATTTCTGATAAACTCAAGCTACAGACCCTTTAAAATGTGACGTCATCAAACTTCCAGAGAGGAGGCGACTGGAGGCAAAATGAAGTTGTCTGTAAATGTTTCAATGATTCTCTAAATCTAAATTCTACTGGTTTTAAGAGTTTGTGTTGGAAAAAAGCAGCACATTTGAATTTCTGATGGACAAAATACAGTTTTCTAGCCTTAAAATTGTATTTTAGCTTCAAAAGAATCTAATTTATGGAATAGTATCTAATATATCTCTAGATCAAATGAAAAATTATTGTAGGTTCAACATTTCTGTGAGTATTTTTCCAGTAAAACCCATAAATCTGGATTGTTCCTTCATCAAAAATGCAAAGAGTTTATCATAATTTCCTAAAACATAATCATAATGTAAAATACAATAATAAATGTGTTTAAAGCAGCTCTGATGTCACTCACATGTGTCTGAGGCTTTTACTGACACAAAATCATCTACATTTTTCATATTTTGTGATATTCTGAGGTTAATCCCAGTTTCTCCAGTGAAATCACATTATGTTGCACTTCACTTTTGCCTCTGAATTCATCATGTTTTTGTTTATAAACTTTTAAAGGCTCTATTTAACGCTTTACTCTCACATTTCCTTATTTGCGTTGGCCTCATACTGCACTTGTCCAAATACGACGCGTCTTTTCGTCCATAATAACCACATCTTGCGTTGAAATAATCGTTCTTACATCATTTGGTGTTTGTGCCGCTGGACGCCGTCGCTCTCTCTCTCTCGGCGATGGAGATGGACAGGAGGCGGAGGCGGTTGCTAAGTGACGGAGACAGTGGGGTTCTTGTTGCCGAGCGATCGCACAGTGGACCCTCTCTACTCGCTCCATCCCATAATAAGGCCGGCCTCTCCTGTCGCCGTGGGAGGCCGGAGTCGTACAGAGCGGGGCTTGATTCGCTGCAAGAAAATATGAAAGAAAAGGAAACACGGTCAGAGTTTTTCAGGAGTCGCACGCGTCCTGGAAAACCTGGAGAATACGACGAGCGTTCAGCAGATGTGGAGCGGTAAATGAGGAAAGAGTGGTTGTAATCTCAGATGGAGGGCGTCTACAGCTCTGAGGGAGATTTACTGTTTTTGGAAGAAATGTTCAAAATATAGATCCACAAATGAACCTTCTCTTTATTCGTTTGGGATTGGAGCCACAAACTTGTCACATTGATGTTGAGGTTAAAGTCATTTTATTTTCGCCGACTGAGAAGACATTAAACTTTGTGTCAGTTTTAGTTTTAGGTCCAGTGATTACAGAGACATGAACCATAAACCAGGTCGACAAATCTGTAATCTGAGAGTTAAACAGCACATTAGATGATGTAATTCGACCTCCTTCAATTTAAAACTAAGCATTTTAGAAAATGTGAACGTAACCTCTTCCATGAAGAAATGAACAAACACACTGTCAACACTAAACATCAGCAGAACGTTTCAGAACATTGTAGTTTATGGATCTTGTCTTGTGGGGCTTGTGATTCCCAAACTGAGGGCCCACAGGCTTGTCTGCACAACAAGCAACTGAGTTTGAAATCAAATGTACACTTATGATTCATTTATGATTCAAATGTTTATCGTAGAAAAGGTTTCAGGGGTTGTCATCTGATCTGATAGATGACACCCCCTGAAACCTTTTCTACGATCAAACACGCCTGGACGACATCGACAAATTCTGGAGAATTTTGGGCAAGGTACCTTAGATCTGGTACCAGAACTTGAGAACACAGCCAGGAAATTAACTGACAACAGAAACCACCTCCGGTTTAACTTGAGATGTTGACAGATCAAACCTCCAGTTAAAGGACACAGAGCAGAGAAGATTTGGAGAAGAAACCTGATGCAGATGATTCATGAAAAAATTAGGGAAAACAGCACCAAAATAGATAAACTGAGGTACAGAATGGAAATTATTCAGAAGAAACTTACGAGCACTGTCCCTGAAGATATTCTCAGAAGTGTGTTAGATTTTACACAGATTGCACAGGGAGCACAACACAAGAAAAGTACGGAAAGACAAATCAAGAAGATGTTCAAACAGCGTCCGTTTGACGACCCCTGAAACCTTCTTGCCTTGAAATCAATATTATTATGGTTACTCTTTACAGCTTAACTTGTTGTTTGTATGTATTTATGCAATAATCCTTGTTCTTAACAGAGTGCATATTCTTATTGGAGCGTCCCGCGGGTGGATGGACCGTTCAGAGGGTCGAGGCACTGACTTTCAAACTTGTTTATAATAAAAAATACATTGAAATACCTTTAAAACTATCTTCCTAAGTCTGAAGTTTAAGTATATTCTATCAGGTAAACTCATTCTCTGCATTTGACCCGTCCTTCACTGCTGCTGGACTTAAACCTGAATGAAGCATCAACAAACTCTGACTTGATAATGAACAGTTTATTAAGAATGACGAAGGCTTAGTAACGACTGAAACAAAGGGTTAGGGTCAGAACTTAGGGTTAGGTTCATTAAGTAGTTGCTAAACCTGAATATTTTTTTACTAAACTGTTTTGTTCACTATGAATTAAGTCTTTGTTCATGTTTTATTAAAGTGAGACGCTGCAGGCGAATAGGAAAAAATCCTAAATTTAAAGATATCAGTTTGAAACCTCTCCTGTGGTTTACTCACATCAATGTAAGAAAAACATATATTATATTATAATCATATCCATATCATCCATCATGTAATATTTTCATGTAGAAATAAGGCATTTTATGTGTAAAAACAGATAAAATTGAACATATCTGGGCATATCTGGGGCATTTAAATCTTCGTATACTTATTAGTTAACTTTACAGAGGGGATTTTGGGTTTCTTAGTTTAGTTTATTTTAACTTGATTTGACTGAAAATTGTCCTAAAAATTAAAATCTTGCCTATTTTTTTTACTTAAAGCTTCAATAAATCCATTTTAGAATTAGATATAAAAATGGAGTGGATTAAATGGAAGAATAAAACGTCTTTAGGAGCAGACTAGACACATGAAAGACAGTGTGTCGAGAGAGCAAACTGACCAAAAAACAAAAACATGTAGGTATTATAGTGTTACCCAAACTTAACACGTCACTTAACATTTCTGCACTGATCTTATAAATAACTGTCTTTAGTCTTTCAATGATTTTACTCAACCCCAGTGCATTTTATTACAACAAAAACAGATTAAAGCGTCGAAAAATGCAACTATTCCACGTTTTTGAGGCCCCTCCCTGCCGCGGGCCCCGGGAGCCCAGCCCCCTTCACCCCCCCGTGTCCGACGCCCCTGGCTTTAGTTTCCATTCAAGTTCATTTAAAGGAGAAAACACAGACCACTTTAACGTTATCATGAGCTGTGAAGAACCAGGACTCAAAAGTGCAGTATCTGTGAAAGATAATGGTGCTTTTCTGGACGTGTCAGTAATAATTGCGATCTCTCGTCTAAAAGTGGCTTTGATTTTATCTGCGGGACGTGAATGTAAAGAAGAGCGATCGCACAAAAGCAGAGGAATCGTATCTCAGTCAGAAACGCGATAAAATATACATACTTATTAATTTTATCTCCATCAGAGGCCGATAAGGACGTGGGCAGCGGCTCTCACGCGAGGATCAAACTGAACCAAAGGATATATCGTGGATTTTGGCGTAAATTTGATCGTTTTAAAGCAAAATGTTTCTAAAAAGTCAATCGTTTTTTGGTGTGTAACGCATTATATCAAACAAATAATCCAATAAATAACCCTTAGTTTGCAAAAATCGTCCAAATATAATGTCTTACTGTGGAAAATTTCAGACAAAACAATAAAATTAAGACAAAACATCGATGACAAATTCTTTCATATTCTGACAGAGTGACACAGACATATTTAAAATGTAAAATATAGTTATATAGTGAAAAACAATGTTCAGTTTCCCTTAATCTCTATTTAAAGCCACAATATTTGTTTGTTTGTATTTTTTGTTACGTTGGGGTCAGTTACTTAAGAATCCAATCAAATAGTCAAACCAAATTAAAAAAAGTAAATAAACAAAATAAACTTAACTAATAAACTTAAGTTCTACTAAAGTGTCATTGGTCGCGTTGGTGAGTAATAATTGGTGTTTATGTGGCACTTTTTAATGTCCAAAAACAAGTGATGAAGAGCATTAATTGGACAAATAATTAATGGCTGTAGAGTTTTGAAATAAAATCATACAGAATATAACATGAACAACAAATACTTAATTCAATAAACACTAACAAATATCCAATCAAATGCAATAATTCAATTTCTTGCATTGCTTAAAATGACTTGAACTCAGAATATTCTTATTTTGAGACGTTTTGACCAGAAGAGATTCTGATATTGACGTTATTCCGTCCACTTTTGCCTCTTTTTGCCTCAGATCACACTCATGTAGTAAATGCAGAGAACTCCGTTAAAGCTAATGACGAACGAGGGAAAAGGCTTACCATTAAAACAATCTACTTAATATAATGTTTTATGTAAAATGTTTAATGAACACGAGCAACAACAAGTCACAACGCACCGATTTCCTGGGCGGACTGTCTTTTTAGTCCATGTAGAACTTATTTTCTGTTGAGTTTGTGTGCTCTGTGTAAACTACAACGGAAACAAGACGGCGGCGCGTACGGAAACCAGGAATAAGGTGAATAGGATGTAGATAATTTTCCTGGTTTCTCTCGACATTTCTGACTGGTTATAAGATAATTTAGCTTAAAATAAGAAAGATTTTTGAGGTAAGTAAACAATTCTCACTTCACTGGGAAACAGTTTGGCTTGAAATAAGAAGAAAGGACCAGAAACTAGTCAAAAACGCCTTTAAACAAGTAAAATGTTTATAAAGACAATGCATCTTAACTATTGAAAGTTGTTAATATCCTGAATTCAAGTCGTTTAAACATATCTAGATTTTTTTAATTTTTTTTTTGCTGTGCCTAAAGTACTAAAGTTGGACCAAATGATATAAACAAATCAAATAAGATCAGACAACACCATGTAGTGTTGTCAACTTCAAGTTTTTAATACTCATTTGCCAGTCGACAGAAGAGAACAGCCCTTTTCTTCCTCTGCTGTTGGACTCATGAACACTCGACTTGAACAGGCGTCTGAAGTCTCTGGAGCAGATGCCTGAGCCTCAGCTGCTCCCCTCGACGTGGAGGAGCAGCAGGTCCACTCCGAGCTCCTCCTGTGACTGAGCTCCTGTCTCTGAGGGACAGGGGCCAGGGCTTTTATTTATAAATCTTGCGTACGTACAAAAATGTTGAGTATGTTACTTTCAGCGTTAAAGTGAGACGCTGCAGGTGAAAAGGAAAACATCTAAAATGTAAAGATATCGATTGTAAACTTCTCCTGTAGTTTAGTCACATAATTGTACGAAAAAAATATATTGCAAGTATTTCATCATGTCATGTTTTCATGTACAAATGAGGCATTTTTTGTGTAAAAACGGCCCAAAATATTTAATAATAATAATACATAAATCTGGAAAATGGACAGAAACAGATTTCAATTTCTTGGTTCATTTTGTACAAATATTAGTTACAAAAATGTACAGAGGGGATTTTAGATTTCTTATTTAGTTTTTAGTAAACTAAATTGGACTCAAAATTGTCCCAAATATTGGAATTTCTGATCATTTTTTTTTACTTAAAACTTTAATAAATTTGTTTTAGAATTAGATATTAAAAAAAAAAAAAAAAAAAAAAATCAAAATCTTGTACTTGTAAAATCTTGTAATCAAAAACTGTACGATCTTGGACTCACCAAGATCGTACAGTTTGGTGTAGGAGCTACTTTAAGGCTGATCCTTATGTCCTTAGGAGGGAAAAATGCATTTTAAGAAAACAGTCTTTGAAGTTACAATGTCCCAGAGAAATCTATTTGTCTTTTGTCTGTACATTTTTAGTAAGAATTCCGTGTTCGGTTTTATAAATGAGACCCCAGGTGAGAGAGGGATCATTGATCGCTAAATCTTCACCACAGTCTTCAAAACTAGAGAGACCTGAACCACGGGCTGCAATGGTGCAGCTGAGGCTCTGCACCTGGAGTCAGCCCCGGGGTCAGGCTTGAACGTGAGCGCCGGGTGGTCTTCACCCCCCGAGGCCCGACAGGGATCAGCCCAAAGGAACGGCCTCCTGTGGACCCACGGCGCCCACAGACACAACATCTAACTGTCAGGACACTAGGGCTGGTGATCTGGGGATGAAAATGGAATGTTGAGCTGGTCCCTGTGACAATCTGCTATTTTTGTGAAATCGTCACATCGTGATTCACTATTTGTCTCTTTAATGCAGCTGTCTGTTCAAACACACTTTTTCTCCTGTTGTTTAGCCTCTGAAGCCTCTGAGCAGATGACTTTATTTACCTCTTAAAGACCAGGGCTGCACAATTAAACCAAATCCACACAAAATCGCAATTTTAATGGACGTAATTAGCAAATCACAAAGGCTGCATTTTTTGAAGTGCAATAATTTCTTCCACAAACAACAAAATGTCTTGCTTTGATTTGAATAAAAACTGCAAACTCTGTAGTTTGGATTTGTACAAACATGTTCTGAAACAAGTGACAAAAATGCGCTGTAGAACAAAAATGCACCTACAAACAAACGGAACTAAAAGTGACAAAACGCGACTAAAAACGTCAAAGACGCAACACGCTAACAGTGAAAAATACGCGTTTAAATATGACAAACACAACTGAATGTGACAAAACCACAACTAAAAGCAACAAAATTGTGTTTAAAAGTTGCAAAAACACGCCTACAAACAACAAATGCAACAAAACACGACACAAAGCAACAAAAACATGACTGAAAAGGACAACATTGTGTTTAAAATGTGAATTTGAACAGAATCCTATTGTTAAAACATCAATCACAAATCTAATCACAATCGCACTGGTCAGAAAAATCACAATTAGATACAGGACACGGAATCCCACTTTAACGACACTTGGTCTATTCTGCACTGTTGATTTGTCCATTTGTTGTCTTCATATTGAGTCAAGGTTCATTTTATAATACCTGGTTTCATTAGTGCAAGTATCCATTGTTTATTGTGGTTCCATGTCATCGACGCACACTCACAGTTTGTGAATTTCGTTCACTGACGAGGACAAAAAAAATCAAAAAAGCAGATTCTTTTGCTTCAGAATAGAATTTCTCCAGTTGATGTAAAAAATAGGATGAAGCTTTTGAAAGTCCAGCCAGCCTTAAAGAGGTTACAGTTGTACTAGCACAGTAGTAGTAGAAGTATGTGTAGTAGTAGTAGAAGTAGTAGTAGTAGTAGAAGTAGTAGTAATAGTAGAAGTAGTACTAGTGGTAGTGGTAGTAGTAGTATGTGTTGTAGTAGCAGTATTAGTAGTAGTAGTAGCCATAGTAGTAGTAGTAGATGTAGTTGTAGTAGTAGTGGTGGTGGTAGTAGTAGTATGTGTTGTAGTATGTGTTGTAGTAGCAGTAGTAGTAGTAGTTGTAGTAATAGTAGTTGTAGTAGTAATAATACTAGTAGTAGTAGTTCTAGTAGTTGTAGTAGTAGTAGAAGTAGTAGTAGTAGAAGAAGTAATAGTAGTAGAAGTAGTAGTAATAGTAGAAGTAGTACTAGAGGTAGTGGTAGTAGTAGTATTAGTAGTAGTAGTAGTAGCCATAGTAGTAGTAGTAGTAGTGGTGGTAGTGGTGGTAGTAGTATGTGTTGTAGTAGTAGCAGTAGTAGTAGTACTAGTAGTACTCGAGCCTTTGTACCTTCACTTAACAATAGTTGATATAATAATATGGCGGAGCAGAGACTCGGTGAGGAGATGAGATTGGTTCAAACAGTTTCCATGGTTTCCGGACGTTTCCATGGAAATGTGAGGTGCCAATAAAACCATGTGCGGCGTCTGAGGCAGGTCGACGCAAAGGTGCTGCGACTGGGAGACGCAGGGACAGGGCCGGAGTGAGGGGGGGAGAAAGGGGGACAGGGCCGGAGCCAGAGGGGGGGAGACGCAGGGACAGGGCCGGAGTGAGGGGGAGAAAGGGGGACAGGGCCGGAGCCAGAGGGGGGGAGACCCAGGGACAGGGCCGGAGTGAGGGGAGAAAGGGGACAGGGCGGAGCCAGAGGGGGAGACGAGGGACAGGGCCGGGAGGAGAGGGGAGAAAGGGGACAGGGCCGGAGTGAGGGGGAGAAAGGGGACAGGGCCGAGCCAGAGGGGGAGAAAGGGGGGACAGGGCCGGAGCCAGAGGGGGAGAAAGGGGGACAGGGCCGGAGCCAGAGGGGGGGAGACGCAGGAACAGGGCCGGAGTGAGGGGGGGAGAAAGGGGGACAGGGCCGGAGTGAGGGGGGAGAAAGGGGACAGGGCCGGAGTGAGGGGGGGAGAAAGGGGGACAGGGCCGGAGCCAGAGGGCGCGAGACTCAGGGACAGGGCCGGAGTGAGGGGGGGAGAAAGGGGGACAGGGCCGGAGTGAGGGGGGGAGAAAGGGGGACAGGGCCGGAGTGAGGGGGGGAGAAAGGGGGACAGGGCCGGAGTGAGGGGGGGAGACAGGGGGAAAGGGCCGGAGCCAGAGGGGAGGCAGGGACAGGGCCGGAGGAGGGGGAGAAAGGGGACAGGGCCGGAGTGAGGGGGAGGCAGGGACAGGGCCGGAGTGAGGGGGGGAGAAACTGGGACAGGGCCGGAGTGAGGGGGGGAGAAAGGGGGACAGGGCCGGAGCCAGAGGGGGGGAGACGCAGGGACAGGGCCGGAGTGAGGGGGGGAGAAAGGGGGACAGGGCCGGAGTGAGGGGGGGAGACGCAGGGACAGGGCCGGAGTGAGGGGGGGAGACACAGGGACAGGGCCGGAGTGAGGGGGGGAGAAAGGGGGACAGGGCCGGAGTGAGGGGGGGAGACAGAGGGACAGGGCCGGAATCAGAGGGGGAGACACAGGGACAGGGCCGGAGTGAGGGGGTGAGACAGAGGGACAGGGCCGGAGCCAGAGGGGGAGATGCAGGGACAGGGCCGGAGTCAGAGGGGGAGACAGAGGGACAGAGCCGGAGTGAGTGGGCGAGACGCAGGGACAGGGCCGGAGTGAGGGGGGGAGACGCAGGGACAGGGCTGGAGCCAGAGGGGGAGATAGAGGGACAGGGCCGGAGTGAGGGGGAGACAGAGGGACAGAGCCGGAGTGAGGGGGGGAGACGCAGGGACAGGGCCGGAGTGAGGGGGGGAGACGCAGGGACAGGGCTGGAGCCAGAGGGGGAGACAGAGGGACAGAGCCGGAGTGAGGGGGGGAGACGCAGGGACAGGGCCGGAGTCAGAGGGGGGGAGACGCAGGGACAGGGCTGGAGCCAGAGGGGGAGACGCAGGAACAGGGCCGGAGTGAGGGGGGGAGACACAAGGACAGGGCCGGAGTCAGAGGGGGAGACGCAGGGACAGGGCTGGAGCCAGACGGGGGGGCAGAGGGACAGGGCTGGAGCCAGAGGGGGAGATGCAGGGACAGGGCCGGAGCCAGAGGGGGAGATGCAGGGACAGGGCCGGAGCCAGAGGGGGAGATGCAGGGACAGGGCCGGAGCCAGAGGGGGAGATGCAGGGACAGGGCCGGAGCCCACACACATTGTAGATAAAGTAATTCCGTAGTAGCTGTAGTAGTAACGATTATAATCTACTGTTAATAGATTCTCTGTTTTACTGTTGATCTCCTAAATAGCTTTCCTAGCTACAAAGGATTTTTTAACACGACATTCAACAACACAACACTTCAAATACATAGGAGACCAAACAGCCACTGCACAAAAGGCTGCACCAGCCCAGAAGATCAGGTGGAGCACAGAGTGCAGTCCATCTGCTCCTGAAAGCAACAAACCACTCGTTTGAAGACAGTGAGGTGAAGATTTGGAGCAGAAGAAGAACTGGTTTGAAAGAGGAGTAAAGGAAGCTATTTTTGTGAAAAGAGAGAATCCCTCTCTAAACAGGAATGGGGTTTAAGATTCAGTTTAGCTAAGATTTATAACAGCCAAGTCTATGGACCAGTCAAATGTTAATCAGACACTCAGCAGTGATGAAGGAGCAACAGCTATCAATAGAACAATAGAACAAAGGCTATCACCACAGACTAGCCTCAGGTGACACTAGGCAGGGCAACTATTGACCTAACAAAGACAGGCCATTATCAGTGACTCCTCCCTGTGGGCGGGGCTCTCACTACTCAAAGGAGCATGTTCACCTTATTCCTGAAGTTGCCGTACGCATCACCGTCTTGTTTCCGTTGTAGTTCACATGGAGCAGACGAGCTCAACAGAAAATAAGTTCTACATGGACTAAAAAGCCGTTTTCAGACTGACCAGGAAATCGTTGCGTTGTGACTTGTTGTTGCTCGTGTTCATTAAACATTTTACACAAATCACCCTACTTTATGTAACATTTTAGCGGCGAGACTTTTCCCTCGCTCGTCATTAGCTTTAACTGAGTTCTCGTCAAACGGAAGTGCGTTTAGAACAAAAGTGCAAAAAACGGCAAAAGTGGGCGGGGCAGAATAAGGTCAATAAGGCAGAGCTCTCAGACCAGCTCTCTGATTGACAATGACTTCTGGATAGAAGCCGAAATGTCTCGATCTTCAGATGACAACCCATTTAACCTTTTCTACGGCGGTTACTGGTACAATCTTAATTTTTTGTTATTCAAATGACATAATTGTTCATTTAAATTAAATGATACAGATTCATAAGGAGCAAAAGTGACTTTTTGAGCTTTTAACCATGTTCTAACAATATTCCGTCATCAGAAAACACACCCAGAGTTGCATTTAGCTTAATTTATTGTAATTTGAAGAGTCTTGATTATAAAACCCTCTCCCCTTTGACCATCAAAAACACTCCCTACTGAATTCCTTCAATGTGTGATGTTTTTTCGATAACTGACGTCACTTATTCAAGAATCTACTGCTGTTTTAAGTCCATAAATCATCATCAGACTCATTCTAAGCATTTCTGTTGTCTAAACACTCATTACAACTGCATCACAGCTCAGGCCTGCTCGAATTACAAAACATTGTGTATACGGAGCCTCAGCTAAGTTAATATGGCGTCTCTCAAGACTGTGATAAAGTTATATTGTTCTTTGTAAAAACATTTTATTTTTAGTTATAAAACATGAGATGTGAAAGTGAAGACATTCAAGAGCAGGTTTAAAGACTAATAACACAAATAATGCATAATCTTTGTTGTTTAATGGCAAGAAAACACATTGATCTGAACATAACCACAAAGCAGCGAAAGTATTTCTGCAGCTGAAGGAGAATTTCCTTTGAGTACACACAGTATCAATACAGTATCCATCTGTTTATCTAATTTAAGCTAACTTGTTCTTGAAGGAAGCTTTAAGTTTTTTGTTATTGTTGTTGTTTTTTTTACATTTTAATGCTTGTATGTGTAGCCCACCTAAACCCAGTGAAATAAGGTAAGGGCCCCTGAGTTCTTTACTAACTCTAACACTATAGCTAAACTATTAAAATATATAAGTCAAATATGTACTGCTTAAGTTCTATGTTTCACTATTCACCATTTAGACATAAACCACAGCACCTTTAATCACACTCTTAACAAATGACCAAATCAAGTTAAATGAATAAACTTCAAATTTAGTGAATTAGCAAATCCAGGTAAACATCTCCACAAAGGCACATTCTGTACTCAAACTATGCATGTGGGCCCACTCACCAATCACTTACACAATAATTAAGCAAAGTTATACTGCAGTTATAACTTTTATATAGTTGCAGGCCTGTGCGTTGAATGGGGTGGTAAGGCCTTTAATTCAATTCACTTTATTTTTAATAGTTGCCTCAATGGTCCAAAGGTAGAAAGCAGCTTAAGTATTTAGCAACTGACCCTCTTTCTCGGCAAGGGAAATCCACAAAAATAAAAAATATAGTAAATAAAGTAATATATATATAAATAAACCTATAAATAAACCTATAAATAAACGAGAAAAAATAAAATTGTACCTGGTTTTGAAGTTCAATGCCTAGTTGTCTGCTCCGATGTCTTGGAGGAAGAAAGGCCACGACGAAAAACTGTCCCAAGATGACGGCGCCCTGGCCCCTCCACGCGCTGTCCACACACCGGTCCCTCCACGCTGCTGTCCACACACTGGCTCCTCCACGCCGCTGTCCACACACGGGCCCCTCCACGCGGCTGTCCACGCACTGGCCCCTCCACGCGGCTGTCCACGCACGGGCCCCTCCACGCGGCTGTCCACCCACGGGCCCCTCCACGCGGCTGTCCCCGCACGGGCCCCTCCACGCGGCTGTCCACGCACGGGCCCCTCCACGCGGCTGTCCACACACGGGCCCCTCCACGCGGTTGTCCACACACGGGCCCCTCCACGCGGTTGTCCACACACTGGCCCCTCCACGGCTGTCCACACACTGGCCCCCCCACGCGGTTGTCCACACACGGGCCCCTCCACGCGGTTGTCCACACACTGGCCCCTCCACGGCTGTCCACACACTGGCCCCTCCACGCGGCTGTCCACACACGGGCCCCTCCACGCGGTTGTCCACACACTGGCCCCTCCACGGCTGTCCACACACTGGCCCCTCCACGCGGCTGTCCACACACGGGCCCCTCCACGCGGTTGTCCACACACTGGCCCCTCCACGGCTGTCCACACACTGGCCCCCCCACGCGGTTGTCCACGCACGGGCCCCTCCACGCGGCTGTCCACGCACGGGCCCCTCCACGCGGCTGTCCACACACTGGCCCCTCCACGCGGCTGTCCACACACGGGCCCCTCCACGCGGTTGTCCACACACTGGCCCCTCCACGGCTGTCCACACACTGGCCCCTCTACGCGGTTGTCCACACACGTCCCGGTCAGAAAAACACCACGAGGTTGTCTGTTAGCTCCTCTCCACGACACTTGTCCAATCTCAAGCCGAGAACACGATAAACAGTCTTTATAGTAAACTGTCTTAACTTGGTCTGAATATAAACAGCCGCTTAGCTAGCGAATGCTAAAGACTGAAGCTAGTAAATTGAACTTTGGCTTAACACTTAGCTACAGGTCCGTCTCCGGGTTGAAGCACGTCCAAAATCTCTCAAAAACAAATGTAAAATCAGTACACATCTCCGACTATTGATTTAACAGTCTAAAAAACAGTTTTCACCGTCACAAACATAAACACGTTTTCTCTGTCTCTCCGCTTTCTCGCGGTCAAGGTAGAGCTTAGCACAGAACTCACTTCCGGGTCAATGTGCGTGTCAAGCTAAAACAAGGTGGACCAGGAACAGCAATACACACACATAGCACTTCCTGTAGACTTTCAAAATAAATGAAATAAAATACATTCACTACAATATACATATACAACCTTTTAACTAGGTGCTTTTAAATGTTTTCAATCACTATACTGCATAGATTAATTATGCTTTTAACAATTTGATGTAATTTATAACTATTTATGCTTTTTAATCTATTTAAACTATAACATGTATAATGAACTCTTATTAGTTTATTACTGTTATGCATTCACATGTCTATGTAGGTTACATATGTTGTAAACAGCTTTGAACAGGGGGATTTTAGAAATCAGACTATTTCCCGATTGTGGGAGCATTTTAAAGTCTGTATAACAGGTTCTCATAATATTTTAATTATGACTTAGTTTGCTGGGAGGGCACCTGTGGTAAATATTAATCATAGTTTTTACATTTGTGAATTCACAGTGTGTGAAGACATTTTTCAAAATAAAAGTTTAAAACTACAGGAAGTAGTTTTGAGTTCTAAAACAGAATTCAAACGTAACATTGTAAAATTAGAGACAATTTACAGACTACTGGCATACTCTTTTGGCTGCTTAAACGGTCATTCAACAAAATAAAGGCGTTATCAGGAATTATTATTTATGAAATCATAACTATTGTGTAATTTACATGGATTTTGGCCCTTGTTTTCAAAATGGTTGCTAGGTAACAGCTGTGGAATTACCTCTATCTATGTCCTATTTTCTGCTCATGTCCAACCAGGAAGTAACATTATAAATATAACGAAAACTGTCAAACTGGGAACAAAAAGACAAAATGTTTAGTAAAACCTTAAATATAATCAGGTTCAACACGTTTTACTGAAATGTGTCATCGAACCTGTCACATAGACTTTAAACACACGTGTCATTCAAATCCATGATATTTACTCCTAAGTTCACTGCACTTCTTTAATACTGAGAGATAAGCAACAGTTTCAGAGCTTTGAGTCTGTGATGATCAGGAAGGGCATCTTGTTGGGGGCCCCTTTAGGTTGGGGGCCCGAGGCAATTGTGGCCTGTCCGCCAGGAGTAGAGGGTCCATTAGTGGCCGTACGTAGCACTTTTATTAGCTGTAAGTGATATTTTTGCATCATTACACAAGTTGAGAAAAGGATTAAAAGACTGCGAGAGAATTAAAAAAGTGCGGGAGAATAAGGGAGAAAAGGGAGAGAACGAGAGGAGCGAGGTAAACAAGGTGAGCGCGGCCGAGGCAGTGGGCCTATTTTGGTGGAGGTGGTCGTCATGGAAACTCGGCGCAGGTACATATAAACAGTGAAGTACACGAGCCGAGCGGGTCTGATCGCGGCGGCTGGAAGTGCAGGGATTCAGGGACGGAGCTGGCACGGTTTACGCGAGATAAAACTGTCAGGAAGAGCTCGCCTTTTGTCTGATGACACGACAGCATCGAGCGGGTCCCTGCGCGCTGACGTCACGCTGCAGAAAATGAGTGGAAATGTCTTTGATTTAAGCATATTCATCTTCATTTCAGATTAGTTAAGATTAGTTATGGCTGTTTACTTGAAAGAACTAGATTATTTCGCTAGTTTCAAACCGTTTCCGAGTCTTTTTCAAAACATTTCTTCTTACTTCAAGCCAAATTATCTTCCAATGGGGTTAAGATCCTTCTGTTTTCTTATTTTGAGCTAAATTATCGCATGATCGGTCAGAAATACCTTGAAACCAGTGAAATATTCTGCATCACATCAGCAATTAAATATTCTTAAATCCAAACTTCTCAAATCCAGATAAAAAATAAAAGTCATTCTAAGCAAGAATATATTTAAATTGTTTGCTGTGTCCCTTTTCTAACACTCAAAAAACATATCTAAATGTTTATGTCGCCTTTTTATTCATTTATTTTGATCCAAAACAAATCATTTCGATTTTGAACAAGAATTGACTAATTATTTTATTTATCTTGGTTCTTTTCCATATTTCTATTCTTCTTCAACTTGGAAACAGTGTGAGAAATAAAGCTGATTTGATCTTCAGCGGGAAAAAGGTGACATAATGGAGCTCCACAGTGACCACCCACCGCTTTGTTCTGTAAATTCACTTTCCATTAATATTCCCATAGAGATTATAAAGACAAATAATATATATATTGAAAGCTTGCTCTGGATTAATTAGCTATACACTGGAAAAAATACCTTCCAAAACAAGATGACAAATAAATAAGTGCTTGAAATAAGTAGTTTGTGGCTTGTTTTTTGACTGTTTTAAATATAATTGCCAATGGAACAAGCATAACACACTTGTTTTACTTAAAATATGAAAAAGACAAGCCTTTTCTAACTTGAAATTAGAAAAAAAAGTGTCTAACTCACTTGTTCATTGGCACATCTTTAAAGAATGTCAAAATATACTCAAACCACGATAAATACAATAATTCAATCACCTTTGACCTATTGTCTTATTTAAGATTGTTTCCAGTGTAAATGATGACCACAAAACCTATGACTTTATTTAAAATCTGTTTCTGACACTGTAGGAATCGTTAATTTAAAAAAAACATTTTGCCAAATTTTGCTTTTTACATGAATATTTGAGCTCCATTTATAGTGTCAACCTTCAATATATATTTGTGATTTTATTTTGACCTGTCATGGGGGAAAAACTCCAATGAAACAAGTTGTAGTCCACTTAAAGGGGCTGTACTTGATTTTTACTGATTTTAAATGTAAAAAACAAAACTAGTTCATGTTAAACTCTTTACATCAGTCACATGTATCTCTCACTTTCCTAATGCAGTCCCAGTATCATAAATATTCACCTCCATAAGTTTAGAAGCCAATTTTGCCGTCACGTAACGCTAACAAACATTAGCATGCTAGCGCCACACTTCCTGCTTCTCGTGGAATAAAACACTCTATAAATAGATGCAGAGAAAGTGCTGATTTGAGCACTTGTTTTCACCCAAATAGATGCTTCTACAATATATCTGTCCTGGAGCAACACAGGTTTTACTTAACACATGCAAATGCACATGAACTTAAAGTGAAAGTGAAACAGTAAAAATCAGTCACAGGCCCTTTAAGAAGAGAGAAATGCAAAAAATGTCACTTCAGTTGGAGAAACTATCAAATTATACACACACCAAAAAAAAATCTTTGAGAAATTATACATTCACTAAAACCACGCTAAAATTTTAATTTAAACCTAAAGGCAGCATTGTTTTTCCAGTGAAGTGTGTGGAAGGGCACAGAAAAGGATGGCGTTCCTGACACTGCACAGAGGGAGGGAGTACCAGGAACTCGGTCGCTGTAGCTGTTCTGAAAACCTCTGTGGACTCCTGTTCTTGTCGTGTGAATGAGAGAAACTCAAAAGCTTTTCCTGTAAATGACTTTCACAGAATGAGTCATTTAACCCATGTACACAGTATATTTTTGTGGAATTTGCTTAAGCACACCAAGGCCAACGGTGTAGATATGAATTTGCTCTCAAAAGACAAATATTATGCATTATTTGTATCGTTCTTGGCCTTTAAACGTGCTCTTTACTTTGACATCTCATGTTTTAGAACTAAGAACTAACAAAAAACAACATATCTTTACCACAGCCTTGGGAGAGCCATATTAACTCAGCTGTGGCTCCATCTACTGGCTGCAGAGGGAATCACACATATTTTAAAAACACATTGCTTCTTATGCTAGCCGTGTTGTTGAGCGGTCACACAGTTGTAATGATCGTGTTTAGACGACAGAAACGCTAAGAACGAGTCTGATGCTCAGAGCCACGTCACACGTCGAGAAAACGTCGAAAGAAACAAAAGAAAACGGCACACATCGAGAAAATGTCACACAACGAAAGAAAACGTTACACATCGAGAAAACATCACAGTGAAAGAAAACATCACAAATCAAGAAAACGTCACACGAGAAAATGTCACACAACAAAAGAAAATGGCACACATCGAGAAAACGTCACATATAGGACAAAAAAGTCACACATCGAAAAAAAAGTCACATATCAAGAAAACGTCACACAATGAAAGAAAATGTCACACATACACAATTTAAAATTCTGCCAGATTTCTCACTATTTAACCCTGAACAAACATGCTTGATTTTTTTGTATTCTGAATTTCTGTCACTGAATTTTAGTAGAATATGTTTTCATTGTCTTTTTCTCAATTTTTTCAATTTTTCAAAATTAAACTTTTAAATAATCAAGTCTGCAAATTCAAGTGTTATTATTCAGTGTCAAAACGACAGTGAATTTAGCAAAAAAAAAAAATCGACCCAAGTGAGTGAATCTTTGTTGTGACATTTTTCATTGTGAATTTCACTGACTTTTGAATTTGAAGACTTGAAAATTTATAAGATGAATTTTTACAAGGTCATTTGATCATTTTGACTTTTTAAACTGAGAAAAACACAATGAAAATGTCGACTGCAAAATTCAGAGACTGAAATTCAAAAGCAAACATGTTTTTAAAGGTTCAGTGACAAAATTGCCAGCGTTTAAAATTCAAAATCTGATGAAACAAATTATTTTCCATAGAAGCGTATTATTCAGAAAATACTGTAGCTGCAAATTATAATTACTAGTTTTATTTGTTAACCATTTGGCTTTACAACATGTAAACAATGATTTTCCAATGATTTTGTCTTTATTCTGGACTTTACTCAAGCACATTGCATTTTATTTCAACAAAAATAGATTCAAGCGAAGACAAATGCAACTGAGAAAAAGAAAACATCACATGCTTTTGAGGGCCCTTGCTGCCCTGGGCCCCGGGGAGACCAGTGCCCTTTGCCCCCCCCGAGTCCGACGCCCCTGTGTGTTAGCTTACGTTAGCAGGTTAGCTTTTGTTTATCCTCTCTGTGTAATTCCCTCTGCAGTCAGTAGATGGAGCTCTAACTCTGGACTGAAATGAAGTAATATCTGTTCTCGTTTCCTAAAACATGACATGCCAAAGAAGAAGTACTCAAGAACACGTTTAAAAGCTAATTTCAAAATAAATAATGTGTCAAGTGTGTCAATAATGTTTTGCATGTTAAAATAAAACTCAATTATAACCCCTTTTTTTTTTTTACATTTAAGCAAACGTGTGAGTTTCATAACAGGATTCTCAACTTGGCCGGCTCCTCGCTCCGTCCCCTCTGCTCTCGTGTCCTCCTTCCTCACCTCTCGTCTCCTCGTCTCCTTTCCTCGCTGAAGGACAGAGGTTTTCCCACAATTGCTCCGTCGCCATGGAAACGCTGCTGCTGCAGAGGAGAGAGAGGCCGGTGCGGCGTGCGGGGCGGGCGACCAAGGCTGTGCGAGCTCGATGCTAATGCAAAAGGCTACTTGTTCAACGTTTGATTGTTATGTCACGCTAAACTGCTAAGTGGAGCTAGCTATGGCTCAAGACCAGGACCAGGACCAGAACAGGACCAAACCAAGTCCACATCAGGGCCGAACCAGGACCAAACCAAGTCCACATCAGGGCCAAACCAGGGCCAAACCAGGACCAAACCAGGACCAAACCAGGACCACATCAGGGCCGAACCAGGGCCAAACCAGGACCACATCAGAGCCGAACCAGGGCCAAACCAGGACCAAACCAGGACCAAACCAGGACCACATCAGGGCCGAACCAGGGCCAAACCAGGACCACATCAGAGCCGAACCAGGGCCAAACCAGGACCAAACCAGGACCAAACCAGGACCACATCAGGGCCGAACCAGGGCCAAACCAGGACCAAACCAGGACCACATCAGGGCCGAACCAGGGCCAAACCAGGACCAAACCAGGACCACATCAGGGCCGAACCAGGACCAAACCAGGACCACATCAGAGCCGAACCAGGGCCAAACCAAGTCCACATCAGGGCCGAACCAGGGCCAAACCAGGGCCAAACCAGGACCACATCAGGGCCGAACCAGGACCAAACCAGGACCACATCAGAGCCGAACCAGGGCCAAACCAGGACCAAACCAGGACCAAACCAGGACCACATCAGGGCCGAACCAGGGCCAAACCAGGACCACATCAGAGCCGAACCAGGGCCAAACCAGGACCAAACCAGGACCAAACCAGGACCACATCAGGGCCGAACCAGGGCCAAACCAGGACCACATCAGAGCCGAACCAGGGCCAAACCAGGACCAAACCAGGACCAAACCAGGACCACATCAGGGCCGAACCAGGGCCAAACCAGGACCAAACCAGGACCACATCAGGGCCGAACCAGGACCAAACCAGGACCACATCAGAGCCGAACCAGGGCCAAACCAAGTCCACATCAGGGCCGAACCAGGGCCAAACCAGGGCCAAACCAGGACCAAACCAGGACCACATCAGGGCCGAACCAGGGCCAAACCAGGACCACATCAGAGCCGAACCAGGGCCAAACCAGGACCATACCAGGACCAAACCAGGACCACATCAGGGCCGAACCAGGGCCAAACCAGGACCACATCAGAGCGGAACCAGGGCCAAACCAGGACCAAACCAGGACCAAACCAAGACCACATCAGGGCCGAACCAGGGCCAAACCAGGACCAAACCAGGACCACATCAGGGCCGAACCAGGACCAAACCAGGACCACATCAGAGCCGAACCAGGGCCAAACCAGGACCAAACCAGGGCCACATCAGGGCCGAACCAGGACCAAACCAGGACCACATCAGGACTGAACCAGGACCAAACCAGGACTGAACCAGGACCAAACCAGGACCAAACCAGGACCACGTCAGGACTGAACCAGGACCAAACAGGACCAAACCAAGTCCACATCAGGACCAAACCAGGACCACGTCAGGACTGAACCAGGACCAAACAGGACCAAACCAAGTCCACATCAGGACCAAACCAGGACCACATCAGGACTGAACCAGGACCAGGACCAGGATCAAACCAGGAGCAAACAGGACGAGTGTGAATGTTTGAGCTGTTTAAATCTTGAGTATAGGAAAAACTCCACTCAGAAATCCATGTTCTGGGAATTGAACCCTTGACCTCATGGCTGCAGGGCAACAAGCCTATGTGCTGTCACTGTAAATATACATTTCTACAATCTCAAAATGACTTGTAACATTAATATTAAAGGCGCTGTACCTGTTACTGTTTAGAAACATGATAAACATACTGTGGAACATCTCCATGGAGACCAGCAGATTGCGGTCCCTTCACCATAAAGTTACACAGGGCACCTTTAAGATTTATGTTCTTTGCTTTTCTTTCTCTTGTTGCAGACTTGTGTCTATAATTCTTATTTCAAACCAAATGGTTTTCAAATGGAATAAGAATATTTTATGTCCTCCATCGGAAAATCAATTTTCTTGAAACTAGATTTAGTCTGTTATGTCAGCCATCAAATCTCACCAATCAAACTATTCAAATCCTCCCGAGGGGGCGTCCAGGAGGCTCCGGAGCAGATACCAGAGCCTCAGCTGCTCCCCTCGACGTGGAGGAGCAACAGCTCTACTCCAAGCTGCTCTGTCTCTGAGGGAGTGTCCAGCCCCCCTCCAGAGGAAACACTTGTCGGCCGCCTGTGTCCGCGATCTTGTCCTTTGGGTCATAGAGTCCATGACCAGGTGAGGGTCATGGACTCTGCTCTCTCTGCACCACATCGGTCCGATACATCGGCCCGATACATCGGCCCGATACATCGGCCCGAACCAGGGCCAGGATCAGGACCAAGGCCAGGGCCAGGGCCAGGGCCAGAGCCAGAGCCAGAGCCAGGACCAAGGCCAGAGCCAGGACCAGAGCCAGGACCAGAGCCAGGACCAGGACCAGGGCCAGGACCAAGGCCAGAGCCAGGACCAGGGCCAGGGCCAGGACCAGGAGACAGCAGCTCACATATTAGTTACCAAAACATTTACAGAGGGGGATTTTGGATTTCTTATTTAGTTTTTAAGTAAAGTAGACTGGACTGGAAATTGTCCTTAAAAATTCAAATTTCGCCCATTTTTTTTAAACTTAAAACTTCAATAAATCAGTTTTAGAATTAGATATTTTAAAAAATCCTTCTGTATGTTTTGTCAAAATCTTGTTGAGTCCCACATTGTACAGTTTGGTGTAGGATCGACTTTAAGGGCAGTGTACTTTATGTCTCTGTGGAAGAAAAATGCATTTTAAGATACCGGCCTTTGAAGTTACAATGTCCCAGAGAAATCTATGGATGAAGTGGATTAAATGGAAGAATTAAACCTCTTTAGGAGCAGATTGGAACAACAAAAAGCAAAACAAGCAGCTTTTACAATAACATACTTGAATTGAATGAAGAACACAAGAGAGGATAAAGCACATCTACTCCATCGCAGAGAACTTCCAGTGATCGTATTCTGATTGATATCTTGTGATACTAGACCCAGTAATAGTATTTTGTATTTATATTAGCTTTGGGTGAATATCAGGAATATTTCAAATTTTACTGAGATAAATGCTTTTAACAATCAGATTATTTTTCAACGATCAGCAAAAACACATTAAACAGCTAAAAATGTCCTTTTCAGAGCACTGTAAAAAAAAAAAAAAAAAAAATTAAGGGTAACATGTGAAGGACAAAACAAACGATGATTAAATAGTCAAAAGACAATACTCAAACTGATTAAAAAACCAAAGAGAACAAATGAGTCTAAAAGCAGAACTAAGTAACTAAGTAAGCTCCCCCTGCAGGTCTCTTGTGAAAATTTTTTTTTTTCCTTCCTTCTTTTTTATTGAAATAAGGAAGTACAATGACATACAAAAATGTTTCATGTCACCAAATAAAAAAAGAGAGCCAAGGTTTCTCAGGAGAGAAAATTCCCAGGAGTCTTCGGGTCGGCGTCAGGAAACGTTGCAGCTGGTTTTCCGCGCAGAGACAATACGAATACGACAATACGACAATATGAAAATACATTTACAACCACCACACGGACTTACAAAGACGTTTAATAACCTAGTTCTTCTTTAAAGTCTATCCACCTTATTCTGCCCCGCCCACTTTTGCCACTTTTTGCCACAGATACGCACTTTTGTTGTAAACGCACTTCCATTTGACGAGAACTCCGTTAAAGCTAATGACGAACGAGGGAAAAGTCTCACCGCTAAAATGTTACATAAAGTAGATTGATTTGTGTAAAATGTTTAATGAACACGAGCAACAACAAGTCAACAACACAACGATTTCCTGGTCAGTCTGAAAACGTCTTTTTAGTCCATGTAGAACTTATTTTCTGTTGAGCTCATCTGCTCCATGTAAACTACAACGGAAACAAGACGGCGACGCGTACGGCAACTTCAGGAATAAGGTGAACACGACAGGTTTGTTTAATTCTGACTTAGTTTGGTGGGAGGGCACCTGTGGTAAATATTTATCAAAGTTTCACATAGATCAAGATGCAGTTTGTGAGGAAATTTTGAAAAATAAAAGTTTAAAATTATAGGAAGTTGTTGTCTGTGATGTCATCAAAAAAGCGACGTGCCGACGTGACAATTTAAACGCAACTGACACATTTTTCTGACAGTTTAAACCATAATTCGACAAAATAAAGGTGTATTTATTGTCCAGTCATAACTATTGTGTAATTTATATTGATTTTGGCCCTTGTTTTCAAAATGGTTGCTAGGTAACAGTTGTAGAATTACTTCTAACTACGTCATATTTGCTGCCCATGACCAACCAGGAAGTGACATTATAAACTTTATCAAATCTCTGGGGACAAACGGGAAAAATGCTTAGTAAAATATTAAATAGAATCATCTTCACTACATTTTAGTGACTTGTGACGTCTGACCTGACAAATAGACTTTAAATATTTAAGAGCAAATAAAATAACTTAAAAATTAATGCAAAAGTGCACAGGGAGTGAATGAAGGGATTGAAGGATGGAGGACGTGTGGGCAAGTAAAATAATCTTACTTCATGAACGAAACTATTTAAACGAGATAGATATAAGCTGAAGCAAATCTAAAAACCCAAACCTACAAGCTAAATTAATTGAAATCAAGCTCAGTGTTCTGGTTTTAACCGGTACAGTCTTCGGTGATTGGCCGTTTGTTCGCGTCAGGGCCGTCCAATCTGGTCTCCCTTGTTTGTCCGATGCGCTGCTTTGCTGTGGAAGCGCTGCCTAAACGCTGGAGATAATTACCCCGCGAGGCCGACCGCGACACCAGACCCACTGCACGGGTCCACCGTCAGGGTCCGGGCCCGCTGCGTTACCACGGAAACCAGCGCAAAACGCAGCATCGTCGTTTACGGAGGTAAGAATGACAAAATATGAGGGAAACTAAAGAAAGCATTGCTAAAGGTAACATCAAATTCAGATATTATGTTGTAAAAGCAGTTCTTAAGGTCAAAATGAGCGTGGAGTGTTAGCATGCTAATGTTTGTGAACTCTGTGACTGGAAAGTCTGCTCTGGCCTCGGAAAGTTGTGAAAAATGCGTATAAACTGCCACACCCCCTTTGTCTCTCTCTTCATCTCTTCTCTGTCTCCTTTCTCTACCTCTTTCTCCTCTCACTCTCTTCTTTAACTCTCGCTCTCCCTCTTTCTGTTTCTCTCTCTCTCTCTGTCTTCTTCACCTGTCTCTTCTTTACCTCTCTCTCCTTCCTGTCACTCCCTCTCTCCTCTCTCTCTTCTTCACCTCTCTCTCTCCTCCTTCCTGTTACTCTATCTGCCTCTCTTCTCTTTCATGCTCTCTCTCTGTCTCTCTCTTCTTTACCTCTATCTCTCTTGCTTACCACTCTCTATCACTCTCTCTCTCTCTCTCTCTCCTTTACCCCTCTCTCTCTCTGTCACTCTCTCTACCTCTCTCTTCCTTACTCCTCTCTCCTTTACCTCTCTCTCTATCTATCTCTGTCACTCTCTCTACCCCTCTCTCCTTTAGCTCTCTCCCTCTCTATCACTCTCTCTTTCTCTCTCTTTCTCACCCCTCTCTCCTTTACCTCTCTCTCCCTGTCTCTGTCACTCTCTCTACCTCTCTCTTCCTCACCTCTCTCTCCTTTGCCTGTCTCTCTCTCTTTCCCTCTCCCTGTCTCTGTTTCTCTCTCCCTCTCCCTGTCTCTCTCTCTCCTCCTCCCCCCTCTCTCCCACACCTCCCTCTCCCTCTCTCTTCCTCACCTCTCTCTCCTTTCCCTTTCACTCTCTTCCTCACCTCTCTCTCTCCCTCTCTCCCACACCTCTCTCTCTGTCTCTCCCTCTCCCTGTCACTCTCTTCCTCCCCTCTGTCTCTCCCTCTCCCCCTGTCACTTTCTTCCTCACCTCTCTCATACACCTCTCTCTCTCTCTCTCTCTGTCTCTCTCTCTCCCTCCCCCTGTCACTCTCTTCCTCACCTCTCTCTCATACACCTCTTTCTCTCTCTCTCCTCCTCCCCCCTCTCTCATACACCTCTCTCTGTCTGTCTCTCTCTCTCCTCCTCCCCCCTCTCTCATACACCTCTCTCTGTCTGTCTCTCTCTCTCTCTCCTCCCCTCTCTCATACACCTCCCTCCCCCTGTCTCTCTCTTCCTCACCTCTCTCTCTCTCTCTCATACACCTCCCTCCCCCTGTCTCTCTCTTCCTCACCTCTCTCTCTCTCTCTCTCTCTCTCTCTCATACACCTCCCTCCCCCTGTCTCTGTCTTCCTCACCTCTCTCTCCTTTCCCTGTCTCTCTCTCTCTCCCTGTCTCTGTCACTCTCTCTACCTCTCTCTTCCTCCCCCCTCTCTCTTTTACCTCCCTCTCCCTGTCTCTGTCACTCTCTCTACCTCTCTCTTCCTCACCTCTCTCTCTTTTCCCTGTCTCTCTCTCCCTCTCTCTCTCTCTCCTCCTCCGCCCTCTCTCCCACACCTCCCTCTCCTTGTCACTCTCTCTCTGCCTCACGCCTCTCTCCTTTACCTCTCTCTCCCTGTCTCTGTCACTCTCTCTACCTCTCTCTTCCTCACCTCTCTCCTTTCCCTGTCTCTCTCTCTCTCCTTTCCCTGTCACTCTCTTCCTCACCTCTCTCCCTCTCTCATACACCCCTCTCCCTGTCTCTCTCCCTCCCCCTGTCACTCTCTTCCTCACCTCTCTCTCTCTCTCTTTCCCTGTCTCTCCCTCTCCCTGTCACTCTCTTCCTCACCTCTCTCTCTCTCTCTCTCTCCCTCCCCCTGTCACTCTCTTCCTCACCTCTCTCCCACACCTCTCTCTCTCTCTCTCTCCCTCCCCTGTCACTCTCTTCCTCACCTCTCTCTCATACACCTCTCTCTCTCTCTGTCTCTCTCTCTCTCTCTCTTCCTCTCCCTGTCACTCTCTTCCTCACCTCTCTCTCTCTCTCTCATACACCTCTCCCTCTCCCTCTCTCTCTCTCCCTGTCACTCTCTTCCTCACCTCTCTCTCTCTCTCTCTGTCTCTGTCTCTCCCTCCCCATGTCACTCTCTTCCTCACCTCTCTCTCTCTCTCTCTCTCCCTGTCTCTCTCTCCCTCCCCCTGTCACTCTCTTCCTCACCTCTCTCTCTCTCCTTTCCCTGTCTCTCTCTCTCTCCCTCTCCCTGTCACTCTCTTCCTCACCTCTCTCTCTCTCTCTCTCCCTCCCCCTGTCACTCTCTTCCTCACCTCTCTCTCCTTTCCCTGTCTCTCTCTCTCCCTCTCCCTGTCACTCTCTTCCTCACCTCTCTCTCTCTCTCTCTCTCTCTCCCCCTGTCACTCTCTTCCTCACCTCTCTCCCTCTCTCTCTCTCTCTCTCTCTCTCTCTCCCTCCCCCTGTCACTCTCTTCCTCACCTCTCTCTCTCTCTCTCTCTCTCTCTCTCTCTGTCTCTCTCTCTCTCTCTCTCCCTCCCCCTGTCACTCTCTTCCTCACCTCTCTCTCTCTCTCTCTCTGTCTCTTCTCCCTCCCCCTGTCACTCTCTTCCTCACCTCTCTCTCTCTCTCTCTCTCTCTCTCCCTCCCCCTGTCACTCTCTTCCTCACCTCTCTCTCCCTCCCCCTGTCACTCTCTTCCTCACCTCTCTCTCTCTCTCTCTCTCTCCCTCTCCCTGTCTCTCTCCCTCCCCCTGTCACTCTCTCGGTGCACATGGTGGTATAAGCGGACCAAACGTCTGCCTGGCCCGGCTGTCAGCTCACATCGTCTCACGCGGCGCTCCGGGGATTAGTTTAGTGAAAAGTTGCCAGATTTTACCGAAACATCTGCAGCGGTTTCCAGTTTGTTGAAGCTAATAGAGAGCCAGGGGAAGGGTTCAGGAGAGGAGTTTGTACGGGGGAGACGGAGGCAGGACTGTGGAAATAGAGAGAGGGAAAGACCACAGCAACAGAACTGTAACTATCAACACAAATATGAAACGATTCTGAAAATACAAGAAAAAACAGCTCCGTCTTTTGGGGTTATAAAAAAGAGCCGCAAAATGTTATACAATGTTATCCCAAAGACAGAAATCCAAGGTACAGTTTTGGAAATTAAAAAGCTTTGTCAAGTAAAGCGGCATCATTTTATCCATTTTTGATACTTTTCCTTTCCTTATTCACATTATTCCGCCCACTTTTGCCTCTTTTTATGTCTATGATCCGCACTCTTGTAGTGAAGGGACTTCCGGTTTGACGCTAACGGTGTTTGCGCAAATGGTGATCGAGGGAAAAGTCTCTCGCTAAAACATTATATTCCCCTTATCAAACTCAGGAAATCGGTGCATTGTTGACTTTATGTAACATTTTAGCGGCAAGACTTTTCCCTCGTTCGTCATTAGCTTTAACGGAGTTCTCGTCAAACGGAAGTGCGTTTACAACAAAAGTGTGTATCTGTGGCAAAAAGCGGCAAAAGTGGGCGGGGCAGAATAAGGTGAATAAAGTAGATGTATTTGTGTAAAATGTTTAATGAACACGAGCAAAAACAAGTCAACAACGCACCGATTTCCTGAGCCCTGAAAACGACTTTTTAGTCCATGTAGAACTTATTTTCCGTTGAGCTCGTCTGCTCTGTGTAAACTACAACGGAAACAAGATGGCACACATACGGCAACTTCAGGAATAAGGTGACTAGGCCCTAAAATTTTGTAAATAAAAACATTCTAAAACCTGGAAGCAAAAGTGAGGCAAAACATAACGTGATTTCACTGGAGAAACTCTGATTAACCTTAGAACATCACAAAATTTGACAAATCCAGGTGGTTGATGTGAGTGACGTCAGAGCCTGGTTTAAAAACGCTCACTATTGGATTTTAAGACGTTTGTTCATTTAATAGGAGTTTATAATAGACTCTTAGCATTTCTGATGAAAACAAAATCCTGATTCTAAGGTTTTACTGGAGAAATACTCACAGAAATGTTGAGCCTCAATGGAACTCGGGATGGAGCCTCAAAAGTTGTCAGTTACCATCAAAACCCGCCATCTTTGTTGCTGATGTGCTAAACTTACATAGAAAAAGATTAGCCAAAACGATGTAAAAAAGTGAACAGAAAATCCATGGAAGAACCTGATAAACCACTGGGTCACTTCTGGTAAATACATTTATCAATATTTAGTGTTAAAATACTTTTGAATTAACGCTCAGTTGAGTATTTGGCGTCTTAAAGTGCGTATGACAGGTTTTTATGATTTTCTAATTTTGACTTTATTCAGTGTATTAATACTTGTTGTAAATATATATAATTGTTTTATACCAATCAGGTCGCTGTTTGTGGAGAAAAGTTGAAAAATATGTTGAAAATTACAGGAAGTAAACAAACTGATGACATCACACTGGGGAGACAAACTTTATACATGATTTACACAAAATAAACAACTTTTTTGACCCTTTAAACATGAATTCAACTAAATAAATAAGTTCAAATATATTTTTATTTGTCAGGTAAAAGAATTGATGACGTTTGATGACTTTTAGCCCAGTTTACAGTGTGGTTGCTATGGTATTTTCCTAGTGTGATGTCATTATTTACAACCAGGAAGTGAAATTAAAACTTATGAAACTGCTAAACCGGGATAACATTTGTAAAGAATTTTAGCAAAACTTGAAATATATTTATCTTAACTGCATTTTAGGTAAATGAGTGTCCAACCTGTCATGGGCCCTTTAAAAACTCCTTTGATTAAACATTGGGTGCTCTCCCATCAAACTAAGTCATAATTAGAACATTTTGAGAACCTGTCATATAGACTTTAATGGCCTATAACGTAGAACATTCCATGGACAACAAAAACGAACAAAGTTACTTACATTCTGTATCTATTTTAAACATGTCGTGTTTACGCCGCCCTTAAGCAGCCGTACTTCTCTTACATCTGTGCCTTTGCGTTCTTACAGTTTCATTTTGTTGTTTTAAGGATTTCTAGATTATATTCGAGCTTCTCCTCTCGGTTTGTGTTTGCGCTGCTCCTCTTTTCGTCTCCACACACGGCGGTACAGAGCGACATATGTGCAGTGTGTAAATGTGCATTTCAGTCTCTCGTTCTGCACACGCCTCCTGGAGATGACACCGTTTCCTCCGTGTGACTGTGACAGTGTGCCGGTTCTGTTTTTCATGCACAAATCATGAGCGTACAGTTTGTGTCGTGTTCGAGTGCGACCGGGCGACCGAGGAGCGCAGGGAGAGACGGCAGAGAGAGGAGGGAAAATCCACAGCTTGAATTATTTATCATGTGGGACGCAGTCGCTCAACTCAAGTTTATTTAGCACATTTCAAACAACTTGAGCTGACCAAAGTGCTTAGTATTATGTCACATTGTCCACTTTATATTTTATGCTATCAATCAATATTGTCACTTGATTCAACAAAACTTGAATAAAGGACATATGTTCTGCTACAGTGACTTTTGAGATTTTAACCATGTTCTAACAATATTCTGTCATCAAAAAACACAACTCATTCAGCTTCATTCACGCTGTTTTGAGGAATGTTTATTAGAAAATCCTCTCCCTCCAACCGTCAAAAACACTTCCTACTGAACTCCCTCCAATGATAAGTTTAGAGATCACCTTTAACACTCGTTCTGAGCATTTCTGCCTCTGAACACGATCAGTGCGACCGCTAACCTGATCATCGCCTGTCCCACAGTCCCTTAAAGTGATACAATAACTAAATTGTGTAAATGCTAGGCGCCATCTACTGGCTGCATACACCCAGTGTAGGACAAACAATTTCAAACTATTTTGAGGGAAAAAGGTGACATATTGGGTTCTATGGAATTCCATTTGTTTATTTAAGTCATACTAAAATCAATGAAGGGGTGCACGGTGGCAGAGCGGCTAGAGCTTCTGCCTCTCAATAAGGAGATCGTGGGTTCGAATCCCAGACCACCCAACATCGTGGTTTCGAATTCTGAACCACCCTAACATCACACGATCTCTCTGGGTGGAGTCTGCATGTCCTCCCCGTGTTACCGTGGGTTCTCCGGCTCCTCCCACCGTCCAAAGACATGACTGTGTAGGTTATCCTTATCTCTGTGTTAGCTGCGACGAGTTGGCCCCTGTCCAGGGTGTACCCCGCCTAAGGCCCAAAGTCACTGGGATAGGCTCCAGTCACCCGTGACCCCTAACGGGAATAAGCGGTAGAAAATGAATGAATGAATAAAATCAATCAATAAAGATCAGGCAGTGATGAGCTGAATATTTCCCTGGTGGACACTGATGATCAATGGAGGTGTTTGAGGGGCTTCATTTTTTTCCCAACCCACTTATGCCACAGATCACCAGTTTGCATTGGTGGTTATACTAGCCAATGTTTGTTTTTTAACATATATATATATATTTATACTAGGGTAAGGTTAGGGTTAGGAGCAGATAGTTTGGTTTAGTTTTGAGCTTTGGGGCAGGTAAGTCCCAAACTGCATTGTAGCAAAAAGGACACGTTGTCTGCTTCAATGCTAACGCTAATGCTAATTTTGAAGTGTAATAAAGATAACAAAACATTAAAATAATAATGTAAAGTAATCTATAAATAAAAACAATCATGTAATCTTTACTTTATGTTTCACGTTTTAAAAAAGTTAGCATAAGCTGTGAGAAACGATTCGAGTCGTGACAGAGAGACACTGTAAAAACAATACTATTAGGATTGATAAATAGATTTAAAAAATACATGAAATACATGAAAATAAACAATTAATTAATAAACAAAATATAAACAAAATAAGTGTTAGACAATTTAATAAAAGCTAAACTAAAAAGCTTGATTTTAGGACTGAAAACACTTGAGCTAATTCCACCAGCACAAACTCTGAATGAAGGATGTAAAAATAACTGTTTATTGTGAAAGAGAAGTGCAAAGAACCCGGTTTATTATGCGATTACTTTTCATCTCACATCACATCAGTTTACACATGTTTTGGTCGCCGCCACACGGGCAATAAAGCAGTAAAATGTTCCGGGAACGAGTCCAATAAGAGTGTTCTCTTCTCATGTTGGTGCATCACTGACCCAAAGTGAAAGTCAAAATATCAGAAAAAAAAAAAAAAAAAATTTGAAATATTCTGATGAAATTGAAGTCAGTGAAGTCAGAGTGTATTTACTTTGCAAATCCAGACTTTTGCTCTTTGGTGCTCTTCAGATAAAAACCAAAGGCAAATCAAATCAAATCAAATCAAATCAATTTATTTTTATAATGCCCAAAATCACAACAACAGTTGCCTCGATGGGCCACAGGTAAAAGCAGTTCAGATAACTGTCCCAGAATGCCCCTGTCCTTTGACCCTCCTTCAAGCAGGAAAAACTACAAAAAACCCCATGGGAAAAAGTAGAAACCTCGGGGAGAACCACAGTGAAGGAGAGATCCTACTCCCACGGACGGACAGGCTGCAGATGAACTAGGACTGACATCCACTTGGACTGAACCAGAACCACTCAAGAGGGAGGTGGCTTTAAAGAGTTCCTCCAGGCGGACGAGGAGCAGTCCACCAGTGTAGAGAGATTCTCCAGCAGGAGATGAGGAACAGTTAATCTAAGTAGATGGAGTTTGTCCAAGCAGACGAGGTGTGGCTAATCCAGGGTTGAGGGAGTTCCTCCAGGCGGGTGGCGCATAGATCGTCCAGTGTAGAGATCGATCCTCCAGACAGATGGGGGTGGGGGGGTCGTCACTGGAGCAGCCGCCGCAGTGCCTGAAACAGTCTCCACTCCCCGGGGGAAGTGGAGAGAAAGAGAAACATGTGAACAGCAATGAACAGACTACAGTTGAAGTAATATTAAATATTGTTGATAGGTAAAGTAGAAGAACCAGAGGATAGTGTTCAAGCTGCCATACTTCCCCAGCAGAATTGCTCCAAGGGCAGCATAGCTAAAACTGTAGGTTTTTATTTCTGTTCCTAACTGGCCTGACCATAAGCTATTTCAAAGAGGAACGTTTTGAGCCTGGTCTTAAATGTAGAGACTGTGTCGGCCTCTTTTACATGAACAGGGAGCTGGTTCCATAACACAGGAGCTTGGTAGCTAAATGCTCGACCTCCTACTGTGCTTTTAGAGACTCTGGGGACTAACAATAGTCCAGCATTTTGAGAACGAAGAGCTCTGTTTGGATGGTACGCTACTATTGCATCTTTGAGGTAGGATGGGGCCATATTGTTTAAAGCTTTATAAGTCAGGAGGAGGATTTTAAATTTGATTCTAAACTCAACAGGAAGCCAGTGAAGAGACTCTAACACAGATGAAATATGATTTTCTTTCTTTTCTACTTTTCTAGATTTTCTTTTTCTAGTACCTGTTAATAATCTTGCTGCTGCATTTTGAACCAGTTGAAAGCTTCTTATAGAGCTTTTAGGACACGCTGTAAGCAGGGCGTTACAATAGTCTAATCTGGATGTGACAAATGCATGGATGAGTTTTTCGGCATCATCTCTGGGCAGGATTTTTCTAATTTTGGCTGATGTTACGCAAATGAAAGTAGGCTGTTTTACAGGCTTGATTTATATGTGCTTTGAACGAGAGATCTTGGTCAAATAGGACCCCAAGGTTTCTTACAGTAGAGCTGGGGGCTACAGTGATATTGTCCAGAGAAACTATCTGGTCAGATAAAGAGTCTCGCAGGTGCTTAGGGCCCAGCAGAATGACCTCGGTTTTTTCAGGGTTAAGGAGCAGATAATTAAGAGTCATCCAAGTTTTTATGTCTTTCACGCAGGCACTAAGTCTGTCTACTTGATGGGTCTGATCAGGTTTCATTGATAAATAAAGCTGAGTGTCATCTGCATAGCAGTGGAAGTTAATGCCATGCTTTCTGATGATCATACCTAAGGGCAGCATATAAAGTGTGAACAGAACTGGACCGAGTACTGAACCCTGCGGCACACCGTAGGTTACTTTAGAACATGGGGAAGATCTCTGGTTTACATTAACAAACTGGTACCTATCAGATAAATAGGATTTAAACCAGCTAAGGGCGGTTCCACTGACACCTATATCACATTCTAACCTCTGCAGTAGAATGTTGTGGTCGATGGTATCAAACGCTGCGCTGAGGTCCAACAGAACCAGGATTGAGACCTGTCCATCATCAGCAGCTAATAACAGATCATTTGTGACTTTAACTAGTGCAGTTTCAGTGCTGTGGTACGCACGGAACCCTGACTGAAAAACTTCAAATAAATTATTGTCCTGCAGGTGGCGACAAAGCTGTTTAATCACAATTCTTTCAAGGATTTTAGAGACAAAGGGCAGATTAGAAATAGGTCTATAGTTTGCCAGTATGTCGGGGTCTAGATTAGGCTTTTTCAAAAGTGGTTTAATCACTGCATATTTGAAGGACTGAGGGACATAACCGCTTTCTAGTGAAGTATTTATTATATTAAGAATGGGATTTATAATTAGGGGGAGAATTTCTTTGAGGAGTCTACTTGGGATTGGGTCTAAAATACAAGTTGATGTTTTGGAGGACATAATGACTGAAGTTATCTCTGCCTGATCAACAGCAGTGAACCTATCTAGTATTACTGAAGGATTTGTATGGGACACTAGCTTTGCAGTCTGGGCTTGCTCAGTACTGATAGTGGGAGTAATTGCATTTAGTTTATCTCTAATAGTTGTGATTTTGCTGCTAAAGAATAGAAGAAAGTCATTGCAGCTTAGAGTAACTGGTATTGAGGGTTCTACTGCGCTGTGACAGTTTGTCAGCCTGGCTACAGTGCTGAAGAGAAATCTAGAGTTATTTTTATTTACTTCTATTAAATTTGAATAATATCTGGTTTGAGCCTTACGCAGAGCCTGCTTATAAGACAGAAGGCAAGTTTTCCATTCTTTTAGGGATTCTTCTGTGTGGGAGCGGCGTAAGGATCTCTCTAGTTTTCTTACCCTTTGTTTGTGAGAACGTAGTTCTTCATTGTACCAGGGGGAGGCTCGTTTTGGCCTGATTACTTTCTGTTTAAGTGGAGCTGCAACATCAAGAGCAGCTTTTAGAGAGTTGACCATTGAGTCAACAGAGTTATCAATAGCACTGGGACTGGCGCTGTTAACGACAGGATCACATGACATAATATTAAATATTGGTTCTATTATTTCTCTGAACTTTAAAATAGATTTTTCAGATATTGTCCTTTTCATTATAGTTTTAGTCTGAGGAGCTGGATAGTCCTTAAGAATAAACTGAAAGGTAATTAGGAAGTGATCTGACATTATTGGGTTTTGGGGGAAGACATTAAGGTCACTAATCTCTATTGCATAAGTTAGAACCAGGTCCAGAGTGTGCTGGTGACTGTGGGTTGGTTTATTTACATTTTGAGTGAAACCAATGCTATCTAATAAAGCGCTAAAGGCATTACTGAGGCAATTATTTTCATTCACATGAATGTTGAAATCCCCAACCACCACAATATTTTCCCAGTCTAATACTAAATTTGATAGGAAGTCAAAGAATTCTGTTAAGAACAGCGAGTAAGGACCAGGAGGTCGATAGATTATTATGAGCAAAACAGCTTTTTGGTTTTTCCAGTTTGGGCAGGTGATTGATAGGATAAGGCTTTCAAATGAGCAAGACTCATTATTAATTTTATTAATTTTAGGAATCAGGAGTAAACTAGAATGTGAGATTACTGCCACCCCACCTCCCCGGCCTGAGCTCCTGGCAGCTTGAAAGTTAACATGACTCTGTGGGGTGGCCTCATTTAATCTGACATAATCATCTTGTTGAAGCCAAGTTTCAGTTAAAGCTAAAAGATCAATATTATAATCGTTAATTAATTCATTAACTAAAAGTGATTTGGAGGAAATTGACCTAATGTTTAGCAATCCACATTTTACATGCTTATTTATTAGTTTATTTGTATCATGTGTAGGGATTATTTGTATTAAGTTATTTGGTCTGACACCTAAATTATCTGTGTTTGGATCTGACTTATTGGCGTTATTTACACGAGGGACGCGCACAGTCTCTATTTGCTTTGACTCTGAACACTTGATCTGTGACAGCGCGGGCGAGAGCTTAGCGACAGAGAAGAGACTCTGCACCCGGGACTCATATTTATATCAAAGGCACTTTCCTTATTATTATTTAAAGCCCCTGTATGTAACTTTGAAGACAAAAAAATTGTGCTTGTTTTTTAATTTAGGTTTGTGTTTTGTTGGTTGGGTTTGTGTTTTGTTGTTTGTTGTTATTGTTGGTGCATTTTTTTTTTCTAATTTGGGTGCATTTTCTCCGATTGGGGTGTGTTTTTCCGTTTGAGATGCATATTTTCTAATTTAGGTTTGTGTTTTTTCCAAATTGGGTACATGTTTTCTAATTTTGGTGCTTTTTTCTGATTTTTGTGTGTGTTTTCTAATTTGGGTGTGTGTTTTCTAGTTTAAGTTTGTGTTTTTTTATTTGGGTGCATGTTTTCTAGATTGAGTGCATGTTTTCTAGTTTGAGTGCATGTTTTCTGGTTCGGGTGTGTGTTTTGCTCTTCAGGGCCACCGTATTACACACATTTCTTGCAGTGTACCGTTGTGTCCTTTGGCAAGACACCCTCATTAGTCTCACAGTTGCTGGTTGTGACAAAGACGACCAAAGTTTCCCAGGATTCCCTCTGAACACTGTGTGGACGTGTCATCAGGGTCCTCCTCCTCCTCTTCTTCTTCTTCCTGTTTGCTGCTGCTGCCTCCCTCTCCCCGAGACGCTTCCCCTGCACAGCCCGAGCGCAGATCAATAACTCATCTGTATCGGTCGATTTGCTCCGCCCCAAAGGGAAACAAACGCCCTTCTGCAGGACAAACACAGGGGGCGGAGCCAGAGCCGACCCAGCGATTTAGACTCGGGTTTACAGTGGATTTTATGCGTCACTTTTCACCGTTGTGTGTTTTTGTTTATTTATTCATTTTGTGCAGTGCTTTGGCCGCAGTGAGTTATGATTTAAGATAATGATGAGTTAAAAAGAGATTGAATTATGTTGATTTGAGTATATTTTGACTTTCTAAGATTTGCCAAAAGAACAAGTACGTTTTGTTCTCATTTCAAGTGCAGGAGGATTTTTTAAAATTCAAATTTCAAGCTAGAAAATGCTTGTCTTTTTCTTCTTTTAAAGGGCCACAGATACTTTTTTTTTAGTTTTTAACCATGTTCTGACTAACATTGTTCTGGCATCAAAAACTAGAGTAGCATTTAGCTTCATTCACGCTATTTTGAGGAATCCTAGTCAGAAAATCCTCTCCCGCCGAACATCAAAAACACTTCCTGCTGAACTTCCTCGATTGATGACTTTTTTTTCCGATATTTGACGTCACTTCTCAGAGAATCTGCTGCTGTTTTAAGTCCTTGACTCTGAGTTTCTTCTTCTTCTTTCTGCCTCTAAACACGATCACTGGAAACTGCTTGGTTCATTTACATTTCTTCACACATGTTCAGCTCGTGTCAGTGCTATGCAGCCAGGAGATGGCGCCTAAATCGAGTAAGTGCCAGGACAAACAGAACCAGACCCAGATGTACATTTTATAAACAAATTTAAGATACTCATGGCCATGTTAAAAGGCTAATAACAACAAAAAACATGCATACTTCCCCTTCAAGTAACAAGATATTTTATGCTTGCTCCATCGGCAAACTTATTTTAAGACAGTCAGATATGCTCAAAACAAGATAAAATGTGTTACTTATTAACTTGTATTTTATTTAAGATGGCTCAGGCTTGTAAACGTCACACATAGCAAAAAATATCATCAGTTTTGTCTTAAAATGTACATGTTTAGACATGTGTTGTGTATATTATTCTGTTTTGCTTTTGTGATTATTGATGAGTATTTTAAACAGTTAAAACAAACAACTACGAGGCAGAGCTGCATTCACTTTTATTTACTATTTACTAAAATTAAACTTTTTTGATTATTATGAAGGGTAAATGGTAAAATATGTGTGGTTTGGCTCATTATTTATTCTTCAATATTAACATGAATAATTTAACTGTTCAAATGTGTCCTTTCTACAGATAATACACTTAAACACAGAGCTTAGAGTTATATTTAGAGATCAGTAAACATGCTCAAATATTATTGTATACTTTCTTAATTTTTATCACAAACATAATGAGCAAATTATATGATCACTAAGTGGTTTATAATATTTAATTTTGATGCTAAATGATTATAAATAGCTTTGTTTGATCAAATCGTGTTGACACTATCACTGTTGGCATGAAACGTAACAATTCAAACATAATAACACATCTTCGGAATGATCAAAAATCCTCAAAATGCAAACAGAAAACTCTGATCCGCGATGACAACACAACGACAAACCCACACGTCTTGCCCGTCTCTTCGCCGTTCGCGCCGTTCCTCAAAATCAAATCCTCAAACGAGCGGCTCGACCTTGACGCCGCTCTCCGAAGCCGTCCGTGACCTCCAGACGCCGGCGCCGGAGCTCAATAATAACGCGACAAATGTGCGAGTGCGTGTCCCGAGCGCGACACGGAGGGGCTGGCCCGGTCCCACGGCGCGAGCACAAATCACTTACCCCTCCGACAACTCCGACACGCCGCCGAGAACGCTCCGCTTGATCTATTTTTAAAAGTACAATTCAATTTTGATGCGAAATTATGTAAAATGTATGTTGGGTTTTGACGGCGCGTGGCATGAATGAGGTCGGACACGCTCATGAATAAGTGACGCGCAGTGAACATATGTATTCAAACCGGATTACGCGCCGCGTCTTTATCTCCTTGGACGCGGCGTGTGCAGGGTTTGACTGAGAATGTTGCTGAATGCGCGTTGACGGCGTGATGTTTATCTTTTAATGTTGTGTTTTCAGTGAGCAGACTAAATGTATTAAACTGTTTAAAGCCCAATGTTTGTCGAATAATTTAGACTGATTCCCAGCTCTTTTTGTGTCCCTTTGCAGCACCCTTCCAACATGTACCAATGTTTCGTTGTAAATTTGTTCAGTAGTGTATTGCTATTTTCTGATTTTAAGGCAAGACACTACAGGCATTTTTTTATCCACTTCATTCATAGATTTCTCTGGGACATTGTAACTTCAAAGGCCGTTTTTTTTTTTTAAAATACAATGAAGATCAGCCTTAAACTAGCTCCTACACACACCAAACGTCACAATCTTGTACTTAACAAGATTTAGACGAAACGTAGAGCAGGATTTTGACCTCATTTTGTCACAAAGAGCTGCTTCTACAACACACTCTATGTCAACACTGACTCATTTACAAGAATAAAGTCAGGAACCCCAGCTTAAATTACAGGTTTGAATCTTCTGGAGTTTTAACAGTCTTATACCTGGGTTTCTTTAAAGTCTATTCACCTTATTCCGCCCCGTCCACTTTTGCCTCTTTTTGCCACAGATCCGCACTCCTGTAGTAAATGCTCTTTACAGGTGAACGCACTTTTGAGCTCGTCTGCTCCATGTAAACTACAACGGGGAAAAAAGTAGTGCTGAGTCCTAAAATGGAATCCCTCTGTGATGTCATCAAAAAGCGACGTGCTGTTGAGAATAAAGAGACAATTAACACTCACCAGAAACATTTTTTCTGACAGTTTAAACAGTCATTCAACAAAATAAAGGTGTTATCAGGTATTATTATTTGTCAAATCATAAATGTTCTGTAATTTATATGGATTTTGTCCCTTGTTTTCAAAATGGTTGCTAGGTAACAGTTGTGGAATTACCTCTAACTGTGTATTTGCTGCTCATGTTCAACCAGGAAGTGACATTATTCACCTTATTTCAGACGTTGCCGTACGCGCCGCCATCTTGTTTCCGTTGTAGTTTACACGGAGCAGACGAGCTCAACAGAAAATAAGTTCTACATGGACTAAAAAGACATTTTCAGCCGTTTTGGTGACATGATGTTTTACCGCTCCCTCCTCCGTCTCACATTTTCTTCCCGCTCTTCACCTAAAGTGCACGTATGGATCCTTACGATGAATCTGCATCCACACATCTACAGTTTTCGGCTCACACTCCTGCAGCTGAAGTGTGAGCAAGGTGCAAATGAGAAGAAGACCTGCTCACCAATAATCTCACGTGTGACGGAAACAGCTCTGACAGCGACCTGTGTGTGCGACAGGTGTTTTATTCAACAAAAAGTCTGCAGAAATCCAACCGAAAGTGCTAAATGCAAATGATCCAGACTGAGAACCGAGATCCTGATGAAGTCCTGGGATGAATAACGTCTACAAATACAAAGTAAAAAGCAGAAACTATTGTCTAATCATCTTCATCTAAGCCTTCAATCTTCATCGGTGTGATTGTTCAGTCAGGTTAACGTTAAAAATGAAAAAGAACACAGTCAACTGGACACGTTTATCTCAATGTCCATACTTATGTTCTTCTTAAGGCAAGAAACTACAGGCAAAACTCTTCTTTTCCTCAACTTCATCCATAGATTTCTATTCTTAAACAATTCTTAAAATGCATTTTTCTCCCACAGAGACATCAGCCTTAAAGTAGATCCTACACCAAACTGTACAATCTGGATGCAACAAGATTTTGAGGAAACGTACAGAAGGATTTTTTTTTTTATATCTAATTCTAAAACTGATTTATTGAAGTTTTTAATAAAAATAAAAAAAAATTGGGGCAAAATTTAAATTTTTCAATCTAGTTTAAAAAAAATCTGTGGTGACATCACAGTATGGAGACTCATTCCATCCAAAGGTCATGCATAATTTACCCAAAATAAGCAACTTTTTACCATTATAACATTAATTCAACAAAATAAAGACGTTCACATATATTTTGATTTGTCCGACTAAAAAGAACGTGACATTAGCTGAGGTTTAGCCCAGTGTACAAAGTAATATTCCAGCGTGATGTCATCATTTACAACCAGGAAGTAATATTACAAAACAAAATAATAGCTAAATCATGACAAAATGTAAAAAATAATAATAATAAATAAATAAAAATAAAAATTTGCAATTTGCAAAACTTTAAATATATTTATCTTACCCATATTTTAGTTACATGAGTAATCCAACCTGTCATAAGCACTTTAAAGCAGAACTTAGTAACTTCAGCGACAGAGCTCCCCCTGCAGGTCTTTAGTGAACGTACACTCCCAGTAAAATAACAGCAAAAGCTTTTCTTTTTCTTTTTTATTGAAATAAAGACGGTTAATCACATCATGCTAAATATAAAAAACTGAACCAAGATTTCTCAGGAGAGTTGTCTTCTGCGTCAGAAAATGTTGCAGCTGGTTTTCCGCTCAGAGACAGCAGGGGGGGCGATGACGGGGGGCTTTGAACGGCCCGAAAATACATTTACAACCACCACACGGCCTTACATAAATGTTTAATAAGGTAAAAATGTCTGTTCTACTTCAAGCACAATATGAACCAGCACTGAAAATCCAAAGTTTTTTAGTTTTTAAGTGCCATTAACAGTGAAATCTCAACAGCGAGTGAATCATGGTGACATTTGTGCAGCGTAAATAGTCTGTACATTTGTGAATCAGAAGATACACACAGACACCTTGAAGACGTTTTAAACCGAGTCACTTTTTAATGAAAACAAAAATGCTAAATTATTGTCTCAGTGAAATTCATTAGCACCACCTCTGCTCGGTGTGCGGCTCCTATAGAAGAACTAACACTCTCTCGCTCCTGCAGATAACACGCCGCACACTTCTCTATATGCTAATCGCTAATCCACACGGCACAACTCTCGCCGCTCCAACATGGGCCGCTCGCAACATGCAAATCAGAACAGACTTTTTATTTGGTATGCATGTTTCCTCTGCACCACCCACGCACGGCTGCAGGACCACAGCCCATGTCTAACTGGATTACAATAATCAGATTACAGACTTTAGGAAGGGAGAAAAGCTGAATTTCTAGATTACCGGAAATGAATGCTCTCCGTTGAGATGCCGGAGCGTTTTAGAGTGTCACATACAACAATGATGTGAGTGAAGTCTTTACGGTTAAAACTGAAAAATACGTTATCCCGTGTTAAATGGTGAGGTTTTAATTTGCATTTTTATACTCCGAGCAACATAAGGAGTGGGTCCATGTACAGCCGCCTCAACCTTGAGCTTGTTTTCAGTTTTCGTTGTTAGTTGAGGTGTGTATTAGACTGTAACTGCGCCGTGGTACAAACAAACTAAGCCACTATTTAGATCCACAACCACAGGGGGCGCCCCATGCTCTGGTGGGCTGTGAGAGAGAGAATCTGTCTCAAAACGAACCATATTAAAAGTCAAAGTTGTTAACTGAAGTCAAAAGTCGTTTATTATTGTAAGTGCGCCAGTAAACCTAAGGTCAAACGTCCCGACAGAAGAGTTTGCAGTGGTTCTCTCATCGCTTAAAACGAAACTCAAATTTATCTTTAACACCTGGTTGAACAAAAAATGTGCCTATAATATTTTATGCAGCCTAGTCAAATAATGAGTTATAATATTAAATCTAAAATGCATCTGAATACCAGAAATGACACAGGATTTATTTGAATTTTTTAGGGGGAGAACACCCAACCCCCCTTTACATATGAGTATTTATCATTTTAAAAACAAACGGATGAATAAATAACCTCCTTCTCGAGATCATGGCTTACGTTTTCTTCCTGGTCCGCGGCTAATTCTCTATTTATTCACAAATAGTCCTGATTTAGTAGATCCAGAGTCAGTCCCTTTAAATTTAATCCAGCTCACTGTGAAATTCCCGCAGAAATGATTGACCGCTCACGTATAGCATTGTTAGCTAAACCGTGCATATTTCAGCGTTGCACTCGAGGCTGTTCGTGTACAAATTAGTCCTCAGTCTTAGGCCTCGCTCTGCGGCACCGAGTCATTGATTAGCTTTCATTCTTGATTAGTTTATCGATCGCGGTTTAAGCCTGCACATTTATAATACTGTACACGAGGAGACGGAGAGCTGCTGGTCTGTGTTCACAACCGACGCCGTTTGAGCCACTGTCACTCACCATCAGAGCCACGGAGCGGGTTTAGCGCGCTGGAAAAGGCACTTAACCAGTTTGGATACTTAATTTTTTCCCTTAACTCACTTATGCCAAAGACTGTCCCTTTGGTTTGGTGGCTATGCTAGCAAAAGTTTATTGTTTTTAATGTATTTTTTTCACAATTAGGTTTAGGGCTTTGGGGCAGGTAAGATAACCAGGTCTTGGCAGAACTTGGTTGGAGAAAAGATGACACAGTCTGGACCAGAGTAAGGTTTAAAAGCTGTAGAGATGTCATGGCAACCACTGCTGGGGCACAAAGGCGGCCATCTTGTGACTGGATAAAGAGCAAAATTCTAACAGGGTACTATGTCTCTCGGCTGGCCTCGGAACGCTTTGGGATCCCCCGGAGGAGCTAGAGGAAGTGCCTGGGGTAAAGGAAGTCTGGAAGTCTGGGAGCCCCCCCCCCCCCACCTGGCCCCGGATAAGCGGAAGAAGATGGATGGATGGAAAGTAACAAATGGCTATAGTTATGATACAGGGATTGCATCTCACTCATATTTTCATTTAATAATTGAAAGAATAACCCTGTTTATAATGTATATATATCTCATCAATACAAATGTAAAAATACATTGAAATTTCAATGAATATACTTTCATCCTTAAAGACTTTGGACTTTCGAAAAAACAACCTGTTCGTGTTCGGCTGACAGGCTGCACAAAGGTCAGAATTGGTTGCAATTTTTATCTATTTTCAGATCATTAACTTTTTTCTGGCTCAAAATCCTTCAGTATCTGTTAAAAAATCTTTTAAATCAAATCAAATCAATTTATTTTTATAATGCCCAAAACAACAGTTGCCTCGATGGGCCAGCAGTTCAGATAACTGTCCCAGAATGCCCCTGTCCTTTGACCCCCCTTCGCGGCGAGGAAAAACTACAAAAAATAAAATAAAATAATAATAAAAAATAATAATAATAAATAAAACATTCACATAAATAAAAACAGAACTTATACTCTTTACATCAGTCACATGTATCGCTCACTTTCCTAATGCAGTCCCAGCATCATAAATGTTCACCGCCATGAGTTTATAAAAACCTCGCAAGTCCAGAGCATCGTGGACCGTCATGGTAAAACTAACAAAATTAGCATGCTAACAGCGCACTTCCTGCTTCTGTCAGGGTAAAATACTCTGAAAATAGATGCAGAGAAAGTGCCGTGGTCTCATTTTCACCCAAATAGATGCTTTTGCAAAATAAATGTGCTGGGCTGAACAGACTTTACGTTGCATGAAAACAATTGGACACATGGACTAGTTCCGTTTTCACATTTCACAACAGTAAAAATTAGGTACAGACCCTTTAAAAAGTCACTGTAACCTTTCTCTTTGGAGATATCTCTGTTTTAAATGCAAAAATAGAGGTCGTACATTTATTTAATTACAAGTGTTTTCTTTCTTCCTGGCATAACCTGCTTGTTTTCATAGAGATACATATATTTAACATAATTCCAGGAAAATCAATCCGATCCGCTTTTATATCTTTCCTTCTCTCCCTCACAGATTCTTCTATTATTCCGGTTTTATATTTGTATCCAGTGCTCCATATTACAGCCTCTAACCTTTATATTCTTCAAACAGAGAGTCATGTTAATATCAGCCTCCAGCGTGCAGCCTTGACCTCTCTGTGACCCCCGTCTGCGCTTGAGATGTATGTGCTCCGCAGGCGAAGGAACTGCACCATCCACAAACAGGACGCCCCAGCAACACAGCCACATCTAAACACGCAGGTAAAGCCAGCGTGCAGGAGGGCAGAGGGCAAAGGTCGTGTCCAGGCAATTCATCTAGAAACATGTCGTAATGTGTTTAAGGCATAAAGCAGAACCACTGATGGCTCATTCTTCAGACAGATGTAACTTAAAGTCTATGTGACAAGTTAAACAACACATTTCACTAAAACGGACATTATATTTGAGATTTTTCTAAACTTTTTTGCCTATTTGTCCCCATTTTTATTATGTTACTTCCTGGTTTGATATGAGCAGTAAATATGACACTGGTAAAGGCATTGAGTTTAATAAGAGCTAGAGAGAACGTCGTCACGGTAACTGAACAGAGTGTCCAGCACTGGTAGCCATCTTGTGTTGTCAAATTTTACTAAAGAACTCATACGAACTAATTGGGAGCTGGACTTTTTAATCATAATTTAGTGATTAATACAACTGATAATAACATTTTTGTGTTTGTACTTGTTTGTGTTTGTACTTTACCTAATGCTCATGTTCTACCAAACTAATGTGTTTTTAGGGTGAATAATGGGTGAGAAAATAATTCCTAACAGACACAGGTAGAGTTCTCTGCATTATTAGGACACAAATATACCATTATTTGTGACATTAATCACTTCTATCTATTATTTTTATCTGCATGTTTTTACATTATTTTCTATTAGAATGTTGCTCCTTCTCCACTCGCAAGATGGCCACCGCAACTGCCACAGCAACGATTCCACGATCTCGCTTGCCCTTATTGACCTTATTCTGCCCCGCCCACTTTTGCCGTTTTTTGCACTTTTGTTGTAAACGCACTTCCGTTTGATCCATTAAAGCTAATGAAGAACGAGGGAAAAGTCTCACCGCTAAAATGTTACATAAAGTAGATTGATTTGTGTAAAATGTTTAATGAACACGAGCAACAACAAGTCAACAACGCATCGATTTCCTGAGGCCTGAAAACGTCTTTTTAGTCCATGTAGAACTTATTTTCTGTTGAGCTCGTCTGCTCCATGTGAACTAATACAACGGAAACAAGACAGCGGCGTGTACGGCAACTTCCAGAATAAGGTGAATAGAGGTAATTCCACAACTGTTACCTAGCAACCAGACTGTTAGTTAGGAATTGGCAATAAATTATACCTGATAGCGCCTTTTTTATTGAATGATCGCTTAAACTTTCAGAAAAATGTGTCAGTTGTGTGTAAACTGTCTCTGCATTTTCAATGCAATGTCGATTTTTGATGACATCACAGAGAGACTCTGTATTAGAGCGCACCATTTCTTCCTGTAGTTTTAAACTTTTAATTTTCAATGTTTCTTCACAAACTGCAACTTCACAAATGTAAAACTATAATCATTTATCACAGGTTCATCCTCCAAACTAAGTCATAAATTAAAAAAACAACAACAACACAAGAACCTTCATAAAGACTTTAAGTTATAAACACAATATGCAGATTTGTGATGCAGACAAACACGTAATTTACATTTTTTCTGAAGAGATGCTCAAATTCTAGACTGTGCAGTAAAAATAAACTGCTTTGAACAAAGAAGAGCAGTATTCAGGTACATTTACTCACGCACTGCAAATTATAACATTTTTTTCCTTGTCTTTTTTAAAACCTGCACTTCATGGAGTAGTTTTCAGACAACATACATTTACTGCTAGTTGACGATGTAATTCCTCATTCATCCAGGCGTGTTCCATCGTAGAAAAGGTTTCAGGGGTTCTGTGGAGTTCTCGGACCAGCTCTCTGATTGACAATGACTTTTGGATAAATGTCGAAACGTCTCGATCTTTAAACAGCGTCCAGATGACAACCCCTGAAACTTTTTCTACAATTAACTAATATAGTGTAACAGTGCTCTTCTTTCCGGAGCAAAAGCTTTGGTTCTTCTTGTGAGTAAAACCACAAATAACAAAAGCTTTATGTTGACAATATTAAAGATTTGAACATTTGTGTTTCTTGCACAGCTCAGAAATTATTTCGTTTTTCACAGTTTTATGGTTTATCCTATGAAAATACTACATTTTGTTCTTTATTTAATGTTTGTCACTGCACTTACATTCACTTCAAATTATAAATCAGATGTCAGTCACTCTTACAGTTAAAGTCAGTCATTTCTCGGACCAGTGCTCTTTACTTCTACTTGAGTAATCTTATTTTGATGATGATAGTAACAATATATGGTGCATGTTTTATTGCTCAAACAGGTGAGAGCGCTCTTTAAAACAGCACATTCCACCAGTGCAGTTGTGTTTGATATCGCTGCAGAAAAGCCGCTGGGAAACAAGCGGCAGATGGCGGCCATGTTTAATTGAGCAGGAACGAGATTAAAGAAGAGCCAGGACTGAGAGCGAGGAAACACTGCAATACAGTCAAATCAGCACCAGATAAATGACCTGGATTTGGAATATTACTTACTTTTTAGCTCGTTTGGGTGGTTTTACGAGTTTTAATTCATGATTTTGCCTTTTGATTTCACTCTCAAAGGTGCACTACAGGCACGTTTCACTTTGAAAAGCAGAAATAAACAGAAAAGAATCTTTCCTCTCCAAACGCTGACTTGATCTTGTGAGAAACCGCCGTATTTCCAGCGGCGAGAACTTTATTTGTTGAGCCAACAGACCTAGCAAAACAAAGCTAGCACATGTTAGCAGGGCCGTCGACAGAAATTTGGGGGCCCGGGACAAGAAGCCTCACATGGGCCCCCCTCAATACAAATTAATAGGAAGAGGGTCCACTTCTGGGCCCCTAAGACCTTGGGGCCCGGGACAATTGACCCCTTTGCCCCCCCGTCTACTCCCTTGCATGTTAGCATCAGCTGCTTTCTGTTTATCGACACGGCACTCGCGTCAAAACCCTCAATATTGTATTCCTAGTGATTAAAGCAGAACTAAGTAACAGTTTTACCTTATTAAACGCCTTTGTAAGCCTGTGTGGTGGTTGTAAATGTATTTGAAGCTCCCGTCGTCGCCCCCTGCTGTCGCTGGTCGGAAAACAAGCTGCAACTTTCCTGACGCCGACACAAAGACAACGCTCCGTGGCTCTCTTTTTTATATTTGGTGACATGAAATGCTTTTGTATGTGATTGTATTTCCTTAATTCAACAAACAGAAAGGAAAAAAACTGAAAAAATAAGCTTTTGAGTCTTTTTACTAGCAGTGTGTTTTCACTGTTCTGCTTTAATGTGTCTGACATTGTCCAAACTCAACACATTACATAGAGACATGAAAACGTGGTGTAGAGGTGCAGAGAAGTGAAATAAAAGCAGAAAAAGTTGTGTCTTAACTCTAGCTTTAGCCTCATCTCACAGCGACACAAAGGTGGAATTACTAAACGTCTTTTTGTCATTTGCTGAGATCGGCCGCAAGAAAAAAAAGTATAATTCAGGTAAAATTTGAAGGAAAAACTGGCTGTTAGACAGATTTGGATTCAAAATTAGATCATGTTGCTGGTGAGAATTTAAAAAAATGATACACATTGTCCTGCAACTGAGGCTCAAGTGCTCAGAGAATTCCTGTTTTCACCTACCCCCTATCCCCGCCCACATCCCTGCACATAGATGTGTTTATGTGAAAAATTAAGACTCAGAGTCGGGTTCTAAAATGTCACATTATCACTTTTCAAATATAAAAACAATCTTTTTCTTGTTACGGTGAAATATCAATATGAAGAGGCGGGGCTTATCAGTTCTGTAGTTTTGAACAGGAAGTCAGTGTTTATGTTTCTGTTATCAAGCCGTTTTAGATCAAAATTGAGGTTTATAATGAACAAAATGTAAAATGATGATCTACTCATGTTATATTTCATACGTATCTGAAAAAACATGTAATATCTCTTTTAACATGATCACTTTGGAGGGAAAAAAGGTCAAGCAGATTTTATTTCCTTGGACTATTTTTGAACGTCATGATGGATTTGTGCTTGTTTTGTCTCCACACACTCTTTATGATGACTTTATTTGAGTCTAATTAGCAAAGAAATCTGAAATAGTCAAAACTACACAAATCAAAACAACAAAAAATACTAAAACTTCCTGATGCAACTACACTGTGCATATTTTCATCTTGATTAACTGTACATTTTAATACATTATGGCATTTAAACACCTTAGACCAAACTAAATAAATGCTGAACTCATCCTCCCAGACGTGTCCCTTTCTACGCTGTTTCAACACTTTTTCAAACAATAACGTTAAGTAAATATTAATGGAGGGCACTGTATTGCAAGTGTAAAAACCTTGCATGTTTATGATAATGTATGACCAAGTTACTATGAATAGTGACATTGCATAAAGATGTGAATGTGAAGATCAGAGTGAGTCAAAGGCAGAATCACAAGCTACATGTGGCTCCGGGCGAAGGGAAAATGGCATCAACGCAGGAAAAGAGAGAGAGAGAGGGGGGAGGAAGAGGGGGAGAGAGGGAGTGAGAAAAAGAAGAGGGGACTTGAAGGAGGAAAAGAGGATAAAGAGCAGCGAACGAAGACAGAGAGGTATGTTTTGGTTTGTACATTTGTAAATATACCTTTGAAGAAACATTAACATCTTGTGTTATTTCCCCCCCATAAAAGGAGAGAAAAAAGGGGTGAGAGAGAGAGAGGGGAGACATGGGAGAAGAAAGAGAGAGGACAAACGAAAGGAGGACGTAAGGAAACAGGAGGTAAGGAGAAGATGATCCCAAAGAGCATCTTAAAAGAGCAGCCAAATATAAAGACCATGAGTCACAGAGAGAGGGGGAGAGAGAGGGGGGAGAGAAAGAGGTGAAAGAGGGAGGGAGAAAGAGAAAAGGGAGGGAAAGGAGTGAGGGGGAAAGAGAGAGGAAAGAGAGAGGAGAGAGGGAACCAGGGGAAGAGATAAAAATGGAGGCAGAGAGGGAGGAAGAGAGAAAGAGGTAAAGGAAGAAGAAAGGGAGAGATAGCGGGAGATTGAGTATAGAGAGAAAGAGAAAGGGGGGAGGAGAGAGAGAGAAAGGGAAAGTCAACGAAGAGAGAAAGGAAAAAGTTAAAAGAGAGAGAGAGGGGGAAAGGGGAGAGTGAAAGGAAGGAAAAGAAAGAGAGAGAAAGGAGGAAGAGAGAAAGAGGTAAAGGAAGAAGAGGGGGAGAGATAGAGGGAGACTGAGGATAGAGAGAAAGAGAAAGGGGGGAGGAGGCAGAGAGAAAGGGCAAGTCAAAGAAGAGAGAAAGGAAAAAGATAAAAGAGAGAGAGAGGGGGAAAGGGGAGAGTGAAAGGAAGGAAAAGAAAGAGAGAGAGAGGAGAGAGAAAGGGCCTTGAGAGAAAAAGAGAAAGCGACTGGGGGGATGGAGAGAGAAGGAGAGGAAGGACAGAGAGAAAGAGATGGAAGAGTAAAAGAGGGAAGAGGGAGGGAGAGATATAGGCAGAGGAGGGAGAAGGAGAGAATGGAGGGAGAGAGAGAGGAAAGTGAGAAAAGGGGGAGTGAAAGGAGAGAGGGGAAAGAGAGAAAGAATGAAAAGAGAGATAGGAGAGAGAGAGAGAGCAAAGATATGAAGGGAGAGAGAGTGTGAGAGAAAGAAAGGAGAAAGACAGAAGAGAAAGAGACAAGAAGGAAAGCCAAAGAGAGAAAGGAAGTGGAGAGAGAGAAGGGAGACGGAAGGAGGAGGAAGAGGAAAAGGGAAGAGGGAGAGATAGACAATGGTAAAAGGAGAAAGAGAGAGAGATTGAAAGAGGAAAAAAAGAAAAAATGGAAGAGGAAGAGAGAGTGTGCGTGAGAGGAAGAAGGGGGAGAGAAAGAGGAGTAAGACACAAAGAAAGAGAGAGCGAGGAGGAAGAAAGGGCAAAGAGAAAAAAGGAGAAACAGGGAAAGGAGAGACAGAGAGAAGAAGGGGGGAGAGGAGGGAGGAGAGAGTGTTACTTCACACTGGGCTGACGCTCTTCACTTTGTCACCAGCTCCACAGACGACTCTGATAAGAACAAATCTGTGAAGAGCAAACAGATGGAGCTCACAGCGTTACGTAACATTTCAAACACAACAGAGATCACTGCAATAAAGTGTCTGTTATCATTTCTCGTTTTAGTACGGTTGACTTTTTTTTTTTCCACGGATACTTTATTTCGATGAGTTGAACCCGTTTTATAACTTTTTTTATTGTTATTACATAAAAGTTAAGTGTCTCGAGGAGAGTGTGGACTGTGGTGACTGAAAGCAGCTCCACTTTATACGAGTCCAAATAATATAATAGTAATAATAATAATGTGCTTTTAAATGAAATCGTTTTGTAAAATATAATGTTTTACTATTATTATTATTATCTTATGTCTACCAAAAGAAGAAAAAGAGAAGGGAAGTGGGAGGATAGAGAGAGGAAGATGGAAAGGAAAGAGAGGAAAGAGAGAGGAGGGAGGAAGAGAGAGAGAAGAGAGAGTAGGAAAGAGAGGGAGGAAGATAGAGAGGGAGGGAGAGAGAGAGAAGAGAGAGGAGGAAAGAGAGGGAGGAAGATAGAGAGGGAGGGAGAGAGAGAGAAGAGAGAGCAGGAAAGAGAGGGAGGAAGATAGAGAGGGAGGGAGAGAGAGAGAAGAGAGAGCAGGAAAGAGAGGGAGGAAGATAGAGAGGGAGGGAGAGAGAGAGAAGAGAGAGCAGGAAAGAGAGGGAGGAAGATAGAGAGGGAGGGAGAGAGAGAGAGAGAGAAGAGAGAGGAGGAAAGAGAGGGAGGAAGATAGAGAGGGAGGGAGAGAGAGAGAAGAGAGAGCAGGAAAGAGAGGGAGGAAGATAGAGAGGGAGGGAGAGAGAGAGAAGAGAGAGGAGGAAAGAGAGGGAGGAAGATAGAGAGGGAGGGAGAGAGAGAGAAGAGAGAGGAGGAAAGAGAGAGAGGGGGAGAGAGAGAGGGAGGGAGAGAGAGAGAGAAGAGAGAGGAGGAAAGAGAGGGAGGAAGATAGAGAGGGAGGGAGAGAGAGAGAAGAGAGAGGAGGAAAGAGAGGGAGGAAGATAGAGAGGGAGGTAGAGAGAGAGAAGAGAGAGGAGGAAAGAGAGGGAGAGAGAGAAGGGAGGAAGAGAGAGAGAAGAGAGAGGAGGAAAGAGAGATAGGGAGGGAGAGAGAGAGAGAGAGAGGAGGAAAGAGAGGGAGGAAGATAGAGAGAGGTAGAGAGAGAGAGAGAGAGAGGAGAGAGAGGAGAGAGAGAAGGGAGGAAGAGAGAGAGAAGAGAGAGGAGGAAAGAGAGATGGGGAGAAGGGAGGAAGAGAGAGAAAAGAGGAGGAAAGAGAGAGAGGGAGAGAGAGGGAGGAAGAAAGAGAAAAGAGAGAGAAGGAAAATAGAGATGGAGGGAGAGAGAGAGAGAGAAGGGAGGAAGAGAGAAGGGTAAGATAGAGAGAAGAAAGAGGAGGAAAGAGGAAAGACAAAGGGAAGAAAATAGAGAGAAATGAAAAAGAGAGGGGAGGAGAAAGAGAGAGGGAGAGAGGAGGAGAGACAGAGGGAGGAGAAAGAGATATAGAAGACTAGAAGAGATAGAGGAGAAAGAGAGAAGAGAAAGGAGTGGAGGAAGAGAGAGGGAGAGACTGAGGGGAGAAATGGGAAAGGTTGAGAGAGGGAACAAAGAAGAGAAGATGAGAGAGGACAGACAGAGAAGAAAAGCGAAGCAATAGAGACAGAGAGAGTAAGAGAGAGAGCAAAGAAGCAGAGATATGAGGACAAAGAGAGAAAGGAGACAAATAGAAAGGGAAAGAAAGAAAGAAAGAAAGAAGAGGGAAAGGAAAGAAAGAGGGGTGAAGGGAGACAAAGAGAAGGAAAGACAGAGGAGAAGGAGGAAGAAGAGAAGGAAGGTGATAGAAAGGACAAAGAGAGAGACAAAGGGAAAATAGAGAGAAATGAAAATGAGAGGGGAGGAGAAAGAGAGAGGGAGGAGGAAAGACAGAGGGAGGCGAAAGAGATATAGAAGAATAGAAGCGATAGAGGAGAAAGAGAGAAGAGAAAGGAGTGGAGGAAGAGAGAGAGGGGGAGACAGAGAAAAAGAGAAGCAATAGAGAGAGCGAGAGAAAGCAAAGAAGCAGAGAGAAAGAAAGAAAGGAGCGTCATTGTAGAGACAAGAGGGAAATAGATGGAAAAATTACGGCAAAAAACACAGAAACAGAAAGACCGAGAGAGGAAGGACACACAAAGAGAGAGAAACCGAGTGAAAAGAACGAGAGCGAGAGGGGGAGAGGGAGAGCGGGGGCCGTGCAGGAGTCAGCGCCCCGGAGCTGTGTGTGACATACACGAGCCCCGGTCCTCACGTCCCTGACACGACGGCACAAACAAACACAGATCTCACACGCGCCGCGGCCGGAGAGGGAAATGTATGCTAACATATGCTAACGCTCGCTCCGATCACGCGCACGGGCCGCTACGTGTGCAAAAGCATCCATGCGTCTGCGCTCGCGGCCGTGTGTGCGTGTGTGTGCACCGCCGCCGCAAAAATACAGAAAGTGCTGGTTATAAATGTGTTTTTAAAGGGCCTGTACATGATTTTTATTGACTATAGTTAAGATAGATTCTATTTACGTCACACATCGTTTGATAGAAGCAAGTTCATGGAGAGACACTGGGTTTGTTATGTATGATGTAATGTATTTTCTGAGCATATTATACAGTACTTTGTTAGGAAAACACTAGAGCAGAAGCGTTAGCCAGGGTCGCCTCTTTTCAGCCAATTAGGCACATTGTACACTATGAATCATGGGAAATTAACTGCTTGACACTATTCACCTTATTCTGCCCCGCTCACTTTTGCCATTTTTTTGCCAGATACGCACTTTTGTTGTAAACGCACTTCTGTTTGACGAGAACTCCGTTAAAGCTAATGATGAACGAGGGAAAAGTCTCACCGCTAAAATGTTACATAAAGTAGATTGATTTGTGTAAAATGTTTAATGAACACGAGCAACAACAAGTCAACAACGCAACGATTTACTGAGACCTGAAAACGTCTTTTTAGTCCATGTAGAACTTATTTTCTGTTGAGCTCGTCTGCTCCATGTAAACTACAACGAAAACAAGACGGCGGCGCGTACGGAAACTTCAGGAATAAGGTGAATAGTCAAAAATGTTATTAAATCAACACAAAATTCTTAAAAGTCTATATGACAAGTTCTCAAAATGTTCTAATTATGACTTAGTTTGGTGGGAGGGCACCTGTGGCAATTATTTATTATAGTTTAAGTTTAAAATGACAGGAAGTCGTGCTGAATCCCTCTGTGATGTCATCAAAAAGAGACATACCTTTGTAAATACACAATTTATTCATAACTGACACAAGTTTTTGACAGTTTAAACAGCCATTCAACAAAATAACGGTGTTTTCAGGTATTAATATTTGTCAAATCATAACTGTTGTGTAATTTATGTGGATTTTGAAACTTTTTAAATGGTTGCTAGGTAACAGTTGTAGAATTACCTCTAACTCTGTCATATTTGCTGCTCATGTCCAACCAGGAAGTAACATTATAAACATTACGAAAACTGGTGACAAACAGGCAAAATTTGTACTAAAATCTTAAATATAATCATGTCCAGTAGGTTTTAGTCTAAACTGTCACGCAGACTTTCGCTTCAAAATGTTTTCTCGTGAATTCTGACACATGCGTCGAAGTCTTGTCGCCCTCCCGGGAATAAAACCCATGAAATATAGAGGTCATGTTCCATTATACTGTGGGTTTTCCATCTTTACGTGTCAAAAGTCATACATTATGGATTGTGAAACATCCCCGGGAACCCACTGTACAAAAGAGGCAGTAAAACCGTGTCATTTTCGCGCTCGAGTCGTCCCGGTCGCGCCCGCTCTGCTCCGCGGGCTGATGCGTTCTGACAGAGCTCTCGACGCGCTGCTCTGTGCGCTGTCGCCCTCTCGCCGCTCGCGTCCGTCGTGCTTGGGGCCCGCGGCGGAGGGGGGCGGGCGAGGGGGGCGGGTCGAGGGGCGCCCGGAGCTGCCCCGGGGCCGCGGCAGCCCGAGCACTGAAACTACGAGTCCGACGTTTACGCTGCGTTTGAAATATGAACGAGGGAGGAAACGGGAGCGGGACGAGCGAAAGGTTTGAAGTTTGGGCGACCTTTAGGTGTCAATTATTCTCAATAAATAGAGCCTTTAAAAGTTTGTAAACAGAAACATTCTAAATTCGGAATGGAGGCAAAAGTGCAACATAATGAGATTTCACTGAGAAACTGGGATTAATGTAGATGATTTTGTAAAAGTAAAAGCCTCAGACACATGTGAGTGACATCAGAGCTGATTTAAACACATTTATTATTGTATTTTACATTATGTTTTAGGAAATTATGATCAACTCTTTGCATTTTTGATGAAGGAACAATCCAGATTTATGGGTTTTACTGAAAAATACTCACAGAAATGTTGATCCCACTATAATTTTTCATTTTATCTAGAGATATATTAGATACTTTACCATAAATTAGATTCTTTCAGGCTAAAGTACAATTTTAAGGCTAGAAATTTGTATTTAGTCCATTATTTGTTATTGACCTTATTCTGTCCCGCCCACTTTTGCCTCTTTTTGCCACAGATACACACTTTTGTTGTAAACGCACTTCCGTTTGACGAGAACTCCGTTAAAGCTAATGACGAACGAGGGAAAAGTCTCGCCGCTAAAATGTTACATAAAGTAGATTGATTTGTGTAAAATGTTTAATGAACACGAGCAACAACAAGTCACAACGCAATGATTTCCTGGTCAGTCTGAAAACGTCTTTTTAGTCCGTGTAGAACTTATTTTCTGTTGAGCTCGTCTGCTCCATGTAAACTAATCCAACGGAAACAAGACGGCGGCGCGTACGGCAGCGTCCGGAATAAGGTGAATAGAAAATCAAACTAACTGACTTTTCTACCCTGGAAATTCAAAAGTGTTGCTTTTTTCCAACACAAACACTTAAAACCAGTAGAATTTAGAACTAATGTAATTAGTCCAGTCGCCTCCATTCTGGAATTTTGATGACGTCACATTTTAAAGGGTCTATAGAAAGTGTTTGGATTAAAGGAGCTGTTTTTGCAGTGTAGTGATACTTGGTAAAAGCCTCTCTTTTTCTAAACGAGTTTGTTTGATTAACTCGACTCTGCTGTATCTATAATGAAATATAAAACCATAAGAAAACAGGATGTTTATTGCAGCAGGGGCCTGAGACCCTCTGGAGCTGCAGGAACTCTCCGAAGGCTTTAGAGAGCCGCATATTAAGCTGAATCAGTCCAATTTGATTTATCACATCCCTGTTTGTATATATGCAGTAAAATGTACCATACTTTAAATGTCTGCCTTTGTATAATAAATAATTGATGATGGCTTATAATTTATGTGTATCCACCTAAGGCTCTGAGTTGACAGTATATTTAATCTTTCTGAAGAATCTCTCATTTTTGTTTTATACAAGTATCTCTCAAAGAAGGTTGGAGACTTTGGTTAATAGTTTATTTATATAGAAATGCAGTATTTATTAAGACTAAACAAGAAATTAGACAATTATAAAAGTAAATATTTCCAGATTACACCATGAAGCTGGAAAACGCATAAAAATCCTCTTAAATAATAATGTAAATGAGTGAGTGACTAGCATTGCACAGAGGGAGCAGGAGACGTGTAAATTAGAGCGCTTCAGTTTGCGACAAAAACCCAAAACGGTTTTACGGAAAATCAATTAGTCGTAAAAGTTTATTTCATATTGATGTTTGTTCACAGCTGCTTTGGTTTTGCAGCTGAAGCGAGTTTCATGACGGCGCAACAACAGAAGGAGCTAATGAGTCTCACCTCTGTGACCCAGACAGGAGCTCGACCTTTGACCTGTGGTGTAAAACAGCAGAGCCATTAGCATTAGCATTAGCATTAGCAGACTGGGCCAAAGCACACATCTTCTTCGACCGTCGCTTTATCGCTTTTTTATACAAGACAAGTTCAGGTTTCTGTTAATGACGAAGGTTTTTCTGTCATAAATAAAGTCTAAATCATACGAGAAGTACTTTTTCTTCATGCGTTCGATCTCCCAGATTCACAAAAAGACGTTTAGTGATCACACGTTTATGGAGCTGTTAAGACGTGGATAAAACTGGAGTCAACAAAACACAGTTCCGTCAGTTTTTTCGGCATTTAATTCACTTCTGCTCGTCCTGTAAACGAAAACATGGAGGCAAAAGTGAAGTGCATAATGTGATTTCACTGGAGAAACTGAGATTAACCTCAGAAAATCACAAAATATGAACAATGTA